>JAJKFL010000004.1:39261100-39919850 GCA_021186555.1 Reticulitermes speratus | reverse complement strand
AATATTCTGTATTTGTCTGAGCTGTCTACTTGAAAATATAAATACTAAAATATACATAAATGTAATGTGGGCCGCGATAGCTCAGTCGGTATAGCGACTCGCTACGGTCTAGACGGTCCGGGGATCGAATACCGGTGGGGGGCGAGATTTTCAGCACCCGTCCAGACCGGCCCTGGGGCCCAACGGGTCTCTTTCCCGGGGGTAAAGCGGCCGGGGCGTGGAGTTGACCACCCACCCTCATCTAGTGCCAGGGTTAAAGAAAGAGTAGAGCTATACCTCTACTCCCCCTCTGGGTCTTCATGGCGTGTTCTAGGGAGACCTTTACCTTTACATAAATATAATGCTTATTGGCCTGTCACATGAAGGAAGCATAAGCATTGTATTTGACAACAGGGTACTGAGGACAGTATTTGGAACTTGGGGGGGGGGGGGGGGGAGCAAGTGATACGAGAGTGGGGCACACTGCACGTTGTGTAGGTGATCAGGTTGTGGAACAGAACACCGAATGTAGACAAAAATGTGTGCCAAATCTTGGTCTCATAATCTGAATGGAAGGAACCTCTTGAAAAACCTAGATCTAGATGGCAGGATGTTAATTCTATGAGTTAGCACAAGTGCGGATATTGTTTGGTAAAGAATCGTGGAACAGTGTTCTTGTGTGCTCTACTAAACATGGAACAGTGTTCTTGTGTGCTCTACTAAATATGGAACAGTGTTCTTGTGTGCTCTACTAAATATGGAACAGTGTTCTTGTGTGCTCTACTAAACATGGAACAGTGTTCTTGTGTGCTCTACTAAACATGGAACAGTGTTCTTGTGTGCTCTACTAAATATGGAACAGTGTTGTTGTGTGCTCTACTAAATATGGAACAGTGTTCTTGTGTGCTCTACTAAACATGGAACAGTGTTCTTGTGTGCTCTACTAAACATGGAACAGTGTTCTTGTGTGCTCTACTAAACATGGAACAGTGTTGTTGTGTGCTCTACTAAACATGGAACAGTGTTCTTGTGTGCTCTACTAAACATGGAACAGTGTTGTTGTGTGCTCTACTAAACATGGAACAGTGTTCTTGTGTGCTCTACTAAACATGGAACAGTGTTGTTGTGTGCTCTACTAAACATGGAACAGTGTTGTTGTGTGCTCTACTAAACATGGAACAGTGTTCTTGTGTGCTCTACTAAACATGGAACAGTGTTGTTGTGTGCTCTACTAAACATGGAACAGTGTTCTTGTGTGCTCTACTAAACATGGAACAGTGTTGTTGTGTGCTCTACTAAACATGGAACAGTGTTCTTGTGTGCTCTACTAAACATGGAACAGTGTTGTTGTGTGCTCTACTAAACATGGAACAGTGTTGTTGTGTGCTCTACAGAACATAGAACAGTGTTCTTGTGTGCTCTACTAAACATGGAACAGTGTTGTTGTGTGCTCTACTAAACATGGAACAGTGTTGTTGTGTGCTCTACTAAACATGGAACAGTGTTGTTGTGTGCTCTACTAAACATGGAACAGTGTTCTTGTGTGCTCTACTAAACATGGAACAGTGTTCTTGTGTGCTCTACTAAACATGGAACAGTGTTCTTGTGTGCTCTACTAAACATGGAACAGTGTTCTTGTGTGCTCTACTAAACATGGAACAGTGTTCTTGTGTGCTCTACTAAACATGGAACGGTGTTCTTGTGTGCTCTACTAAACATGGAACAGTGTTCTTGTGTGCTCTACTAAACATGGAACAGTGTTGTTGTGTGCTCTACTAAACATGGAACAGTGTTCTTGTGTGCTCTACTAAACATGGAACAGTGTTCTTGTGTGCTCTACTAAACGTCGGGCACACTTACGAGAACGAGTTTCAGAAATGGATTTGTGTTCAATGCCGAATGTTGTTGAAGTCAGACCGCACGATACTCTTAGGGTAAAGTGACAGTAAGCCGATCGCAGTGGCCGCGCGGTCTAAGGCGTGGGTCTACGGCTGTTCGCTTGCTGGGATTGCGGGTTCGAATCCCACCGGGGGCATGGATGTCTGTCTGTTGTGAATGTTGTGTGTTGTCAGGTAGAGGTCTCTGCGACGGGCTGATCACTCGTCCAGAGGAGTCCTACCGAGTGTGGTGTGTCTAATGTGTGATCGTGAAGCCTCGAACAATGAGGCGGCCTAGGCCCACAAGGGGCTGTCGAGCCATTGGAAAAAAAAAGGTGACAATATTCTGTCTTCATTTTAAGATAAAGATCAGAAGATACCTAAAACAAGAAACACTTTTAGGAATGAGTTATATCAAAATTTTATAACCATTTTTAATTACAGTGAATTACAGAGCAGAATGAAGGACGACCTAGGGGGTGATTTGCTGTCAAGGGTGGTCACAAGCTTTGGTCATAAGCAGGAATTCGAAAATCATACTGAAGACTACTGAATTACATTAAGGAATTCCCGTGGTCTGAGTTACTGTTACCAAACACTACGAAAATACAAACTTTAAAGCCAGGAAGTAAAGTACAGAAACAAATCTTCATGTTGAAGTCCTGCAGTGTTCTTAATTCGACCAAATATTCTGTCTGAAAGACAACTAAATAATGTTCGTATCCCAATCAATGGCATAGTTCTATAAGACTGGAGCCTAGGGTATTTCTGTTTTACTGGCCGAGAAGAAATTAGACGTAATGAAAGGGGAAGGAAGGAGTGACGTCTTAATTGCTGCTACAGACGTCACCCCCCCCCCTCTTCTGCCCATTACGACCCCATTCCTTTGCTACCCCACTGCCGAGATGAGATGTGGATGCCAGAGAGGAATTTCTATCATCGAGATATCTTAAGCATAACCACTATTTGCAGATAATCGTGTCTGATGAAAAGGTACAGCAGTCCCATTACAGACCTGGACAGGCCCTTAGGGTTCCAGGAGGTTGAGGCTCACAGATTTATAGACAATCGGCACATGAAGGTGGTAAGGTTGTCAGCCGTACGCACCGGCCGCCTTTACCCTTCAGGAAATACTCCTGGTACTCATTTTTGTTAGAGGCTGAGTCGATCTCAGGGCCATAGTGCGGCCGGAAGGATTATGTCAATGAAAAATTGTAATGACATAATCGAGAATCGAACCCGCAACCTTCCGACTTGTAGCGCAGTGCCTCAACCAACTGCCCTCTCCTGGGATATTAACGGCGTCGTCTGGTAATTGTTTATCGACGTTTCGGGACAAAGTATCAATCCCATCTTCAAAGGACAAGAATCCAAGAAGCTTATTCGACTTTTGACCCTTGAAGATGAGAACGATACGTTGTCCCGAAACGTCGGTAAACAATTACCACACGACGCCGTGTAATATCCCAGAAGAGAGCAGATCTCAGCTTAACCCGCGTTTGTCTTCTAGTGCGTCTCGCTAAGATTCATTTAGCTATCTCGCACATCGCGGTATGTCAATGTGGTTAAGTGCGGACGGAAGTGTTTGTCACAGACGTAGCTACGTCACGTCCTAAGTAGGTGACGTAGCTACGTCACGTCCTAAGTAGGTGACGTATTGGATCTGTCATTCTTACATGTGATGTGCCCCAGAAGGCTATCCATTTATTTAACTCACTAAGGTTTTCACAATCTTCATAGAGAATTTCAGGACAGATTTAATAATATTATTTTTTTGCAATGGCTCAACAGCCCCTTGGGGGCCTAGGCCGCCTCATTTTTCGAGGATTCACGATCACACACTTTTTAGACACACCACACTCGGTAGGACTCCTCTTGACGAGTGATCAGCCCGTCGCAGAGACCTCTACCTGACAACACACAACACTCACAACAGACAGACATCCATGCCCTAGGCGGGATGCGAACCCGCAATCCTAGTAAGCGAGCGGCCGCAGACCGACGCCTTAGACCGCGCGGCCACTGGGATCGGCAAAGATGTATTATACCTTACATAAAGGTAAAGGTCTCCCTAGAACAGGCCACGAAGGCCCAGAGGGGGAGTAGAGGTATAGCTCTACTCTTTCTTTAACCTCGGCGCTAGATGAGGATGGTGTGGTCAACTCCACGCCCCGGCCGCTTTACCCCCGGTAATGATCCGGTACCCATTGTAAATGAGGCTGGGTAGGCCCCAGGGCCGGTCTGTTCAGGTGCTGAAAATCTTGCCCCCACCGGGATTCGATCCCCGGACCGTCCAGCCCGTAGCGAGTCGCTATACCGACTGAGCTATCGCGGCCCACATTATACATGACATGGGCTTCGATTTGTTTTTATGGCCCGCAGATTGAGAAGTCTGAGAAAATGTGGGCCTAAATAATATGATCCAGTGCTGGTTGGCCACAAGAAGTTTTATTACCCCTGTCGTTGCGTTTTTTACGACCCTGAAGAAGCACGAAGACAAGACACGGTGAGCCTGAAGAGGATACGACGTGGGGCACAATAAGATGGCAAGTCAAGCCCGCAAGTCAATATTTGTTCTTGGCTGCATGAGTTCTACAGCGGTGCAGCTTTCTGTTTTTACGGGATCCTTGTTGTAGCGTAGCTGTAGCGTCACAGCTCTGCGCGGATTTACTGTCGGCTAACTTCATGACGCATACATTTTATATTATCTTCACCGTGCATTATTTAACAAATCACAAATTACACACCAACAAAATGCACCATATTTTCACTTTTTATTCTTCAACCCCTACACATGTTTCGGCCTTTACAAGGCCATCTTCAGGGGGCTCGTAATGTACATTTACTTTACATCCACTGTTTATGTATGCTATCACATTTAGTCCAGTTTCATTGTCATATATATTATAGCTATTTACAATGTCTGTGTTTAAAATATATAAAATACACAGAATATGAAATACATAAAAGTTCGTCAATTTTCGTAGTAAAATGTTAAAATGAAACTAAATTGTATTTTGTTATGTCTTCCGCCATTGGTTGGTCTTAGTAAAAGGTAAAGCAATGCCATTACACACCTGGACAGGCCCTTAGGGTTCCAGGAGGTTGAGGCTCACAGATGTCTAGACAATCGGCACATGAAGGTGGTAAGGTTGTCAGCCCTACGCACCGGCCGCCTTTACCCCCCGGGAAATATTCCTGGTAATCATTTCTGTTAGAGGCTGAGTCGACCCCAGGGTCATAGTGCGACCGGAAGGATTATGTCAATGAAAAATTGTAATGACAACATCGGGAATCGAACCCGCGACCTTCCGGCTTGTAGCGCAGTGCCTCAACCAACTGCGCCACCGCAGTGCCGCTGGTTAGTCTTATTATATTATATTTTAAATACAGACATTGTAAATAGCTATAATATATATGACACTGAAATTGAACTAAATGTGATGGCAGACAAAACATTGGATGTGAAGTAAATGTACATTACGAGCCCCCTGAAGATGGCCTTGTAAAGGCCGAAACATGTGTAGGGGTTGAAGAATAAAAAGTGGAAATATAGTGCATTTTGTTGGTGTGTAATTTCTGAATATATAAGGCATATGTACATGTGACCACGTGACACAGCATGCAGCAATCATTATACATTAAGCGTCATTAAATACAATTTAATATTTACATGTCATTAAGTGTTCATGTATCTCTCTGTTGTTTATTTAACGACGTTTTCAGCACTTCAGATTATATACCGCAGAATAAGCTATATTCATAAAAGATTGATTGGAAAATTATTTTAAGACGAGACATCCGCACTGTGTTACCAATTAGGATAATTATATATATTTTTCAAATTAGTCCCACACAACTCGCCATAAAAGGTAAAATGGGCCACAAGTTTCTGTGTCAATAAGCCGTCATCAGGCCTATAGCTACGACTTTGAAATGAAAACTGAAAGCAGCTATAAAAACATGTATGTTGCTTCTTCCCAGTTCGTGCTACATGCACTGCGCATCTCATCCTCACCCTAATAATATTTGGTCAGCAGTACAAACCATGAAGTTCCTCGTTATGTAATCTTCTACACTCCCCTGTTACTTCCCCCTTCTTAGGCCCAAATATTTTCCTCAGCACCCTATTCCCAAATTCCTTAAGCCTATTTATTCCCTAAATGTCACAGACCAACATAAAATTCTTGTAAACAGTATTTAAAAATTGAGTTTATACTTCTTAGTATCCGTCATAAAGATCAAGCAGTGACTTTTGCTTTTTGTGACAAGCATGAACACTAAGTAGTTCAACATCTCATTACTATACGAATAAAATAATTATAAAATATAATTAACCCTCTAAAGCCCAGTGGTTACTATATGTACCACCATGTTTAACATTCACAAATTCTACGTTCTGCCCACACAGTGTATTTATGTGTTTTGTGTGGATCTCAGAACAAACAGCGATTATTTCACTGTACAACATTAACTGACTGGTTTGTGTAACTGAGACGGAGTGTGTTTACTGCGCGGTACGGACTGTATTTATGTGTTTTGTGTGGATCTCAGAACAAACAGCGATTATTTCACTGTACAACATTAACTGACTGGTTTGTGTAACTGAGACGGAGTGTGTTTACTGCGCGGTACGGACTGTATTTATGTGTTTTGTGTGGATCTCAGAACAAACAGCGATTATTTCACTGTACAACATTAACTGACTGGTTTGTATAACTGAGACGGAGTGTGTTTACTGCGCGGTACGGACTGTATTTATGTGTTTTGTGTGGATCTCAGAACAAACAGCGATTATTTCACTGTACAACATTAACTGACTGGTTTGTGTAACTGAGACGGAGTGTGTTTACTGCGCGGTACGGACTGTATTTATGTGTTTTGTGTGGATCTCAGAACAAACAGCGATTATTTCACTGTACAACATTAACTGACTGGTTTGTATAACTGAGACGGAGTGTGTTTACTGCGCGGTACGGACTGTATTTATGTGTTTTGTGTGGATCTCAGAACAAACAGCGATTATTTCACTGTACAACATTAACTGACTGGTTTGTGTAACTGAGACGGAGTGTGTTTACTGCGCGATACGGACTGTATTTATGTGTTTTGTGTGGATCTCAGAACAAACAGCGATTATTTCACTGTACAACATTAACTGACTGGTTTGTGATAACTGAGACGGAGTGTGTTTACTGCGCGGTACGGACTGTATTTATGTGTTTTGTGTGGATCTCAGAACAAACAGCGATTATTTCACTGTACAACATTAACTGACTGGTTTGTTAACTGAGACGGAGTGTGTTTACTGCGCGGTACGGACTGTATTTATGTGTTTTGTGTGGATCTCAGAACAAACAGCGATTATTTCACTGTACAACATTAACTGACTGGTTTGTAAACTGAGACGGAGTGTGTTTACTGCGCGGTACGGACTGTATTTATGTGTTTTGTGTGGATCTCAGAACAAACAGCGATTATTTCACTGTACAACATTAACTGACTGGTTTGTGTAACTGAGACGGAGTGTGTTTACTGCGCGGTACGGACTGTAATTTATGTGTTTTGTGTGGATCTCAGAACAAACAGCGATTATTTCACTGTACAACATTAACTGACTGGTTTGTGTAACTGAGACGGAGTGTGTTTACTGCGCGGTACGGACTGTATTTATGTGTTTTGTGTGGATCTCAGAACAAACAGCGATTATTTCACTGTACAACATTAACTGACTGGTTTGTATAACTGAGACGGAGTGTGTTTACTGCGCGGTACGGACTGTATTTATGTGTTTTGTGTGGATCTCAGAACAAACAGCGATTATTTCACTGTACAACATTAACTGACTGGTTTGTATAACTGAGACGGAGTGTGTTTACTGCGCGGTACGGACTGTATTTATGTGTTTTGTGTGGATCTCAGAACAAACAGCGATTATTTCACTGTACAAGCATTAACTGACTGGTTTGTATAACTGAGACGGAGTGTGTTTACTGCGCGGTACGGACTGTATTTATGTGTTTTGTGTGGATCTCAGAACAAACAGCGATTATTTCACTGTACAACATTAACTGACTGGTTTGTATAACTGAGACGGAGTGTGTTTACTGCGCGGTACGGACTGTATTTATGTGTTTTGTGTGGATCTCAGAACAAACAGCGATTATTTCACTGTACAACATTAACTGACTGGTTTGTATAACTGAGACGGAGTGTGTTTACTGCGCGGTACGGACTGTATTTATGTGTTTTGTGTGGATCTCAGAACAAACAGCGATTATTTCACTGTACAGCATTAACTGACTTAACTGACTGGTTTGTATAACTGAGACGGAGTGTGTTTACTGCGCGGTAAAGGACTGTATTTATGGGGTTTTGTGTGGATCTCAGAACAAACAGCGATTATTTCACTGTACACATTAACTGACATGGTTTGTTAACTGAGACGGAGTTGTTTTACTGCGCGTACGGACTGTATTTATGTGTTTTGTGTGGATCTCAGAACAAACAGCGATTATTTCACTGTACAACATTAACTGACTGGTTTGTATAACTGAGACGGAGTGTGTTTACTGCGCGGTACGGACTGTATTTATGTGTTTTTGTGTGATCTCAGAACAAACAGCGATTATTTCACTGTACAGCATTAACTGACTGGTTTGTATAACTGAGACGGAGTGTGTTTACTGCGCGTTACGGACTGTATTTATGTGTTTTGTGTGGATCTCAGAACAAACAGCGATTATTTCACTGTACAACATTAACTGACTGGTTTGTATAACTGAGACGGAGTGTGTTTACTGCGCGGTACGGACTGTATTTATGTGTTTTGTGTGGATCTCAGAACAAACAGCGATTATTTCACTGTACAACATTAACTGACTGGTTTGTATAACTGAGACGGAGTGTGTTTACTGCGCGGTACGGACTGTATTTATGTGTTTTGTGTGGATCTCAGAACAAACAGCGATTATTTCACTGTACAACATTAACTGACTGGTTTGTATAACTGAGACGGAGTGTGTTTACTGCGCGGTACGGACTGTATTTATGTGTTTTGTGTGGATCTCAGAACAAACAGCGATTATTTCACTGTACACATTAACTGACTGGTTTGTATAACTGAGACGGAGTGTGTTTACTGCGCGTACGGACTGTATTTATGTGTTTTGTGTGGATCTCAGAACAAACAGCGATTATTTCACTGTACAACATTAACTGACTGGTTTGTATAACTGAGACGGAGTGTGTTTACTGCGCGGTACGGACTGTATTTATGTGTTTTGTGTGGATCTCAGAACAAACAGCGATTATTTCACTGTACACATTAACTGACTGGTTTGTATAACTGAGACGGAGTGTGTTTACTGCGCGGTACGGACTGTATTTATGTGTTTTGTGTGGATCTCAGAACAAACAGCGATTATTTCACTGTACAACATTAACTGACTGGTTTGTATAACTGAGACGGAGTGTGTTTACTGCGCGGTACGGACTGTATTTATGTGTTTTGTGTGGATCTCAGAACAAACAGCGATTATTTCACTGTACAACATTAACTGACTGGTTTGTATAACTGAGACGGAGTGTGTTTACTGCGCGGTACGGACTGTATTTATGTGTTTTGTGTGGATCTCAGAACAAACAGCGATTATTTCACTGTACAACATTAACTGACTGGTTTGTATAACTGAGACGGAGTGTGTTTACTGCGCGGTACGGACTGTATTTATGTGTTTTGTGTGGATCTCAGAACAAACAGCGATTATTTCACTGTACAACATTAACTGACTGGTTTGTATAACTGAGACGGAGTGTGTTTACTGCGCGGTACGGACTGAATCTTTAAATACAATTCAGGCTAGTTTTCTTGTATGAAGGTTTAATTGAAGTAGATACATAAAGCTTGCCTATCTTTACACACGCACGACCTAATAAATCTCTCAACTTATGTTTCTGTAAAAGTCAAATTATGCGATCCGGATAATAAAGAAGAACGCATAAATTTGTATCGTATGCTCGTTCATGCAGCGCGGTAATTGGAATGCCTGAAATTCCCTTCTCTACTCGTATCGCACTCACACAGCCTTATTAAGTTTCCGCTGCTTTCCGGTTGGCAGCCATGGCTGTGCTTGCTTCGTTCTGTATTAAAGGATAGGACCTTTAGCGAGATGGCGGTCATGGACACCGTGTTGACGCGATTGACTTGATTGGAGGAATTAGGTACTTGGTGACAAGCACGTAGGCACTGTTCTTGTCTGTTGTAGTCCAGACAGGAGAAAGACCGCGAAAAGATGGGACACGCGGTGGCGCAGTTAGTTGAGGCACTGCGCTACAAGCCGGAAGGTCGCGGGTTTGATTCCCGATTGTGTCATTGGAATTTTTTATTGACATAATCGTTTCGGTCGCACTATGGCCCTGGGGTCGACTCAGCCTCTA
Organism: Reticulitermes speratus; assembly: GCA_021186555.1. Classification (NCBI taxonomy): domain Eukaryota; kingdom Metazoa; phylum Arthropoda; class Insecta; order Blattodea; family Rhinotermitidae; genus Reticulitermes; species Reticulitermes speratus. The sequence continues at coordinate 39,909,555 of JAJKFL010000004.1, read as the reverse complement.
ACAGAAATAAGTACCAGGAGTATTTCCTGGGGGTAAAGGCGGCCGGTGCGTAGGGCTGACAACTTTCATGTGCCGATTGTCTATAAATCTGGGAGCCTCAACCTCCTGGAACCATAAAGGTCTGTCCAGGCCTGTAATGGGGTTGCTTTACACGGAGCAGATAAATAAGCATGTCATACTAGGACAGTGATGGTATATTTTACTAGAGGAAGATAAATTGGAAGATCAAGGAACAGATGATCAGAACAAATTTGTAGTTCGAACAGTTTCAGAACCCACTAGATGCCTAATAACGAATACGATGCTGATGTGTTTTCTTAGAAGTTGCATGAGTACATGAGCACTTCATGTTAACACGTAAATTACAAAACAGAATTATGTACCTCTAACTAACTAACTAACTAACTAACTCCATGTAACACAGTCCTTCTTGAGAAGCTAACAGGTCGTCAGCTAGTCAAGAAATTCCCCGCGTTTTGTGGAACCCGAAGGTTCATTACCGCACTCACAACAGCCCGCCATCTGTCCCTATCCTGAGCCATATCAATCCACTCCATGCCCCCCCCATCCCACTTTTTGAAGATCCATTTTAATATTATCCTCCCATCTACGCCTACCCACCCCCATCTAGCGCCGAGGTTAAAGAAAGAGTAGAGCTATACCTCTACTCCCTCTCTGGGCCTTCATGGCCTGTTCTAGGGAAAACTTTATCTTTACCATCTCATCGACGCCTAGGTCTTCCAAGTTGCTTCTTACCTTTGAAACGTATCTAAATAAATCGTAGTAATCGACGGGTACCGCGCTATTTCGTATTCAGAATGTTCTGCATTAGAATCTCGGACCGGATACCGGGTATCCTGACTGAGGGTCTTCGTGACTTTCCTCAGTCACTTCCGGAAAATGTCGGGTGTAACCCAAAATTACTGTAACCACACCATCCAACTGCTGTTAAACATAAGCCTTAAGTTTTATTAGTTCTGTCACTACTGGGATTTTTGTGTTTGTAAGTTTAGCTGAAGAAATGTCTGCTCCAATTGGCGGGATTTGTTGTCAAGATGGCGACCTACAATTCACTTAATGTATATAAATAGAAGGCTTCGGAGCTTTCAACGAATTGAGAATTTCATTACCATTTAGTAAACCTGTGAATTGTCTAAAGAAGCCCTTATGTTACAAATTTATCTTCGCGTATCCGTAAAGCTCGCACACTCAGTAAACTGCCTAATCAAATGTAACATTAATATTCCAGAGTGCGCCTACAGGAGACATAAATCTCGACAAAATTGCGAGCCATTAAGAGAACTTAGATTTCCTTTCTTTATGGTGGGATTAGGAAATGTTCATCACTTAATGTAATAAAGGGTAAGTGGTCACTTGGACTTATACCTTTAACAGGTATAGAGGGATGGAGGTAAAACTCCACAGACGTTCAGCCACGAGAAAGGACTATCATGATTATGTTACTTATACATATTTGCCACAGGTGTTAATTGTAAGTGTAACCCTTTAAAGACTAAGATTACCCCGAATTACATGAAGATCCAGCTCGTACCGCGCAGTAAACACACTCCGTCTGAGTTATACAAACCAGTCAGTTAATGTTGTACAGTGAAATAATCGCTGTTTGTTCTGAGATCCACACAAAACACATAAATACAGTCCGTACCGCGCAGTAAACACACTCCGTCTCAGTTATACAAACCAGTCAGTTAATGCTGTACAGTGAAATAATCGCTGTTTGTTCTGAGATCCACACAAAACACATAAATACAGTCCGTACCGCGCAGTAAACACACTCCGTCTCAGTTATACAAACCAGTCAGTTAATGTTGTACAGTGAAATAATCGCTGTTTGTTCTGAGATCCACACAAAACACATAAATACAGTCCGTACCGCGCAGTAAACACACTCCGTCTCAGTTATACAAACCAGTCAGTTAATGTTGTACAGTGAAATAATCGCTGTTTGTTCTGAGATCCACACAAAACACATAAATACAGTCCGTACCGCGCAGTAAACACACTCCGTCTCAGTTATACAAACCAGTCAGTTAATGTTGTACAGTGAAATAATCGCTGTTTGTTCTGAGATCCACACAAAACACATAAATACAGTCCGTACCGCGCAGTAAACACACTCCGTCTCAGTTATACAAACCAGTCAGTTAATGTTGTACAGTGAAATAATCGCTGTTTGTTCTGAGATCCACACAAAACACATAAATACAGTCCGTACCGCGCAGTAAACACACTCCGTCTCAGTTGTACAAACCAGTCAGTTAATGTTGTACAGTGAAATAATCGCTGTTTGTTCTGAGATCCACACAAAACACATAAATACAGTCCGTACCGCGCAGTAAACACACTCCGTCTCAGTTATACAAACCAGTCAGTTAATGCTGTACAGTGAAATAATCGCTGTTTGTTCTGAGATCCACACAAAACACATAAATACAGTCCGTACCGCGCAGTAAACACACTCCGTCTCAGTTATACAAACCAGTCAGTTAATGCTGTACAGTGAAATAATCGCTGTTTGTTCTGAGATCCACACAAAACACATAAATACAGTCCGTACCGCGCAGTAAACACACTACGTCTCAGTTATACAAACCAGTCAGTTAATGCTGTCATTCATTCATTCATTCATTCATTCATTCTGTAGTCTGTCTTACGACAGGTCCGTAGCCTCTTCCAAAGCGAGTTCTCCACAGGGTGCGATCTAGTGCTTCCTCTTTCAATTTCCAGTATCTTTTCTTTTCCTTAAGGTTTACTAAGGTTTCCTAATGCTGTACAGTGAAATAATCGCTGTTTGTTCTGAGATCCACACAAAACACATAAATACACTGTGTGGGCAGAACGTAGAATTTGTGAAGGTTAAACATGGTGGTACATATACTGACCACTGGGCTTTTAGAGGGCTACAGTCCGTACCGCGCGGTAAACACACTCCGTCTCAGTTATACAAACCAGTCAGTTAATGCTGTACAGTGAAATAATCGCTGTTTGTTCTGAGATCCACACAAAACACATAAATGCACTGTGTGGGCAGAACGAAGCATTTGTGAGTGTTAAACTGGTGGTACATATAGTAACCACTGGGCTTTGGAGGGTTAAGTGCTGGTGTCAAATGACACACAAAAACTCAGTCCACACGGCATATCATCCCCCAGTACGGTTTCTCGGCTGTTTCACCTCTGTTGTTACCGAAGTGTGTGAAGTTACACCCTGTCAAGTTACACCCTGTCTAGTCGCACCCTGGCAAGTCACACCCTGTCAAGTCACACCTTGTCAAGTCACACCTGTAAAGTCACACCCTGTCAAGTCACACCTGTCAAGTCACGCCCTGTCAAGTCACACCCTGTCAAGTCACACCCTACCAAGTAACGCCCTGTCAAGTCACGCCCTGTCAAGTCACGCCCTGTCAAGTCACGCCCTGTCAAGTCACGCCCTGTCAAGTCACACCCTGTCAAGTCACACCCTGTCAAGTCACACCCTGTCAAGTCACACCCTGTCAAGTCACACCCTATAAAGTCACACCCTGTCAAGTCACACCTGTAAAGTCACACCCTGTAAAGTCACACCCTCTAAAGTCACACCTGTAAAGTCACACCTGTAAAGTCACACCCTGTAAAGTCACACCCTGTAAAGTCACACCTGTAAAGTCACACCCTGTCAAGTCACATCCTGTCTAGTCACACCCTGTCTAGTCACACCCTGTCTAGTCACACCCTGTCAAGTCACACCTGTAAAGTCACACCTGTCAAGTCACACCTGTAAAGTCACACCTGTAAAGTCACACTCTGTCAGGTTACACTCTGTCAAGTCACACCCTGTCAAGTCACACCTGTAAAGTCACACCTGTAAAGTCACATCCTGTAAAGTCATCCTGTAAAGTCACACCCTGTAAAGTCACACCTGTAAAGTCACACCTGTAAAGTCACACCCTGTCAAGTCACATCCTGTCTAGTCACACCCTGTCTAGTCACACCCTGTCAAGTCACACCTGTAAAGTCACACTCTGTCAGGTCCACACCCTGTCAAGTCACACCCTGTCAAGTCACACCCTGGCAAGTCACACCCTGGCAAGTCGCAATGTAAAGGTAAAGGTAAAGTTCTCCCTAGAACATGTCATAAAGTCCCAGAAGGGGAGTAGAGGTATAGCTGTACTCTTTCTTTAACCCTGGCACTAGATGAGGGTGAGTGGTCAACTCCACGCCCCGGCCGCTTTACCCCCGGGAAAGAGACCCGAATCCCATTGTGCAGGAGGCTGGGTGGGCCCCAGGGCCGTTCTGGACGGCTTCGAAAAATCTCGCCTCCACCGGGATTCGATCCCCGGAATTAATCACGAAAGAAGTCTAAGTAAAAGACGTCAGTTGCTGCTGTGTGTCTTATCGCTATTCATGTTACTGCTGTGTGTCTTATCGCTATTCATGTTACTGCTGTGTGTCTTATCGCTATTCATGTTACTGCTGTGTGTCTTATCGCTATTCATGTTACTGCTGTGTGTCTTATCGCTATTCATGTTGCTGCTGTGTGTCTTATCGCTATTCATGTTACTGCTGTGTGTCTTATCGCTATTCATGTTACTGCTGTGTGTCTTATCGCTATTCATGTTGCTGCTGTGTGTCTTATCGCTATTCATGTTGCTGCTTTTGTGTCTTATCGCTATTCATGTTACTGCTGTGTGTCTTATCGCTATTCATGTTACTGCTGTGTGTCTTATCGCTATTCATGTTACTGCTGTGTGTCTTATCGCTATTCATGTTACTGCTGTGTGTCTTATCGCTATTCATGTTGCTGCTGTGTGTCTTATCGCTATTCATGTTACTGCTGTGTGTCTTATCGCTATTCATGTTACTGCTGTGTGTCTTATCGCTATTCATGTTGCTGCTGTGTGTCTTATCGCTATTCATGTTACTGCTGTGTGTCTTATCGCTATTCATGTTACTGCTGTGTGTCTTATCGCTATTCATGTTACTGCTGTGTGTCTTATCGCTATTCATGTTACTGCTGTGTGTCTTATCGCTATTCATGTTACTGCTGTGTTTCTTATCGCTATTCATGTTACTGCTGTGTGTCTTATCGCTATTCATGTTACTGCTGTGTGTCTTATCGCTATTCATGTTACTGCTGTGTGTCTTATCGCTATTCATGTTACTGCTGTGTGTCTTATCGCTATTCATGTTACTGCTGTGTGTCTTATCGCTATTCATGTTACTGCTGCGTGTCTTATCGCTATTCATGTTACTGCTGCGTGTCTTATCGCTATTCATGTTACTGCTGTGTGTCTTATCGCTATTCATGTTACTGCTGTGTGTCTTATCGCTATTCATGTTACTGCGTAATGTTTTTGAAGAGTAGAAAAAAATGGCGATGTTTCATAAAAGTATCGTATTTATTCAGTATTTGTTTGTTGCTGCTAACCGTCAGAATCACTTTCCAACATTTTGTTCAGTACTTTCGAAAAAAGAACAACAAAATTTTCCAAAATATGTGTCACATTTGACACAAGTAGACCCAGCTTGCTCAGCACTGAATCCATATTAATATCAAAACTTTGTCCCCGATATCAAAACATTACTTTATCGATATAAACTGGCATTGAAAAGCAAATCGGAGCCGGGATAGCTCAGTCAGTATAGTGCCTAGGCTATGGGATGAATGATCCAGTGTTCGAATTTGCGCGCGGAGAAATAAATTTTTTCTTTTCTCGAAATCCTGCAGACCGGGTCTGGGGGCCCACCCAGCGTTCTATTCAATACGTACCGGGGTTCTTTCCCCTGGGGTACATTAGCCAGAGCGTGAGGTTACCACATCCCATCTACTGTCGAAATTAAGAATGACTGGAGCTGTATATCCCCTCCTTTCCTATGCCTTCATAGCGTGGAGAGAGACAATTTTATTTGTACCTGTGAGATAAATAATTTTGATGTATGAAAAGAGAGAAAGACAACTGTCTCTCTCTCTCTGTCTGTGCGTGCGAAGCTTGCTTGTAGCTCAGTCCATCGCGTCACAATATCCGTGTGTTTTGGCGGAACCCTGGGCGCTGTATTGGTTCCTGTTCGAGTGGGAATGCTCACCTTGCATCCAGAGAAATTCGAGTCTCGCAATAAACACGCGCAGGAATTTTTGATACGCGAACAATTTTCACCTAGACCCTTGGCGTACTGAAAATTCCATAACGAGGCTTTCGACTGAAGACGACGAAAAATGTGATTAATAACTTTTCAAATAGTTCGATATTCCTACACTGCACTATATCTGACAGCATGCGGTTCGCTTATGAGGAAGTAACAGGAGACTGGAGAAAATTACATAATGAGGAGCTTCATGATTTGTACTACTGGCCAAATGTTTGAGTGATCAAATTAGGGAGGATGATATGGGTGGCGCATGTAGCACGTTTGGGGCAGCAGAGAAATAAGTCTGGGGTTTGGTGAGGAAACCTGAAGAAAAGAGAGCATTTGGAAGACACAAAGGCGTAGAAGGGATGACAGAAGTAAATTGGATTTTAAAGGAATAGCTTTGAAGTCTGCGGCCTGGATTAAGTTGGCTCAGGATAGGGAAAAGTGGCTGGCTGTTGTGAATATGGAAATGAACCGTGGAATTGGAAAAATACGGAGAATAGTAGCTTTGTAAGAAGGACTCTGATCTGTGCAGTCAGCTGTTTGAGGTTCCTTTGTACATTGTGTTCATGTCTGCATGTCGCTACTTAGCCTTTATCCACAGCAGAACGGCTGTTGAGGTCAACAGCGTAGCATTGCTGCTTCCTAATTAGAAGGTCACATGTCTGAAATGGTGGGCCGCGATAGCTCAGTCGGTATAGCGACTTGCTGCGGGCTGGACGGTCCGGGGATCGAATCCCGGTGGTGGCGAGGTTTTCAGCACACGTCCAGACCGGCCTTGGGGCCTACCCAGCCTCCTGTACAATGGGTACCGTGTCATTACCGGGGGTAAAGCGGCCGGGGCGTGGAGTTGACCACCCACCCTCATCTAGTGCCAGGGTTAAAGAAAGAGTAGAGCTATACCTCTACTCCCCCTCTGGGCCTTCATGGCCTGTTCTAGGGTGAACTTTACCTTTACCTTTACCTTTACCTTTACCATGTCTGAAATGCTAAGTAATGCTCCTGCCTAACGAGTGTTTACACATAACCTTGAACTGTCTGATGAAAACCACGAAGACACAGTCGAATGCTTCATAACTATTTGGCTCACCATGTTATTATTATTATTATTATTACTATTAATGTATTATTGGGAGCCTGGATAGCTCAGTCAGTATAGTGACTAGGCTACGAACTAGACGATCCGGGGTTCGATTCTCATCAGGATCAAGAGTTTCATCTCTTTTCCGAAACGTCCAAACTGGCTATGGGGCCCACCCAGGTTCCTATTCAATAGGTACCTTTTTTTTTTTGCCGGGTGTGAAGTGACCGGGCCTTAACTTGACCACTTCTGTGTGCAGTGAAGTGACCGGGCCTTAACTTGACCACTTCTGTGTGCAGTGAAGTGACCGGGCCTTAACTTGACCACTTCTGTGTGCAGTGAAGTGACCGGGCCTTAACTTGACCACTTCTGTGTGCAGCCTTAACGTGACCTCTTCTGTGTGCAGCCTTAACGTGACCACTTCTGTGTGCAGTGAAGTGACCGGGCCTTAACTTGACCACTTCTGTGTGCAGTGAAGTGACCGGGCCTTAACTTGACCACTTCTGTGTGCAGTGAAATGACCGGGCCTTAACTTGACCACTTCTGTGTGCAGCCTTAACGTGACCTCTTCTGTGTGCAGCCTTAACGTGACCACTTCTGTGTGCAGTGAAGTGACCGGGCCTTAACTTGACCACTTCTGTGTGCAGCCTTAACGTGACCTCTTCTGTGTGCAGCCTTAACTTGACCACTTCTTTGTGCAGTGAAGTGACCGGGCCTTAACTTGACCACTTCTGTGTGCAGTGAAGTGACCGGGCCTTAACTTGACCACTTCTGTGTGCAGTGAAGTGACCGGGCCTTAACTTGACCATTTCTGTGTGCAGCCTTAACGTGACCTCTTCTGTGTGCAGCCTTAACGTGACCTCTTCTGTGTGCAGCCTTAATTTGACCACTTCTGTGTGCAGTGCCGAGATCAGTAACCTGGACAGTGCTAAGCGCGTTGTGGCCGCTGTCTGTTGTGTCTGTTTTGCTCTATCGTGTGTAGCAGCACTGTTTACGGTACATAAAATTATAAAACAGCCAACAGCCGTAAAAAGGCACAGTGACACGTAGTACTACAGCCTCTCGTGCACAACAGCCATCCTCACCTCGTGGTACACGCTGTTCCCACAAACGAGGCAAAGACGACCGAGTCACAGCGGTATAACTGTTTCATTAGGCATGGGGGAAATCGCCGTCCCAAATCACGCCTGTCGAGAGGCTGAAGGTAGGCACCCTGTCACTGGACTTAGCGTGCTCTGGGCTCGTGACCCGTTCAGGGGACATTTTAACCACTGACAAATGTCACAAGAAGAAGCCGGAGAGATCGTGCGCCAATGACGACATGGAAATTGTAAGATATTATGATTTGAATATGCAACTTGGAACATTAGAGGGCTAGGAGAAGACGGAGGCCGATCGCAGTGGCCGAGCGGTCTAAGGCGTGGGTGTACGGCCGCTCGCTTACTGGGATTGTGGGTTCGAATCCCGCCCGGGGCATGGATGTCTGTCTGTTGTGAGTGTTGTGTGTTGTCAGGTAGAGGTCTCTGCGACGGGCTGATCACTCGTCTAGAGGAGTCCTACCGAGTGTGGTGTGTCTGAGTGTGATCGTAAAGCCTCGACGAAACGATGAGGCCTAGGCCCCCAAGGGGTTGTCGAGCCATAGAAAAAAAAAGGAGAAAAAGAAAAATGATTAGACAAAACCTTGAAATAAAATAATTAAACTCTCAGTAATTACAGAAAACAAAAAGACAGTGCAAGGTACTAAATAGACTGAAGGCTATAGCGGAGTTAACAGAGGATAGACGGGAGTTGTGATGTGGACCGTAAATGTATGTCAGATAATAGAATGTTATAAATTTTGGAACGACAGAATTATAGAAACAACACTAAAAATACACAGGGGACATTTAACGATTTCAGGAGTCAACAGAAGAATTAAATGAGGAATTTTGTGCAACGTTACACAAGATGTTGGATAAAGTGAACAGAAGTGATTACGTAATGTTGATAGGCGATTGAACGTCAGGGTGGGAAATAGTGACGTCACTAACATAGTGGGTACAAAGGGAGAAGCTGCATTAAATAATAATGGTAAAAAATTACAGATTTTCGCACAATCAATAATTTAAAAATAATGAACACATTCTTTATATCATAAAAAATACATAAATTAACTTAAGTCAGAAGTCACAAATTAATTATTGTTTACTTTATAACAAATATTAAAACTTAAAAAAGTAATACAAGGCATTAGAAGCATTGAATTAGACGCTGACCAATATTTATTACATGCAAATGTAAACTTTCCACCTCGATGGCTAAATAAAAACATCAGAAAAGTTCAATTAAAACAAGAAGAATGTTTCAAAACAAGACTTTTAAATGACAATAGCATAAGGTGGCTGTATAAACAAAGGGTGAACATTTATTTAAACAATACAAAGGAACACAAAAGACATATTGAGAAACAATGGGAAAACGTACATAACACACTAAGATCTGCGGCATACAAGAGTTTAGGAAAAGTAAAGAGATGAAACAGATGAAAATATTTAAAAATGTGGGACGACCAAATAAAACAATTAATACAAGTGAAGGAAAAATCACATAAGAAATGGCTAAATTAAAAAAAAGCTGGAAGACAAAATGTAATACAAAAGAAACACAGAACTAGCTAAAAGAGAAGCGAGAAGAGAACAAAGAGCCTCCTGGGACAAATTTGTTACAAATTTAGAACAAGAAACATGCAGGACCGGTCCAGAGTGTACAAAATGTTACAACACGTAACTAAGGATATAAAGGAAAGAGCAGAAATTCAACGAGACAGATGAAAATATATTTCTTCAATACTTTGAAAAATTATGGAACACGAAAAACATAAATGAAAAAAAATTTGAATGGAATTCAAGCAATCACATAGATACATCAATAATATTAGATTAATTAGAAAAAGCTTTAAATTTAACAAAAATGGTAAAAGCCCAAGAGAAGTTAACATGAATTCAGACTTATACAAGTAAGTATCAGAAGAGTTTAAACTGAGATTATTACAATATTTAAACAATATATATAAACAGAAAATTGTATTCCAAATAAATAGCGAAATGCCCTTGTAGTCCCAATATTCAAGAAAGGTGACAGAAGAGGCCCCAAAAATTACAGAGGAATCAGTATTCTTAACACCTGCCGTAAGACATACTCCAAATCAGTATTCTTAACACCTTCTGTAAGACATACTCCAAATCAGTATTCTTAACACCTGCTGTAAGACATACTCCAAATCAGTATTCTTAACACCTTCTGTAAGACATACTCCAAATCAGTATTCTTAACACCTGCTGTAAGACATACTCCAAATCAGTATTCTTAACACCTTCTGTAAGACATACTCCAAATCAGTATTCTTAACACCTTCTGTAAGACATACTCCAAATCAGTATTCTTAACACCTTCTGTAAGACATACTCCAAATCAGTATTCTTAACACCTTCTGTAAGACATACTCCAAATCAGTATTCTTAACACCTTCTGTAAGACATACTCCAAATCAGTATTCTTAACACCTGCTGTAAGACATACTCCAAATCAGTATTCTTAACACCTGCTGTAAGACATACTCCAAATCAGTATTCTTAACACCTGCTGTAAGACATACTTCAAATCAGTATTCTTAACACCTGCTGTAAGACATACTCCAAATCAGTATTCTTAACACCTGCTGTAAGACATACTCCAAATCAGTATTCTTAACACCTGCTGTAAGACATACTTCAAATCAGTATTCTTAACACCTGCTGTAAGACATACTCCAAATCAGTATTCTTAACACCTGCTGTAAGACATACTCCAAATCAGTATTCTTAACACCTTCTGTAAGACATACTCCAAATCAGTATTCTTAACACCTGCTGTAAGACATACTCCAAATCAGTATTCTTAACACCTGCTGTAAGACATACTCCAAATCAGTATTCTTAACACCTGCTGTAAGACATACTTCAAATCAGTATTCTTAACACCTGCTGTAAGACATACTCCAAATCAGTATTCTTAACACCTGCTGTAAGACATACTCCAAATCAGTATTCTTAACACCTGCTGTAAGACATACTCCAAATCAGTATTCTTAACACCTGCTGTAAGACATACTCCAAATCAGTATTCTTAACACCTGCTGTAAGACATACTCCAAAATCTCTAATATGAAACTGCAGAGTTACTCAGAAAAATTGATGACAGAAAAACAGACGGATTCCGAAATGGTCCTTCATGCACAGATCCAACATTCTGCCTCAAATTATTAATTGAAAAACGAAGGAAATGTAACTTGCAAACACACTTTTATTTATAGGTTATGAAAAGGCATTTGACAGCACACAAAGACAGATTTTATTACATATTTTAACATGCAGGAATATTTCAAATACCTTATTAAAGGCAGTAGTGGACATAACTAACTAACTAACTAACTCCACGCAGCACAGTCCTTCTTGAGAAGCTAACAGGTCGTCAGCTAGTCAAGAAATTCCCCGCGTTTTATGGAACCCGAAAGTTCATTACCGCACTTACAACAGCCCGCCACCTGTGTCCGTCCAGGTCCGAGGCTTTGTTAAATGATTCGTAACGTGATAATTTTTTATGGTGAGGAGTTGTTGGCACCTCGCCCAACCCCCAAGCTGAAGGATCACCCCTTGTCGGCTGTCCGCGACTGCTTATTCAACGTATTCGCAGCTACCTTCCATATCCGCAGGCCGTTCCTCCATCCGCAACCTGAGGACGCGCCATGCCGTGGTGGCACGGACCCAATTATCATGCTGACAGGGGCCCACTTATCGTGGTGGCAGGGACCCACTTATCATGGCGACAGAAACCCACTTATCATGGTGGCAGGGACCCAATTATCATGGCGACAGGGACCCACTTATCGTGGTGGCAGGGACCCACTTATCATGCTGACAGGGGCCCACTTATCGTGGTGGCAGGGACCCACTTATCATGGCGACATGGGACCCACTTATCGTGGTGGCAGGGACCCACTTATCACGGTGACAGGGACCCACATACCACGGAACAGATTACCCAGGATAATGAAAAACTGCACACCAAAAGGCAGAAGGAACCAGGGAAGACCACTGAAGAGACTTCTGGGTGTGTGAGACCGGAGCGGGTCAACAGGTGGCCGAACTGCATGACAGGTACATGGTGATGAAACAGTATGACAGGTACATGGTGATGAAACAGTATGACAGGTACATGGTGATGAAACAGTATGACAGGTACATGGTGATGAAACAGTATGATAGGTACATGGTGATGAAACAGTATGACAGGTACATGGTGATGAAACAGTATGACAGGTACATGGTGATGAAACAGTATGACAGGTACATGGTGATGAAACAGTATGACAGGTACATGGTGATGAAACAGTATGATAGGTACATGGTGATGAAACAGTATGATAGGTACATGGTGATGAAACAGTATGACAGGTACATGGTGATGAAACAGTATGATAGGTACATGGTGATGAAACAGTATGATAGGTACATGGTGATGAAACAGTATGACAGGTACATGGTGATGAAAACAGTATGATAGGTACATGGTGATGAAACAGTATGATAGGTACATGGTGATGAAACAGTATGACAGGTACATGGTGATGAAACAGTATGACAGGTACATGGTGATGAAACAGTATGATAGGTACATGGTGATGAAACAGTATGATAGGTACATGGTGATGAAACAGTATGACAGGTACATGGTGATGAAACAGTATGACAGGTACATGGTGATGAAACAGTATGATAGGTACATGGTGATGAAACAGTATGATAGGTACATGGTGATGAAACAGTATGATAGGTACATGGTGATGAAACAGCATGACAGGTACATGGTGATGAAACAGTATGATAGGTACATGGTGATGAAACAGTATGATAGGTACATGGTGATGAAACAGTATGATAGGTACATGGTGATGAAACAGTATGATAGGTACATGGTGATGAAACAGTATGATAGGTACATGGTGATGAAACAGTATGACAGGTACATGGTGATGAAACAGTATGAACAGGTACATGGTGATGAAACAGTATGATAGGTACATGGTGATGAAACAGCATGATAGGTACATGGTGATGAAACAGTATGATAGGTACATGGTGATGAAACAGTATGATAGGTACATGGTGATGAAACAGCATGACAGGTACATGGTGATGAAACAGTATGATAGGTACATGGTGATGAAACAGTATGATAGGTACATGGTGATGAAACAGCATGACAGGTGCATGGTGATGAAACAGTATGATAGGTACATGGTGATGAAACAGCATGACAGGTACATGGTGATGAAACAGCATGATAGGTACATGGTGATGAAACAGTATGATAGGTACATGGTGATGAAACAGTATGATAGGTACATGGTGATGAAACAGCATGATAGGTACATGGTGATGAAACAGCATGATAGGTACATGGTGATGAAACAGCATGATAGGTACATGGTGATGAAACAGTATGATAGGTACATGGTGATGAAACAGCATGATAGGTACATGGTGATGAAACAGCATGATAGGTACATGGTGATGAAACAGCATGATAGGTACATGGTGATGAAACAGTATGATAGGTACATGGTGATGAAACAGTATGATAGGTACATGGTGATGAAACAGTATGATAGGTACATGGTGATGAAACAGCATGATAGGTACATGGTGATGAAACAGCATGATAGGTACATGGTGATGAAACAGTATGATAGGTACATGGTGATGAAACAGTATGATAGGTACATGGTGATGAAACAGTATGATAGGTACATGGTGATGAAACAGTATGATAGGTACATGGTGATGAAACAGTATGATAGGTACATGGTGATGAAACAGTATGATAGGTACATGGTGATGAAACAGTATGATAGGTACATGGTGATGAAACAGTATGATAGGTACATGGTGATGAAACAGCATGATAGGTACATGGTGATGAAACAGCATGATAGGTACATGGTGATGAAACAGTATGATAGGTACATGGTGATGAAACAGTATGATAGGTACATGGTGATGAAACAGTATGATAGGTACATGGTGATGAAACAGTATGATAGGTACATGGTGATGAAACAGTATGATAGGTACATGGTGATGAAACAGTATGATAGGTACATGGTGATGAAACAGCATGATAGGTACATGGTGATGAAACAGCATGATAGGTACATGGTGATGAAACAGCATGATAGGTACATGGTGATGAAACAGTATGATAGGTACATGGTGATGAAACAAGCATGATAGGTACATGGTGATGAAACAGCATGATAGGTACATGGTGATGAAACAGCATGATAGGTACATGGTGATGAAACAGTATGATAGGTACATGGTGATGAAACAGTATGATAGGTACATGGTGATGAAACAGTATGATAGGTACATGGTGATGAAACAGCATGATAGGTACATGGTGATGAAACAGCATGATAGGTACATGGTGATGAAACAGTATGATAGGTACATGGTGATGAAACAGTATGATAGGTACATGGTGATGAAACAGTATGATAGGTACATGGTGATGAAACAGTATGATAGGTACATGGTGATGAAACAGTATGATAGGTACATGGTGATGAAACAGTATGAAGGTACATGGTGATGAAACAGTATGACAGGTACATGGTGATGAAACAGTATGATAGGTACATGGTGATGAAACAGTATGATAGGTACATGGTGATGAAACAGTATGACAGGTACATGGTGATGAAACAGTATGACAGGTACATGGTGATGAAACAGTATGATAGGTACATGGTGATGAAACAGTATGATAGGTACATGGTGATGAAACAGTATGATAGGTACATGGTGATGAAACAGCATGACAGGTACATGGTGATGAAACAGTATGATAGGTACATGGTGATGAAACAGTATGATAGGTACATGGTGATGAAACAGTATGATAGGTACATGGTGATGAAACAGTATGATAGGTACATGGTGATGAAACAGTATGATAGGTACATGGTGATGAAACAGTATGACAGGTACATGGTGATGAAACAGTATGACAGGTACATGGTGATGAAACAGTATGATAGGTACATGGTGATGAAACAGCATGACAGGTACATGGTGATGAAACAGTATGATAGGTACATGGTGATGAAACAGTATGATAGGTACATGGTGATGAAACAGCATGACAGGTACATGGTGATGAAACAGTATGATAGGTACATGGTGATGAAACAGCATGATAGGTACATGGTGATGAAACAGTATGATAGGTACATGGTGATGAAACAGTATGATAGGTACATGGTGATGAAACAGCATGACAGGTACATGGTGATGAAACAGTATGATAGGTACATGGATGAGTGATAAACAGTATGATAGGTACATGGTGATGAAACAGCATGACAGGTACATGGTGATGAAACAGTATGATAGGTACATGGTGATGAAACAGCATGACAGGTACATGGTGATGAAACAGCATGATAGGTACATGGTGATGAAACAGTATGATAGGTACATGGTGATGAAACAGTATGATAGGTACATGGTGATGAAACAGCATGATAGGTACATGGTGATGAAACAGCATGATAGGTACATGGTGATGAAACAGCATGATAGGTACATGGTGATGAAACAGTATGATAGGTACATGGTGATGAAACAGCATGATAGGTACATGGTGATGAAACAGCATGATAGGTACATGGTGATGAAACAGCATGATAGGTACATGGTGATGAAACAGTATGATAGGTACATGGTGATGAAACAGTATGATAGGTACATGGTGATGAAACAGTATGATAGGTACATGGTGATGAAACAGCATGATAGGTACATGGTGATGAAACAGCATGATAGGTACATGGTGATGAAACAGATGATAGGTACATGGTGATGAAACAGTATGATAGGTACATGGTGATGAAACAGTATGATAGGTACATGGTGATGAAACAGTATGATAGGTACATGGTGATGAAACAGTATGATAGGTACATGGTGATGAAACAGTATGATAGGTACATGGTGATGAAACAGTATGATAGGTTACATGGTGATGAAACAGTATGATAGGTACATGGTGATGAAACAGCCAACAATAGTCAACAACAATAATAATAATAATAATAATGTTGTGTTTTGATCTCCATTATTTACAAATGTATTTCATTTGTCTCGCTTGTACCTAAATCTGACCCTGGTGGAAATTTGCCTCCACTCGCCTTCATGACGTGGACAGGAATAATAATAATAATAATAATAATAATATTATTATTATTGTGGGCCGCGATAGCTCAGTCGGTATAGCGACTCGCTACGGTCTAGACGGTCCGGGGATCGAATCCAGGTGGGGGCGAGATTTTCATTACCCTTCCAGACCTGCCCTGGGGCCCATCCAGCCTCCTATAAAATGGGTACCGGGTCTCTTTCCCGGGGGTAAAGCGGCCGGGCCGTGGAGTTGACCACCCACCCCATCTAGCGCAGTGGTTAAAGAAAGAGTAGAGCTATACCTCTACTCCCTCTCTGAGCCTTCATGACCCGTTCTAGGGAGACCTTTACCTTTACCTTTCTTACTATTATTATTTTGGCTTATTTTGTTTCTGTTATTTGTTTGTGTACAGGTACGTCAGTTTTCCCCCTCAGTGCCCTTCAACCAATGCATCATATTCATCTTACCCCGACGCTACATAACCTTAGCAAACGACAGTGTCGTTAAATGCCACATAAAATCCCCATCGCCCTCGGCCTCAGATGAAATCCAATCCGCCTGCCACATCTCGAGCACTTAAGGAAGTTTACACGGCAATCGAACTTCCGGTAGACAAGACAGTCGCTTTAACTGCAAGAAGCCATTGCTAATGACTGGCTAGTTAGTTTCGGGAATCGATCGTATGTCCGAAGGCAAGAGCAGCGTCACTGTCCGTCAGCGGACATCTAATGCGTGGCCTGCGTGAGCGCCATGCAGATCACGTTGCTTGTCAACAGGACTGCGAGCGACGTCGTCGCAGAAGCTACGTCAGGCGCGACAAAAGGAGAGGTGCCAGACAGCCAGGCGGTCAGTAGCGCTCCAGTGGCATCGCAGGCCGCACGTACCTGGCGTCAGTGCTAGTCAAGTGTATGGCGACGGTCGGCGGGTTGTAACAGCACGCGCATACTCTTGTAAGCGAGTGTCGCAGCTGGAGGCGACTCACAGCTTTACCATTGACGTTTCGAAAGTTAGTTTAATCAGTTAAAAAATTAGGTACTTCAAAATTTTTTTTTTCCCGTGAAAGTTTGTAGAAATGTTAGGATGTAGCAGTAATACGTGTAATTAGTGACTACTGGTTTCTCGCTGAAAGAAACTGCGAAAAATACCGTTTTAAAAGTTATAGCATCTCGATATTACATTTTTAAATTTATTTTATTTTATTTTCAAAATAATTATAACATATATAACGATTTTTTTAAAAAAACTGTAATATTGTTTAAATTGTGAGATTCACTTGTCTAGTTCTGTGAAAAAGGTAGCAGAATTTGTAGGAGAAACCGTTTATCATGTCATTGTGACACGCAGCCTGTACGATATAGTCAGTACACTGCAGACAAAGAGTCAGACACGCACGTGCGTGAGACAGTGTAGATGCGTACCGTATAGTCTTGCTTTAGGGAGAAATTTAAGAAAAAGGACTTCCTTATCTACAAATTAAGAAAAATAGTAACTGAGTAGACAGAAGGTTAAATAACACTGTCTTAAAAACTTTATCTACGGTGTGCGTACTGTGCGTTTCAATTATCACGGAATATTAACCGTAACAAAAACAACCTTGCACATTCAAGACTTCTTCATCCTCCAAAACCTACAGATTTTTACAAAGCGTTAATAATTAGCGTCGCAACATTTTCTAGTGACGTCACACTTTTAGCAACATTTATTCGTCGCTAAGTACGTAACTGAGGACAGCAGCAGATTTTAAATTTTTGACGTATTCGCAGAAACACTGTGCTAAATGCGTATTGTTTATGAGGACGTCTGAAGTACGTGATTTGCTCGTGACGTCATCACCGCTCGTAATCCGTGACAGAGAGGTATATCGCGGAAATGTTGTGCGACATGCCGCGAAACAAGGGCTGCAATTATGTCGCTCCTTTCTGAAATAAGTACATATGTAACGTGGTTCGTGTCACGTGATCCGTCTGAAAGGTTAAGTGGGCCGGATAGCTCCAACGAAGGTTTATTTTGCTTCTCGTTCCATGAAGTAAATGTATTTAATAAAGGATAAACACGTAATGGTGTACTGTGGACGTTAACGTAATTTGTTTATAAAGATTTTTACAGAATCAGCAGAGAGAAAATTTAAAGTACTTTGGTTATGTATGGAGGGTAATGACAATACATAATTAGACATTTAAATTAAAATTAACTTTTCATGACAAGTTTAAAACGTTTTAAACAATGAATAAAAAATTGCGAGAGAAGTTTCAAATGTGGTTAGTTTCTGAAGAACCAGAAACTTATCAAATGGCTTATACACGGGAATAAATTTCCGGTGAAAGAAAAAATGAATGGAGCCTTGCGAGCGAGAAGCGGCTCGCAGACACCAATAAGTTGCGGAAGCCCTTAATATTGAGGCGTCGATCGTGCTGGAATGGAGTTAGCATTGTTCCGCGCACCACAGCAGGGAGAGGAATGCAGAGGGGTGGTCCTGCAAAACAGTCCTGCACAAGAGACCATCACCACAGCCACAGCCACCATGACCTCCTGTCCTCAGCAGCAGAACATTGTACTGGATGACGGGTATGGGTCTTCAAACAGCTCTCCGCATAGCTCAGGTACTGTCAAAATTTGTTGGCTATCTCTACTGTGCATGAGACTGTCAGGGACTGTACAATGTCACATGTGAACAGCGGTATGGTACCATAACAGAGAAATAAAATCTTAAATAAGTATACGAGGCACTTTATCCAAATTCGCACAAAAAATAATTTGCATACAATAAAAAAGAAATTCTGATATGCTAATTCCAAATTTGGGCACAAAGCTTTTGCATAGAATAAAACTAACTGACTAACTAACTAACTAACTAACTACCTGCAGCACAGTCCTTTAAGAGTTCCTCAGCTACTCAAGGAATTCTCCACATTTTATGGGACCCGAAGGTTCATTACCTTTTTCACAACAGCCCACCACATCCCTATTCTGAGCCAGATCAATCCAGTCCACAACTTCCCATCTTATTTCTTGAAGATCCAGTTTAATATTATCTTCTCATTTATGCTGAAGTCTTCCAAGTGGTCTCCTTCCTCAGGTTTCCTCACCCAAAAAGTGTATGCATATCTCCTCTCCCCCATCCGTGCTACATGCCCTGCCCACGTCATTATTCTTAATTTGATTATTCGAATAATATTTGGTGAAGAGCAGAAATTGTGAAGCTGCTGTTTGTCCAGTCGCCTCCACCCCCCAGTTACCTCGTCCCACTTATTTCCAACTAAAATATGTACCTGATTAAGTGTCATATAATGTGCAGTGGTGTCATGTTTAAGTATCATGTTGTCATGTTTGTTATATATTGTGTAGTGTCGTCATGTTTAAGAAGTATATCTCTTCAGATACATAAAAACACTACAGTGTAAATACACATAAACTATATCGAGAAAGCTGATGGTTTCAACGTCGGACGTTAATATAAACAAAATATAATATGCAAAATTCTACACCTCAGTTAAGAAGACATTCATAAATAATAATTAATCTACGTAATATTTATGCAAGGTCAAACAGAACGTCCTTTCAAAACAAAAAGACATGAGTTTTAACTGAAAATTAAATGCAGAAGAATAAGACTGTTTGCTGTTGTAACATAGAACACGCTGAATGAAGAAAGGATTTGGCTAGTTTTTAATAAATTACAAATTTAAAAATTAGAAACCTTTAAGGTTACCTTTAAATATACCAATACTTTAAGTAAAAAAAAAAGAAAAAAGTTCGAAATGTTACAAATTAATAAACACGCCTATAACCATAATTTATTATATCGTTTCAGCTTAAATTATATGAATTTTAGTAACTTTTATAAAACTGCTATACAGGGCATACACAAAAGAATGGTGCGGTTTCAAAAGTGAATAAAAAATGTATTTCTCACCTTACACGGGCACAACATACACCGTCAGCAGCGGCAACTGTCCAAGTTTCTTATTTGGTAATTACAATCCTTCAATGTGTGCACCCTGGGTCACACGACACACATCCACACGGTTACCAAACTCATCCCAGACCCGGTGTAGCATGTCCGCTGTAATGGCCTGCAGTGCATGCGTTATCCGATCACGAATTTCATGGATGGACGTGGGCAATGGTGGTACATAAACGCTGTCTTTAACGAACCCCCAAAGAAAGAAATCGCAAGGTGTAAGATCTGGCGAACGGGGTGGCCAAGGGAGAAGGTTCTTTTCTCCATTTGCAGCAGCACGTCCGATCCAGCGCTGTGGAAGAACACGATCGAGAAGCACTCGTACATTCCTGTGAAAATGGGGGGGGGGGAGCGAACTGCTGGTAGCGCATGAGAAACTTGGACAGTTGCCGCCGCTGACGGTGTATGTTGTGCCCGTGTAATGTGAGACAAAGTTTTTATTCACTTTTGAAACCGCACCATTCTTTTGTGTATGCCCTGTATGTTTCTCAGGATGAGATCTTATTCCATGCAATGAAAGTTGTAATTATATACAAATAGCCTCTCTTACTTATTTTTAAAAGACTGATAATGATCCGATGGGGTCAAAACTTGTACCAATTTGATAAAAACAAAATTTGTTTTTCTCATACTAAAAATAATGTTTTGGATTGCAGTCTGTATCAGAATAGTAATTTATGCAACACAGTAGGATGCCTTTCATCGACACTGGACTCGTAATGCTTTTTCTGCAGCCTTGCAAACAAGTTTCTTGACTTTAGTACATGCAGAAGATTCTCCTTGAGAAGCCAACAGTTGCTCAACTAGTCAATAAATTCCCTACATTTTAAAGAAACCGCAAGTTCATTACCGTGTATACAAGAGTCCGCCACTTGTCCCTATCCTAAGCCAGATTAATCCAGTCAGTGCCCTTCCATTCTATTCTTTGCATCCATTTTATATTATTCTGTCATCTACAACTAGATCTTCCCAGTGGTTCCTTAATTAGTATTTATAATAGCTTCAGGCCTCTAACTTTTAAGTGTATTTCAGTCTGAATTCGAATACTTCATTACATGCATGAAAGTGGCCAGGTGCGATATGTAGCTCAGTCTCTCGAATGTTACAGTGTTTGAAATGTCTCTGTTGGTGTCAGTGGAACACACACACAAGTGACATTGCAAACTTTAGCGCAATTTTATTTTTGTGTGAATGCAAGAAGTGTGCTCTGTGACGTAATAGTACAAACGTTACCAACATTTCTTTTTTAAATGTCACATGAATTATTTTGCGCTCATAAGAAAAGCATGGCCTTCCCTGCTTCGATTTTCACGAAATTCCCAAATGCTGAACAACGTTGTGTGCGTATCTCTTGTACCGAATTTCACGTAAATAGGACAATAAATGTGGAAAGTAGGAATAGAGATTGATTAGCGTTGTTACGGGCAGCGTGACAGTGATTGTGCCTATTGTCACTAAACTTATGATGTAACTAGTACTTACGTGCAGCGTGACATTGACTGTGCCTGTTGTCACTAAACTTATGATGTAACTAGTACTTACGTGCAGCGTGACAGTGACTGTGCCTGTTGTCACTAAACTTATGATGTAACTAGTACTTACGTGCAGCGTGACAGTGACTGTGCCTGTTGTCACTAAACTTATGATGTAACTAGTACTTACGTGCAGCGTGACAGTGACTGTGCCTGTTGTCACTAAACTTATGATGTAACTAGTACTTACGTGCAGCGTGACAGTGACTGTGCCTGTTGTCACTAAACTTATGATGTAACTAGTACTTACGGGCAGCGTGACAGTGACTGTGCCTGTTGTCACTAAACTTATGATGTAACTAGTACTTACGTGCAGCGTGACAGTGACTGTGCCTGTTGTCACTAAACTTATGATGTAACTAGTACTTACGTGCAGCGTGACAGTGATTGTGTCTGTTGTCACTAAACTTATGATGTAACTAGTACTTACGTGCAGCGTGACAGTGATTGTGTCTGTTGTCACTAAACTTATGATGTAACTAGTACTTACGTGCAGCGTGACATTGACTGTGCCTGTTGTCACTAAACTTATGATGTAACTAGTACTTACGTGCAGCGTGACAGTGATTGTGTCTGTTGTCACTAAACTTATGATGTAACTAGTACTTACGTGCAGCGTGACAGTGACTGTGCCTGTTGTCACTAAACTTATGATGTAACTAGTACTTACGTGCAGCGTGACATTGACTGTGCCTGTTGTCACTAAACTTATGATGTAACTAGTACTTACGTGCAGCGTGACAGTGACTGTGCCTGTTGTCACTAAACTTATGATGTAACTAGTACTTACGTGCAGCGTGACATTGACTGTGCCTGTTGTCACTAAACTTATGATGTAACTAGTACTTACGTGCAGCGTGACAGTGATTGTGTCTGTTGTCACTAAACTTATAATGTAACTAGTACTTACGTGCAGCGTGACAGTGATTGTGTCTGTTGTCACTAAACTTATGATGTAACTAGTACTTACGTGCAGCGTGACAGTGATTGTGCCTGTTGTCACTAAACTTATGATGTAACTAGTACTTACGTGCAGCGTGACATTGACTGTGCCTGTTGTCACTAAACTTATGATGTAACTAGTACTTACGTGCAGCGTGACAGTGATTGTGTCTGTTGTCACTAAACTTATAATGTAACTAGTACTTACGTGCAGCGTGACAGTGATTGTGTCTGTTGTCACTAAACTTATGATGTAACTAGTACTTACGTGCAGCGTGACAGTGATTGTGTCTGTTGTCACTAAACTTATGATGTAACTAGTACTTACGTGCAGCGTGACAGTGATTGTGTCTGTTGTCACTAAACTTATGATGTAACTAGTACTTACGTGCAGCGTGACATTGACTGTGCCTGTTGTCACTAAACTTATGATGTAACTAGTACTTACGTGCAGCGTGACAGTGATTGTGTCTGTTGTCACTAAACTTATAATGTAACTAGTACTTACGTGCAGCGTGACAGTGATTGTGTCTGTTGTCACTAAACTTATGATGTAACTAGTACTTACGAAGAATTCCTCTACCGATTCTTCTAAAAACAGGACGAAAAATGCAGTAAATAGGGCGGGATTGCCTTCACGCCTTAAGTAAAGTAAGACTCTAAGCAAATCTTCACGAAACTCAAGGTCAAGGGACAACGTATTGTAAAGAATTACATAAAATCATGTTCCGACAAATGTACACACTGTATTATCTGTTATTTAATACAGTTTATATTAAAAATAGTGCAACATGTTTCGAACTATGTTACAGTTCATCTTCATGGACTCATTTATTACACGAGCTATAGACGTACGGTACTGATTAAAATATATAGTTGGTAGATAAAATGTCGCTGTGTTCAGTTTTGTGGTCACTGTATCAACTGCTTAGTGTGTTCATTATTTGTTTGTTAGTGGTACGCCACTTTATATTTGTAATATAAACTGTATTAAATAGCAGATAATACAGGGTGTACATTTGTCGGAACACGATTTTATGTAATCAAGGAATTGTACGGTACAAATAACATAAATGTACGGTACAAATAACATAAATGTACGGTACAAATAACATAAATGTACGGTACAAATAACATAAATGTACGGTACAAATAACATAAATGTACGGTACAAATAACATAAATGTACGGTACAAATAACATAAATGTACGGTACAAATAACATAAATGTACGGTACAAATAACATAAATGTACGGTACAAATAACATAAATGTACGGTACAAATAACATAAATGTACGGTACAAATAACATAAATGTACGGTACAAATAACATAAATGTACGGTACAAATAACATAAATGTACGGTACAAATAACATAAATGTACGGTACAAATACATAAATGTACGGTACAAATAACATAAATGTACGGTACAAATAACATAAATGTACGGTACAAATAACATAAATGTACGGTACAAATAACATAAATGTACGGTACAAATAACATAAATGTACGGTACAATAACATAAATGTACGGTACAATAACATAAATGTACGGTACAAATAACATAAATTACGGTACAAATAACATAAATGTACGGTACAAATAACATAAATGTACGGTACAAATAACATAAATTACGGTACAAATAACATAAATGTACGGTACAAATAACATAAATGTACGGTACAAATAACATAAATGTACGGTCAAATAACTAAATGTACGTACAATAATAAATGTACGGTACAAATAACATAAATGTACGGTACAAATAACATAAATGTACGGTACAAATAACATAAATGTACGGTACAAATAACATAAATGTACGGTACAAATAACATAAATGTACGGTACAAATAACATAAATGTACGGTACAAATAACATAAATGTACGGTACAAATAACATAAATGTACGGTACAAATAACATAAATGTACGGTACAAATAACATAAATGTACGGTACAAATAACATAAATGTACGGTACAAATAACATAAATGTACGGTACAAATAACATAAATGTACGGTACAAATAACATAAATGTACGGTACAAATAACATAAATGTACGGTACAAATAACATAAATGTACGGTACAAATAACATAAATGTACGGTACAAATAACATAAATGTACGGTACAAATAACATAAATGTACGGTACAAATAACATAAAATTGTACGGTACAAATAACATAAATGTACGGTACAAATAACATAAATGTACGGTACAAATAACATAAATGTACGGTACAAATAACATAAATGTACGGTACAAATAACATAAATGTACGGTACAAATAACATAAATGTACGGTACAAATAACATAAATGTACGGTACAAATAACATAAATGTACGGTACAAATAACATAAATGTACGGTACAAATAACATAAATGTACGGTACAAATAACATAAATGTACGGTAAAATAACATAAATGTACGGTACAAATAACATAAATGTACGGTACAAATAACATAAATGTACGGTACAAATAACATAAATGTACGGTACAAATAACATAAATGTACGGTACAAATAACATAAATGTACGGTACAAATAACATAAATGTACGGTACAATAAAAATGTACGGTACAAATAACATAAATGTACGGTACAAATAACATAAATGTACGGTACAAATAACATAAATGTACGGTACAAATAACATAAATGTACGGTACAAATAACATAAATGTACGGTACAAATAACATAAATGTACGGTACAAATAACATAAATGTACGGTACAAAATAACATAAATGTACGGTACAAATAACATAAATGTACGGTACAAATAACATAAATGTACGGTACAAATAACATAAATGTACGGTACAAATAACATAAATGTACGGTACAAATAACATAAATGTACGGTACAAATAACAAAAATGTACGGTACAAATAACATAAATGTACGGTACAAATAACATAAATGTACGGTACAAATAACATAAATGTACGGTACAAATAACATAAATGTACGGTACAAATAACATAAATACGTACAAATAACATAAATGTACGGTACAAATAACATAAATGTACGGTACAAATAACATAAATGTACGGTACAAATAACATAAATGTACGGTACAAATAACATAAATGTACGGTACAAATAACATAAATGTACGGTACAAATAACATAAATGTACGTACAAATAACATAAATGTACGGTACAAATAACATAAATGTACGGTACAAATAACATAAATGTACGGTACAAATAACATAAATGTACGGTACAAATAACATAAATGTACGGTACAAATAACATAAATGTACGGTACAAATAACATAAATGTACGGTACAAATAACATAAATGTACGGTACAAATAACATAAATGTACGGTACAAATAACATAAATGTACGGTACAAATAACATAAATGTTACATGTACACAATAACATAAATGTACGGTACAAATAACATAAATGTACGGTACAAATAACATAAATGTACGGTACAAATAACATAAATGTACGGTACAAATAACATAAAGTACGGTACAAATAACTAAATGTACGGTAAATAATAAAGATTGTAAGAAGTCTTACATAGAATTTCATAAATATTCAACAAAAGTTTAGGTCAAAAGCGGGATGATGAACAAAGTGTTCTTTATTTACTTCCTAAACAACATATAAAATTGAGGCGCACATTTTTGGCAGATTTGTAAGACGCTGTACAAGGCCTTCATCTCGTGCACACGACGCGGACGGTGCGAGGGGAAGGGAGACCCTCATTTACATATTGAATATGTCAGAAGATTTTCGAGAGACTCAGGTTCTAATATATCCGAGATGGAATTTCATTTTTAAGGTCGGAAGAACGGCAGAAAGAGAAGGGAGATGATCACAAATATGTCTACAGGGCCGTGACTTTACGTTTCGTGTCGTAAGATGATCACAAATATGTCTACAGGGCCGTGACTTTACGTTTCGTGTCGTAAGATGATCACAAATATGTCTACAGGGCCGTGACTTTACGTTTCGTGTCGTAAGATGATCACAAATATGTCTACAAGGCCGTGACTTTACGTTTCGTGTCGTAAGATGATCACAAATATGTCTACAGGGCCGTGACTTTATGTTTCGTGTCTTAAGATGATCACAAATATGTCTACAGGGCCGTGACTTTACGTTTCGTGTCGTAAGATGATCATAAATATGTCTACAGGGCCGTGACTTTACGTTTCGTGTCGTAAGAAAAATTTTAAAAGCTGTATTGTGCCAGACCGAGTTTCTTTAAAAAATTTTGTGTGAATTGCATACCGTTCTTTCAAATTTGCCACCCTAATGAAATTTTAGCATCTTAGCGATGATACACGAAAAAGTCTTTGGTTTTTTAAACCTTTAAAGTCTAACTTAAAGCACTTTTCTATCCAATGATCCCCGATTTCCGAAACAGCATTGCTTTTTTTTTATTTAAATTCCAAGGTTTCGCCCGTTTGTCCTTCTGGTAAGAGCAACGTGTAGATGATGATGAGTGTGGAGCATTGTTGGAATGATACTTACAGGAAAAACTAATGTACTCGAAAAAGAACTGCCCTATTTCCACTTTGTACACCACAAATCTCACACCGATTGATCCAACATCGAACCCGGGCTTCCGGGGTGACAGAGCGGCGACTAACCGCCTACAGTTGGTTCAATAAGATTTGCAAAAGCAAACAACTCTCACCGAAATATATTCACATCACAGTAAACTGTAATAACCAAAAGAGTTTAAACACAAAGAAAGCCGCAATATACCGTTTAAACCAAGAACTAAAGTACTTATACAAGAAAAAGGCTATACTAGAAGAACACTGTAGCCTGTTAATATAATAGTAACTTGACATTATATTGTGGTATATATATATATATATATATTATTACCATCAGATTATCTAATGGATGTAATATGAACGTAACCTTGACTCCCTGAAGATGGTTCAAATGGAGCCGAAACATGTGTAGGGAATATTGAACAATACTTGATAATATAGTGCATTTGTTGGTTTTTGAAATGTGAATTATTATCAAAATGCACGTTGGATATAATGTGATAAACATGAGTTATTAAAGATACAGTCCGTACCGCGCAGTAAACACACTCCGTCTCAGTTATACAAACCAGTCAGTTAATGTTGTACAGTGAAATAATCGCTGTTTGTTCTGAGATCCACACAAAACACATAAATACAGTCCGTACCGCGCAGTAAACACACTCCGTCTCAGTTATACAAACCAGTCAGTTAATGTTGTACAGTGAAATAATCGCTGTTTGTTCTGAGATCCACACAAAACACATAAATACAGTCCGTACCGCGCAGTAAACACACTCCGTCTCAGTTATACAAACCAGTCAGTTAATGTTGTACAGTGAAATAATCGCTGTTTGTTCTGAGATCCACACAAAACACATAAATACAGTCCGTACCGCGCAGTAAACACACTCCGTCTCAGTTATACAAACCAGTCAGTTAATGTTGTACAGTGAAATAATCGCTGTTTGTTCTGAGATCCACACAAAACACATAAATACAGTCCGTACCGCGCAGTAAACACACTCCGTCTCAGTTATACAAACCAGTCAGTTAATGTTGTACAGTGAAATAATCGCTGTTTGTTCTGAGATCCACACAAAACACATAAATACAGTCCGTACCGCGCAGTAAACACACACCGTCTCAGTTATACAAACCAGTCAGTTAATGTTGTACAGTGAAATAATCGCTGTTTGTTCTGAGATCCACACAAAACACATAAATACAGTCCGTACCGCGCAGTAAACACACTCCGTCTCAGTTATACAAACCAGTCAGTTAATGTTGTACAGTGAAATAATCGCTGTTTGTTCTGAGATCCACACAAAACACATAAATACAGTCCGTACCGCGCAGTAAACACACTCCGTCTCAGTTATACAAACCAGTCAGTTAATGTTGTACAGTGAAATAATCGCTGTTTGTTCTGAGATCCACACAAAACACATAAATACAGTCCGTACCGCGCAGTAAACACACTCCGTCTCAGTTATACAAACCAGTCAGTTAATGTTGTACAGTGAAATAATCGCTGTTTGTTCTGAGATCCACACAAAACACATAAATACAGTCCGTACCGCGCAGTAAACACACTCCGTCTCAGTTATACAAACCAGTCAGTTAATGTTGTACAGTGAAATAATCGCTGTTTGTTCTGAGATCCACACAAAACACATAAATACAGTCCGTACCGCACAGTAAACACACTCCGTCTCAGTTATACAAACCAGTCAGTTAATGTTGTACAGTGAAATAATCGCTGTTTGTTCTGAGATCCACACAAAACACATAAATACAGTCCGTACCGCGCAGTAAACACACTCCGTCTCAGTTATACAAACCAGTCAGTTAATGTTGTACAGTGAAATAATCGCTGTTTGTTCTGAGATCCACAAAACACATAAATACAGTCCGTACCGCGCAGTAAACACACTCCGTCTCAGTTATACAAACCAGTCAGTTAATGTTGTACAGTGAAATAATCGCTGTTTGTTCTGAGATCCACACAAAACACATAAATACAGTCCGTACCGCGCAGTAAACACACTCCGTCTCATTTACAAACAGGTCAGTTAATGTGGTACAGTGAAATAATCGCTGTTTGTTCTGAGATCCACACAAAACACATAATTACAGTCCGTACCGCCGCAGTAAACACATCCGTCTCAGTTATACAAACCAGTCAGTTAATGCTGTACAGTGAAATAATTGCTGTTTGTTCTGAGATCACACAATAACACATAAATACAGTCCGTACCGGCAGTAAAACACTCCGTCTCAGTTTTTACAAACCAGTCAGTTAATGTTGTACAGTGAATATCGCTGTTTGTTCCTGAGATCCACACAAAACACATAAATACAGTCCGTACCGCGCAGTAAACACACTCCGTCTCAGTTATACACAGTCAGTTAATGCTGTACAGTGAAATAATTGCTGTTTGTTCTGAGATCCACACAAAAACATAAATACAGTCCGTACCGCGCAGTAAACACACTCCGTCTCAGTTATACAAACCAGTCAGTTAATGTTGTACAGTGAAATAATCGCTGTTTGTTCTGAGATCCACACAAAACACATAAATACAGTCCGTACCGCGCAGTAAACACACTCCGTCTCAGTTATACAAACCAGTCAGTTAATGTTGTACAGTGAAATAATCGCTGTTTTTTCTGAGATCCACACAAAACACATAAATACAGTCCGTACCGCGCAGTAAACACACTCCGTCTCAGTTATACAAACCAGTCAGTTAATGTTGTACAGTGAAATAATCGCTGTTTGTTCTGAGATCCACACAAAACACATAAATACAGTCCGTACCGCGCAGTAAACACACTCCGTCTCAGTTATACAAACCAGTCAGTTAATGTTGTACAGTGAAATAATCGCTGTTTGTTCTGAGATCCACACAAAACACATAAATACAGTCCGTACCGCGCAGTAAACACACTCCGTCTCAGTTATACAAACCAGTCAGTTAATGCTGTACAGTGAAATAATTGCTGTTTGTTCTGAGATCCACACAAAACACATAAATACAGTCCGTACCGCGCAGTAAACACACTCCGTCTCAGTTATACAAACCAGTCAGTTAATGTTGTACAGTGAAATAATCGCTGTTTGTTCTGAGATCCACACAAAACACATAAATACAGTCCGTACCGCGCAGTAAACACACTCCGTCTCAGTTATACAAACCAGTCAGTTAATGTTGTACAGTGAAATAATCGCTGTTTGTTCTGAGATCCACACAAAACACATAAATACAGTCCGTACCGCGCAGTAAACACACTCCGTCTCAGTTATACAAACCAGTCAGTTAATGTTGTACAGTGAAATAATCGCTGTTTGTTCTGAGATCCACACAAAACACATAAATACAGTCCGTACCGCGCAGTAAACACACTCCGTCTCAGTTATACAAACCAGTCAGTTAATGTTGTACAGTGAAATAATCGCTGTTTGTTCTGAGATCCACACAAAACACATAAATACAGTCCGTACCGCGCAGTAAACACACTCCGTCTCAGTTATACAAACCAGTCAGTTAATGCTGTACAGTGAAATAATCGCTGTTTGTTCTGAGATCCACACAAAACACATAAATACAGTCCGTACCGCGCAGTAAACACACTCCGTCTCAGTTATACAAACCAGTCAGTTAATGTTGTACAGTGAAATAATCGCTGTTTGTTCTGAGATCCACACAGAACACATAAATACAGTCCGTACCGCGCAGTAAACACACTCCGTCTCAGTTATACAAACCAGTCAGTTAATGTTGTACAGTGAAATAATCGCTGTTTGTTCTGAGATCCACACAAAACACATAAATACAGTCCGTACCGCGCAGTAAAACACTCCGTCTCAGTTATACAAACCAGTCAGTTAATGTTGTACAGTGAAATAATCGCTGTTTGTTCTGAGATCCACACAAAACACATAAATACAGTCCGTACCGCGCAGTAAACACACTCCGTCTCAGTTATACAAACCAGTCAGTTAATGTTGTACAGTGAAATAATCGCTGTTTGTTCTGAGATCCACACAAAACACATAAATACACTGTGTGGACAGAACGTAGAATTTGTAAGTGTTATATTGGTACACGAAGTAATTACTGGGCTTTGAAGGATTTAAATAGAAGCTGAAATATGTCAGGTTATAAATGACATTTCCACGTTACAGTACCAGTATGTGCAGCCTCAAGTATTAGTGTTTTCAAATAGAAGGAATTC
Organism: Reticulitermes speratus; assembly: GCA_021186555.1. Taxonomy (NCBI): domain Eukaryota; kingdom Metazoa; phylum Arthropoda; class Insecta; order Blattodea; family Rhinotermitidae; genus Reticulitermes; species Reticulitermes speratus. Next base: position 39,877,860 of record JAJKFL010000004.1, on the reverse strand, counting down.
AAGTCAATGCCGCACTTATTTATGGTCTAAAATAACTCGAACACAAATTAGCTTCATTATTTGACTTTCGTTTTGCACTCAAATCAACTTGTTTTTAATAAGACGTCGGTATCAAAACAACTCGAAGGTTTTAGCGCAGTGGCGTCTGCTTATACCACCCAGTTTAACCTTCTAATGCCTAGTGGTAACTGTATGTACCATTTTTAATAAAAATAATAATTCTGAAACTTGCCCACACATTGTCCAACATGTTTAGTGTTATTCTGGCAGTAGACAGCAATTATTTACATAAGCAAAGTAACTGACTTCTGTTTTAATGTTCCTTTCTCTGTAATTTTTGTGTATTTAGATTAAATTTCATCTCGATTTAACTGACTAATTGGGGAGGGGTGTCCGCTATTGCCGAAAGTCCGTTAAATCGAATGTATTTTAAAAACATATATTAATAACGAACTCACAATGTACAGGGTGTATTAAAATGTTATTATAATGTATAAGTATGAATAAAATATTATTATTATGATGTACATTGAGTAATTTATACACGTCACTAAAACATCTGTTAAAAATATGAAAATAAATTTAAGAGAGGAAACAAAAAATAAGTTCTAAATTTTTCCTTTAGGACAGAAATTTTTTGTCCGTTATATCGAGAGGCTACTGTAACTGATTAGCAACACTTTGCATTCAGTCCTCAGTTTGTGTGTCGTTTTAACGGGATTTTAATAGACAACTGCAGGTTTTCCTAGAAACAGCATTTACCGGTTAATTTTTATGATAGAGACGCAGTGTTTTCGGTGAGGTAAGAACTTACAGTTTAAAAATATAACTGAGACGGAGTGTGTTTACTGCGCGGTGCGGACTGTAGCCCTCTAAAGCCCAGTGGTCACTATATGTACCACCATGTTTAACATTCACAAATTCTACGTTCTACCCACACAGTGTATTTATGTGTTTTGTGTGGATCTCAGAACAAACAGCGATTATTTCACTGTACAGCATTAACTGACTGGTTTGTATAACTGAGACGGAGTGTGTTTACTGCGCGGTACGGACTGTATTTATGTGTTTTGTGTGGATCTCAGCACAAACAGCGATTATTTCACTGTACAGCATTAACTGACTGGTTTGTATAACTGAGACGGAGTGTGTTTACTGCGCGGTACGGACTGTATTTATGTGTTTTGTGTGGATCTCAGAACAAACAGCGATTATTTCACTGTACAGCATTAACTGACTGGTTTGTATAACTGAGACGGAGTGTGTTTACTGCGCGGTACGGACTGTATTTATGTGTTTTGTGTGGATCTCAGCACAAACAGCGATTATTTCACTGTACAACATTAACTGACTGGTTTGTATAACTGAGACGGTGTGTGTTTACTGCGCGGTACGGACTGAGTCGTTATATATGTTATTTATATTAACATCAGTGTTCATAAGATCAACAGTTGTACATCTCAAGTATTCATAACATAATAACTGGCTTATGATCTCTGCTCGCTAGTCCAGTGCTAACATTAGACGCTTTCATACACTGTAGAGAAAACGTCTAATAATGGCTTGCATTAAGCTCTATAAATCTACTGAACCCCAAAACCTCATCAAAGTAATAAGTAAAATTCATTCCCAATTCACAGAAAACACACTGCTTCTTGATTACAAATACAAATAGGGATTATAGGGTCTAGCAGCGTGTGTTGATGAGGACGAGCTTTCCGGTACGTGACGCCGTGTCCCTGTGCAAGTGGTTCCGAACGTTTCGAAGTATCGTGTCGCCTTCGTCTTCAGATATTATCACGTATGAAGCATCACGGACTGATTAACCTCGAAGATGAAGACGACTCTTTCGAAACGTCGGCAACGACTTACACAGCAACACAGATTCGTATCCACAAGGACCAGTGTCTTAGTGAAATAGTGTCCGCTTATTGCGAGAGAAATATTGTCACAAAACAAGCTGTTTCGGCAGATTGCATAGATACACACGTGGTCATTACTGTCGTGTGAATGGTTAGATTTTTACAGAGGGGAGAAGGAAGGCAGGGGGATACCAGCTTCTTGGAAACGCTTCTAAATGAGTGATATCTTCCTTATTACTCGTATTTTATGTCACTAAGTGACACTTTGCTGTTTGCATCTGCTCCAGGACTGCAGTTCTGTTTACGCACGTCACTAAACGTACCACGACCAGCTGCGATGTTAACACAATATAACCCTAACAGTACTGTGTGTCGTATCGTCCGTGTATTAATTTTGGACAACGACAGACTAAAGACTGAAGCGGCAGGAAGACCTCCAAGATATACAGGGCATACACAAAAGAATGGTGCGGTTTTAATAGTGAACACTATTAAAACCGTACCATTCTTTTGTGTATGCCCTGTATAAGACTATATAAGACAGAAAGACATATATACCGCGATTAACGGCAAATTGTTCCTGTGCACGCCAAAAAAGGTGTATTGGGAAGTGGAGGTATGGATCCGCTGATGTCGACATTATAGCGTAACAAATAAATTTATCACATTGACTTGCGTGATTTTAAATAAATATTTAACCATTAATTTGATACAAAGCACTCGGTAAATAAGATCACAGGTAAAGGTAAAGGTAAAGGTCTCCCTAGAACAGGCCACGAAGGCCCAGAGGGGGAGTAGAGGTATATCTCTACTCTTTCTTTAACCCTGACACTAGATGATGGTGGGTGGTCAACTCCACTCCCCGGCCGTTTCACCCCCGGGAAAGAGACCCGATACCCATTGAATAGGAGGCTGGGTAGGCCCCAGGGTCGGTCTGGACGGTTGCTGAAAATCTCGCCCCCACCGGGATTCGATACCCGGACCGTCCAGCCCTTAGCGAGTAGCTATACCGACTGAGCTATCGCGGCCCACAAATAAGAACACAGTTAAAGAGAGCACAGCTGTACGCAATGTACTCACATAGCTACTACAAACATTTCTCTCTCCTGTTGCACACTCTATCATAATACAAAAACTCAGGTAGTCAATCGGCCGGATCTGTCGCGAAGTTGAAATTTTTTGCGGTCGACAGTGACAATTCAAAATCGTATTCAGGCGAAATTAAGAGCGCATTAAATTCCGGGAGTGCCTGCTGCAGCTGTCTGTCTGTCCTTCTGATATTTAAAAGCGCAGAATCGAAAATATACATTTGTGAGTTTCCTTTCTTTTTGTATCGGTGTACAATATTACGTGTCGCTCGAAAGGGCGAGTATAGACTGAGGGTGTCTGAGAACAGGATGTTGAGGGTGTATTTGTGCGTGGGAGGGAGGAAGTGACTGGGGAGAACTGCGTAGTGAGGAACTTCGTAATTTGAACTTCTCGCCAAACATCATTCATTCATTCTGCAGTCTGTCTTACGACAGGTCCGTAGCCTCTTCATTCTGCAGTCTGTCTTACGACAGGTCCGTAGCTCTTCATTCTGCAGTCTGTCTTACGACAGGTCCGTAGCCTCTTCATTCTGCAGTCTGTCTTACGACAGGTCCGTAGCCTCTTCATTCTGCAGTCTGTCTTACGACAGGTCCGTAGCCTCTTCATTCTGTAGTCTGTCTTACGACAGGTCCGTAGCCTCTTCATTCTGCAGTCTGTCTTACGACAGGTCCGTAGCCTCTTCATTCTGCAGTCTGTCTTACGACAGGTCCGTAGCCTCTTCCAAAGCGAGTTCTCACACAGTGCGATCTAGTGCTTCATCTTTCAATTTACAGTAACTTTTCTTTTCCTTAAGGTCATTCAGTAGCTGCTTACGTCTTCTCCCTCGTCGTCCCGTCATTTCTATCCTTCCTTCTAACTTTCCTTCAATCACAGTTTCAGAAGGCAGTTTCTACGCAAGATGTGACCAATCCAGTTAGCCTTTCTTCTTTTTATTGTATGTACGATATTCCTCTCCTCCTTCACTCTGTGTAATACTTCTTCATTTCTCACACGATCGGTCCAACTGATCTTCTCCATTCTTCTCCAGCACCACATATCAAAACTTTCCAGATACTTCCGATCTACTTTCCCAAGTGTCCACGTTTCAGCACCACACAAAGCTATGCTCCAAATGTAGCACTTTACTGTTTTTATCTTAAATTTAAGTCTAGTTTGCTAGTGAAAAGAGTCTGCTTATTGAAAGCTGCTTTTGCCATGACAATTCTGGATTTTACTGGCATAATTAAATCAAGGAGGATGAAATAGGTGAGTCATGCAGATGGGGAGAAATAGATACAAAATTTGTGTTGAAAAAAAACCAAAATAAAGAGATCAGCTGAAAAATCTATTCGTAAGTGGAAGCATCTTATGACTAGATCATAGACCTTCGGATTCAAGGGAAAAATTTCTAGCCAGTTGACCGGCAATCAGCTTCTAAAGAAGCAATATGTTCCGTAGAATTTATTAGCTGTAGGCAGAACTGAAATTTTCTGCTGCATGAACTGCACTTCTGGCATTTAAATTCCCACCATTTGTATCTCACAGTAAAATGTACGTAACATTTACAGATACAGTTCCTACCGCGCAGTAAACACATTTCCACTCTATTACGGCGAAACAGTTATTGTCGTTTAGGGAAATAATCACTGTGTATTGTCAGAATGATGACAAAGATATAAATAGCACGCGAAGGCAAAACGCACATATTTTTAATGCTCAAGCAGGTGGCGCATTAATCAGCGTCTACTGACGGTTGACATGAAGCGATGAGGAAAACAGGCTAGTGGGGGGGGGGGGGGGGGGGGACCTTGGTGTCATGGTAAATATTTAACTTGATTTACAGTCGGTTGAACTTCGCGGACAGCAGCCGAACTTTGTTGTTCATCTCGGAAAGAGCAAGGTTATATCATCGGTCTCTTTTAGGCGTGCTCAGTGGTAACAGCGTGTAAAACAGATCAGTTCTCATTGCAAGAATGCTAAGGAAATTCTTCATATTTGCTTTACAGTGCATCTAAGGGAGGGAAAGCAACAAAACAGATAGCTAATAAATTATTCTGAAAATGCGGAAAATTTCAAATATTTGGGAATAAAGTTAACAAATCTAATTTGACTGCATAAAGACATAACAGACTAAATTCGACCTTGAGTATTTTTATTCATATTTGCTGTCCAAAGACACAAAAAATATATCGAACTATAATTTAGTCTGTTAAACGGGTGTGGAACTTGGTCTCTCATAGTGAAGGAAAAACATAGACTGAGGGTGTTCGAGTACAGGGTGTTGAAGGAGATATTTGAGCCTAAGAGGAAGGAAGTGACAGGAGACTGGAGAAAATTACATAGTGAGGAGCTTCGTGATTTGTACAGCTGACCAAATATTATTTTGGGTGGTCAAATTAAGGAAAATGTAATGAGCGGGGCATGTAGCACGTATCAGGGAGGGGAGAGTTGCATACAGGATTTTGGTGGGGAGACCTGAGGGAAGGAGACCACTTGGAAAATCTAAGCACAGATGGAAGGATAATATTAAAACTGAGGTTAAAATAATAGGATAGGAGGGCGGTGAATGGATTTGTTTGGCTCAGGATAGGAATATGTCGTCGGCCGTTTGATCATTTTAGCCTGATAGACTTCCTAAAATTAAAACAAAAAGGAGCTGGCTTACATGATCACAATGCTGTCTGCGTGTCTGACAAATTTTACTTTATGAATCGACCGAATTTTACGAAATGCGGTATGTAGATATTACTATTATATCACTAGAAATCATCATGACGCCTTTAGAAACCATCACGACGCCTTATATTCAATTTATAACACATACAGCAATTTGTTAAAACATGCGAAATTCTGAGGTGAGAGTGGCAATAACACTCTCAATTTTTGGATTCTGAAATCAGGTGTGGTATTGGCCCCTCTAAAAGGGCGAATATTTGTCATTTTTCTTGTATGACGAAAAATTACTAGCATATCGGCTACGCAAATATTTACGTAGAACTTTGGATTTTAGATCAGTGGTAATAGCAAAGTGTGCTTTGGAGATGGCCACGTGAGATTCAACAGGCAGTTAGTCATTAGGGGAGAGGGGGGTAGCCAACTAGCCCCGCTCTCCCCTACTGCATACACACGTTATGTACTGAGGCTGTAAGTTTAGTGATAAACGGGAAAGGCCTGAAACCGCGCTGTTGTGTTCAACACATCTAGTGTGCAGACTCAAGCAGTAAGTTGTTCACAAAAATTAAACAAAATACATTAACAATAACAGTTGATGTGAAGGACCGTGCAGAGCGATAGTCCCCGGCCTCTCACCATAAACTCCCGGGTTCGATCCCAGGTCAGGGCCATGTGAGATTTGTGGTAGACGAAGTGACATTGGGACAGGTTCCTGTCCGGGAACTTCGGATTTTGCGCTGTATCTGTTACGCACGCAGTGACGCATATTATTTCGTTCATCACCCGGGGCTGACACAAAGGGCCCATTAGCGCCAGCAGTACGAAGGGACCCCGTAGTCCCCACCCCGATAATAAAATGATAAAAGTGCAAAAACTAAAATCTTCCTTGTGCTTTTCTTCAGTCGCCCTGACATTTGATTTCATAAAGAGCTACAGACCTCGAGGTCCAGGGCCTACCGTTTTCTGATATTCCGACTCTTGTTCGGAGGTTTGGTAGGGCTGCCTGGATGAGGGATCGGCCAGTCCTTACACTATGTCACAAAAACCTAAAGAAGACAGAAAATGTTCCATGCCCAGTGTTCTAGACTTACACAAAATGTTCATACTCAGTGTTCTGACTTACAGAAATGTTCATCAGTGTCTAGACTTACGAAAATGTTCATGCCAGTGTTCTGACTTACAGAATGTTCCATGCCCAGTGTTCTAGACTTACAGAAAATGTTCCATGCCCAGTGTTCTAGACAACAGAAAATGTTCCATGCCCAGTGTTCTAGACTTACAGAAAATGTTCAATGCCCAATGTTCTAGACTTACAGAAAATGTTCCATGCCCAGTGTTCTAGACTTACAGAAAATGTTCAATGCCCAGTGTTCTAGACTTACAGAAAATGTTCCAGCCCAGTGTTCTAGACTTACAGAAAATGTTCCTAATGAAGTCCATGCAGTGTTCTAGACTTACAGAAAATGTTCAATGCCCAGTGTTCTAGACTTACAGAAAATGTTCCATGCCCAGTGTTCTAGACTTACAGAAAATTTTCATGAATGTTCTTACAGAAAATGTTCCATGCCCAGTGTTCTAGACTTACAGAAAATGTTCCATGCCCAGTGTTCTAGACTTACAGAAAATATTTCATGTCAGTGTTCTAGACTTACAGAAAATTCATGACAGTGTTTGATTCAAAATGTCCCATGCCAGTGTTCTAGACTTACAGAAAATGTTCCATGCCCAGTGTTCTAGACTTACAGAAAATATTTCATGTTCAGTGTTCTAGACTTACAGAAAATGTTCCATGCCCAGTGTTCTAGACTTACAGAAAATGTTCCATGCCCAGTGTTCTAGACTTACAGAAAATGTTCCATGCTCAGTATTCTAGACTTACAGAAAATGTTCCATGCTCAGTATTCTAGACTTACACGATTGCAAAAGCCTTAGTGCTAATTGGCTTCTGCAAACTATAACCTGAAATGTTCAACCGTCTTTATACCTCGTATAAACTAACCATAGTTTTAGCAATGCTAACAAAATTCGCATCCTATATTAAATTTAACGAAGCAAGCAACAGTGATTGTCAATTCCGTGTCTAAAATTTAAAAGGCCACTTTACAGCTCGTCCTTGGTTTCTTGTTTCAGTTGCTGTCTAATTACTGTTTTAATACCGTGGGAAAAACTCTGCGTCTCTTTATCCTGTCAACTGGTAAACAAATTGGTTTTTTGTATTCCGAAATGTAATTAATAGCCTACTGGTTCCACGTCTCCGCCTTCCACCACAGCACATATTTCGTTCTACACGCTGCATACTGCGCAGTTCACAGTGTCAAATCAGCTGATATATCGAAGTGTTTACTGATAGAAAAATTGTAAATGTCTAAGTACAGATTGTGAAGCTAGTAGTTTTATTGTGCGGCTTTTTGTTATGTAATAAACAGGTTTAATGTTGAGTGTTGAAGAAAGAAGAAGTAGACTGATAGAAGTTGAAATGAAAACAAAATACCGGGCAAGAAAGGAATGAAGAAAGGGCAAAGTAGAATAAAGGGTGGGACAGAGTTAGAAAACACAAAGGAAAGAAAGTAAACTGACAATATTGTGGACAATACGGAGAGAAAGCAGCTGGACTGTCCGGGGATTGAATCCCGGTGGAGGCGAGATTTTCCGCACCCGTCCAGACCGGCCCTGGGGCCCACCCAGCCTCCTGTACAATACGTACCGGGTCATTCCGGGGGTAAAGCGGCCGGAGGGTGGAGTTGAACACCCACCCCCATCTAGCGCCGAGGTTAAAGAAAGAGTAAGTTATACCTTTGCTCCCCCTCTGGGTCTTCATGGCCTGTTCTAGGGTGACCTTTACCTTTTATTGAGTGAAAAACGAAGGAAAAATAACTTAAGGTAAATTAGGTAAAATTGCAATGAAAATGACAGCGAGGTTTGTAGAAGAGTGGAATTGGGACAAATCAACGAATACAACAAAGCACTCCCGATAAGATGTGTCGCCGTAGAGTCTGGTAGAAAGGTACCAACACTGAAACTGAAAGAACCTGTTGCTTCCATCTTCAGGGTTGGTATCTTCTTACCGGAATTCACGGTGTCACATCGCAGAAGACAGCAATCTTCACGTACATTGCCTGCAGCATCAGAATCACACAGAACTAAGAAGTAGGGAGGTAAAGAGGGAAGGCGGATGTCAAGAAACGTTACAGTGGTACAAACAAAGGGATGAACACAGGAAGATAAATGGGTGGAATAATGCGCAGAAGTGGCAGAAGAGGCGGGGGAAAGAACGAACCGGAAGAAATAACAGAGCTGTAAAGCTCACTAAAGGAAGGACGATTAGAATGGCAAGCAGGGGGAGGAGAAGTGAAGACAAATGTGAAAGATTAAGAAAATTTTCAAGCAAATGTCAAGGTAAGGCTCCACACTGCATGGGAATGAATGACCAGTTTCACGTTCTGTCCATCTGTACCTTCTGGAAGAGACTCCGATATACAGACCGAGGGTAAATGGGAATCAAAAGTATTTTATTTTGTAAAGTGTGTTATTTAAAGACACTGCCAATTGCTAAGATTATACAGCGTTGGTGGTAGATGGATGAATGAGTATGGAGCATTGGTGGAATGATACTGACAGGGGAAACTGAAGTACTGGGAGAGAAACATTATACAGCGTTGGTGGTAGATGGATGAATGAGTATGGAGCATTGGTGGAATGATACTGACAGGGGAAAACTGAAGTACTGGGAGAGAAACATTATACAGCGTTGGTGGTAGATGGATGAATGAGTATGGAGCATTGGTGGAATGATACTGACAGGGGAAACTGAAGTACTGGGAGAGAAACATTATACAGCGTAGGTGGTAGATGGATGAATGAGTATGAAGCATTGGTGGAATGATACTGACAGGGGAAAACACCGAAGTACTGGGAGAGAAACATTATACAGCGTTGGTGGTAGATGGATGAATGAGTATGGAGCATTGGTGGAATGATACTGACAGGGGAAAACACCGAAGTACTGGGAGAGAAACATTATACAGCGTTGGTGGTAGATGGATGAATGAGTATGGAGCATTGGTGGAATGATATTGACAGGGGAAAACACCGAAGTACTGGGAGAGAAACATTATACAGCGTTGGTGGTAGATGGATGAATGAGTATGGAGCATTGGTGGAATGATACTGACAGGGGAAAACACCGAAGTACTGGGAGAGAAACATTATACAGCGTTGGTGGTAGATGTATGAATGAGTATGGAGCATTGGTAGAATGATACTGACAGGGGAAAACTGAAGTACTGGGAGAGAAACATTATACAGCGTTGGTTGTAGATGTATGAATGAGTATGGAGCATTGGTGGAATGATACTGACAGGGGAAATCTAAAGTACTGGGAGAGAAACATTATACAGCGTTGGTGGTAGATGTATGAATGAGTATGGAGCATTGGTGGAATGATACTGACAGGGGAAACTGAAGTACTGGGAGAGAAACATTATACAGCGTTGGTGGTAGATGGATGAATGAGTATGGAGCATTGGTGGAATGATACTGACAGGGGAAAACACGAAGTACTGGGAGAGAAACATTATACAGCGTTGGTGGTAGATGGATGAATGAGTATGGAGCATTGGTGGAATGATACTGACAGGGGAAAACACCGAAGTACTGGGAGAGAAACATTATACAGCGTTGGTGGTAGATGGATGAATGAGTATGGAGCATTGGTGGAATGATACTGACAGGGGAAAACACCGAAGTACTGTGAGAGAAACATTATACAGCGTTGGTGGTAGATGGATGAATGAGTATGGAGCATTGGTGGAATGATACTGACAGGGGAAAACACCGAAGTACTGGGAGAGAAACATTATACAGCGTTGGTGGTAGATGTATGAATGAGTATGGAGCATTGGTAGAATGATACTGACAGGGGAAACTGAAGTACTGGGAGAGAAACATTATACAGCGTTGGTTGTAGATGTATGAATGAGTATGGAGCATTGGTGGAATGATACTGACAGGGGAAATCTAAAGTACTGGGAGAGAAACATTATACAGCGTTGGTGGTAGATGTATGAATGAGTATGGAGCATTGGTGGATAATACTGACAGGGGAAAGCTGAAGTACTGGGAGAGAAACATTATACAGCGTTGGTGGTAGATGTATGAATGAGTATGGAGCATTGGTGGAATGATACTGACAGGGGAAAACTGAAGTACTGAGAGAAAGACATTATACAGCGTTGGTGGTAGATGTATGAATGAGTATGGAGCATTGGTGGAAGATACTGACAGGGGAAAACTGAAGTACTGGGAGAAAAACATTATACAGCGTTGGTGGTAGATGGATGAATGAGTATGGAGCATTGGTGGAATGATACTGACAGGGGAAACTGAAGTACTGGGAGATAACATTATACAGCGTTGGTGGTAGATGCACGAATGAGTATGGAGCATTGGTGGAATGATACTGACAGGGGAAACTGAAGTACTGGGAGAGAAACATTATACAGCGTTGGTGGTAGATGTATGAATGAGTATGGAGCATTGGTGGAATGATACTGACAGGGGAAAACTGAAGTACTGAGAGAAAGACATTATACAGCGTTGGTGGTAGATGTATGAATGAGTATGGAGCATTGGTGGAAAGATACTGACTGGGGAAAACTGAAGTACTGGGAGAAAAACATTATACAGCGTTGGTGGTAGATGAATGAATGAGTATGGAGCATTGGTGGAATGATACTGACAGGGGAAACTGAAGTACTGGGAGAGAAACATTATACAGCGTTGGTGGTAGATGGATGAATGAGTATGGAGCATTGGTGGAATGATACTGACAGGGGAAAACTGAAGTACTGGGAGAAAAACATTATACAGCGTTGGTGGTAGATGAATGAATGAGTATGGAGCATTGGTGGAATGATACTGACAGGGAAAAACTGAAGTACTGGGAGAGAAACATTATACAGCGTTGGTGGTAGATGGATGAATGAGTATGGAGCATTGGTGGAATGATACTGACAGGGGAAACTGAAGTACTGGGAGAGAAACATTATACAGCGTTGGTGGTAGATGTATGAATGAGTATGGAGCATTGGTGGAATGATACTGACAGGGGAAAACTGAAGAACTGGGAGAGAAACCTGTCCCAGTGCCACTACAAATCCCATACAGAATATTTTAAAAATTATGAAACTGAATTACATTTAAAGATTCAATTCTTACCGATCAGTAAACACACACCTACAATATTCCTTAACCCTTGTATAAGAAGGCGGTCAGGTCCGAAAATTCTGCAATCGATAAGAACCTCCTACTCGATATCAGAACGTAAAATACATGAATTTTCAGGTAGGTAGTAACATGACAAAAAGGAAGACAGAGTTAAGGCCACGTTGTTACTGTCTAGGAGGAGAACCGAAGTTTGATACTGTAGGCTAATCTGATGTATCATAGCCGTAATGACGGGAGGCTGAAGAGAAACTGGGCCACTGATGAGAGAAGCAGAACAAAGTTTGAACCGAGGGAAGATTTCGTGACTGACTTTTAAACATTGCTGTTTTCGTAACAGAATTTAATATTAAACTTTGGCTTCACGCAGATAGACTTTCAATTTAATTTTCTCTTTACCACATGAATGCTTTGCAGCGTCAAAGCCTTACTTCAAAACAATATACAGAGGAAATTTATTTGGTTATAATTTATGTTTACTGTTAAGAATTCTAGAAATTACAACTTGGGAGTTAATTTCGGTGGAAAATCATTGGATTCTTCATTATAATTTTCTCTTGCTCTTCTCTTTTATATTTCTGTAGTTGTCGCAGACTAAATCTGAACAGCAAGTTATAACTTGTATACATACAGGGTGTTCCTTTTATCCTTTTTCCCGAGCACGCAATAGAAAGCCTGAATCTGCCGGCATGTCCAGTGACAGATACGGTTATCAAAGAAAAAAAGACACCTGTATTATAGGTATAATATAACGGACCGTTATTTAGGTACTAAACATTCTTGGCCGATCCCAGTGGCCGTGCGTTCTAAGGCGTGGGTCTGCGGCCGCTCGCTTGCTGGGATTGCGGGTTTGTATAAGTGAGACGGAGTGTGTTTACTGCGCGGTACGAACTGAATATTTAAAGCCCAATGGTTACAATATGTACCACCAGTTTAACATTCAACAATTCTACGTTCTGCCCACTCAGTGTATTTACGTGTTTTGTGTGGATCTCAGAACAAACAGCGATTATTTCACTGTACACCATTAACTGACTGGTTTGTATAACTGAGACGGAGTGTGTTTACTGCGCGGTACGGACTGAATATTTAAAGCCCAATGGTTACTATATGTACCACTAGTTTAACATTCAACAATTCTACGTTCTGCCCACACAGTGTATTTATGTGTTTTGTGTGGATCTCAGAACAAACAGCGATTATTTCACTGTACAGCATTAACTGACTGGTTTGTATAACTGAGACGGAGTGTGTTTACTGCGCGGTACGGACTGTATTTATGTGTTTTGTGTGGATCTCAGAACAAACAGCGATTATTTCACTGTACAACATTAACTGACTGGTTTGTATAACTGAGACGGAGTGTGTTTACTGCGCGGTACGGACTGTATTTATGTGTTTTGTGTGGATCTCAGAACAAACAGCGATTATTTCACTGTACAGCATTAACTGACTGGTTTGTATAACTGAGACGGAGTGTGTTTACTGCGCGGTACGGACTGTATTTATGTGTTTTGTGTGGATCTCAGAACAAACAGCGATTATTTCACTGTACAACATTAACTGACTGGTTTGTATAACTGAGACGGAGTGTGTTTACTGCGCGGTACGGACTGTATTTATGTGTTTTGTGTGGATCTCAGAACAAACAGCGATTATTTCACTGTACAGCATTAACTGACTGGTTTGTATAACTGAGACGGAGTGTGTTTACTGCGCGGTACGGACTGTATTTATGTGTTTTGTGTGGATTTCAGAACAAACAGCGATTATTTCACTGTACAACATTAACTGACTGGTTTGTATAACAGACGGATTGTGTTTACTGCGCGGTACGGACTGTATTTATGTGTTTTGTGTGGATCTCAGAACAAACAGCGATTATTTCACTGTACAGCATTAACTGACTGGTTTGTATAACTGAGACGGAGTGTGTTTACTGCGCGGTACGGACTGTATTTATGTGTTTTGTGTGGATTTCAGAACAAACAGCGATTATTTCACTGTACAGCATTAACTGACTGTTTTGTATAACTGAGACGGAGTGTGTTTACTGCGCGGTACGGACTGTATTTATGTGTTTTGTGTGGATCTCAGAACAAACAGCGATTATTTCACTGTACAGCATTAACTGACTGTTTTGTATAACTGAGACGGAGTGTGTTTACTGCGCGGTACGGACTGTATTTATGTGTTTTGTGTGGATCTCAGAACAAACAGCGATTATTTCACTGTACAGCATTAACTGACTGTTTTGTATAACTGAGACGGAGTGTGTTTACTGCGCGGTACGGACTGTATTTATGTGTTTTGTGTGGATCTCAGAACAAACAGCGATTATTTCACTGTACAACATTAACTGACTCTTTTGTATAACTGAGACGGATTGTGTTTACTGCGCGGTACGGACTGTATTTATGTGTTTTGTGTGGATCTCAGAACAAACAGCGATTATTTCACTGTACAACATTAACTGACTCTTTTGTATAACTGAGACGGATTGTGTTTACTGCGCGGTACGGACTGTATTTATGTGTTTTGTGTGGATCTCAGAACAAACAGCGATTATTTCACTGTACAACATTAACTGACTGGTTTGTATAACTGAGACGGAGTGTGTTTACTGCGCGGTACGGACTGTATTTATGTGTTTTGTGTGGATCTCAGAACAAACAGCGATTATTTCACTGTACAACATTAACTGACTGGTTTGTATAACTGAGACGGAGTGTGTTTACTGCGCGGTATGGACTGTATTTATGTGTTTTGTGTGGATCTCAGAACAAACAGCGATTATTTCACTGTACAACATTAACTGACTGGTTTGTATAACTGAGACGGAGTGTGTTTACTGCGCGGTACGGACTGTATTTATGTGTTTTGTGTGGATCTCAGAACAAACAGCGATTATTTCACTGTACAACATTAACTGACTGGTTTGTATAACTCAGACGGAGTGTGTTTACTGCGCGGTACGGACTGTATTTATGTGTTTTGTGTGGATCTCAGAACAAACAGCGATTATTTCACTGTACAACATTAACTGACTGGTTTGTATAACTCAGACGGAGTGTGTTTACTGCGCGGTACGGACTGTATTTATGTGTTTTGTGTGGATCTCAGAACAAACAGCGATTATTTCACTGTACAACATTAACTGACTGGTTTGTATAACTGAGACGGAGTGTGTTTACTGCGCGGTACGGACTGTATTTATGTGTTTTGTGTGGCTCTCAGAACAAACAGCGATTATTTCACTGTACAAACATTAACTGACTGGTTTGTATAACTGAGACGGAGTGTGTTTACTGCGCGGTACGGACTGTATTTATGTGTTTTGTGTGGATCTCAGAACAAACAGCGATTATTTCACTGTACAACATTAACTGACTGGTTTGTATAACTGAGACGGAGTGTGTTTACTGCGCGGTACGGACTGTATTTATGTGTTTTGTGTGGATCTCAGAACAAACAGCGATTATTTCACTGTACAACATTAACTGACTGGTTTGTATAACTGAGACGGAGTGTGTTTACTGCGCGGTACGGACTGTATTTATGTGTTTTGTGTGGATCTCAGAACAAACAGCGATTATTTCACTGTACAACATTAACTGACTGGTTTGTATAACTGAGACGGAGTGTGTTTACTGCGCGGTACGGACTGTATTTATGTGTTTTGTGTGGATCTCAGAACAAACAGCGATTATTTCACTGTACAACATTAACTGACTGGTTTGTATAACTCAGACGGAGTGTGTTTACTGCGCGGTACGGACTGTATTTATGTGTTTTGTGTGGATCTCAGAACAAACAGCGATTATTTCACTGTACAGCATTAACTGACTGTTTTGTATAACTGAGACGGAGTGTGTTTACTGCGCGGTACGGACTGTATTTATGTGTTTTGTGTGGATCTCAGAACAAACAGCATTACGTCACTGTACAACTAACATTTTGTCACACACTCAACTCTCACACGAAGTATGTGTTAAATTAATTTATTTATGTTATTTGGTTTCTCTGATAGAACTTTTTAATTTCTGAAACTGGAGAACATGAGCGAACTTTGGCTCTTTGGTGATTCTCAGACGGGGGAGGGCGGGGGCATATGGGGCTTCAGTAAACTTAGAATCGACAAAAACCCAAAACTTTAACTATGAAACCTAAAAACTGATATGCAATGTACAAAGTATGCAAGACACACGCAGTCTATGTCTTCTGAGAAGCTGCACACGCACAATGAAGCCTCTCAAACAAAGTGACATCCACGAATGACGTCACAGTCCAATACTCTGCTTAAGGTGGTTAGAATAATATGCATGCCTTTGTACCCAAATTCTATCATTCACAGAGGGCTACACAATACAGACCAGTAACTGCACTGAAGAGCATTTCCTACCTCAGAACACATAACAGTCGGTTAATGACAGCCTTGGCAGGCTGGAAAACTGAAAAGAAATATCAACGTTGTTGAAAGCATCATTAAAATTCATTGGCTAAATTTCCGGAGAATTTCAATGCTTTCCTTGCAAAAGGGACCCACAGGCTGTATATTTGTTGTGTCACTTTCACGAACTGTCACGTTCTTCGTTAGTGTTATGACGTCAGAACCACTGCTGTAAGTGCTGTATACGGGCGAACACGCAACTAACACTTTACTGGTCCGTGGACTACAGTCCCAAAGCGAGCATCGGTAACTTCCTGCCAACCTGAAAACGTGTAATTTCCCCTAATGCAAAACTCTTAAAACAAAGTAAAAGTACTCAATTAGCAGTATTATAAACAATTAGCAGTATTATAAACAATTAGCAGTATTATAAACAATTAGCAGTATTATAAACAATTAGCAGTATTATAAACAATTAGCAGTATTATAAACAATTAGCAGTATTATAAACAATTAGCAGTATTATAAACAATTAGCAGTATTATAAACAATTAGCAGTATTATAACCAACAAATGCACTTTTCGTATGTATGTTGCACTTTACCCTACATGTTTCGGCTGTGTCCAGCCACCATCACGGTACACCAGTAGGTTCACCTCACTGTCACCGGTTCATTTGGTATTATCACGTCATCACAATGTTTTTGTATTTATGTTACACTTTACCCTACACATGTTTCGGCTGTGTCCAGCCACCATCACGGTACACCAGTAGGTTCACCTCACTGTCACCGGTTCATTTGGTATTATCACGTCATCACAATGTTTTTGTATTTATGTTACACTTTACCCTACACATGTTTCGGCTGTGTCCAGCCATCATCACGGTACACCAGTAGGTTCACCTCACTGTCACCGGTTCATTTGGTATTATCACGTCATCACAATGTTTTTGTATTTATGTTACACTTTACCCTACACATGTTTCGGCTGTGTCCAGCCACCATCACGGTACACCAGTAGGTTCACCTCACTGTCACCGGTTCATTTGGTATTATCACGTCATCACAATGTTTTTGTATTTATGTTACACTTTACCCTACACATGTTTCGGCTGTGTCCAGCCACCATCACGGTACACCAGTAGGTTCACCTCACTGTCACCGGTTCATTTGGTATTATCACGTCATCACAATGTTTTTGTATTTATGTTACACTTTACCCTACACATGTTTCGGCTGTGTCCAGCCATCATCACGGTACACCAGTAGGTTCACCTCACTGTCACCGGTTCATTTGGTATTATCACGTCATCACAATGTTTTGTATTTATGTTACACTTTACCCTACACATGTTTCGGCTGTGTCCAGCCATCATCACGGTACACCAGTAGGTTCACCTCACTGTCACTGGTTCATTTGGTATTATCACGTCATCACAATATTTTTGTATTTCTGTTACACTTTACCCTACATATGTTTCGGCTGTGGTCCAGCCACCATCACGGTACACCAGTAGGTTCACCTCACTGTCACTGGTTCATTTGGTATTATCACGTCATCACAATATTTTTGTATTTCTGTTACACTTTACCCTACATATGTTTCGGCTGTGGTCCAGCCACCATCACGGTACACCAGTAGGTTCACCTCACTGTCACTGGTTCATTTGGTATTATCACGTCATCACAATATTTTTGTATTTCTGTTACACTTTACCCTACATATGTTTCGGCTGTGGTCCAGCCACCATCACGGTACACCAGTAGGTTCACCTCACTGTCACTGGTTCATTTGGTATTATCACGTCATCACAATATTTTTGTATTTCTGTTACACTTTACCCTACATATGTTTCGGCTGTGGTCCAGCCACCATCACGGTACACCAGTAGGTTCACCTCACTGTCACTGGTTCATTTGGTATTATCACGTCATCACAATATTTTTGTATTTCTGTTACACTTTACCCTACATATGTTTCGGCTGTGGTCCAGCCACCATCACGGTACACCAGTAGGTTCACCTCACTGTCACTGGTTCATTTGGTATTATCACGTCATCACAATATTTTTGTATTTCTGTTACACTTTACCCTACATATGTTTCGGCTGTGGTCCAGCCACCATCACGGTACACCAGTAGGTTCACCTCACTGTCACTGGTTCATTTGGTATTATCACGTCATCACAATATTTTTGTATTTCTGTTACACTTTACCCTACATATGTTTCGGCTGTGGTCCAGCCACCATCACGGTACACCAGTAGGTTCACCTCACTGTCACTGGTTCATTTGGTATTATCACGTCATCACAATATTTTTGTATTTCTGTTACACTTTACCCTACATATGTTTCGGCTGTGGTCCAGCCACCATCACGGTACACCAGTAGGTTCACCTCACTGTCACCGGTTCATTTGGTATTATCACGTCATCACAATGTTTCTGTAGCTTCTGTTCACTGTCAAATGCAAGTTGTATTCGTCTTACGTCAAAAGCTCGAGGCATAACACTGCGGGTTGTAGTTATAAAACGGGGGAGACACACACTCCCCCTTCACCTGAAGACGGAAGCAGATCCAGTTTCCGAAACGTCGTGTTATCTAGTTATTTTAGACTTCCGGACGATGGACAAAGTCCAGAAACCCATTAGTTCTCAGTGTTACGTACCATCTTCAGAAACTTTTAGAGCCTTTCTTTGTTTACATTTTCACAGTCTCCGCCCGCTTGTCCTTCTGATATGAGTTTCGTTAAGAAAAGAATGAAGGTGAAGAGACGTTAAATAATACTGACAGAGGAGAACTGAAGTGCAGCACATAATTTTGTGGAGAAACTTTCAAATACAGATTATAATTTTTCTCATCTTTGCCACATAAAGTATATCTACGGTCTACCTGCGTGCTACATTTCACTCCAGTTACTCATTAGCCACCGCCACAAAGCCGAATCATAAAATAGTCCCAATTTGTCACACATCTCTTTAACCAACAAAAGCACACTTATTTATTATACAATACAATTTACAGTAAAACTAGTCAGACATGTTTCGAATCCATATTTTAGGATCATCATCAGAGACTTGTATTGTAAATTACACAAATTACAAATCAACAATAGTGGTACATGTTAAAAGTACAAAAGTTAAAATGTAAGATATCTCAGTTGTTTTCTGGGTCCACTGTGTATCAGAAGTTGTGTGTCTACGTGTAGAAGGCTGGGACAGTACTGTTGATTTGTAATTTGTGTAATTCACAATCCAATTCCCTGATGATGATCCCAAATTAGGGATTCGAAACATGTCGGACTAGTTTTATGGTAAATTGTATTGTATAATAAATAACAATAACTGTGCATTTGTTGGTTAAAGAGACGTGTGACAGAATAAAACCGCGCGGTATGAATAATGTAGAGTGCCAATTTGTTATTTTGTGTTGCACAAAACAAACAAATTAGTTTCTAAACTTGTGTAAGATTTCGCAAGGCACGTGGGCATAGGTTGACACAGAAGTAATGTTCCTATATACATATTTTGTAAACTAAAGTGACTTTCAGCTGTCTGCAAACTTAGAAATTCGCGCTTCTGCCATGTTGTGGTCACCGACTGTAGGAAAATAGGTGCTGACGAGGATATTTGGGCCTAAGAAGGACGGGGTAACAGGGGAGTGGAGAAGACTACATAACGAGGAACTTAATGATCTGTACTGATCAAATATTGTTCGGGTGATCTAAACAAGAAGAATGAGGTGGGCAGGGCATGTAGCACGTATGGGTGAGGGGAGAGATGCATACAGGGTTTTGGTGGGGAGACCTGAGGGAAGGAGACCACTTGGAAGACCCAGGCGTAGATGGGAGGATAATATTAAAATGGATCTTCAAGAAGTGGGATGGTGGGCATGGACTGGATTGATATGGCTCAGGATAGGGACAGGTGGCGGGCTGTTGTGAGTGCGGTAATGAACCTTTGGGTTCCATAAAACGCGGGGAATTTCTTGACTAGCTGACGACCTGTTAGCTTCTCAAGAAGGACTGTGCTGTATGGAGTTAGTTAGTTAGTTAGTTAGTTAGTTAGTAGGAAAATAGAAAATGCGGCGTTGTGGTGCCTTCCGTCGCAAAATTTTTTATCAGTTTTCTTGACAGGAACGTAAACCATATACAAAGGCCACAGCGTCGTGACGTCAACAGCACCAGTTTCTCCATTTTAGGGACAGAATTATTGTAACAAAATGAATCTTAGGAATTTAATGTGTGAGGTTATAAACGGATTGTTCTGGCTAGGGATTAAGTACGTTAATATCGGCGGCTTGTGCTGTCACTGTGCGTGTGATGTCCGGTGACACCTACGGCCGTCATATATCATGTCAAAGAATAAATATATTGTGGTCAAAAAATTTCTGTAATTTTTAGTTTTGTTAGTGTCTGATGCCCGCCCATTTGTACTACATAGCAATATAAAATTAATTGTCTAACGACGAACTTTCAACCCCATACTTCACGTATGTTTGATGACGTCACAGTATCGAGCACGCTGTAGGCTTATATCCGGGAGTGACCAGCCTGCAGTCTGTCAGTCGACAGTCTTCTGACAATATTCTTCTACCGCTCCCCTCAGGCAAATCTCGACAGCGTATCTGATTAGGCCAGACGGCTTCCTTCCCAATCCTTTCCAGTTCATTATACAGCAGATGTCATACCAATCAACGTGGTGCGTGAGACTGAGAGCTGCGTGAAATGAATCATATCGAAAAGCGGCATAAATCAGCGCTGCGTGTAGTTGCGTGTGCGTGCGGAAGCAACAGTCTGCTGTTGTTATAGCCGCCATTATTACTATCATTATTACTATAATTATCATTACGATTATATTTTTCTTCGCTCTATTACGTGCATCCATGTATCGTTAATACTGATATTCACTTCCTCTACATTACTGCTGCGCTTACTACTACTACTACTACTACTACTACTACTACTACTACTACTACTACTACTACTACTACTACTATTATTATTACTACTACTACTTCTACCGCCACTGCTACTAGTAGTAGTACAATATACAGTGCTAATAGTGGTACCATTATTGCTGCTTCTACTACTACTACTACTACTACTACTACTACTACTATTATTATTACTACTACTACTTCTACCGCCACTGCTACTAGTAGTAGTACAATATACAGTGCTAATAGTGGTACCATTATTGCTGCTTCTACTACTACTACTACTACTACTACTATTATTATTATTACTACTACTACTTCTACCGCCACTGCTACTAGTAGTAGTACAATATACAGTGCTAATAGTGGTACCATTATTGCTGCTTCTACTACTACTACTACTACTACTACTACTACTACTACTACTACTACTACTACTACTATTACTACTACTACTTCTACCGCCACTGCTACTAGTAGTAGTACAATATACAGTGCTAATAGTGGTACCATTATTGCTGCTTCTACTACTACTACTACTACTACTACTACTACTACTACTACTACTACTACTATTATTACTACTACTACTTCTACCGCCACTGCTACTAGTAGTAGTACAATATACAGTGCTAATAGTGGTACCATTATTGCTGCTTCTACTACTACTACTACTACTACTACTACTACTACTACTACTATTATTACTACTACTACTTCTACCGCCACTGCTACTAGTAGTAGTACAATATACAGTGCTAATAGTGGTACCATTATTGCTGCTTCTACTACTACTACTACTACTACTACTACTACTACTACTACTACTACTACTACTACTACTACTACTACACTTGCTGTAACTACATTTTTATTTCTATATTTTTATTCTTCATATCTTTCCCGTAACGTCTCACTCTTCATATCTTTCCCGTAACGTCTCACTCTTCATATTTTTCCCATAACGTCTCTCACTCTTCATATCTTTCATATCTTTCCCGTAACGTCTCACTATTCATATCTTTCCCGTAACGTCTCACTCTTCATATCTTTCCCATAACGTCTCACTCTTTATATCTTTCCCATAACGTCTCACTCTTTATATCTTTCCCGTAACGTCTCACTCTTCATATCTTTCCCGTAACGTCTCTCACTCTTCATATCTTTCCCGTAACGTCTCTCACTCTTCATATCTTTCCCGTAACGTCTCACTCTTCATATCTTTCCCGTAACGTCTCACTATTCATATCTTTCCCGTAACGTCTCACTCTTCATATCTTTCCCGTAACGTCTCACTCTTCATATCTTTCCGTAACGTCTCACTCTTCATATCTTTCCCATAACGTCTCACTCTTTATATCTTTCCCATAACGTCTCACTCTTTATATCTTTCCCGTAACGTCTCACTCTTCATATCTTTCCCGTAAAGTCTCTCACTCTTCATATCTTTCCCGTAACGTCTCTCACTCTTCATATCTTTCCCGTAACGTCTCACTCTTCATATCTTTCCCGTAACGTCTCACTATTCATATCTTTCCCGTAACATCTCACTCTTCATATCTTTCCCGTAACGTCTCACTCTTCATATCTTTCCCGTAACGTCTCACTATTCATATCTTTCCCGTAACGTCTCTCACTCTTCATATCTTTCCCGTAACGTCTCACTCTTCATATCTTTCCCGTAACGTCTCACTCTTCATATCTTTCCCGTAACGTTTCACTATTCATATCTTTCCCGTAACGTCTCACTCTTCATATTTTTCCCATAACGTCTCTCACTCTTCATATCTTTCATATCTTTCCCGTAACGTCTCACTCTTCATATCTTTCCCGTAACGTCTCACTATTCATATCTTTCCCGTAACGTCTCACTCTTCATATTTTTCCCATAACGTCTCTCACTCTTCATATCTTTCGTGTCTTTCCCGTAACGTCTCACTCTTCATATATTTCCCGTAACGTCTCACTCTTCATATCTTTCCCGTAACGTTTCACTCTTCTTATCTTTCCCGTAACGTCTCACTCTTCCCTGTTCTGCTATTTACACCTCTCTTTCAATTGAAATCTCCTGCGTATGGTTTCGTATAAAGTGGTAAATATATGTACCACTAATCATAACATCCAAAACTCAGCAGTGATCCTTTTGATGAACAGCATTAACAGACCGGTCTTTGTACTGGAGATACAATGTGTTTTCTCTGGGGTGGGAAATATATTTTTAAATATTATTGAGATGAATTCCAGGCTTAAAAGGAGTCAAACTGCGACTCTCTTATTTTCGTGAAAGCAAATTAGCCGGCAAGAAAGAGCAGAGTATTTGGATACAGCGGGGGGACTTTTTATTAGGAATATTTATAACATGGATGACGTAGGCTATCTGGTATCGATTGTACTACCGCAGTCTACACCACAATAATATAGCACAGTTCAGTATACCACATGTTCACACACTATTCCCTTTATTTTTATTATTTATTTGTTAAAGACAGACAGATCCACACACTACGCGTACATTTCTTCTGAACTCGTACTCCACAAAGTCAGGCTCACTGTCTTACCCTGACGTGAGTCAAGCCCCGTCACGTAAAAGTAATTTGTGACTCGTAATGTCTGTACAGCTTATTTTGGGCGCGGGATGTTGGTAGCAATACTCAATAGGCTAGCTCAGCGCGGCAAAAGATCGCAGTAAGGCATCGCACTGCTAACACAAATTTAACCTTGGTTTCAGGCTTCCTCCGCGATGTTGGGATCTGCGCTCTTATGGAATACTACGGGGCGTCGTGTGGTAATTGTTTACCGACGTTTCGGGACAACGTATCGGTCCCATCCTCACGGGTCAAGAGTCCGAGTAGGAAATGACTCTTGACCCGTGAGGAAGGGACCGATACTTTGTCACGAAACGTCGGTAAATAATTACCACACGACGTCGCGTAATATTCCATAAGAACGCAGATCTCAATACAAATCTAGTTTTACAAATTGTAATTCCAAGAAAAACACGGCTTACCATGTACCAATTTTCACGAATCTCACGAAAAGTCAAGATTTATCAATCTTATTTTCACCCGATATATAAATCGATGTGCAAAGTACAGACGGACCTTCCTTGACGCCCCTAAGAAGGTACAGCTGTTACCGCGCCAAATTTCACAAAGTCACGGTCACTGTAGTATCTACTGTACATAATTCTGTAATGCGTTTAGCAAGCTTTTTGGACCTCTCATTCCCTGAAGATGGAGGCAATATTGTGCTTTAGTACGTCGGGACACACTAGCCCACCGACGGAGCGTCACATCTCAGAAGACGTCGATATTCATCCGAAATCATCTTTATTCTAATAAGCGTTCGCAGGACTCATGTATTAGACCACTCTTTGTCACTTACGGATACTTGTCACGTCATTGGAAGGACGCACTTCTACACGTATTGGCCACGTGTTCGTTCCCCACGTGATGTCGGTAATTGTGACGCCGGGCAAAATAATCTTCAATGTTGTGATTCTACTTCCTCTTCCGGAGCTGCCCTGGCATTTTTCTCGGACCTCTAGACCAGTGGTATTCAACCTGGGGTACGCGTACCCCCGGGGGTATATGAAGACATCTTAGGGGGTACGTAAAATTAAAAAAAATAACTATATTATTTCATGATAAACACTGAATAATCAGGGCCAGATTTAGGGTTAGCCACAAGAGACCGGACGTAAGGACATGCGATTTGGGAGCGCCATTTGTCTCTCTCTCTCTCTCTCTCTCCTTTATGCGATTCTTATCTGGGCGGCTAGTTTCATTTTATTCCACACAGTGCATATAATTTTGCTTTGCTAAAATACCTTTGTTGCTTTATTAATTTTTATACGATAGACAATAATATATTTGTTATTTAATAGCTTGACTCTCCTTTTTCTCATTTAAAACTTATTATTTAATACATTATTTTGGATGTAATTTATTTAACTTATTTTAGATGTAGATTATAGACTGTATAACTTGAATTATGTACCAACAGCTTTGGGGTAAAAAGTTGAAGAGAAATTTTATCTGGGGGTACGCGAACATAAAAGGTTGAATACCACTGCGCTAGACCCTTGAAGATAAAGGCACTAGGTTCCTTGGAAATTTGTTTTATCGATTCCTTGTACGATGCGCAATTATTGGCGCATTTGCGCACTTAATTTCACACATAGCATGCAAACTACCGTGTATGCAAAATGCACAATTTCGAAACGTTACAGTTAGAAGGAAAGATAGAAATAATGGGAAGACGAGGGAGAAGACGTAAGCAGCTACTGGATGGCCTTAAGGAAAAGAGAAGGTACTGGAAATTGAAAGAGGAAGCACTAGATCGCTCCCTGTTGAGAACTGTCTTTGGAAGAGGCTACGGACCTGTCGTAAGACAGACTACAGAATGAAAGAAGAGTAGGTGGTAAATATAGGAACCACTAGGTTTGAAATGCTTAAATAACGTCATGACTAGGTACAGAGTATTAAACTTATTGTCCTATAAATTTGATCGTTTTACGCATTCACAGAATGTCTTTACTAATTTAGGACTTCAAAATGTACAAACAAACACCAAAGCACCGAAATGAATTGACGTCGCTCAAAGCGTCTCAAAGCTTCTTTGCAAAATTGCTGGCAAGCTCACAGAAAGGAGCGTAAAGCTCGGCACCCTTTCTGCAATGTGACTAGCTAGACGTGTCCAGTCTGTCTAGCAGACAGACACTTGTAGCCTGATGTCTATTAGAAGACAAACCGATGTTCTGGACGGAATGTAACAAATGTATGGCAACAAAAATGTTTTAAGCAGAAAGCAATACTGAACAGAACGACGTCGCTGAAGCGTCAAATTCGAATTTCGTGGTAGCAGTGGCACGAGGGACTTGTGTTTACGTCAGCACACGCTCGGCGCTGTGGTCAGTCCCGCTTCAATTGCCCTTCGCTTCATGTACCGCCATGCTAATCAATAAAACTTAAACGATAACTGAAAGGCAACAAACGCGCTGGATTTTTTTATGTACCTACTGTTGGTGACTGAGGAGTGCGACTTTGACATTGGCAGTGGTTTGGCAGAGAGGCAGTCACACTGTTACCTCTTTAAGAGCATTAAGCGAAGTATTCCAGTTAAAAATATATTGCATTGAAAAGCAGTCATTATTTAAGCGTGCGAGTAAATTTTTTATGTGAGATATAATTTTTGTGATGAATTCTAAGAGGTTCTGACGACGGTACATGACATTGAGAAACAATTGTCTTCTGGACTTTGTCCATCGTCCTGATAAAATATAAAAATATATACAATTACGACGTTTCGGAAGCTAGTTCTCCTTACGGAAAAGAACCAGCTTCCGAAACGTCGTTATTTTATATATTTTTATATTTTATCAGGAAGATAGACAAAGTCCAAAAGACAATTGGTTCTCAATAATTTTTCTGGTTTTCTATCTGTTTAGAGCTGTGAATAAAGTTGGCTTTATATTTGCTATATACTGAGCACCTAACCGTTGGCAACTGCTGGACGTTTCGAGATATATCTTCGACAGGAAGCATTTTTCCGTGGTCTTTGTCAGACGATAAGGAAATCCCACCCACGCTCTCAAGGATACAGCTCTACTCATGAGTCGATAGCAGTACCATATACCTGTATCACTTAATTTCCTACTGCTAACCTAACAGATTATCCAGATGCAATAAATCCTCTCCGCATTTTTGTCGATACGAACAGTAGCCACTGCTGTAACAGCGATATACATGGTCCTCAGTTTCTCTGACAAACACCAGTAACCACTGCTGTAACAGCGATATACATGGTCCTCAGTTTCTCTGACAAACACCAGTAGCCACTGCTGTAACAGCGATATACATGGTCCTCAGTTTCTCTGACAAACACCAGTAACCACTGCTGTAACAGCGATATACATGGTCCTCAGTGTCTCTGACAAACACCAGTAGCCACTGCTGTAACAGCGATATACATGGTCCTCAGTGTCTCTGACAAACACCAGTAGCCACTGCTGTAACAGCGATATACATGGTCCTCAGTTTCTCTGACAAACACCAGTAGCCACTGCTGTAACAGCGATATACATGGTCCTCAGTTTCTCTGACAAACACCAGTAGCCACTGCTGTAACAGCGATATACATGGTCCTCAGTGTCTCTGACAAACACCAGTAGCCACTGCTGTAACAGCGATATACATGGTCCTCAGTTTCTCTGACAAACACCAGTAGCCACTGCTGTAACAGCGATATACATGGTCCTCAGTTTCTCTGACAAACACCAGTAGCCACTGCTGTAACAGCGATATACATGGTCCTCAGTGTCTCTGACAAACACCAGTAGCCACTGCTGTAACAGCGATATACATGGTCCTCAGTGTCTCTGACAAACACCAGTAGCCACTGCTGTAACAGCGATATACATGGTCCTCAGTTTCTCTGACAAACACCAGTAGCCACTGCTGTTACAGCGATATACATGGTCCTCAGTTTCTCTGACAAACACCAGTAACCACTGCTGTAACAGCGATATACATGGTCCTCAGTTTCTCTGACAAACACCAGTAGCCACTGCTGTAACAGCGATATACATGGTCCTCAGTGTCTCTGACAAACACCAGTAGCCACTGCTGTAACAGCGATATACATGGTCCTCAGTGTCTCTGACAAACACCAGTAGCCACTGCTGTTACAGCGATATACATGGTCCTCAGTTTCTCTGACAAACACCAGTAGCCACTGCTGTTACAGCGATATACATGGTCCTCAGTTTCTCTGACAAACACCAGTAGCCACTGCTGTAACAGCGATATACATGGTCCTCAGTTTCTCTGACAAACACCAGTAGCCACTGCTGTTACAGCGATATACATGGTCCTCAGTTTCTCTGACAAACACCAGTAACCACTGCTGTTACAGCGATATACATGGTCCTCAGTTTCTCTGACAAACACCAGTAACCACTGCTGTAACAGCGATATACATGGTCCTCAGTTTCTCTGACAAACACCAGTAGCCACTGCTGTAACAGCGATATACATGGTCCTCAGTTTCTCTGACAAACACCAGTAGCCACTGCTGTAACAGCGATATACATGGTCCTCAGTTTCTCTGACAAACACCAGTAGCCACTGCTGTAACAGCGATATACATGGTCCTCAGTTTCTCTGACAAACACCAGTAGCCACTGCTGTAACAGCGATATACATGGTCCTCAGTTTCTCTGACAAACACCAGTAGCCACTGCTGTAACAGCGATATACATGGTCCTCAGTTTCTCTGACAAACACCAGTAGCCACTGCTGTAACAGCGATATACATGGTCCTCAGTGTCTCTGACAAACACCAGTAACCACTGCTGTAACAGCGATATACATGGTCCTCAGTTTCTCTGACAAACACCAGTAACCACTGCTGTAACAGCGATATACATGGTCCTCAGTTTCTCTGACAAACACCAGTAGCCACTGCTGTAACAGCGATATACATGGTCCTCAGTGTCTCTGACAAACACCAGTAGCCACTGCTGTAACAGCGATATACATGGTCCTCAGTGTCTCTGACAAACACCAGTAGCCACTGCTGTAACAGCGATATACATGGTCCTCAGTTTCTCTGACAAACACCAGTAGCCACTGCTGTTACAGCGATATACATGGTCCTCAGTTTCTCTGACAAACACCAGTAACCACTGCTGTAACAGCGATATACATGGTCCTCAGTTTCTCTGACAAACACCAGTAGCCACTGCTGTAACAGCGATATACATGGTCCTCAGTGTCTCTGACAAACACCAGTAGCCACTGCTGTAACAGCGATATACATGGTCCTCAGTGTCTCTGACAAACACCAGTAGCCACTGCTGTTACAGCGATATACATGGTCCTCAGTTTCTCTGACAAACACCAGTAGCCACTGCTGTTACAGCGATATACATGGTCCTCAGTTTCTCTGACAAACACCAGTAGCCACTGCTGTAACAGCGATATACATGGTCCTCAGTTTCTCTGACAAACACCAGTAGCCACTGCTGTTACAGCGATATACATGGTCCTCAGTTTCTCTGACAAACACCAGTAACCACTGCTGTTACAGCGATATACATGGTCCTCAGTTTCTCTGACAAACACCAGTAACCACTGCTGTAACAGCGATATACATGGTCCTCAGTTTCTCTGACAAACACCAGTAGCCACTGCTGTAACAGCGATATACATGGTCCTCAGTTTCTCTGACAAACACCAGTAGCCACTGCTGTAACAGCGATATACATGGTCCTCAGTTTCTCTGACAAACACCAGTAGCCACTGCTGTAACAGCGATATACATGGTCCTCAGTTTCTCTGACAAACACCAGTAGCCACTGCTGTAACAGCGATATACATGGTCCTCAGTTTCTCTGACAAACACCAGTAGCCACTGCTGTAACAGCGATATACATGGTCCTCAGTTTCTCTGACAAACACCAGTAGCCACTGCTGTAACAGCGATATACATGGTCCTCAGTTTCTCTGACAAACACCAGTAGCCACTGCTGTAACAGCGATATACATGGTCCTCAGTTTCTCTGACAAACACCAGTAGCCACTGCTGTAACAGCGATATACATGGTCCTCAGTTTCTCTGACAAACACCAGTAGCCACTGCTGTCACAGCGATATACAAGGTCCTCAGTTTCTCTGTCAAACACCAGTAGCCACTGCTGTAACAGCGATATACATGGTCCTCAGTTTCTCTGACAAACACCAGTAGCCACTGCTGTCACAGCGATATACAAGGTCCTCAGTTTCTCTGACAAACACCAGTAGCCACTGCTGTCACAGCGATATACAAGGTCCTCAGTTTCTCTGACAAACACCAGTAGCCACTGCTGTAACAGCGATATACATGGTCCTCAGTGTCTCTGACAAACACCCTCTGCCGCCTCTCGTCACCAATTTTTGTAACGATTCCTCTTCACCAGCCTAAAATGTGTGTTTGTCTTTCTCGGTGTTTAATTGTGTACCAAACTCGTTGCTACCAATCCACGTAGTTTCTACTATTTTATCGCAGTTACGTTTCCGCCCAACAAACAGTCTCTCCCATACAATTTCACTCTCTCCTGCTTCGATCTCACCTTCTTAATGACACACCATTAAGCAAAACTGAAGAGCAAAGACGAAAAAAGCATCTCCTTTTTAGTATCATACTGAATAGGAAAAGTACTCTTACCTAAAATTTTAAGGCAAAAATACGGTAAATTTTTTTCCTGTGTACTCCATGAAGGCGTATAGTGGGCGTAAAGGTTTAACTCCACTTATTCTTAACCTCCATCCCAGAGGGAAGTTAGTGCTCAGCCTCATGCCCTGGCCACTTTGGCCCGGATGATGATCCCCCAGTGCCCATTGAGTAGGAAACTGAGAAAAACCTAAATCGGTCTGGAATTTCCGGATGAGAGAAAAATGTATTTTTCCTACCGGGATTTGAACCCCGCAATATCCAGCCCTAAGCTAGTGGCTATATCGATTTGCCTACACGGACATTAGTATGTGTTAGATTTAAAGAGGTGTTGATTACACTGTCTGGTTTAGGACCCGCACCACCAGACTCAATGACACTGTCAGAACACAAATCCTCTCTCCTGACCACATGGTACAAATAGCCGGTGTCACTGACACACTGTTCCCAATTTTTATCCAGCACAGGCGGATGTAGCAAGTCTGATCTACTGACAAGTTGAGGCATGACATTACGTCACTGGATTGTCGCATCCGAACTTTCGTAGAATGGTACTTGCAACGGTAAGGAGTTCCGAGGGCGGATCCCAGTGGCTGCGCGGTCTAAGGCGTGGGTTTACGGCCGCTCGCTTGCGGGGATTGTGGGTTCGAATCCACCGGGGCATGGATGTTTGTGTTGTGTTTGTTGTAAGGACGGTAATATGGAACGTAAAGTGACATGAAGGACGAAAGGATTTAAACAGTACAAAAATGGATCAAAGGGTGAAAATCCCGGACTGGCAAAAAAAAAAAAAAAAAAAAAAACCGCCCAGGACATGGATGTCTGTCTGTTGTGAGTGTTGTCAGGTAGAGGTCTCTGCGTCGGGCTGATCACTCGTCCAGAGGAGTCCTACCGAGTGTTGTGTGTCTAAAAAGTGTGTGATCGTGAAGCCTCGATAATGAGGAGGCCTAGGCCCCCAAGGGGCTGTCGAGCCGTTCAAAAAAAAAAGAGTTCCGAGAAGATTATTTGCAACTTCGATAAATGTGTCACAAAACAAGGGTGACACAAATTTACTTAAGATTCAGTCAGTCTCAGAGTTAGTTGATTGGTTATTTGGTTAACCAGACCTTTAGTAAGTGAGTCAGACGAATTGGTACAGTGCAAGCTGTGGTGTCCTTTCTTACGAACTGGTAAAGGTAAAGGTGAAGGTCACCCTAGAACAGGCCATGAAGGCCCAGAGGGGGAGTAAAGGTATAGCTCTACTCTATCTTTAACCCTGGCACTAGATGAGGGTGGGTGGTCAACTCCACGCCCCGGCCACTTTACCCCCGAGAATGACTCGGTACCCATTGTACAGGAGGCTGGGTGGGCCCCAGGGCCGGTCTGGACGGCTGCGGAAAATGTCGCCCCCACTGGGATTCGATCCCCGGACCGTCCAGCTCGTAGCGAGTCGCTATACCGACTGAGCTATCGCGGCCCACACAGTCGCTATACCGACTGAGCTGTCGCGGCCCACTTTCTTACGAACTGGCGGTGTTTAATTACGATGATCGCAATATTAATTCGGCTATGATGACTTATGGATGCCATACTGCAACAACGAGACAGCGAGTCCACCTGCCATTGGCGGAATTGCAGGAACTGCGACCGTTCCGGTAGTTGGCAGAGGCGTTTGACACTTCTGCCTTCAATTTATTGCCTACATTTGTACCTGCAGTGCAGTACAACACTTGCTGACTCCACGGATACGTGAATCAGCATTTCCTCTTCAGCGATCAGGATGTATTATTTGGCGTTTACGTCACAGGTCAGCGTGTCGCTGACATGAAATGAAGAACTAAGAACCTTTTGTAAGAATCCGTCAATCTCTTCCGGTTTGCCTCTTCCCTTCCGCCATTTCTTATTCATTCATCATTCATTCATTTTGCAGTCTGTCTTACGACAGGTCCGTAGCCTCTTCATTCTGTAGTCTGTCTTACGACAGGTCCGTAGCCTCTTCATTCTGCAGTCTGTCTTACGACAGGTCCGTAGCCTCTTCATTCTGCAGTCTGTCTTACGACAGTTCCGTAGCCTCTTCATCCTGCAGTCTGTCTTACGACAGGTCCGTAGCCTCTTCCAAAGCCAGTTCTCCACAGGGTGCGATCTAGTGCTTCCTCTTTCAATTTCCAGTGCCTTCTCTTTTCCTTAAGGTCATCCAGTAGCTACTTACGTCTTCTCCCTCGTCTTCCCGTCATTTCTATCCTTCCCTCTAACTTTCCTTCAATCACCTGTTTCAGAAGGCAGTTTCTACGCAAGATGTGACCAATCCAGTTAGCCTTTCTTCTTTTTATTGTATGTACGATATTCCTCTCCTCCTTCACTCTGTGTAATACTTCTTCATTTCTCACACGATCGGTCCAACTGATCTTCTCCATTCTTCTCCAGCACCACATTTCAAAACTTTCCAGATACTTCTGATCCACTTTCCCAAGTGTCCACGTTTCAGCACCACACAAAGCTACGCTCCAAATGTAGCACTTTACTAGTTTCTTCCTTAAATTTAAGTCCAGTTTGCTGGTGATAGCCCTGAAAATTAGATGATAGACCCGAATATTGCTGCTGATATACATTGCAATGTTTCAGTAATGTGAAATACTTAGAAGGAACTGTGCTATCTCTGAGCTACTCTTTGCATTATTTAATTACGACTGAGAAACTTGTTGTAGACATAGCAACATACTATTATCAACTATATTTAATGAGAACATCTTAATACGTATTAGTTTTAAGTTCTAATATGTTATACCTTTAAAATACTATTGTATTTGCAGTTTTTGAAACCCACATATTGTATTGTAACGTAATGTTGAAGAAAACTTACTTAAGAAACTGAAGGCGAGATAGCTTAATAGCTATAATGAATTGCTATTGGCTGGATGGTATTCAGGGACTGTTTGTACGTTTATTGACGAGACTGTAATCAGAAATACCTTTAACTAACTAACTAACTAACTCCATGTAGCACAGTCCTTCTTGAGAAGCTTAACAGGTCGTCAGCTAGTCAAGAAATTCCCCGCGTTTTATGGAAACCGAAGGGTTCATTACCGCACTCACAACAGCCCGCCACCTTTCCCTATCCTGAGCAGAAATGCCTTTAAACCTGTAAAAAAAGGAGCACATTTTTGTAATGTCCTGTAGATGGCCAAGACTGCCCGTCGTTCGAGAAGCAAGTTTAAGCCTAAGCCTCTGCACCTGAAGCAGAATACTGTATATGGGATTTATTGTAGCTCCCTGAAGCAAAGTTTCGGGATAAGCCGCTTAAAATAATGCAGGATCACAACGACTCCCCCCCCCCCCCTTCACTGATTTTGACCCGCACATTTTTAATGTCGCCTGCCGTTCTGTTGTCACGAAATGCAGGAACAAGATGTGCATATAATAAAAATAGCAAAGATGGCAGGCATATGTATTAAACATACTTCAGAATTTGAGTTTTGTTTAAGCGTAAAAGAGTCCAATTTCCTCTGACGGAATGTCAATGCCTTGGGCTAAACTGGCACAGTGAGTCATTTTTGTGACAAAAGAAATGAAAGCGCTGGTTGAACAAATGGCAAAAAAGTTGTCATGTTATGTTAAAGGAGGCCAATCTGTCGCAATACCTTATGCCTTTGAAAGTAAATGTGAACTTGAACTATATATAAAGTTTCAGTCCTTACCGAGCAGTAAACACACTCCGTCTCAGTTATACAAACCAGTCAGTTAATGTTGTACAGTGAAATAATCGCTGTTTGTTCTGAGATCCACACAAAACACATAAATACAGTCCGTACCGCGCAGTAAACACACTCCGTCTCAGTTACACAAACCAGTCAGTTAATGTTGTACAGTGAAATAATCGCTGTTTGTTCTGAGATCCACACAAAACACATAAATACAGCCCGTACCGCGCAGTAAACACACTCCGTCTCAGTTATACAAACCAGTCAGTTAATGTTGTACAGTGAAATAATCGCTGTTTGTTCTGAGATCCACACAAAACACATAAATACAGTCCGTACCGCGCAGTAAACACACTCCTCTCAGTTACACAAACCAGTCAGTTAATGCTGTACAGTGAAATAATCGCTGTTTGTTCTGAGATCCACACAAACACATAAATACAGTCCGTACTCGCCAGTAAACACACTCCCTCTCAGTTATACAAACCAGTCAGTTAATGCTGTACAGTGAAATAATCGCTGTTTGTTCTGAGATCCACACAAACACATAAATACAGTCCGTACCTCGCAGTAAACACACTCCCTCTCAGTTATACAAACCAGTCAGTTAATGCTGTATAGGGAAATAATCGCTGTTTGTTCTGAGATCCACACAAAACACATAAATACAGACCGTACCACGCAGTAAACACACTCCGTCTCAGTTATACAAACCAGTCAGTTAATGCTGTACAGTGAAATAATCGCTGTTTGTTCTGAGATCCATACATTCAGTCCGTACCGCGCAGTAAACACACTCCGTCTCGGTATAAAAAGACAGATATTTTGTTAGACCTTGCTAAATATCGCAACATATATAAAAGCTAATATGGACGTCTGTTAATACTTTAGGTTGTGGCCGTGAACACAAATCAAACTACACAATATAACTGCGCTTAGTAAGCAGGTAATATATCTTTAGCTAATATTAAAAAAAACGAAATCCTTGTACACAAAGTGCTACAAATATAGGAACAGTAACAAAGTAATATGAATGCACGATACGTGTAAAAAATTAGACACCGCTGTAGCAGATTTTATTACGAAACAGTTCTAACGCAAAATAAAAATTGATTTACATTAATGTGTACAATTTATTAGTTCCACTATAGCTGCTATAAGTTACTTTTGACGACGAAGGACGTAACCTTGCAGGAATGCTAGTACAAAGAAACAGCTACAGCCATATGCGTGCTTTGACTGTTGGTACTTAAACTTAAAAGCGAATTTGTCCCTGTACACGCCATGAAGGGGTGCAGGAAGGAGTGGAAGCTTAGCTCCCCCACTCTTAATTTTGGGACTGAATGTAGGCGAGTGGTCAGTCTCAGCCAAGGCACTTCAGTGTCAGATTTATTTATAATTAGACGGATATATATATATATGACTTCTTTATGCATGAGTTTTGGAGTTTCATTGGAGGTAGTGTATGGTGATTTTACGTCCTGGGTCACAACGTTTAGTGATGTAGTTTAAAACAATGCATTTTGCTGCAGATGCGTCTCTAAGTTCACACAAACAAGCAGACCTGGCGTGGACCTCAAATTTGGTAGTTTAGCGGGGGTCAACGAAACTCCAGAAACATCTTGACCATCTGAGAGAATATTGGCTCTTCAAGAACTGTGTTCCACGAAACTAATTTGTCACTTATTAACCTACATAGTTGAAGTCAATTATCATTCGAATTGAATATACACTAATTATCAAAATTAACTTCGTTCAAATAAGAAACTGTGTATTCCTTTGAAAAACTGTCGTCTAGCTGCTCCTTTAAAGGCTCAGGTTAATCTGCATTATATATACAGACTCAGTCCGTACCGCGCAGTAAACACACTCCCTCTCAGCTATACAAACCAATCAGTTAATGTTGTACAGTGAAATAATCGCTGTTTGTTCTGAGATCCACACAAAACACATAAATACAGTCCGTACCGCGCAGTAAACACACTCCGTCTCAGTTATACAAACCAGTCAGTTAATGCTGTACAGTGAAATAATCGCTGTTTGTTCTGAGATCCACACAAAACACATAAATACAGTCCGTACCGCGCAGTAAACACACTCCTCTCAGCTATACAAACCAATCAGTTAATGTTGTACAGTGAAATAATCGCTGTTTGTTCTGAGATCCACACAAAACACATAAATACAGTCCGTACCGCGCAGTAAACACACTCCGTCTCAGTTATACAAACCAGTCAGTTAATGCTGTACAGTGAAATAATCGCTGTTTGTTCTGAGATCCACACAAAACACATAAATACAGTCCGTACCGCGCAGTAAACACACTCCGTCTCAGTTATACAAACCAGTCAGTTAATGTTGTACAGTGAAATAATCGCTGTTTGTTCTGAGATCCACACAAAAACACAAATACAGACCGTACCGCGCAGTAAACACACTCCGTCTCAGTTATACAAACCAATCAGTTAATGCTGTACAGTGAAATAATCGCTGTTTGTTCTGAGATCCACACAAAACACATAAATACAGTCCGTACCGCGCAGTAAACACACTCCGTCTCAGTTATACAAACCAGTCAGTTAATGCTGTACAGTGAAATAATCGCTGTTTGTTCTGAGATCCACACAAAACACATAAATACAGTCCGTACCGCGCAGTAAACACACTCCGTCTCAGTTATACAAACCAGTCAGTTAATGTTGTACAGTGAAATAATCGCTGTTTGTTCTGAGATCCACACAAAACACATAAATACAGTCCGTACCGCGCAGTAAACACACTCCGTCTCAGTTATACAAACCAGTCAGTTAATGTTGTACAGTGAAATAATCGCTGTTTGTTCTGAGATCCACACAAAACACATAAATACAGTCCTTACCGAGCAGTAAACACACTCCGTCTCAGTTATACAAACCAGTCAGTTAATGTTGTACAGTGAAATAATCGCTGTTTGTTCTGAGATCCACACAAAACACAATAAATACAGTCCGTACCGCGCAGTAAACACACTCCGTCTCAGTTATACAAACCAGTCAGTTAATGTTGTACAGTGAAATAATCGCTGTTTATTCTAAGATCCACACAAAACACATAAATACAGTCCGTACCGCGCAGTAAACACACTCCGTCTCAGTTATACAAACCAGTCAGTTAATGCTGTACAGTGAAATAATCGCTGTTTGTTCTGAGATCCACACAGAACACATAAATACACTGTGTGGGCAGAACGTAGAATTTGTGAATGTTAAACCTGGTGGTGCATATAGTAACCACTGGGCTTTAAACCGCTGACTGCCAATAATCAATCCGATTAGAGATACAAATGTACTGTTGCCAATTATTCGCATTACGTAGAGTCAGAAATCATTTTTATTATATTTCGTTATATTATAACAATAACGAATTTACAATTGTGTTGTGTTGTTACATAAAGTTTTATGTTACGAGCAGTTTCTGATGAAATCAGCCTTCTCCATTAGAGATTCGCGTAAGGTAGGGTTTATATTTGAGAGTTATAAAACGAGATAAACTGCACTCTACAGCGTTTAGTCTGGACTTCATATTAAAAATTTATTGGAATCTGACAAATAATTTCGAAGATTAATTGCGCGGGCAAAGGAACCGACATAAAAACCGTCTCCCGATTATGCTTCGTTTTCATAAACTCTGTGAAAAACTACTCGTAAAAATGAGATAAAATTATTTTTACATGTTTTTAAAGAGGACATTTCTGTACCGTACATGCTGGTACTCTGCTTAGATCCATTACACGTAAACTTTTAACAGAATTACTGTAACTTTACTGGTGAACATAGTTTCGGTTCCGGCCGCTGGGCGGCGTTGTTGGCTTTCCGTTCAGGAAAAAAAATATTGGTTTATAAACAGCAATTTCAGCTCTATCCATTAACAGATTAACTCCCGGCCAACTCAAAGCTCTTCAAATTACGCCGGTGACGTTAATTTCGTCACTTCGTCCCCATCTTATATCCTTTTAGGTCACACGCCCCACCGGAAAACTAATCTTCAGACGTTCCGTAACTGACACCGAGTTTACAAACGAAACAACCCTTAATTATTTTACGCCTGAAATTAATCTGAACAGAATTTTATAATGGAGTTCCTACCTGAGAGGAGCCAGCTGTGTCTCGGGATTCTAGTCTTCTGGAATGTGACGTCGTGTCGTTTGGTGGCTGTAAACCACCCGACGACACGAAAAGTGACGTCACAAAAGAACTGAATCCTCAACAACCTCGCAATCAGTGCCCGCGTCGTAAAAACCAATATTAACATACATCTTAATAGAAATATTACGGGAGGATGTGAGATGGATTCTTCTGGCTCAAGTGGGTTCTCATAAAGGCGATATCGATACTTAAAATTCCGTACAATGCATGGAATTACTTCATTAGCAAAGCAACTACAGTAGAACCTCGATTATCCGAAATAAAGGGGGCGGACCCGATTTCGGATAAGCAAAATTTCGGATAATTCGGCTTGACGTGATAAGGTGCAATAAAATAACATTTATTCAGAAACACGTCTTATGTTAATAAAATTTATGGCACAACAAAGTGTACGTATTTACAGTACATACATACACTACAATTTATGCACAACAAAGTGTACGATATTTCTACAATACAACACTACAAATTTATGGCACAACAAAGTGTACGATATTTCAGATACAATACAAACTACAAATTTATGACAATAAAGTGTACGATATTACAGATACAATACACACTACAAATGTATGGCACAACAAAGTGTACGATATTTACAGATACAATACAACACTACAAATTTATGGCACAATAAAGTGTACGATATTTACAGATACAATACAACACTACAAATGTATGGCACAACAAAGTGTACGATATTACAGATACAATACAACACTACAATTTAGGCACAACAAGTGTACGATATTACAGATACAACAACACTACAAATTTATGGCACAATAAAGTGTACGATATTTACAGATACAATACAACACTACAAATGTATGGCACAACAAAGTGTACGATATTTACAGATACAATACAACACTACAAATTTATGGCACAACAAAGTTGTACGATATGTACAGATACAATACAACACTACAAATGTATGGCACAATAAAGTGTAAGATATGTACAGATAAAATACAACACTACAAATGTTATGGCACAATAAAGTGTACGATATTTACAATACAATACAACACTACACATTTATGGCACAATAAATTGTACGATATTTACAATACAATACAACACTACAAATTTATGGCACAATAAAATGTATGATATTTACAATACAATACAACACTACAAATTTATGACACAAACGAAGTGTATGATATTTACAATACAATACAACACTACAAATTTATGGCACAACAAAGTGTATGATATTTACAATACAATACAATACAATACAACACTAGAAATTTATGGCACAATAAAGTGTACGATATTTACAATACAATACAACACTGCAAATTTATGGCACAACAAAGTGTATGATATTTACAATACAATACAACCTACAAATGTATGGCACAATAAAGTGTCGATTTTACAATACATTACAACACTACAAATTTGTACGAACAAAAATCTGATATTTTGGTTTGAACTTTTTTTCACAACGATTTTTGGCTGCAATGTGCCTTACATTAGGCATTTTAGACGAATGTTCTTCGAGTTTCGATTTCCATTTTACCCAATCTCAAACCTTTCATATGCCAACACCAAATCCACCGCGACGTTTCGAAAGATCTCGCCACTTTCAACTCGTCTCACAACCTCCAATTTCTGTTCAGTTGTCATCACAACACATCTCGCAAATCTCGCCACTTTCAATCGTCTCACAACCTCAATTTCTGTTCAGTTGTCATCACAAACATTTCGCAAATCTCGCCACTTTCAACTCGTCTCACAAACTCTCAATTTCGTTCAGTTGTCATTCACAACACACATTTCGCAAGATCTCGCCACTTTCAACTCGTCTCACAACTTCCAATTTCGTTCAGTTGTCATACAACACATTCGCAAGATCTCGCCACTTTCATCGTCTCACAACCTCAATTTCTGTTCAGTTGTCATCACAACACATTCGCAACATCGCCACTTTCAATTCGTCTCACAACCTCTAATTTCTGTTCAGTTGTCATCACAACACATTCGCAATCTCGCCACTTTCAATTCGTCTCACAACTCAATTTTGTCAGTTGTCATCACAACACATCTCGCAAGATCTCGCCACTTTCAACTCGTCTCACAACCTCCAATTTCTGTTCAGTTGTCATCACAACACATTTCGCAAATCTCGCCACTTTCAATTCGTCTCACAACCTCTAATTTCTGTTCAGTTGTCATCACAACACATTTCGCAACATCTCGCCACTTTCAATTCGTCTCACAACCTCTAATTTCTGTTCAGTTGTCATCACAACACATTTCGCAAGATCTCGCCACTTTCAACTCGTCTCACAACTTCCAATTTCCGTTCAGTTGTCATCACAACACATTTCGCAAATCTCGCCACTTTCAATTCGTCTCACAACCTCAATTTCCGTTCAGTTGTCATCACAACACATTTCGCAACATCTCGCCACTTTCAATTCGTCTCACAACTCAATTTCCGTTCAGTTGTCATCACAACACATTTCGCAAATCTCGCCACTTTCAATTCGTCTCACAACCTCCAATTTCTGTTCAGTTGTCATCACAACACATCTCGCAAATCTCGCCACTTTCAATTCGTCTCACAACCTCTAATTTCTGTTCAGTTGTCATCACAACACATTTCGCAAATCTCGCCACTTTCAACTTCGTCTCACAACTTCCAATTTCCGTTCAGTTGTCATCACAACACATTTCGCAACATCTCGCCACTTTCAATTCGTCTCACAACCTCCTAATTTCGTTCAGTTGTCATCACAACACATTTCGCAACATCTCGCCACTTTCAATTCGTCTCACAACCTCCAATTTCCGTTCAGTTGTCATCACAACACATTTCGCAACATCTCGCCACTTTCAATTCGTCTCACAACCTCCAATTTCCGTTCAGTTGTCATCACAACACATTTCGCAACATCTCGCCACTTTCAATCCGTCTCACAACCTCCAATTTCCGTTCAGTTGTCATCACAACACATTTCGCAACATCTCGCCACTTTCAATCCGTCTCACAACCTCCAATTTCCGTTCAGTTGTCATCACAACACATTTCGCAACATCTCGCCACTTTCAATTCGTCTCACAACCTCCAATTTCGTTCAGTTGTCATCACAACACATTTCGCAACATCTCGCCACTTTCAATCTCGTTCTCACAACCTCCAATTTCCGTTCAGTTGTCATCACAACACATTTCGCAAATCTCGCCACTTTCAATCCGTCTCACAACCTCCAATTTCCGTTCAGTTGTCATCACAACACATTTCGCAACATCTCGCCACTTTCAATTCGTCTCACAACCTCCAATTTCCGTTCAGTTGTCATCACAACACATTTCGCAACATCTCGCCACTTTCAATTCGTCTCACAACCTCCAATTTCCGTTCAGTTGTCATCACAACACATTTCGCAACATCTCGCCACTTTCAACTCGTCTCACAACCTCCAATTTCCGTTCAGTTGTCATCACAACACATTTCGCAACATCTCGCCACTTTCAATCGTCTCACAACCTCCAATTTCCGTTCAGTTGTCATCACAACACATTTCGCAACATCTCGCCACTTTCAATCCGTCTCACAACTCCAATTTCCGTTCAGTTGTCATCACAACACATTTCGCAACATCTCGCCACTTTCAATCGTCTCACAACCTCCAATTTCCGTTCAGTTGTCATCACAACACATTTCGCAACATCTCGCCACTTTCAATCGTCTCACAACCTCAATTTTCCGTTCAGTTGTCATCACAACACATTTCGCAACATCTCGCCACTTTCAATTCGTCTCACAACCTCAATTTCCGTTCAGTTGTCATCACAACACATTTCGCAACATCTCGCCACTTTCAATTCGTCTCACAACCTCTAATTTCCGTTCAGTTGTCATTCACAACACATTTCGCAAATCTCGCCACTTTCAATTCGTCTCACAACCTCTAATTTCTGTTCAGTTGTCATCACAACACATTTCGCAACATCTCGCCACTTTCAATTCGTCTCACAACCTCTAATTTCCGTTCAGTTGTCATCACAACACATTTCGCAACATCTCGCCACTTTCAATTCGTCTCACAACCTCTAATTTCTGTTCAGTTGTCATCACAACACATTTCGCAACATCTCGCCACTTTCAATTCGTCTCACAACTTCCAATTTCCGTTCAGTTGTCATCACAACACATTTCGCAACATCTCGCCACTTTCAATTCGTCTCACAACCTCTAATTTCTGTTCAGTTGTCATCACAACACATTTCGCAACATCTCGCCACTTTCAACTCGTCTCACAACTTCCAATTTCCGTTCAGTTGTCATCACAACACATTTCGCAACATCTCGCCACTTTCAATTCGTCTCACAACCTCTAATTTCTGTTCAGTTGTCATCACAAACATTTCGCAACATCTCGCCACTTTCAATTCGTCTCACAACCTCAAATTTCCGTTCAGTTGTCATCACAACACATCTCGCAACATCTCGCCACTTTCAATTCGTCTCACAACCTCTAATTTCTGTTCAGTTGTCATCACAACACATCTCGCAATATCTCGCCGCTTTCAACTCGTCTCACAACCTCCAATTTCCGTTCAGTTGTCATCACAACACATTTCGCAAGATCTCGCCACTTTCAACTCGTCTCACAACTTCCAATTTCCGTTCAGTTGTCATCACAACACATTTCGCAACATCTCGCCACTTTCAATTCGTCTCACAACCTCTAATTTCTGTTCAGTTGTCATCACAACACATCTCGCAATATCTCGCCGCTTTCAACTCGTCTCACAACCTCCAATTTCCGTTCAGTTGTCATCACAACACATTTCGCAACATCTCGCCACTTTCAATTCGTCTCACAACCTCCAATTTCCGTTCAGTTGTCATCACAACACGTTTCGTCCAGCCAACACTGTTTACAATCACCGTCACACAAATGTTACAACTGCACTGTAAGCAGCACACACGTCAATTTGACACTCGTCAGCACATGTCAACTTTTGACAACAAACTGACGGGGAGAGGCTCAGAGGTGTCTCGCGGCAGGCAGTTCTGGGAATCGCAGCGCCTGACAGGCGTTTCGGTTAACCCGAGTTTCGGTTAAGCGAAGTTCGGATAACAGAGATTCTACGGCACTAGTTTCTAAAGGCAGAATGTGGTTGTTGGAGTTCTTGTATTGGCGGCTGCAAATTTGTACCTAAAGGCACAGAAACCTTGTGGTCAAAGGAAGACCAGAACTTGCGGTACCAGCAACGTGGTGAGAGCCTTCACACGGCCGTCAGACACACTCTTAACACTGCAAAACAAATAACACAGTTCTACCCAGATTTACATCCCAACTCCCGCATTCCTTGACTAATGAGGCTAATGAACAGGAGATTCGTAGAGGTGGTTAGCCGGCTGTTGGTTGTGGTCCCAAGCCCCGAGAGGAGATGGGGGGGGGGGGGCGGGAACTGGGCACGAAGTCTTGCCCTTTGAAGCACTAATTTCAAGTGAATTTTTCACACTCAGTGCACTCCGCTATCCGAAAGACAGTTGCTTGTTTGAAGGCTCCCAAGGCTTCGCACAGTTGTCCTGATAACAGCAGCATTAATGTGTTGCTGAGTAAGGAGCATTGGTGGAATTATACTGACAGGGGAAACGGGAATACTGGAAAAGA
Organism: Reticulitermes speratus; assembly: GCA_021186555.1. Lineage (NCBI taxonomy): Eukaryota > Metazoa > Arthropoda > Insecta > Blattodea > Rhinotermitidae > Reticulitermes > Reticulitermes speratus. Next base: position 39,833,982 of record JAJKFL010000004.1, on the reverse strand, counting down.
AACCTGACTCAGTGCCACTTTGTGGTGAGTGAAAGGGTTTTGTACAGATATTGTAAAGAAAAATAAAACACGCCTTTTGTATTCATTACACTTTTTTTCCAAATATATTCGTCTTAACACGTGAACACATAAATATACTCGTCTTAACACGTGAACACATAAATATACTCGTCTTAACACTGAACACATAAATATACTCGTCTTAACACGTCAACACATAAATATACTCGTCTTAACACGTGAACACATAAATATAGTCGTCTTAACACGTGAACACAGAAATATACTCGTCTTAACACGTGAACACATAAATATACTCGTCTTAACACGTGAACACATAAATATACTCGTCTTAACACGTGAACACATAAATATACTCATCTTAACACGTGAACACATAAATATATTCGTCTTAACACGTGAACACATAAATATATTCGTCTTAACACGTCAGCACATAAATATACTCGTCTTAACACGTGAACACATAAATATACTCGTCTTAACACTGAACACATAAATATACTCGTCTTAACACGTCAACACATAAATATACTCGTCTTAACACGTGAACACATAAATATAGTCGTCTTAACACGTGAACACAGAAATATACTCGTCTTAACACGTGAACACATAAATATACTCGTCTTAACACGTGAACACATAAATATACTCGTCTTAACACGTGAACACATAAATATACTCGTCTTAACACGTGAACACATAAATATATTCGTCTTAACACGTGAACACATAAATATATTCGTCTTAACACGTCAGCACATAAATATACTCGTCTTAACACGTGAACACATAAATATACTCGTCTTAACACTGAACACATAAATATACTCGTCTTAACACGTCAACACATAAATATACTCGTCTTAACACGTGAACACATAAATATAGTCGTCTTAACACGTGAACACATGAAATATACTCGTCTTAACACGTGAACACATAAATATACTCGTCTTAACACGTGAACACATAAATATACTCGTCTTAACACGTGAACACATAAATATACTCGTCTTAACACGTGAACACATAAATATATTCGTCTTAACACGTGAACACATAAATATATTCGTCTTAACACGTCGAGACATAAATATATTCGTCTTAACACGTGAACACATAAATATATCGTCTTAACACGTGAACACATAAATATACTCGTCTTAACACGTGAACACATAAATATACTCGTCTTAACACGTGAACACATAAATATATTCGTCTTAACACGTGAACACATAAATATATTCGTCTTAACACGTGACACAATAAATTATTACTCGTCTTAACACGTGAACACATAAATATACTCGTCTTAACACTGAACACATAAATATACTCGTCTTAACACGTGAACACATAAATATACTCGTCTTAACACGTGAACACATAAATATACTCGTCTTAACACGTGAACACATAAATATATTCGTCTTAACACGTGAACACATAAATATATTCGTCTTAACACGTCAGCACATAAATATATTCGTCTTAACACGTGAACACATAAATATACTCGTCTTAACACGTGAACACATAAATATACTCGTCTTAACACGTGAACACATAAATATATTCGTCTTAACACGTGAACACATAAATATACTCGTCTTAACACGTGAACACATAAATATACTCGTCTTAACACGTGAACACATAAATATACTCGTCTTAACACGTGAACACATAAATATACTCGTCTTAACACGTGAACACATAAATATACTCGTCTTAACACGTGAACACATAAATATATTCGTCTTAACACGTGAACACATAAATATACTCGTCTTAACACGTGAACACATAAATATATACTCGTCTTAACACGTCAGCACATAAATATATTCGTCTTAACACGTGAACACATAAATTTACTCGTCTTAACACGTGAACACATAAATATACTCGTCTTAACACGTGAACACATAAATATATTCGTCTTAACACGTGAACACATAAATATATTCGTCTTAACACGTGAACACATAAATATATTCGTCTTAACACGTGAACACATAAATATATTCGTCTTAACACGTGAACACATAAATATACTCGTCTTAACACGTGAACACATAAATATATTCGTCTTAACACGTGAACACATAAATATATTCGTCTTAACACGTGAACACATAAATATACTCGTCTTAACACGTGAACACATAAATATATTCGTCTTAACACGTGAACACATAAATATACTCGTCTTAACACGTGAACACATAAATATACTCGTCTTAACACGTGAACACATAAATATACTCGTCTTAACACGTGAACACATAAATATACTCGTCTTAACACGTGAACACATAAATATATTCGTCTTAACACGTGAACACATAAATATACTCGTCTTAACACGTGAACACATAAATATATTCGTCTTAACACGTGAACACATAAATATATTCGTCTTAACACGTGAACACATAAATATACTCGTCTTAACACGTGAACACATAAATATACTCGTCTTAACACGTGAACACATAAATATATTCGTCTTAACACGTGAACACATAAATATATTCGTCTTAACACGTGAACACATAAATATATTCGTCTTAACACGTGAACACATAAATATATTCGTCTTAACACGTGAACACATAAATATACTCGTCTTAACACGTGAACACATAAATATATTCGTCTTAACACGTGAACACATAAATATATTCGTCTTAACACGTGAACACATAAATATACTCGTCTTAACACGTGAACACATAAATTCTTGACATATTTTATTCTACTTTGAAATTAGTTGTTATTGCTCTTTTAATGTTTTATTTCGATATGATTCGGAAGCCTAAATAAGACAATTTTTTATAAATACTTGATCTTAAATACTTTAAATGGCAATGGACATTGGATCCTTAATTTATTCTTTATTCACACAATAAATTGTTCTGACTTATCGCAAATTTAAACAGGCTTAAACTATCAACTAAATTAGAACAGCTGATGGCGTATTTAATTTTTGTTTACAAGGAAAATTATCGGGGTGTTAATATTTCAGTTCAGTGGCGGGAATGAAGCCACGTTTGCTCTATGGGTACGCTCAAGGTGCGATAACGATTCGATCACGGTTCGCTCACGGTTCGCTCACGGTTCGATCACGGTTCGCTCACGGTTCGCTCACGGTTCGCTCACGGTTCGCTCACGGTTCGATCACGGTTCGCTCACGGTTCGATCACGGTTCGCTCACGATCCGCTCATTGTCACCTCGCATTCATTGGGGGGAAAAAGCTTTGCCTGTGTTCGTGACCGCACCGTGCCTTGACTGTGACCGCTACTGTGTACACTGCTGTTGGAACACAGTGCGGAATATCTGACCGGCTGTTGACCGGAACGTGACTGTACCTACAGTGTCAATCGGAACTGACCCCCGTAGATGACCACAAAGCACACACGCTTTGTTTCAGTTACAGACTGTCATTACACTTACCCAAGTCAGTACATTGCATTTTCTAGTATGTAATCTCAAGACCATGGATGTTAGAATTTTATTCGCAACTCGCACGCGGTGGCGCAGTTGGTTGAGGCACTACGCTACAAGCCGGAAGGTCGCGGGTTCGATTCCCGATGCTGTCATTGGAAGTTTTCATTGACATAATCCTTTCGGTCGCACTATGGCCCTGGGGTCGACTCAGCCTCTAACAGAAATGAGTACCAGGAATATTTCCTGGGGGTAAAGGCGGCCGGTGCGTAGGGCTGACAACCTTACAACCTTCATTTGTCGATTGTCTAGAAATCTGAGAGCCTCAACCTTCTGGAAGCCTAAGGGCCTGTCCAGGCCTGTAATGGGATTGCTTTACCTTTACCTTTACCTTTACCTTTACCTTTACCTTTACCTTTACCTTTACCTTTACCTTTACTCCTTACACTGTACACTTCTACACACTTTCAGTGTAATACTAATATTTCAGAAGGCAGATGTCCAGCTGGTAAGTCTGGTTCCAGCCTTCAGGCATTGCGGTAATTATTTGAACCTATAATCAACGTGAAGCCCCACAATGTCGTTAACCGGTGATCACGTGATTACGAGTTAAGTGGGAGTCCCCGGCTTGAGGGAGTGAGAGGCTAGTAAGCTGCAGACAAATTTGATACCGCAGGGTGTTTTGAGGTCCCGCACTCAATCATTCCTTCATTTTAAGATCAACATCTCTGTCTAGAGGCAGAGTAGGCGTCCAATTTGTCTAATGAAGACAACAGGATTAAGTTAGAACCTGGTAGTTGATACAGGGAGTACCTTTATCATGTCCCAGATCACTGCAGCTGCCACAGAAATCTTAGTTCATAGAAAGTGTGAACTCAGCGGAAATCTAAATTACTGGCCGATATAGCTTGCCATGCAATATACACGTGCAATACAACTTCCCATGCAATATACACGTGCAATATAACTTCCCATGCAATATACACGTGCAATACAACTTCCCATGCAATATACACGTGCAATATAACTTCCCATGCAATATAAACTTGCAATACAACTTCCCATGCAATATACACGTGCAATGTAACTTCCCATGCAATATACACGTGCAATACAACTTCCCATGCAATATACACGTGCAATATAACTTCCCATGCAATATACACGTGCAATACAACTTCCCATGCAATATACACGTGCAATATAACTTCCCATGCAATATACACTTGCAATACAACTTCCCATGCAATATACACGTGCAATACAACTTCCCATGCAATATACACGTGCAATACAACTTCCCATGCAATATAAACGTGCAATACAACTTCCCATGCAATATACACGTGCAATATAACTTCCCATGAAATATACATGTGCAATACAAATTCCCGACAGATATATTTTCTCTATTGCAGAAGTTATCTGTGACTGTTACAATGTGCAGGGACGCGGTAAAGATAATCCCTGTATTGTATTTTCGGCGCTATAGAAAAGTTTGAATTTTATTAACAATATACCTATGTTTCTGTACTGTGTGTTCCACAACGGCGTTCACAATAGACCACGTATTTCCAACTGTGAGACATATTGATTCCGCGCCGTTTCATCTAATTTATTTCATATCTGTGTTAATGACATCCATCTATGCCTAGATCTTCCAAGTAGTAACATTCCTTCAGTTTTCTCCACCAACCCCTACATAAGGAACATAAGATTTATATATATATATATATACTTTATATTGTTCACACCGTTCATTTTCATCTGATCACACATTTTTCAAGCAACAAAATACACACTCTTTATTACACCATACAACTTCTTTCTACAATAAAATTAATTCAACATGTTTCGGTTATCCAATGGAACCATCGTCATGGATTTAAACCTTGAATTTACACATATTTATAACATAACAAACAATTGGAACATTTTAAAGGTAAAGATGTAAAATGTGCATGTTCTCTGTTGTTATAAGTAGATCCACTGCGTATCGGGAGTTTTGTTGTCTGTGGAAGGCTTTCGTAGACATCAGAACACAAGTACAACACTTACAATTATATTTGTAAATTTCTGATACTTCTAATTATTTTATGTCTGTCTTGTTGACAGTGGGTCAAAAAGTGTTGAAGACATCATTAAACAGCTGGTTATTACCAGCCTCAGTGTAGATATGGTTTAGATTTAACGATTGATTCATTCGGTATCAGCTGCCTACACAATCCGTATCAGCTGCCTACACAATCCGTATCAGCTGCCTACACAATCCGTATCAGCCGCCTACACAATCCGTATCAGCTGCCTACACAATCCGTATCAGCCGCCTACACAATCCGTATCAGCCGCCTACACAATCCGTATCAGCCGCCTACACAATCCGTATCAGCCGCCTACACAATCCGTATCAGCCGCCTACACAATCCGTATCAGCCGCCTACACAATCCGTATCAGCCGCCTACACAATCCGTATCAGCCGCCTACACAATCCGTATCAGCCGCCTACACAATCCGTATCAGCTGCCTACACAATCCGTATCAGCCGCCTACACAATCCGTATCAGCCGCCTACACAATCCGTATCAGCCGCCTACACAATCCGTATCAGCTGCCTACACAATCCGTATCAGCCGCCTACACAATCCGTATCAGCCGCCTACACAATCCGTATCAGCTGCCTACACAATCCGTATCAGTTGCCTACACAATCCGTATCAGCTGCCTACACAATCCGTATCAGCCGCCTACACAATCCGTATCAGCCGCCTACACAATCCGTATCAGCTGCCTACACAATCCATATCAGCTGCCTACACAATCCGTATCAGCTGCCTACACAATCCGTATCAGTTGCCTACACAATCCGTATCAGCTGTCTACACAATCCGTATTAGCCGCCTACACAATCCGTATCAGCTGCCTACACAATCCGTATCAGCTGCCTACACAATCCGTATCAGCTGCCTACACAATCCGTATCAGCTGCCTACACAATCCGTATCAGTTGCCTACACAATCCGTATCAGCTGCCTACACAATCCGTATCAGCCGCCTACACAATCCGTATCAGCTGCCTACACAATCCGTATCAGCCGCTTACACAATCCGTATCAGCCGCCTACACAATCCGTATCAGCCGCCTACACAATCCGTATCAGCTGCCTACACAATCGGTATCAGCTGCCTACACAATCGGTATCAGCTGCCTACACAATCCGTATCAGCTGCCTACACAATCCTTATCAGCTGCCTACACAATCCGTATCAGCTGCCTACACAATCCGTATCAGCTGCCTACACAATCCGTTCAGCTGCCTACACATTCCGTATCAGCTGCCTACACAATCCGTCCTTGCGTGGACGCCTTGCCAAGGCTGCAACTTCTCTGACGTTACTGTAGTGCGTGTAATCTAACACCGCGGGGAGCCCACTAACGAGGAAATTGAACTGAACAATGGAGTTTACAAGTGACTGTCGGAAGCCTTTCTCGTTGATTGAAAAGACGGACTATATTGTGTGTCTTTGTAGAGACAAACTTAGATCGCCATATGTCAAGGATGAGATGAGCCGATCGTAACGCCTCTGCCACCACAGGAGCTATAAATATCTGCCCAAAGAAAGACTTGAAATAGCGATAATTACCAACTTAATGCATGGTAACAAGAGAAGAAGCCATAATACAAAGAACGCAGAGGTAAAATATACAGGGTTATTCAAAATGATTGTCGGAGTTTTAACAACTTGGCCACCCCGTTCTCCAGATGCAACCCCATGTCATTTCTTTGTATGGGGTTACGTCAAGGATCAGGTTTATGTTCCTCCTCTTCCCGCAAGTATCCCGGAACTGAAGGTACGAATCAGAATCGCCATTGAAACCATCACCGCTGACATGCTAGAAAAAGTTTGGAACGAACTCGATTATCGTGTTGATGTTTGTAGAATCACAAAGGGTGCACATATAGAGCACCTCTAAGGTGTGTCACAAAAACTTGGAGTGTTGTTCTATTAAATAAAAAAATACATTTACTGCTATCTGAAGTGTATTGTGCATGACAAGTTGTTAAAACCCCGACAATCATTTTGAATAACCCTGTAGAATAAACTCAGAAATCAAACACTTATATAAGAAGAAAGCAATTCTAAACATAAAGTGTGTATGAAGTTCGTTGTTAAATATTAAATTAAATTCACGATAAATGCAAGATAAAAAAGCGATCATCAGTTTTACCGGTCAGACACAGTGAACGCCTTAGACCGCACTGACGTCGGAATATCATGACCTTGAACTTCATTCTTGTGGGATATGCGTTTACGAGTATAACTTTATACCAAAAAAACGCAGCGCAAGGTTTTCACTTTATTTTCTTTAGAAATTAAAATAAACGAATTTGTAATAATGCGTAACAACTTTGTCACGCACAATGCGGGCTCTGCCAAGAGGTTAGTTAATTTAAAGCTGCCAGTTTTTGGATAAAAGCGAATACGTAACTTTTAGGCTCATGGGAATCTACGGTATTCCCTGAGCCGATTTCCAAAAAGGAAGTAAGAAATGCTCAACAGAATTATGTGCAGCTCTCATATACACAAATTAATTAAAATCTGAAAATAAATGTGGAAAATAAGGGTAGAAATTCTTGTAACCTCGTAAGAAAGGTAAGCTAAAGTGCTGCCGTCACTGGGCTGATTTCTTGAAACTCGAAATAAAAAAAAAATCATTTTTTTTCTGCAGATCTTTACTGCCAATTTATTTTTACAAATCAGATTAAAAATGTTTAAAACATAGTCACAATTTAATTTTCGCTCATAAGCAAATTACGATTTTCACGTCACGATTTTACAAAACTCCGAAGCTCTTAATGACATTACACGCAGATATTTACAGAATTTAACTCAGATCGGTCAAGAATTTTACAAATTAAGGGTACAAAAATTCTCTTATGCCCCAAAGTAAGTTATGAATGTCAGTGGGGCGACTGACACTAAGCCAACACTTTGCTGGAAGTCATAAAACTCTAGAATGAACTCCGTGACGATCCAACAAAGGGTACAGACGGACGGACGTGCTATCTGCATAAAACTTTCTTTTTTAACTTCGTAAAGAACGCCTAGGAATTAAAAAAACAGTCATTGAAACGTGTGTGTGTGTGTGTGTGTGGCGCTCTCAAGTCTCGCACAACAAGCTGTCCGCTGCGTTCGCTTTAACTCGCAGCTCAATTCCTCATCATATCACACTTTCTGTCTCCGTCTCTGTTTTGCGTCATGTTTAGTCGGCTACGCTTTATCTCTGTCTGCACTTCTCTGTTCCTTCGTGACTGTCGCCGTCCACTTTTGGTCTGCTGTTCTGCAATCCAATCAGCAGCTCGTCAAGTGTTGCGTCGTTGTCAGACAGCCGAGCGTCGCGTTCCGTGCGTCAGAACTCCGTCTCTTAGCGTGCAGAGTAATTAAGTCTGCAGACTGGACACGCTCGGAGAAATATAAATAACTTTTAATTAATTGTAAATAAGTCAATAGTAATAAAATATTTAAGTAGAGGCTATTTTTTTATAGTCGCATCGTGTACGGCAAATTTATCGCACAGAAATCCTGCCTACGCCGGGAGATCCCGCGAGACTTTTGGTGTTCGGGGTCGTGATGAAAGAAACACACTGTAGAAACACACTGTATAAACAAATTGTGTAAACACACTGTATAAACACACTGCATAAACACACTATATAAACACTATATAAACACTCTAGAAACACACTTTAGAAACACACTGTAGAAACACACTGTAGAAACACACTTTAGAAACACACTTTAGAAACACACTTTAGAAACACACTGTAGAAAGACACTGTAGAAACATATTTATTATAAAATTCTTCATTCACCCGAAATTTTACAGGAGTTCATTATCATCAGGGGTTTACAATTACGTTGAAGCGACTGAAGATCTTACAGCAAAGTGTGTATGGTGTAGTTATGGGGTTAGAATTTAAAATTGACACTTAAAAGGTATTAAGAATTGCCAAAAATTTTTCACCCGGTTTATCTCCCTTTTCTATACCACGTTAAACGCAAGAAGACGCAAATCAATTATATTTGCTTTGGTCTACCCCAAATTTGGTGTCTCAGATGTCATTTGGTACATTATTTTGGGTCTATTTTCCTTCTGTGCCCTGTATTGCCCGTGTGTGTAACGGTGTTATATGTCAGATGGATTTACATTTTTAATAGTATCATCATCATCATATCATCATCATATCATAATCATATCATCATCATATCATCATCATATCATCATAATATCATCATCATATCATCATATTATCATCATATCATCATAATATCATCATATCATCATCATATCATCATCATATCATCATCATATCATCATAATATCATCATAATATCATCATCATATCATCATCATATCATCATAATATCATCATATCATCATCATATCATCATCATATCATCATCATATCATCATCATATCATCATAATATCATCATAATATCTTCATCATATCATCATAATATCATCATAATATCTTCATCATATCATCATCATGTCATCATAATATCATCATATCATCATCATATCATCATAATATCATCATCATATCATAATATCATCATCATATCATCATATCATCATCATATCATCATGAAGCCTGTAGCTTCAAGTCAACAGGCTTGTTACTGAGAATCACAAGATCTTAGCCTGCAGTGACTGTTCAGTGTTTGGCCGTTATATGCCAGTGTTACAGAAATGCAAACGTCTGTCAGTACTGTATGAGTGTGATAAAGGGAAATAGGAGTTAATTCCTCTTAAGGAAATGCTTAATCTGTAAAATACACAATTTTACTCAGGTGCTACAAATGCAAGTTATGCGATAGAAAGCCTAGAGCACGATCATAGCTACATTCTGAAGAGAAGAAGCTGATAAATAAGGAATAATGTAAAAGCGATTTAAAAAAGAAGAAAATGTAAGGAAATAAAAATTATATAAAAGGGGTAAGAGTAAAAAATGAGGGAGACAAAAAAAAAAGAAAGAAGGACAGCTGTTCTACAGAGCCCCCCCCCCCCTATTTCCGCTCGGTGCTCCAGTTCTTGACAAGTTTATGCATAAGGAGATACAAAAAACCCCATCAATCCATTCTTGTTCAACCAACCTTCATCATCCACTAATTACCGAGCGTGGGACCAATTAACAAATTAACACGCCACTTGACAAACTTCAGATTAGTTACCAGCAGGCTACAACGTCAGGTCTCCTTGGTAACGGCAGTTAACAAGTTGCTTGAAGATCGTGTGAGCTTCGTGTGTAAAGAAGCGTTTAAATCTGACTGTTATGTTCGTAAATACGTCACAGCTCTCCGGGTAACCGAATTGCGAATGGCGGTCTTAACTTCGTTAATCAGGGGGGTTCTGAAGCGAACGAAATGAGACCAATGAGATTTCAAACCCACACCCACACACACACGCACGCACACACACACACAGAGCACAAAAGACCGACTCTCTCTGATAATCGTGAGAAGTCTTGGGATGACCACGCATGGACTTTACGTGTTACAATTTTCGCTATTCGCCTGAATGTTATTTCGAGTTTTCTTCTACTCCATTTGTACACATTTCACGTCAGAATGATCCCTCGTTAAGGGAGTTCATGCACGTGTACAAATAGGTTCCTTGTCCTTCTGGCGACGTTTCGGCATTTCATGCGTCCACACACTTATTCACCCAAATAAAAATGACTTGTAAATGGCTAGGTACTAGGCGAAACATGTAGTCATATATCTGTTATCAGAAATAATAACCTGATATGGAACAGGTAAATATGACAGCTGCGTAAATATGATCTAAAAACTGTAGGAATTTGCGTGTATAATAAAGCATAATGCATAGACATATATATAAAGGCACATTCACCCACACACTGAATTCAACTTTGAGGTTGGTACGCCTGATTCGTATTATGGATGTCTGGTAATACAAGTTTCGGCTCGGAAGCCGAGGCTTTTCTAGGGTTTTCTCAGTTCCTCCAGAAAAATGTTCACACAATTCTTCATATTAGGCCACGAAAACTCCCAGTTAACTCCCAGACAGACTTGTTTGTCTGAAAAACTTGCAACTTCGTGAAAAAGGCGTGATAAATACAATCCTTAATCCACAAACTAAGCATAAATCTGCCCATTCATCCTTACATCCACTCATAGACTCATACACTCATACATACACTGATACACTCATACATACACTGATACACTCATGCAATAATTCACTCACTCATACTCATACACTCATGCATTCACTCACACTCATACTCATGCATTCACTCACACACTCATACACTCATGCACTCATACATACACTCATACACTCATGCACTCATACATACACTCATACTCATACATACACTCATACTCACTCATACACCCATACTCACTCATATATTCGTACTCATTCATACACTCATACATACACTCATACATACACTCATACTCATTCATACACTCATACATACACTCATATATACACTCATACTCATTCATACACTCATACATACGCTCATACTCACTCATACACTCATATTCTTACACACTTATTCATACACTCATACTCATTCATACACTCATACATACACTCATACTCACTCATACACTCATATTCTTACACACTCATACTCATTCATACACTCATACATACACTCATACTTATTCATACACTCATACTCTTTCATACACTCATACATACACTCATACTCTTTCATACACTCATACATACACTCATACTCTTTCATACACTCATTCATACACTCATATATACGCTCATACTCACTCATACACTCATATTCTTACACACTCATTTATACACTCATACTCATTCATACACTCATACATACACTCATACTCACTCATACACTCATATTCTTACACACTCATACTCATTCATACACTCATACATACACTCATACTCATTCATACACTCATACATACACTCATACTCTTTCATACACTCATACATACGCTCATACTCACTCATACACTCATACACTCACCTATCTACACAGCCACCCCTCCGTTACGACCCGCACCCTAACAGTACTTGCTAAAGCAACGCCCTCACACTCCACACACGATCGATCCCCACTACACACCTGACTGTGCCAAACATCAAATGGGGTTTAACGAACTGCCTTGCATTTTGCATTTCGTTGGAGAGCTGCGGTTGTGTAATGAAGATTTTATCAGATAGGCATGTGGATAAAACCATTACTAAATACTGAGATGCTATCTCGCTAATACTGCGACATTACGGGCTGCATTACGTAATTTGAACTAAACTGTACAGTTCGGTTTCGCAGCGTCACGTATGAGTGCTAAAATGACGCAAATCGCAAGATACTCATCAAAAATTCAAAATCAGTGCGTCGCAATTACTATTTGTTCCACTCGGAACCACACAGATGTCACTGCATACATTGATGTTACGGATTGAACTGGCTTTCTGCTATGTTTGTGATACAAACCGAGGTAAGGCGTGTTTCGTTCTGATAGCGGGCAACAACGTTTCGAAGGAAATTCCTGCCTCTTCATCACGATGGAAATTAAGTGATTTAAACTTCAAGTTGCAGGCTGTATGTTACATTACCGAGATCACAATATGAACGTAAATTTGGTAACGCTGTCCCTGTAGGCTGTAAGCACAGCGTCACAAATAAGTGTGCAATATTGGAGATGCATTTCCATGCATTCTTGTTTTCCACACATGGTTGCCCTGACCTCTTTATCACAGGCAGGAGCTCTCTGTGCCTATAAGAGTTTGGTTTTGCACGAGATCTGGCAGGGAGGAACAAAGCCTGAGCCTCCGGTAATCCGGTAACTAGGCTAGTCACTTCCCTGAGCAAGGCACTTTATTCCAGGAAAGTCACTTCATACCAAGAAACAAATCTACGTTTGCAGTAGGCCAAATAATTTAACCCTTAAAGAAGGAATTTAAACTGCATTGTATATAAAGACTCAGTCCGTACCGCGCAGTAAACACATTCCGTCTCAGTTATACAAACCAGTCAGTTAATGTTGTACAGTGAAATAATCGCTGTTTGTTCTGAGATCCACACAAAACACATAAATACAGTCCGTACCGCTCAGTAAACACACTCCGTCTCAGTTATACAAACCAGTCAGTTAATGTTGTACAGTGAAATAATCGCTGTTTGTTCTGAGATCCACACAAAACACATAAATACAGTCCGTACCGCGCAGTAAACACACTCCGTCTCAGTTATACAAACCAGTCAGTTAATGTTGTACAGTGAAATAATCGCTGTTTGTTCTGAGATCCACACAAAACACATAAATACAGTCCGTACCGCTCAGTAAACACACTCCGTCTCAGTTATACAAACCAGTCAGTTAATGTTGTACAGTGAAATAATCGCTGTTTGTTCTGAGATCCACACAAAACACATAAATACAGTCCGTACCGCCAGTAAACACACTCCGTCTCAGTTATACAAACCAGTCAGTTAATGTTGTACAGTGAAATAATCGCTGTTTGTTCTGAGATCCACACAAAACACATAAATACAGTCCGTACCGCGCAGTAAACACACTCCGTCTCAGTTATACAAACCAGTCAGTTAATGTTGTACAGTGAAATAATCGCTGTTTGTTCTGAGATCCACACAAAACACATAAATACAGTCCGTACCGCGCAGTAAACACACTCCGTCTCAGTTATACAAACCAGTCAGTTAATGTTGTACAGTGAAATAATCGCTGTTTGTTCTGAGATCCACACAAAACACATAAATACAGTCCGTACCGCTCAGTAAACACACTCCGTCTCAGTTATACAAACCAGTCAGTTAATGTTGTACAGTGAAATAATCGCTGTTTGTTCTGAGATCCACACAAAACACATAAATACAGTCCGTACCGCTCAGTAAACACACTCCGTCTCAGTTATACAAACCAGTCAGTTAATGTTGTACAGTGAAATAATCGCTGTTTGTTCTGAGATCCACACAAAACACATAAATACAGTCCGTACCGCGCAGTAAACACACTCCGTCTCAGTTATACAAACCAGTCAGTTAATGTTGTACAGTGAAATAATCGCTGTTTGTTCTGAGATCCACACAAAACACATAAATACAGTCCGTACCGCTCAGTAAACACAGTCCGTCTCAGTTATACAAACCAGTCAGTTAATGTTGTACAGTGAAATAATCGCTGTTTGTTCTGAGATCCACACAAAACACATAAATACAGTCCGTACCGCGCAGTAAACACACTCCGTCTCAGTTATACAAACCAGTCAGTTAATGTTGTACAATGAAATAATCGCTGTTTGTTCTGAGATCCACACAAAACACATAAATACAGTCCGTACCGCGCAGTAAACACACTCCGTCTCAGTTATACAAACCAGTCAGTTAATGCTGTACAGTGAAATAATCGCTGTTTGTTCTAAGATCCACACAAAACACATAAATACAGTCCGTACCGCGCAGTAAACACACTCCGTCTCAGTTATACGAACCAGTCAGTTAATGTTGTACAGTGAAATAATCGCTGTTTGTTCTGAGATCCACACATAACACATAAATACAGTCCGTACCGCGCAGTAAACACACTCCGTCTCAGTTATACAAACCAGTCAGTTAATGTTGTACAGTGAAATAATCGCTGTTTGTTCTGAGATCCACACAAAACACATAAATACAGTCCGTACCGCGCAGTAAACACACTCCGTCTCAGTTATACAAACCAGTCAGTTAATGCTGTACAGTGAAATAATCGCTGTTTGTTCTAAGATCCACACAAAACACATAAATACAGTCCGTACCGCGCAGTAAACACACTCCGTCTCAGTTATACAAACCAGTCAGTTAATGCTGTACAGTGAAATAATCGCTGTTTGTTCTGAGATCCACACAAAACACATAAATACAGTCCGTACCGCGCAGTAAACACACTCCGTCTCAGTTATACAAACCAGTCAGTTAATGTTGTACAGTGAAATAATCGCTGTTTGTTCTGAGATCCACACAAAACACATAAATACAGTCCGTACCGCTCAGTAAACACACTCCGTCTCAGTTATACAAACCAGTCAGTTAATGTTGTACAGTGAAATAATCGCTGTTTGTTCTGAGATCCACACAAAACACATAAATACAGTCGGTACCGCACAGTAAACACACTCCGTCTCAGTTATACAAACCAGTCAGTTAATGTTGTACAGTGAAATAATCGCTGTTTGTTCTGAGATCCACACAAAACACATAAATACAGTCCGTACCGCGCAGTAAACACACTCCGTCTCAGTTATACAAACCAGTCAGTTAATGCTGTACAGTGAAATAATCGCTGTTTGTTCTGAGATCCACACAAAACACATAAATACAGTCCGTACCGCGCAGTAAACACACTCCGTCTCAGTTATACAAACCAGTCAGTTAATACTGTACAGTGAAATAATCGCTGTTTGTTCTGAGATCCACACAAAAC
Organism: Reticulitermes speratus; assembly: GCA_021186555.1. Classification (NCBI taxonomy): domain Eukaryota; kingdom Metazoa; phylum Arthropoda; class Insecta; order Blattodea; family Rhinotermitidae; genus Reticulitermes; species Reticulitermes speratus. Next base: position 39,817,991 of record JAJKFL010000004.1, on the reverse strand, counting down.
ACATAAATACACTGTGTGGGCAGAACGTAGAATTGTTGAATGTTAAGTATGGTGGTACATATAGTAACCACTGGGCTTTAATATTAATACCACCCTACAAATTTATAGCCCTGATCATTATTTAAGGGTGTATCAAAACTTGAAAGTTGTTAAATACAAATGTTATTAAATCAAAACAATTTTCGTGCTTTTTGTTCAGACACTGCCCAATTTGTTTGTACCAATCACCCGCTAATATGAATGCATTTAAAAAAATGTATGTTCCACTTACTGCACAAAGTTCTGATTATACCACTACCCGTCCCTTAAATAAATTGAAATAACTAATGAATGCTTTCTACTATATATTAAAACGTCAGACGTGAAGTGTAATTGGCTCCGACCTGCATTACACCACAAATATATCTGTGTGACCAAACCGACCACAAATTCTGATCACAAATTAATTACTGTAATTGTCTTCTGTAAATCTTGGCATGTTCTTTCTCAGCGCAATGAAGATCTGCTTGGCGTCGTATTAATGGTTCTAGAAAGAACCGAGCGGTTCCTCATTATGTCAAAATGACGGCCAAAGCGTTCATTTGTAACTGGGAAATACCAGACACGTTCTAAGGGCAACAGTGGCACAACTCCGATGCTGCATTATTTATAACCCTTTCGTAAAATGAACAAGTCGAATTAATAAGCGATACTGATTTTATTTCCATTCGATAGTTCAAAGGTCGAGTCTCGAGGGGCACCAACTTTTCTGACTAAGGCTTTTCGTGAATTTACTCAGCTCCTTCAGGCAAATACGAGATTACCTTAAATTAGTAGATGATCCCTAATTTTCATGTTCTGGCAAATTTGTTGTTCACTCTAAAGCCTAATCTAATAACGTCTTAATTACACTTGTATCAACCTAACTCACTGGAGCAGAGTTCTGCTGGAGAAGCTGATAGTGCCTCACTTAGACAAGAAATCCCCGTGTTTATGAGACCTGAAGTCTTATTAAATTGTAAGTCTCCTACAAACAGTCACCAACAAACACACAAGCCACCAATAAAGGTATAAATTAACCTTTTATCATAATTAAAATAATCATAATTGGTGGTTTGTGCATTTGTTGGTGACTGTTTGTAGTTTAAAAATGCACGGTGAAGTAAGACTAAAGTTTGTAAGTTTCCTATTTGTGTAAGTTGTAATGTTATTGTAATTGTAACGTCAGGAGAGCGAGTTTAGTGTCCTTCTGCTTTGTAGCTTTGAAGTGTAAAGATTTGTTCATCACATTATACAGGTTTGATACGGTTAATCGCAATATGTACATTGATTAATCAGTACAGATCAACACAGTACATAATGCGATATGTAACACATATGTCAGTTTAATATTCCCTTAGATATTCCGGCCAGGCTGGTCCATAATTAGGGACAGCATGTAAGGTGTAAGGCATACATTACTTACATTTACATTACAAACTGTTGCTTTAAGTCACCTAAGTTATTACAGTGTACAATTATAATTCACTACGCTGCCAAAATCTGTATAAAGTGTGAACATATTATCAGTCTCCAATGCTGACTGTATGATGATATGACAGTGTATGATGATATGACAGTGTATGATGATATGACAGTGTAGGATGATATGACAGTGTATGATGATATGACAGTGTATGATGATATGACAGTGTAGGATGATATGACACTGTATGATGATATGACAGTGTATGATGATATGACAGTGTATGATGATATGACACTGTATGATGATATGACAGTGTATGATGATATGACAGTGTATGATGATATGACAGTGTATGATGATATGACAGTGTATGATGATATGACAGTGTAGGATGATATGACACTGTATGATGATATGACAGTGTATGATGATATGACAGTGTATGATGATATGACAGTGTATGATGATATGACAGTGTATGATGATATGACAGTGTAGATGATATGACACTGTATGATGATATGACAGTGTATGATGATATGACAGTGTAGGATGATATGACACTGTATGATGATATGACAGTGTATGATGATATGACAGTGTATGATGATATGACAGTGTATGATGATATGACAGTGTATGATGATATGACAGTGTAGGATGATATGACACTGTATGATGATATGACAGTGTATGATGATATGACAGTGTATGATGATATGACACTGTATGATGATATGACAGTGTATGATGATATGACAGTGTAGGATGATATGACACTGTATAATGATATGACAGTGTATGATGATATGACAGTGTATGATGATATGACACTGTATGATGATATGACAGTGTATGATGATATGACAGTGTAGGATGATATGACACTGTATGATGATATGACACTGTATGATGATATGACAGTGTATGATGATATGACAGTGTAGGATGATATGACACTGTATGATGATATGACAGTGTATGATGATATGACACTGTATGATGATATGACAGTGTATGATGATATGACAGTTTATGATGATATGACACTGTATGATGATATAACAGTGTATGATGATATGGCAGTGTATGATGATATGATAGTTTATGATGATATGACACTGTATGATGATATGACAGTGTATGATGATATGACAGTTTATGATGATATGACACTGTATGATGATATGACAGTGTATGATGATATGACAGTGTATGATGATATGACAGTTTATGATGATATGACACTGTATGATGATATGACAGTTTATGATGATATGACACTGTATGATGATATGACAGTGTATGATGATATGACACTGTATGATGATATGACAGTGTATGATGATATGACAGTGTAGGATGATATGACAGTGTATGATGATATGACAGTGTATGATGATATAACACTGTATGATGATATGACAGTGTAGGATGATATGACACTGTATGATGATATGACAGTATATGATGATATGACAGTGTATGATGATATGACACTGTATGATGATATGACAGTGTAAGATGATCATCAAAATAAATAACATGACATACCTGACGAAATTATTTTCTGTTCCTCCGAAATATTACATATACCGAATCGTTTAAACTCATTTCTGAGTGTCGTGACGCTACTGGCACGAAGCCATAGGTTGTCATGGGAGAATTTACCAGCGGTGGTTTCCCGTTGCCTTCCGCCGTGTACGATTCTATTCATCCTGCTAGAGCCCTCTAGCAGCCGATCAGGAGACTTGAGTGAGAAATGGCCGCTGAATTTTGCTTACGAAACATCTCTATTCATGCCGTAAATCTACGACATGGGACCGACGGCTTTACTTCCCCTCCGAAGGAAGTTGTGCTACGGATTTTTATCACCCTTAAAAATCCATCGACCTCGGCCAGGATCGAACCCGCGAACCTTGGGTCCAGTGGCGAGCACGCTAACCACTAGTCCACCAAGGCAGATTATATATTACATATAGCAACCTAATTTTAACATCCAGCAAAAATTGTACAAGTTTCCCTAATTAAAAATATCTGTCACGACTTCTAACCGTCCTGTAAATTGCTCAGCCACCTTAAGAAACCGACGCTTTCCAATCTGCGCCTTTTTAAAAAATAATGCGTTGTTACGATATCCCGCCAGAAGTAAGGTTGCAGTCCTAAAATCAAGTTCACACAATAGTTAATGTTTTGATTAGTAATTGCAAACTGTATGTTTATTGTCAACAATTTTACACTTCTATTGACTATTAATTGTGTAACACAGTGCTACATGTTTCGAACCTTATCGTGGTTCATCTTCAGGGACTTTAATATTTTAAATTACACTGACATTTTAAATCAGTGATAATGTGTACTATAGAACACGTGCATGCCGATCGCAGTGGCCGCGCGGTCTAAGGCGTCGGTCTGCCGCCGCTCGCTTACTGGGATTGCGGGTTCGAATCCCACCGGGGGTATGGATGTCTGTCTGTTGTAAGTGTTGTGTGTTGTCAGGTAGAGGTCTGTGCGTCGGGCTGATCACTCGTCCAGAGGAGTCCTACTGAGTGTGGTGTGTCTAAAGTGTGTGATCGTGAAGTCTCGAAAAATGAGGCGGCCTAGGCCCCCAAGGGGCTGTCGAAGCATTGGAAAAGAAACAGAATACGTGTAATCGATACCGGTGACCGCGCAGTATAAGGCTCAGTTCTGCAGCCGATCGGTTCCTGGGATAGCGGGTTCGAATCCCGTTCTGAGCATGGATGTTCTTCTGTTGTGTTCGTTCTGTGTTGTGTAGGTACCGACCTCTGTGACGAGCTGATAACTGTAGGAGTCCTACCGGGTGTTTCTAATTGTGTGTGATATAGGAACCTCAACAATGAGGAGGCCTAGGAGAGAGTTAGGCTGTTGCGCCACAAAAAAAAATATTAGGCCTATATTATAGTAGTCACAAGAAAAGCGACATATGTGAGCGAAGGAAGGACACTTCTAGCGTCATGCGCAATAGTGCGTTCACGCAGTTCAGCTGCAGTAAATGTGAACACAGCAAGTAGGCATAATGTGACATCGATATCAGAACACGCTACGTAGCTTACGTCGAGACATCGATATCAGAACACGCTACGTAGCGTATGTCGAGATAGTCAGCTGTTTGTGGACTAATATAAGACAGCTCTTGGTGTGACAGGGAGAGCAGAACGAAGTAACTCAGCATGCGGCTACCTCCTCTTGTTCTCTTAATAAAGGTTGCGCGGAAGGTGTTCTAGGACAGACTGTGTGTCGCTCCGTCATAAAGAGTTCCACATACATTATTGCTTGTTAATTGAACTAGGCACTCCGGAGCTCTTTGAACTGTTTGGTTGTCCCAAATTAATTTAATCAAAATGTAAGATTGGATTCCGAAGGAAAAAGCACAACTTTGTGTGTTTCTCAATGCAATTTTTTAAAATGCCTTTCAAGAAGAAAGAAATAAAGGTAATATTATTCTAAATCTTACTCCGACAGATGTACACGGTTTATGTTATTGAAAAAAATTTTTATTAAAAAATGCCCAACATGTTTCGAACTAATTTATGGTTCATCTTCAGGGGCTCACCTTTCTCAAATTACATCAGCTATACATTCACGGTACACATTAAGATACAAATTGAAATAAATAAATGTCGGCAACGTAAGTATTTGAATAACTGTGTATGTATTTTGAATAACTGTGTAATATTTTGAATAACTGTGTAGTATTTTGAATAACTGTGTAGTATTTTGAATAACTGTGTAGTATTTTGAATAACTCTGTATTATTTTCAGTAACTGTGTAGTATTTTGAATAACTGTGTAGTGTTTTGAATAACTGTGTAGTATTTTGAATAACTGTGTAGTATTTTGAATAACTGTATAGTATTTTGAATAAATCTGTATTATTTGTAGTAACTGTGTAGTATTTGATAATGTGTATTTTGAATAACTGTGTAGTGTTTTGAATAACTGTGTAGTATTTTGAATAACTGTATAGTATTTTGAATAACTGTGTAGTATTTTGAATAACTGTGTAGTGTTTTGAATAACTGTGTAGTATTTGGAATAACTGTGTAGTATTTTGAATAACTGTATAGTATTTTGAATAAATCTGTATTATTTTGAGTAACTGTGTAGTATTTTGAATAACTGTGTAGTGTTTTGAATAACTGTGTAGTATTTTGAATAACTGTGTAGTATTTTGAATAACTGTAGAGTATTTTGAATAAATCTGTATTATTTTGAGTAACTGTGTAGTATTTTGAATAACTGTGTAGTGTTTTGAATAACTGTGTAGTATTTTGAATAACTGTGTAGTATTTTGAATAACTGTATAGTATTTTGAATAAATCTGTATTATTTTGAATAACTGTGTAGTATTTTGAATAACTGTGTAGTATTTTGAATAACTGGTAGTATATTTGAATAACTGTGTAGTATTTTGAATAACTGTGTAATTTTGAATAACTGTGTAGTATTTTGAATAACTGTGTAGTATTTTGAATAACTGTGTATTGATTTTGATAACTGTGTAGTATTTTGAATAACTGTGTAGTATTTTGAATAACTGTGTATGTATTTGAATAACTGTGTAGTATTTGAATAACTGTGTAGTATTTTGAATAACTGTGTAAGTATTTTGAATAATCTGTATTTATTTGAATAACTGTGTAGTATTTTGAATAACTGTAGTATTTTGAATAACTGTGTATATTTTTGAATAACTGTGTAGTATTTTGAATTAACTGTGTAGTATTTTGAATAACTGTGTAGTATTTTGAATAACTGTGTAGTATATTTGAATAACTTGTAGTATTTTGAATAACTGTGTAGTATTTTGAATAACTGTGTAGTATTTTGAATAACTGTGTAGTATTTTGAATAACTGTGTAGTATTGAATTTTTGAATAACGTGTAGTATTTTGAATAACTGTGTAGTATTTTTGAATAACTGTGTAGTTTTTGAATAACTGTGTAGTATTTTGAATAACTGTGTAGTTATTTTGAATAACTGTTTAGTATTTTGAATAACTGTGTAGTATTTTTGAATAACTGTGTAGTATTTGAATAACTAGTGTAGTATTTTTGAATAACTGTGTAGTATTTTGAATAACTGTTAGTATTTGAATAACTGTGTAGTGTTTTGAATAACTGTTAGTATTTTGAATAATAATTTTGAATAACTGTAGTAGTATTTGAATAACTGTAGTAATTTGAATAACTGTGTAGTATATTGAATAACTGTGTTATTTGAATAACTGTGTATATTTTGAATAACTGTAGTATTTTGAATAACTTGTAGTATTGAATAATGTGTAGTATTTTGAATACTGTGTAGTATTTTGAATAACTGTGTAGTATTTTGAATAACTGTGTAGTATTTTGAATAACTGTGTAGTATTTTGAATAACTTGTATATTTTGAATAAACTGTGTAGTATTTGTTTTGAATAACATGGTAGTTTTGAATAACTGTGTAGTATTTTGAATAACTGTTGAAGTGTTTTTGAATAACTGTGTAGTATTTTGAATAACTGTAGTTTTGAAAAACTGTGTATAATTTGAATAACTGTGTATTATTTTTGAATAACTGTGTAATTGAATAATGTTTTATAGAATTTTGAATAACTGTGTAGTATTTTGAATAACTGTGTGTTTTTGAATAACTGTGTAGTATTTTGAATAACTTGTATTTTTTGAATAACTGTTAGTAATTGAATAACTGTGTAGTATTTTGAATAACTGTGTTTTTTAAGTAGTATTGAATAACTTGTATATTTTGAATAACTGTTAGTATTTTGAATAAATTGTATTATTTGAATAACTTGTGTATTTGAATAACTGTTATTTTTGAATAACTGTGTAGTATTTTGAATAAGTGTATATTTGAATACGTGTGTAGTTATAATGTAGATTGAATACTGTGTAGTATTTTGAATAACTGTAGTATGAATAACTTTTATAGAATTAATAATAACTGTTAGTATTTGAATAACTGTGTAGTATTTGAATAACTGTAGTATTTGAATAACTGTGTAGTATTTTGAATAACTGTATAGTATTTTGAATACTGTGTAGTTTTTGAATAACTGTGTAGTATTTTGAATAACGTGTAGTATTTTGAATAACTGTATAGTATTTTGAATAACTGGTATATTTTGAATAACTGTTAGAATTTTGAATAACTGTGTAGTTTTTGAATAACTGTGTATAATTTTGAATAACTGTGTAGTATTTTGAATAACTGTGTATTTTGAATAACTGTGTAGTATTTTGAATAACTGTGTAGTATTTTTGAATAACTGTGTAGTATTTGAATAACTGTTAGTATTTTGAATAACTGTGTAGTATTTTGAATAACTGTGTAGTATTTTGAATAACTGAGTAGTATTTTGAATAACTGGTAGTATTTTGAATAACTGTGTAGTATTTTGAATAACTTGTATAGTATTTTGAATAACTGTGTAGTATTTTGAATAACTGTGTATATTATAAATTTGAATAACTGTGTAGTATTTTTGAATAACTTGTATGTATTTTGAATAACTGTGTAGTATTTTGAATAAATGTAGTATTTTGAATAACTGTAGTATATTGAATAAAGTGTAGTATTTTGATAACTGTGTAGTATTTTGAATAACTGTGTAGTATTTTTGAATAACTGTGTAGTATTTTTGAATAACTGTGTAGTATTTTTGAAATACTGTGTAGTATTTGAATAACTGTGTAGTATTGAATAACTGTGTATATTTTGAATAACTGTTAGTATTTGAATAACTGATATTATTTTGAATAACTGTGTAGCATTTTGAATAACGTGTAGTATTTTTGAATAACTTGTATGTTTATTAAAACTGTGTAGTATTTTGAAATAACTGTGTAGTATTTTGAATAACTGTGTAGTATTTGAAAAGTGTAGTATTTTGAATAACTGTGTAGTATTTGCATAACTGTTTAGTATTTTTGAATAACATGTTGTAGTAATTTGAATAAATGTGTAGTATTTTGAATAACTGGTATATTTTGATAACTGTGTAGTATTTTAAATAACTTGTAGTATTTTGAATAACGTGTAGTATTTTGATATGATGTTATAATATATTTGAAAACTGTAGTATTTTGAATAACCTGGTAGTAATTTTGAATAACTGTGTAGTATTTTGAATAACTGTGTAGTATTTGAATAACTGTATATATTTGAATGACTGGTTCGTATTTTTGAATAACTGTGTAGATTTTTGAATAACTGTGTATATTTTGAATAACTGTATAGGTAATTTGAAACTGTGTAGTAATTTGAATACATGTAAAGTATTTTGAATAAAACTGTTGTAGTATTTTGAATAAAGTGTGTAGTATATTTGCAATAACGTGTAGTATTTGATAACTGTTAGTATTTTTGAATAACTGTGTAGTATTTTGAATAACTGTAGTATAGTTGAATAATGTGTAGTATGTTTGATAACTGTGTATGTATATGAATAACTGTTGTATATTATATTATTATTTAGTAATGTTGTAGAGCAAAGAATAATGTTGTATTGATGATTGTTTTGATACGGTAGTATTTGAATAACTGTGAGTATTGAATAAGTGTGTATATTGAATAAGTGTTAGTATTTTGATAACTGTGTAGTATTGCTACGTTATATTTTGAATCGGAGTATTTAATAACTGTGTAGTATATTTTGAATAAAGGTGTCAATTTGAATAACTAATAAAATTGTGTCAATAACTAAAGAGTTACATTTGTGCAGTAAGATTTATTTTATCAAGAACGTAGTCACAAGTACGTAAATTTGATATTGTCATTCGTACATTATTTTAGTTTACTGTCCCACAAATGTACACTTTTATTGACTATTAATTGTGTAACACAGTGCTACATGTTTCAAACCTTATCGTGGTTCATCTTCAGGGACTTCAGTATTTTAAATTACATTGATTTTTTACATCAATGATACAATTTTACACTGGTTAAAATGGTAAAAACAGAATAATTTATCAATTTCTATGAATTTTTACAATCAAGTTTTATACTGTTAAAATAATAAAAAGTGCAGTTGTTTGTTTCGATGTTACAAATCAGATTGTACACAGGTTTAAAGTGTTAAAAGCTGAATAGCCTTTGCTGTTATCAGACCCTGAAAAATAACAAATATCTGAGACAAAATTGATAGTCTTATTGAAGTTAGTAATGACCTCGGTGGACTAGTGGTTAGCGTACTCGCCACTGGACCCAAGGTTCGCGGGTTCGATCCCGGCCGAGGTCGATGGATTTTTAATGGTGATAAAAATCCGTAGCACAACTTCCTTCGGAGGGGAAGTAAAGCCGTCGGTCCCATGTCGTAGATTTACGACATGTAAAAGAATATTACGGGCATGAATAAAAATGTTGCGTAAGCCAAATTGCCTCCATATCTCACCCAAGTCTCCTGACTGCCTGCCAGATGGCTCTGGCGGGCACATCAGGATCGATAGAACAGTAGCCCGGCCAGTTGACCAGTCACCAACTGCCACGAATGCGCACGACTTAGTAACCTCGGCAAGAGGAGGCAAGAGGAGGCCCGAGCCCATATAGGGCTGTTGAGCCATGGTTATTATTATTATTATTATTATTATTGAAGTTAGTATGATTTGTTTAGTTAGAAGGCAGAACGTAAGTTGCAGCATTCAACGTTGTATATATGTGTGTGTGTTGGAGTTGGTAGGTTGACTAGTGAGTGGTGAGGACTGTACTGGCTATCAAGTGGTGTAGCCGGAGAAAGGAAAGAAGAAAGAAAGAAAACGTATTCGCGATAAACGAGCATTAACGTGAACAGCGCGACTTTATGCATGTTTACAAAACAAATGAACGCACAAAGGTATTCACGTTAACTGCCTACCGTCTTTGTCACATTCTAACCACAACTGAACTTCCTCGAAATGATAAAATTAGTCCCAACTTTTCACGAAATTACGTCCAGTCGGCGTCGAATTATACCACGCGGACGGACAGACGGACATACAAATGTGAAAAAGGCAATAGTCGATTTTAGTGACAGCACCTAAAAACCAAGCAGGATGAGATGAGTTGGGCATGTAACACGTATGTGGCAGAAGATAGGGCATTCGGATTTTTGGTGGGGATACAGGAAGGAAAGATAAACACTTCAAAGACCTAGGATATTACTAAAGTGAATATTAAAGGAATTTTATCAGAATGTGCAGATTGGACTCATCTGGCTCGAGAGAGGGACAGTCTCGCTAAAACGGTACTGCACATTCGGGTTCCACAAAAATGCGGGGAATTCCGTAATAGTTAGAAACCTGAACTAATGGGTTTCTGGACTTTGTCCATCGTCCGGAAACCTAAAATGAGTAGATAACACGACGTTTCGGAAACTGGATCTGCTTCACCTCTTCACCTGAGGACGGAAGCAGATCCAGTTTCCGAAACGTCGTGTTATCTAGTTATTTTAGATTTCCGGACGATGGACAAAGTCCAGAAACCAATTAGTTCTCAGTGTTACGTACCGTCGTTAGAGACTTTAGAGTTTAGTTAAGATGTCTCTTAGCTTATCAAGAATGGTTCTGTTCCGCGGACATATCGCGTTATTGAAGGATGTATGTCAGTGTGTGACATAACTCGCTTTGCAGATTCTTTAGGTCGATAAGGTAGACTTTAGTTAAACGTGGTAGCAAACATTCCTGTTTTCAGAAGCGTGAAATTATTCTCCTAATGAAGTCTACATTTTACTGTCATAAATACACGAATAGGCTGCAAGTCGAGTTATAGAGCCGGCAAGTAGAAATGTTCGGTACCTGAATCTTTATTTTTTTTGTTTTTGTAGTGCACCACTTTCTTCTAACCCTTTAAAGCCCAGTGGTTACTATATATACCACCATGTTTAACATTCACAAATTCTACGTTCTGCCCACACAGTGTATTTATGTGTTTTGTGTGGATCTCAGAACAAACAGCGATTATTTCACTGTACAGCATTAAGTGACTGGTTTGTATAACTGAGACAGAGTGTGTTTACTGCGCGGTACGGACTGTATTTATGTGTTTTGTGTGGATCTCAGAACAAACAGCGATTATTTCACTGTACAGCATTAACTGACTGGTTTGTATAACTGAGACGGAGTGTGTTTACTGCGCGGTACGGACTGTATTTATGTGTTTTGTGTGGATCTCAGAACAAACAGCGATTATTTCACTGTACAACATTAACTGACTGGTTTGTATAACTGAGACAGTGTGTGTTTACTGCGCGGTACGGACTGTATTTATGTGTTTTGTGTGGATCTCAGAACAAACAGCGATTATTTCACTGTACAACATTAACTGACTGGTTTGTATAACTGAGACAGAGTGTGTTTACTGCGCGGTACGGACTGTATTTATGTGTTTTGTGTGGATCTCAGAACAAACAGCGATTATTTCACTGTACAGCATTAACTGACTGGTTTGTATAACTGAGACAGAGTGTGTTTACTGCGCGGTACGGACTGTATTTATGTGTTTTGTGTCGATCTCAGAACAAACAGCGATTATTTCACTGTACAGCATTAACTGACTGGTTTGTATAACTGAGACAGAGTGTGTTTACTGCGCGGTACGAACTGTATTTATGTGTTTTGTGTGGATCTCAGAACAAACAGCCATTATTTCACTGTACAGCATTAACTGACTGGTTTGTATAACTGAGACAGAGTGTGTTTACTGCGCGGTATGGACTGTATTTATGTGTTTTGTGTCGATCTCAGAACAAACAGCGATTATTTCACTGTACAACATTAACTGACTGGTTTGTATAACTGAGACGGAGTGTGTTTACTGCGCGGTACGGTCTGTATTTATGTGTTTGTGTGGATCTCAGAACAAACAGCCATTATTTCACTGTACAGCATTAACTGACTGGTTTGTATAACTGAGACAGAGTGTGTTTACTGCGCGGTACGGACTGTATTTATGTGTTTTGTGTGGATATCAGAACAAACAGCGATTATTTCACTGTACAGCATTAACTGACTGGTTTGTATAACTGAGACGGAGTGTGTTTACTGCGCGGTACGGACTGTATTTATGTGTTTTGTGTGGATCTCAGAACAAACAGCGATTATTTCACTGTACAGCATTAACTGACTGGTTTGTATAACTGAGACGGAGTGTGTTTACTGCGCGGTACGGACTGTATTTATGTTTTTTGTGTGGATCTCAGAACAAACAGCGATTATTTCACTGTACAGCATTAACTGACTGGTTTGTATAACTGAGACAGAGTGTGTTTACTGCGCGGTACGGACTGTATTTATGTGTTTGTGTGGATCTCAGAACAAACAGCGATTATTTCACTGTACAACATTAACTGACTGGTTTGTATAACTGAGACAGAGTGTGTTTACTGCGCGGTACGGACTGTATTTATGTGTTTGTGTGGATCTCAGAACAAACAGCCATTATTTCACTGTACAGCATTAACTGACTGGTTTGTATAACTGAGACAGAGTGTGTTTACTGCGCGGTACGGACTGTATTTATGTGTTTGTGTGGATCTCAGAACAAACAGCGATTATTTCACTGTACAACATTAACTGACTGGTTTGTATAACTGAGGGCAGAGTGTGTTTACTGCGCGGTACGGACTGTATTTATGTGTTTGTGTGGATCTCAGAACAAACAGCCATTATTTCACTGTACAGCATTAAACTGACTGGTTTGTATAACTGAGACAGAGTGTGTTTACTGGCGGTACGGACTGATTTATGTGTTTTGTTGGACTCAGAACAAACAGCGATTATTTCTGTCAACATTAACTGACGGTTTTATAACTGAGACAAGGTGTTTTATCGGTACGATGTTTTATGTGTGTGTGACTCAGAGAAGTTTTTCACTGTACAGCATTACTACTGTTTGATAACTGAACAGTGTGTTACTGGCGGTATGACTGTATATGTTTTGTGTGGTTCGACAAACAAATCACGTACGCATTACTGACGTTTAAACTGACGGTTTTTACTGCGGGTACGGACGTATTTATTTTTTGTGTGGATCTCAGAACAAACACATTATCATGTACAACATTAACTGACTGGTTGTATAACTGAGAAGATGGTGTTTACTGCGCGGTACGGACTGTATTTATGTGTTTTGTGTGGGATTCAGAACAAACAGCGATTATTTCACTGTAACAACATTACTGAGTTTGTATAACTGAGACGGAGTGTGTTTACTGCGCGGTAGTTGTTTTGTGTGTTAGAAAACCGATCAGAAAACAGGATTATTTACTGTACAGGTTAACTGACTGGTTTGTTATTTAGTGGTGTGTTTACTGCCGAACGGATTTTATGTGTTTTGGTGGTTTTAAACAACAGTGTTTTTCCTGTACAGATTTATGATGGTTTGTATAACTGAGACAGAGTGTGTTTACTGCGCGGTACGGACTGTATTTATGTGTTTTGTGTCGATCTCAGAACAAACAGCGATTATTTCACTGTACAACATTAACTGACTGGTTTGTATAACTGAGACAGAGTGTGTTTACTGCGCGGTACGAACTGTATTTATGTGTTTTGTGTGGATCTCAGAACAAACAGCCATTATTTCACTGTACAGCATTAACTGACTGGTTTGTATAACTGAGACAGAGTGTGTTTACTGCGCGGTATGGACTGTATTTATGTGTTTTGTGTCGATCTCAGAACAAACAGCGATTATTTCACTGTACAACATTAACTGACTGGTTTGTATAACTGAGACGGAGTGTGTTTACTGCGCGGTACGGTCTGTATTTATGTGTTTGTGTGGATCTCAGAACAAACAGCCATTATTTCACTGTACAGCATTAACTGACTGGTTTGTATAACTGAGACAGAGTGTGTTTACTGCGCGGTACGGACTGTATTTATGTGTTTTGTGTGGATATCAGAACAAACAGCGATTATTTCACTGTACAGCATTAACTGACTGGTTTGTATAACTGAGACGGAGTGTGTTTACTGCGCGGTACGGACTGTATTTATGTGTTTTGTGTGGATCTCAGAACAAACAGCGATTATTTCACTGTACAGCATTAACTGACTGGTTTGTATAACTGAGACGGAGTGTGTTTACTGCGCGGTACGGACTGTATTTATGTGTTTTGTGTGGATCTCAGAACAAACAGCGATTATTTCACTGTACAGCATTAACTGACTGGTTTGTATAACTGAGACGGAGTGTGTTTACTGCGCGGTACGGACTGTATTTATGTGTTTTGTGTGGATCTCAGAACAAACAGCGATTATTTCACTGTACAGCATTAAATGACTGGTTTGTATAACTGAGACGGAGTGTGTTTACTGCGCGGTACGGACTGTATTTATGTGTTTTGTGTGAATCTCTGAACAAACAGCGATTATTTCACTGTACAGCATTAACTGACTGGTTTGTATAACTGAGACGGAGTGTGTTTACTGCGCGGTACGGACTGTATTTATGTGTTTTGTGTGGATCTCAGAACAAACAGCGATTATTTCACTGTACAACATTAACTGACTGGTTTGTATAACTGAGACGGAGTGTGTTTACTGCGCGGTACGGACTGTATTTATGTGTTTTGTGTGGATCTCAGAACAAACAGCGATTATTTCACTGTACAACATTAACTGACTGGTTTGTATAACTGAGACAGTGTGTGTTTACTGCGCGGTACGGACTGAGTCTTTATATGTAATTCAGATTAATTAACACATGTAAAGTGTTGACATCACAACTGGCACAATTCTATACACAACAAGTCAGTGTACATTTGAAGCAGCTTCGTGTGTCCGACTCAATTTGACTCGACCAGATTGTTTTTGCTGTTATGCAGCTCTTGCATGCAGCTCATTCCATGTGGAGGGTCCGCGATGACTTTAAACACACGCACTTTAATGAAATGCGTTCGCACATTTGGACATACGCGGCAACAAGCAGTCAGTGTAAGACTTATACAAGACTCGTGACTGGTTTACAAATTAGTGTTTATGCATGAAACTCAACTCCAGAAAACCGCTGAAAGTTATTATAATTATTAACATGCGTGATAATCCAGAGGTTGAGTCTAAATCTGCTCTGTATTACGACTTACTGAAGGAAACAGACACAGGTAGAGCTATCACAGTGCTAAATATGGCATTATTGTTGTGGGATGTGACACAGCGGTCTGTAGACAGTCACGTCTTTAGAGTGAAGTTTAACACGACTATCTTTAAAGGAGGCACTCGGTTCCATCGAAACGTCTGCACGTATCTAACGAATTACAGGACACCAAGTTCTACGAGTTTTAAAAAAAAGTCGTGATTCAGAAACTGAGAAAAGATGTAATTTTCCAAACTCTGCTAAAAATATTGCAATACTTTTGCTTCCGAAAATTTTAAAGGCAATGTTAGACACCTTCTAGAACTAAAATGGCGGTCCAGCACAGTACTGTCCAAAATAAAAAAAAGGGAAATTTCACCCTAGAACGGGCCATGAAGACCCAGAGGGTTAGTAGAATTATAGCTCTACCCTTTCTTTAACCTCTGCAGTAGATAAGGGGCGTTTTTGAGACCACGCCCCAGCCGCCTTACCCCCGGGAAGAGATCCGGTACCTATTGTACAGGACGTTGCATGGGCCCCAGGGTCAGTCTCGACGGGCAAGGAAAAATTATCCAAAATGTTATAAAGTTAATATATTTTAAAATTAATTAAAAATTTTGTGATAATTGAAGTCACTGTGGTGGGTTGTTCTGTTTTATTGTATCCAGCATTGTTATTATTATTATTATTATTATTATTATTATTAGCAATATTTATTTCTAATATATTTGCTTCGTAATTGGGCTCTATCACGTATTAATAGGTAAATTTCAGTTTGTTCGATGACGCTACGCCATACGGAAAATATTGACTTTTCTATTCTAAGTCCTGCAACATTTGAGGAAGTCGGAAAATTCCTTTGGGGGAGTGAATACGCGGAACACGCTATATAATGTTTACATCTGTGACCACACCTATTCTTATCGTCTCTTGTATGCGTGATTTGCGTCATTCAGAAACACGCAGGTTACGTAGAATCAACCGCCTGTTCACAATCGCTCGTTACCGCTGTGCTACGTGTTATATCCACTTAATGGATTAAACTCATTTCAAAACACATGAAATGTTCTTCTATGCGGAAAGTTGAAAAAAAAAACCGGACAGTGAATTCAAGAGTAAGTTGCTTTATGTTTCGCCGAAGTAAGATTTATAATTATAATTATATTATATATATATAAATCTGTATAAAAAATGAAAGTTTAATTTAAAAAAATACAAATATTTTCATAAAATACGAATATTTTTCGAGCACAAAATACATTATCCAAATGAAGGAAGTGGGGCCCATTCCTTTATGTCCGAAAACAATCAACGTGACTTAAGAGAAAGACAGGGATTGACTGAGCAGATCGGAGTTCCGAGACAGAGTCAGTAAACCGAATTATCAGTCACGTTGTAACGTTTGCTATCTGCTGGAATCAGTCACGAAGTGCTGGAACGTTGGTATCAAAATGGATGACTATGGATATAGAGCTGTACTCTCCACAGTGTCCACAAAATCCCTACACAATTTTTTTTTACAGTGTAAAGCCCAGAATTATATCGGAAAATCCAGAATTGCGAACTTCTCTTACGGACACCCCCCCCCCCCCTGTAAATTCTCCCTCGCTTTCGAAGTAACAAGACCAAAGCACTCACAAATCCTCGCAGTTACATTTATTATCAACTGTGTCCAGCAAAAGCAGTTAAAACATCTCAGTTAATTAGGAACCTCACGGACACTCTGTATATAAAGCCATCCAATTTGGGCTTTTGGTTTGAAGAAACACTGAAGTGCGGTTAAGCACGAAAGACCCACAGACGGAGAGACAAACTACCAGCAGCGTGTCTCTTACTCAAATACGGTACTCAAAGCATATCACAGTGTTAAACATAATTTGTTCATATGCAGAGAGACCAGTAGCTTTTGTTTTGTGAATAGCATGGAAAATGGAGAGCAACAGGAAAGTTAATTATCGGAGGCGTGACAATAGCTGTATTGGTCACATCGCTCTTGTGGTATAATAGGGATTACGGAGGTGTGATTTTGTAGCGCGTACTTGAACTAAATATAACTGAATGTGCTGCCACAAGTCACTTCGTGCACATTTATGTGTTTGCTTTTGTGAGTCAAAAAACAGACGACTGCGTCAGAATTTTTAAAATCTGTGTATATCCATGTTGTTACTTTCGGCAAGAACTTCTGTAACATGTCTTACGCAGTGATTACAAAATTAAATTGTGTAGGGAAAAACACCCTATCCCTCTACAGCCCAGTGGTCACTATATGTACCACCATGTTTAACATTCACAAATTCTACGTTCTGCCCACTCAGTGTATTTATGTGTTTTGTGTGGATCTCAGAACAAACAGCGATTATTTCACTGTACAACATTAACTGACTGGTTTGTATAACTGAGACGGAGTGTGTTTACTGCGCGGTACGGACTGTATTTATGTGTTTTGTGTGGATCTCAGAACAAACAGCCACTATTTCACTGTACAACATTAACTGACTGGTTTGTATAACTGAGACGGAGTGTGTTTACTGCGCGGTACGGACTGTATTTATGTGTTTTGTGTGGATCTCAGAACAAACAGCCACTATTTCACTGTACAAAATTAACTGACTGGTTTGTATAACTGAGACGGAGTGTGTTTACTGCGCGGTACGGACTGGATCTTTAAATGTAATGCAGATTATCCTGAGCCTTTAAAGTGCAGCCAGACGACAGTAAGTATTCAGACGGTGCCGTAGCACGCTCAGCAGTCACGGCAAGCCGACTCATGGAACAGCATAACAAACACACTACACAATCTAGACATATTTAAGGCGCAGCATGTAACCTATCAGACGGTCCTATCGAACGGAACGCAACGACCAGAATGTTCAATTACGCAGATTTTAGTGCTATGAATCTCTTAGTCCACACCACGTGCTCTGATTTTAATCTGTAAAACTAGGGCACACCATCCAGAAGACGAGATGTCCGGGGTCCTGTACAAGACACGAGATGCAGGAAAACGCATCGGGCACGTAGCTTAAGACGTGTAAGGACGTCACGTAACGTGGGCCCACGTTACGTGACGTAGGCCCATGTTATGTGACGTGGGCCCACATACCTATCCAGGTATCAGCGAGTGTCCCCGTATGTGTTATACACGTGGATAGAGATGCCGTGATCGGGCATCCAGAGATGAGGGTTCTTCATGGGACGTTTGTGTATGTAAAGTGAAATTTGTCCCTGGCTGAGTAATGAAAGCATATAGGGGAGCAGAGGTATAACTCCACTCATTCTTAACCTCGGGGCTAGATGGAGGTGAGTGGTCAAATTAACGTTTAGGCGGCTTGCATGTCTAAAATTATTACAGCAATTTATGCTCTGAAGATATAGGCATAAATTGGAGGACAATATTAAAATGCGTCTATAGACATAGGATGAGAGGAAGTGGGCTAGGTTTATCTGTCTTTATGGACAACTGGCGGGCTAGGTTTATCTGTCTTTATAGACAACTGGCGGGCTAAGTTTATCTGTCTTTATAGACAACTGGCGGGGTAGGTTTATCTGTCTTTATAGACAACTGGCGGGGTAGGTTTATCTGTCTTTATAGACAACTGGCGGGGTAGGTTTATCTGTCTTTATAGACAACTGGCGGGCTAGGTTTATCTGTCTTTATAGACAACTGGCGGGGTAGGTTTATCTGTCTTTATAGACAACTGGCGTGCTAGGTTTATCTGTCTTTATAGACAACTGGCGTGCTAGGTTTAATCTGTCTTTATAGACAACTGGCGTGCTAAGGTTTTATCTGTCTTTATAGACAACTGGCGGGCTAGGTTTATCTGTCTTTATAGACAACTGGCGGCTAGGTTTATCTGTCTTTATAGACAACTGGCGGCTAGTTTATCTGTCTTTATAGACAACTGGCGGGCTAGGTTTATCTGTCTTTATAGACAACTGGCGGGCTAGGTTTAATCTGTCTTTATAGACAACTGGCGGGCTAGGTTTATCTGTCTTTATAGACAACTGGCGTGCTAGGTTTATCTGTCTTTATAGACAACTGGCGGGCTAGTTTATCTGTCTTTATAGACAACTGGCGGGGTAGGTTTATCTGTCTTTATAGACAACTGGCGGGCTAGGTTTATCTGTCTTTATAGACAACTGGCGGACTAGGTTTATCTGTCTTTATAGACAACTGGCGTGGCTAGGTTTATCTGTCTTTATAGACAACTGGCGGCTAGTTTATCTGTCTTTATAGACAACTGGCGGCTAGGTTTATCTGTCTTTATAGACAACTGGCGGGTAGGTTTATCTGTCTTTATAGACAACTGGCGGCTAGGTTTATCTGTCTTTATAGACAACTGGCGGCTAGGTTTATCTGTCTTTATAGACAACTGGCGGCTAGTTTATCTGTCTTTATAGACAACTGGCGGGTAGGTTTATCTGTCTTTATAGACAACTGGGGGTAGTTTATCTGTCTTTATAGACAACTGGCGGCTAGGTTTATCTGTCTTTATAGACAACTGGCGGGCTAGTTTATCTGTCTTTATAGACAACTGGCGGGCTAGTTTATCTGTCTTTATAGACAACTGGCGGGGTAGGTTTATCTGTCTTTATAGACAACTGGCGGGGTAGGTTTATCTGTCTTTATAGACAACTGGCGGGCTAGGTTTATCTGTCTTTATAGACAACTGGCGGGGTAGGTTTATCTGTCTTTATAGACAACTGGCGGCTAGGTTTATCTGTCTTTATAGACAACTGGCGGGCTAGGTTTATCTGTCTTTATAGACAACTGGCGGGTAGGTTTATCTGTCTTTATAGACAACTGGCGGGCTAGGTTTATCTGTCTTTATAGACAACTGGCGGGCTAGGTTTATCTGTTTATAGACAACTGGCGGACTAGGTTTATCTGTCTTTATAGACAACTGGCGGCTAGGTTTATCTGTCTTTATAGACAACTGGCGGCTAGGTTTATCTGTCTTTATAGACAACTGCGGCTAGGTTTATCTGTCTTTATAGACAACTGGCGGGGTAGGTTTATCTGTCTTTATAGACAACTGGCGGGCTAGGTTTATCTGTCTTTATAGACAACTGGCGGCTAGGTTTATCTGTCTTTATAGACAACTGGCGGGCTAGGGTTTATCTGTCTTTATAGACAACTGGCGGGCTAGGTTTATCTGTCTTTATAGACAACTGGCGGCTAGGTTTATCTGTCTTTATAGACAACTGGCGGGCTAGGTTTATCTGTCTTTATAGACAACTGGCGGGGTAGGTTTATCTGTCTTTATAGACAACTGGCGGGCTAGGTTTATCTGTCTTTATAGACAACTGGCGGACTAGGTTTATCTGTCTTTATAGACAACTGGCGGGGTAGGTTTATCTGTCTTTATAGACAACTGGCGGGGTAGGTTTATCTGTCTTTATAGACAACTGGCGGGGTAGGTTTATC
Organism: Reticulitermes speratus; assembly: GCA_021186555.1. Lineage (NCBI taxonomy): Eukaryota > Metazoa > Arthropoda > Insecta > Blattodea > Rhinotermitidae > Reticulitermes > Reticulitermes speratus. The sequence goes on along the minus strand of JAJKFL010000004.1, from coordinate 39,797,040 downwards.
TGTCTTTATAGACAACTGGCGGACTAGGTTTATCTGCCTTTATAGACAACTGGCGGACTAGGTTTATCTGTCTTTATAGACAACTGGCGGACTAGGTTTATCTGTCTTTATAGACAACTGGCGGGGTAGGTTTATCTGTCTTTATAGACAACTGGCGGGGTAGGTTTATCTGTCTTTATAGACAACTGGCGGACTAGGTTTATCTGTCTTTATAGATAACTGGCGTGCTAGGTTTATCTGTCTTTATAGACAACTGGCGGGCTTAGTTTATCTGTCTTTATAGACAACTGGCGGGGTAGGTTTATCTGTCTTTATAGATAACTGGCGTGCTAGGTTTATCTGTCTTTATAGACAACTGGCGGGCTTAGTTTATCTGTCTTTATAGACAACTGGCGGGGTAGGTTTATCTGTCTTTATAGATAACTGGCGTGCTAGGTTTATCTGTCTTTATAGACAACTGGCGGGCTTAGTTTATCTGTCTTTATAGACAACTGGCGGGGTAGGTTTATCTGTCTTTATAGATAACTGGCGTGCTAGGTTTATCTGTCTTTATAGACAACTGGCGGGCTTAGTTTATCTGTCTTTATAGACAACTGGCGGGGTAGGTTTATCTGTCTTTATAGATAACTGGCGTGCTAGGTTTATCTGTCTTTATAGACAACTGGCGGGCTTAGTTTATCTGTCTTTATAGACAACTGGCGGACTAGGTTTATCTGTCTTTATAGATAACTGGCGTGCTAGGTTTATCTGTCTTTATAGACAACTGGCGGGCTTAGTTTATCTGTCTTTATAGACAACTGGCGGGGTAGGTTTATCTGTCTTTATAGACAACTGGCGGGGTAGGTTTATCTGTCTTTATAGACAACTGGCGGACTAGGTTTATCTGTCTTTATAGACAACTGGCGGGTAGGTTTTTCTGTCTTTATAGACAACTGGCGGACTAGGTTTATCTGTCTTTATAGACAACTGGCGGGGTAGGTTTATCTGTCTTTATAGACAACTGGCGGGGTAGGTTTATCTGTCTTTATAGACAACTGGCGGGGTAGGTTTATCTGTCTTTATAGACAACTGGCGGGCTAGGTTTATCTGTCTTTATAGACAACTGGCGGGCTCTTGTAAAGACGGTAAAACGCAGAATGTTCTTAACAAGCTGAAGATCTGTTAACTTCTTCAGAAACATTCAACTTCTTGGAGTCATTTTTCCTGGCATTTGGCTGGAGAAAAACCACCAAAACTTGTCAGGATGCATGACGTCACAGATATTCAAACCACGTATCACCCCCACCCCCCAAAATACTAGTACAAGGCAGAAGTGACGCCGTTTGAAGCAGCTCACTGGTCACGTGTCTGTTAAAAGTCCAGCAAATCGGAACTGACACACCATATATCGTTCAGAATATGCTGACCAGACAGTATAAACTGTCAAACGCCTGTCAAGAGACGCTGTAAATATTCTGCAATCTGCTGCACATCTCCGAAACGTCAGGTTCCATCAAAGAAACCGTACCGTGTAGATGCTGCAAGGAGGGTTAAGTCTGTCCGTCCACATGCAACAAGTCGCCTATGAAATTACAAAACTTCCTTCCGTCAAGTTTGCCTTGAGAAATAACTTACGTCCAGGGTACCTCGATACTAGGAGAGCGCCCACAAACTTTCCTCGAAACATTTGAGCAGGAAATTCATTTGATTTATATTTAAACTCTTAGGGCTGTTGCCTGCTGTCAATTATCTTATTGGTTTTGACATTGCGAAAGAAGGTTCATATTTTTTTTAATTGCTTCAACCAACGAATGCACTTTATTATTTTCGTATTTCTGTTCAATTCACCCTACACTTGTTTCGGCCGTAACTCGGCCATCATCAGGAGTACATTGATAAGTTCACTTCACTGTTCACTGCTCCATTTGGTATTATCACAACCGTTACACTGTTTGAGGCTATTCTTTACGTTGGCAATCACCGGTGTACACAATTTCTTCAAGTAGTTTCTTGAAATGTCTTGTAATAATACCAAATGGAGCAGTGAACAGTGAAGTGAACTTATCGACGTACCGTGATGATGGCAGAGTTACGGCCGAAACATGTGTAGGGTGAATTGAACAGAATACGAAAATAAAAAAGTGCATTCGTTGGTTGAAGAAATTGAAAGTTAATGTCAAGATGCACGTTGAACACAACGTAATGTTAATGTCAAGATGCACGTTGAACACAACGTAATGTTAATGTCAAGATGCACGTTGAACACAACGTAAAGTTAATGTCAAGATGCACGTTGAACACAACGTAATGTTAATGTCAAGATGCACGTTGAACACAACGTAATGTTAATGTCAAGATGCACGTTGAACACAACGTAAAGTTAATGTCAAGATGCACGTTGAACACAACGTAAAGTTAATGTCAAGATGCACGTTGAACACAACGTATGTTAATGTCGTGATGCACGTTGAACACAACGTAATGTTAATGTCAAGATGCACGTTGAACACAACGTAAAGTTAATGTCAAGATGCACGTTGAACACAACGTAATGTTAATGTCAAGATGCACGTTGAACACAGCGTAAAGTTAATGTCAAGATGCACGTTGAACATAACTTAAAGTTAATGTCGTGATGCACGTTGAACACAACGTAATGTTAATGTCAAGATGCACGTTGAACACAACGTAAAGTTAATGTCAAGATGCACGTTGAACACAACGTAATGTTAATGTCAAGATGCACGTTGAACACAACGTGACATTAAGACGGTTCCTATTGTTAAAAATTGCGGATCTTAATGTTTTAAAATCTTTGGAAGCAGCTGTTATGTATATCACCTTTGACTTGTAACTAACACACAGGTATACATGGTTACGAAGGAGCATATTTTCTGAGAGACGTCACAGCACCAATATAAATCACCGGTCTCCAATTACCAACACATTTCGTTCCAGTGTCTTAGAATTGATTTGAACAAAGTGATTAGAGTAATTAATTTACACTAATTTATTAAATTTGATAATTTGAAAGATTGCAATGCGATTGACAACGGGTGTTTGATATCGATAAAAAATTATGCAATGTACGCATAACGTAACATTGTGGGGCGTTCGCATAATATTTGTACTTCCTCGGCTATCGTGTCTAATAACCATGTTAATCCAAGAGAATTATTCTGTGGCGATTTAGTGTCGCCGGCAACAACAAAATTTACCCAAGTCTTCATGCAAAGTGCCCCGATATTTTGCCCATTTTTACCCAACTTGGAATTCCTCAACAGATTTTCATGCAAGTGCCAATATCAAATTTCACGTATGTGCGTCCATTAGGAGCCGCGCTGACACATGCGGACAGACGGACGGACAGAGACACTGACGGACTTGACGACGCTAATAGGCGCTTGTCGCGACTTTACTGCCGCGCCTAATGAACAGAGTCCCACATTATTTTGTTCTATTTGTTCGCATTAGTACATATGTTAGGTGTCTTTGACGAAGTTTGTCCTATATGTAAATGATGTTACCAGTGAACAGCAAGGGGTTTAACTAGCGGAATTATATGCTCCACACACAACCATCATTTTCCTAACCTCATCAATCTGTCCTCTGACGTGACACCATGATCAGGCAAAAAACTGACTGTAATTAGTGTCCTAATGTTTATATCCTGTTCCCTGACAAGGAAAACAGACTCAATTTTCGGAAATATTGTGGTTTTTGTATAAATATTGAGGCAATAGGCGAAGTCTAAAAATAGCCTTAAACACGATTGTACCGCAAGCAGTATTTAAGAAACATTTAACATTTTAAAGACTAAGATTAACCTGAATTATATATAAAGACTCAGTCCGTACCGCGCAGTAAACACACTCCGTCTCAGTTATACAAACCAGTCAGTTAATGTTGTACAGTGAAATAATGGCTGTTTGTTCTGAGATCCACACAAAACACATAAATACAGTCCGTACCGCGCAGTAAACACACTCCGTCTCAGTTATACAAACCAGTCAGTTAATGTTGTACAGTGAAATAATCGCTGTTTGTTCTGAGATCCACACAAAACACATAAATACAGTCCGTACCGCGCAGTAAACACACTCCGTCTCAGTTATACAAACCAGTCAGTTAATGCTGTACAGTGAAATAATCGCTGTTTGTTCTGAGATCCACACAAAACACATAAATACAGTCCGTACCGCGCAGTAAACACACTCCGTCTCAGTTATACAAACCAGTCAGTTAATGCTGTACAGTGAAATAATCGCTGTTTGTTCTGAGATCCACACAAAACACATAAATACAGTCCGTACCGCGCAGTAAACACACTCCGTCTCAGTTATACAAACCAGTCAGTTAATGCTGTACAGTGAAATAATCGCTGTTTGTTCTGAGATCCACACAAAACACATAAATACAGTCCGTACCGCGCAGTAAACACACTCCGTCTCAGTTATACAAACCAGTCAGTTAATCTGTACAGTGAAATAATCGCTGTTTGTTCTGAGATCCACACAAAACACATAAATACAGTCCGTACCGCGCAGTAAACACACTCCGTCTCAGTTATACAAACCAGTCAGTTAATGCTGTACAGTGAAATAATCGCTGTTTGTTCTGAGATCCACACAAAACACATAAATACAGTCCGTACCGCGCAGTAAACACACTCGTCTCAGTTATACAAACCAGTCAGTTAATGCTGTACAGTGAAATAATCGCTGTTTGTTCTGAGATCCACACAAAACACATAAATACAGTCCGTACCGCGCAGTAAACACACTCCGTCTCAGTTATACAAACCAGTCAGTTAATGCTGTACAGTGAAATAATCGCTGTTTGTTCTGAGATCCACACAAAACACATAAATACAGTCCGTACCGCGCAGTAAACACACTCCGTCTCAGTTATACAAACCAGTCAGTTAATGCTGTACAGTGAAATAATCGCTGTTTGTTCTGAGATCCACACAAAACACATAAATACAGTCCGTACCGCGCAGTAAACACACTCGTCTCAGTTATACAAACCAGTCAGTTAATGCTGTACAGTGAATAATCGCTGTTTGTTCTGAGATCCACACAAAACACATAAATACAGTCCGTACCGCGCAGTAAACACACTCCGTCTCAGTTATACAAACCAGTCAGTTAATGCTGTACAGTGAAATAATCGCTGTTTGTTCTGAGATCCACACAAAACACATAAATACAGTCCGTACCGCGCAGTAAACACACTCCGTCTCAGTTATACAAACCAGTCAGTTAATATTGTACAGTGAAATAATCGCTGTTTGTTCTGAGATCCACACAAAACACATAAATACAGTCCGTACCGCGCAGTAAACACACTCCGTCTCAGTTATACAAACCAGTCAGTTAATGCTGTACAGTGAAATAATCGCTGTTTGTTCTGAGATCCACACAAAACACATAAATACAGTCCGTACCGCGCAGTAAACACACTACGTCTCAGTTATACAAACCAGTCAGTTAATGCTGTACAGTGAAATAATCGCTGTTTGTTCTGAGATCCACACAAAACACATAAATACAGTCCGTACCGCGCAGTAAACACACTCCGTCTCAGTTATACAAACCAGTCAGTTAATATTGTACAGTGAAATAATCGCTGTTTGTTCTGAGATCCACACAAAACACATAAATACAGTCCGTACCGCGCAGTAAACACACTCCGTCTCAGTTATACAAACCAGTCAGTTAATGCTGTACAGTGAAATAATTGCTGTTTGTTCTGAGATCTACACAAAACACATAAATACAGTCCGTACCGCGCAGTAAACACACTACGTCTCAGTTATACAAACCAGTCAGTTAATGCTGTACAGTGAAATAATCGCTGTTTGTTCTGAGATCCACACAAAACACATAAATACAGTCCGTACCGCGCAGTAAACACACTCCGTCTCAGTTATACAAACCAGTCAGTTAATGCTGTACAGTGAAATGATCGCTGTTTGTTCTGAGATCCACACAAAACACATAAATACAGTCCGTACCGCGCAGTAAACACACTCCGTCTCAGTTATACAAACCAGTCAGTTAATGTTGTACAGTGAAATAATCGCTGTTTGTTCTGAGATCCACACAAAACACATAAATACAGTCCGTACCGCACAGTAAACACACTCCGTCTCAGTTATACAAACCAGTCAGTTAATGTTGTACAGTGAAATAATCGCTGTTTGTTCTGAGATCCACACAAAACACATAAATACAGTCCGTACCTCACAGTAAACACACTCCGTCTCAGTTATACAAATCAGTCAGTTAATGTTATACAGTGAAATAATAGCTGTTTGTTCTGAGATCCACACAAAACACATAAATACACTGTGTGGGCAGAACGTAGAATTTGTGAATGTTAAACATGGTGGTACATATAGTAACCACTGGGCTTTAAAGGGTTTTTTGTGCATTCTTGAATTTCAAATACCCATAATTCCATAACAAATGAGAATTGGAGATGTGTTCTTTATGGAATTTTTGATTAGGAATTCCCCTGGAATGTGCTCTTGAAGCAGTAGCCTAAAGTCGTATACTTTGTAGGGTGAACCTAAACTTACTTCATGATATAACCATAAATGTGTTTGAAAATTTGAGGTTACTCAGATAAATACAATAATTCTTCGTAGATGGATATTAGTAAAATCTACCACACTTTTAACTTTCAAAGTAATGGGACACACACACACAAACACACACAAACACCCAGATAAAAAAAGTTGTAATGCCAGAAACGTAATCCTTGTGCCCTCAGGATGTAAAGCAAGATAACAACTGTAACGCCAGAACCCACGTACAGAGGCACGCAGTTCCTTATCTCCAGGCTATCCTGTATACCATAAACATCGGTTTTACAGTGCAAGCTGCAATTGCGAACATAAAAAGTGGCGCCCTGCAACATAAACTTAATGCACTGGACTGGGGGTTCGTAGACAAGATTGCTAACGGCTACTGTAATATCCTGCGTTATGCCGGCACATAAAGTGAAGATTTTCTATTTTTCTGCGAGTGACGCCGTGTAGTTTGGCAGATATCAAATAAAGTTTCGGAGGAACAAGCTGCTTCCATTTTCAGATTACAATTATAGGCCGAGCTTGAGATTATGTGGAAAGAAGGTAGGGGAAGGGAGGGTCTGCTCTGTGACTGTGGGAGGACCAACACAGAACGTTTGCATTAATAAGGGGTTTCAAAATTATGACACCGCAAACATGCTGTAAAAGCGAGAAGGTCTAGACTGGTTCAACATTCAGGACGGGCTAAAACAGCGTCATTAAATGAACACTGTATAGCATTTAACTGACTAACTTCATGTAGCAGAGTCCTTCTTGAGAAGCTAACAGTTCCTCAGCTAGACAAGAAATTCCCCGCGTTTTATGGAACCCGAAGGTTCATTACCGCACTCACAACAGCCCGCCACCTGTCCCTATCCTGAGCCATATCAATCCAGTCCATGCCCCCCATCCCACTTCTTGAAGATAAATTTTAATATTATTCTCCCATCTACGCCTGGGTCTTCCAAGTGGTCTCTTTCCCTCAGGTCTCCCCACCAAAATCCTGTATGCATCTCTCCCCTCACCCATACGTGCTACATGCCCCGCCCACCTCATTCTTCTTGATTTGATCACCCGAATAATATTTGGTGATCAGTACAGATCATTAAGTTCCTCGTTATGTAGTCTTCTCCACTCCCATTACCCCGTCCCTCTTAGGCCCAAATATCCCCCTCAGCACCCTATTCTCGAACATCCTCAAACTCTATAGCAGTTGCTAGGAATAACTAAGAGGCTTAGGGGGGGGGGGAATGACGTACACCATTAGAAGCACTTGTTTAGCAGTTCGTTTTAATAATATACCTTGACAAAAAGGGACAACAGGTTCTATTGATACATTCATAACTATACCAAACTACACGACGTCACGCCCTAGAGGACAGTAATATTGATGTTTCTGTTATTTGTGTCACGAATGAGAGTTTGCTTGCAATGAGGCGCCATTCCTGTACATTCAACAACGGACAGTTTGCACCTAAGTACAACTGGCCTAACATTTGTACCAGAGGTCTCAAAAAGTCAGATATGACGAGGGCCAAACGGATGATTTTCAAATTTAAGGTGGGCGCCACGTCACTTTAAGCAAAAAATGGGTAAGAATTTATATTGAAATTAAACAAACCATTGAGAATGCTTTATGCTGTCTAACAAACAAACACCTGTGCTTTAAATACAGAATTTCAAAATTTTATTTTATTGCAGTCTATCGTGTCATATATAATAAATATCGTAAGTTGACTTGCAGCAACAGCAAAGGTTTTGAGACGGCAATTCGTATAAAGGATTTCGTAGACTGTTTCTAGTAAAGTGCTACATTTGGAGCATAGCTTTGTGTGGTGCTGAAACGTGGACACGTGGGAAAGTAGATCAGAAGTATCTGGAAAGTTTTGATATGTGGTGCTGGAGAAGAATGGAGAAGATCAGTTGGACCGATCGTGTGAGAAATGAAGAAGTATTACATAGAGTGAAGGAGGAGAGGAATATCGTACATACAGTAAAAAGAAGGAAGGCTAACTGGATTGGTCAATCTTGCGTAGAAACTGCCTTCTGAAACACGTGATTGAAGGAAAGTTAGAAGGAAGGATAGAAATGACGGGAAGACGAGGGAGAAGACGTAAGCAGCTACTGGATGACCTTAAGGAAAAAGAAAAGATACTGGAATTGAAAGAGGAAGCACTAGATCGCACCCTGTGGAGAACTCGCTTTGGAAGAGGCTAAGGACCTGTCGTAAGACAGACTACGGAATGAAGAGGCTACGGACCTGTCGTAAGACAGACTGCAGAATGAAGAGGCTACGGACCTGTCGTAAGACAGACCACAGAATGAAGAGGCTACGGACCTGTCGTAAGACAGACCACAGAATGAAGAGGCTACGGACCTGTCGTAAGACAGACTACAAAATGAAGAGGCTACGGACCTGTCGTAAGACAGACTACAGAATGAAGAGGTTACGGACCTGTCGTAAGACAGACTACAGAATGAAGAGGTTACGGATCTGTGGTAAGACAGACTACAGAATGAAGAGGCTACGGACCTGTCGTAAGACAGACTACAGAATGAAGAGGTTACGGATCTGTGGTAAGACAGACTACAGAATGAAGAGGCTACGGACCTGTCGTAAGACAGACTACAGAATGAAGAGGCTACGGACCTGTCGTAAGACAGACTACAGAATGAAGAGGCTACGGACCTGTCGTAAGACAGACTACAGAATGAAGAGGCTACGGACCTGTCGTAAGACAGACTACAGAAATGAAGAGGCTACGGACCTGTCGTAAGACAGACCACAGAATGAAGAGGCTACGGACCTGTCGTAAGACAGACTACAAAATGAAGAGGCTACGGACCTGTCGTAAGACAGACTACAGAATGAAGAGGCTACGGACCTGTCGTAAGACAGACTACAGAATGAAGAGGCTACGGACCTGTCGTAAGACAGACTACAGAATGAAGAGGTTACGGATCTGTGGTAAGACAGACTACAGAATGAAGAGGCTACGGACCTGTCGTAAGACAGACTACAGAATGAAGAGGTTACGGATCTGTGGTAAGACAGACTACAGAATGAAGAGGCTACGGACCTGTCGTAAGACAGACTACAGAATGAAGAGGCTACGGACCTGTCGTAAGACAGACTACAGAATGAAGAGGCTACGGACCTGTCGTAAGACAGACTACAGAATGAAGAGGCTACGGACCTGTCGTAAGACAGACTACAGAATGAAGAGGCTACGGACCTGTCGTAAGACAGACTACAGAATGAAGAGGCTACGGACCTGTCGTAAGACAGACTGCAGAATGAAGAGGTTACGGACTGTGGTAAGACAGACTACAGAATGAAGAGGCTACGGACCTGTCGTAAGACAGACTACAGAATGAAGAGGTTACGGATCTGTGGTAAGACAGACTACAGAATGAAGAGGCTACGGACCTGTCGTAAGACAGACTAGCAGAATGAAGAGGCTACGGACCTGTCGTAAGACAGACTACAGAATGAAGAGGCTACGGACCTGTCGTAAGACAGACTACAGAATGAAGAGGCTACGGACCTGTCGTAAGACAGACTACAGAATGAAGAGGCTACGGACCTGTCGTAAGACAGACTACAGAATGAAGAGGCTACGGACCTGTCGTAAGACAGACTACAGAATGAAGAGGCTACGACCTGTCGTAAGACAGACTGCAGGATTGAAGAGGCTACGGACCTGTCGTAAGACAGACTACAGAATGAAGAGGCTACGGACCTGTCGTAAGACAGACTACAGAATGAAGAGGCTACGGACCTGTCGTAAGACAGACACAGAATGAAGAGGCTACGGACCTGTCGTAAGACAGACTACAAAATGAAGAGGCTACGGACCTGTCGTAAGACAGACTACAGAATGAAGAGGCTACGGACCTGTGTAAGACAGACTACAGAATGAAGAGGCACGGACCTGTCGTAAGACAGACTACAGAATGAAGAGGTTACGGATCTGTGGTAAGACAGACTACAGAATGAAGAGGCTACGGACCTGTCGTAAGACAGACTCAGAATGAAGAGGTACGGACCTGTCGTAAGACAGACTACAGAATGAAGAGGTACGGACCTGTGTAAGACAGACTACAGAATGAAGAGGCTACGGACCTGTCGTAAGACAGACTACAGAATGAAGAGGCTACGGACCTGTCGTAAGACAGACTACAGAATGAAGAGGCTACGGACCTGTCGTAAGACAGACTACGAATGAAGAGGCTACGGACCTGTCGTAAGACAGACTACAGAATGAAGAGGCTACGGACCTGTCTAAGACAGACTACAGAATGAAGAGGTTACGGACCTGTCGTAAGACAGACTACAGAATGAAGAGGCTACGGACCTGTCGTAAGACAGACTACAGAATGAAGAGGCTACGGACCTGTCGTAAGACAGACTACAGAATGAAGAGGCTACGGACCTGTCGTAAGACAGACTACAGAATGAAGAGGCTACGGACCTGTCGTAAGACAGACTACAGAATGAAGAGGCTACGGACCTGTCGTAAGACAGACTACAAATGAAGAGGCTACGGACCTGTCGTAAGACAGACTACAGAATGAAGAGGCTACGGACCTGTGTAAGACAGACTACAGAATAAGAGGCTACGGACCTGTCGTAAGACAGACTACAGAATGAAGAGGTACGGACTGTGTAAGACAGACTACAGAATGAAGAGGCTACGGACCTGTCGTAAGACAGACTCAGAATGAAGAGGCTACGGACCTGTCGTAAGACAGACTACAGAATGAAGAGGTACGGACCTGTGTAAGACAGACTACAGAATGAAGAGGCTACGGACCTGTCGTAAGACAGACTACAGAATGAAGAGGCTACGGACCTGTCGTAAGACAGACTACAGAATGAAGAGGTACGGACTGTGTAAGACAGACTACAGAATGAAGAGGCTACGGACCTGTGTAAGACAGACTACAGAATGAAGAGGTACGGACTGTCGTAAGACAGACTACAGAATGAAGAGGCTACGGACCTGTGTAAGACAGACTACAGAATGAAGAGGCTACGGACCTGTCGTAAGACAGACTACAGAATGAAGAGGCTACGGACCTGTCGTAAGACAGACTACAGAATGAAGAGGCTACGGACCTGTCGTAAGACAGACTACAGAATGAAGAGGCTACGGACCTGTCGTAAGACAGACTACAGAATGAAGAGGCTACGGACCTGTCGTAAGACAGACTCAGGAATTAAGAGCTACGACCTGTCGTAAGACAGACTCAGATGAAGAGGCTACGGACCTGTCGTAAGACAGACTACAGATAAGAGGCTACGGACCTGTCGTAAGACAGACTCAGGATGAAGAGGCTACGGACCTGTCGTAAGACAGACTACAGAATGAAGAGGCTACGACCTGTCGTAAGACAGACTACAGAATGAAGAGCTACAGACCTGTCGTAAGACAGACTAAAGAATGAAGAGGCTACGGACCTGTCGTAAGACAGACTACAGAATGAAGAGGCTACGGACCTGTGGTAAGACAGACTACAGAATGAAAGGCTACGGACCTGTCGTAGACAGACTAAGAATGAAGAGGTATACGGATCTGGTGTAAGCGACTACAGAATGAAGAGCCCAACGGACCTGTCGTACAGACGACTACAGAATGAAGAGCTACGGACCTGTCGTAAGACAGACTACAAATGAGATTGGATGGACAGTGCACTACTGAAGAGGTACAGATGCCGTTAAGACAGACATGCAGAAAGATGGTACGGACACCTAGTTAAGACAGACTACAGAATTGAAGAGGCTAACGGACCTGTCGTAAGACAGACTACAGAATGAAGATGGTACAGGACTGTGGTAAGACAGACTACAAGATTGAAGAGGCACGGACCTGTCTTAAGACAGACTACAGAATGAAGAGGTACGGACTGTGTAAGACAGACTACAGAATGAAGAGGCTACGGACTTCGTAAGACAGACTGCAGAATGAAGAGGCTACGACCTGTCGTAAGACAGACTACAGAATGAAGAGGCTACGGACCTGTCGTAAGACAGACTACAGAATGAAGAGGCTACGGACCTGTCGTAAGACAGACTACAGAATGAAGAGGCTACGGACCTGTCGTAAGACAGACTACAGAATGAAGAGGCTACGGACCTGTCGTAAGACAGACTACAGAATGAAGAGGCTACGGACCTGTCGTAAGACAGACTGCAGGATTAAGAGGCTACGGACCTGTCGTAAGACAGACTGCAGGATGAAGAGGCTACGGACCTGTCGTAAGACAGACTACAGAATGAAGAGGCTACGGACCTGTCGTAAGACAGACTACAGGATGAAGAAGCTACAGACCTGTCGTAAGACAGACTAAAGAATGAAGAGGCTACGGACCTGTCGTAAGACAGACTACAGAATGAAGAGGCTACAGACCTGTCGTAAGACAGACTGCAGGATGAAATGACTCAATATGGACACTGTGTTGGGATACATTTTGTATCGCGGCTGGAATAAGATTGGTGACAGTGCACTATAAGATTGGTGACAGTGCACTATAAGATTGGTGACAGTGCACTATAAGATTGGTGACAGTGCACTATAAGATTGGTGACAGTGCACTATAAGATTGGTGACAGTGCACTATAAGATTGGTGACAGTGCACTATAAGATTGGTGACAGTGCACTATAAGATTGGTGACAGTGCACTATAAGATTGGTGACAGTGCACTATAAGATTGGTGACAGTGCACTATAAGATTGGTGACAGTGCACTATAAGATTGGTGACAGTGCACTATAAGATTGGTGACAGTGCACTATAAGATTGGTGACAGTGCACTATAAGATTGGTGACAGTGCACTATAAGATTCGACACCCCTGATTTACACAGCAAAAAAAAAAATGTAGTAAATACGTAGCGTGTGCTTGAAATGCAGGAGTTAAAAGAAAAAGGGAGTTTGGAAATGAAATGGTGAGGAAATGACTGATAGGCAGAACGCCAAACACCTTAGATCTGAAGTGCTTAAAGGAGATGACATGACGAAGGGGGAAGAAAAACAGAGGAAGGGGAGTAGAGTAAATACTGAGAGCAAGAGTGACATACAGTGTGGTCAAAGAATCCGCTTTCAATTGCCAACATGGAAAGATAGAAGAACAAAGGGGAATATTTTAATTTCATGTAAATCAATCCGCTGTGTTTATATATATTAATAATTACTCATTACTCTCAATTCAATATACGCATTTATTATGTAATATAAAGCTACATGTTTCGGTCCCACAGGACCATCATCAGGATATTATAAATACTTCTTATCGGTAAAAAAAAACAAGTGCCAACTATACTCCACGTGAAATCCCACCGTGGCTCTAAGGCTTGGATCCCGGCGTAGAAGACATCGGTGTCAAATGTCTGTAGGCAGGAGGTGACAACTTGCTTCACGTCGACGTTTGCCAGCCAGGTGCTTCTTAAGTTGCCCAAAGAGACGGAGTCACTGGGCCCTGGGTTTCATACTGCCAACTGGACACGTGACTCGTTAGTCAGACAGCTGGGAGGCTAGATACTGCCCTCGCTACAGTCCCGGTCTCGCACCTGCGACACTAAGTGCATGTGCACTGAACTACGTGATTATGCAACTTGTAGTTGCTAAGAAAAAACGAATTTATATTTGATGAAATTAACATGAAGAAGGCAGTGCTGAAGGATGTCATTCAGCGAACATCACAAATTAGAGGCAGCGAAATGTGATTTTGATACAAATCATTAGTGCTTTTAGGTTGATGAATTTTGGTGGAGTAATCTAAGAGGAAATTTATCCTTAGGAAAGGCCAAAAATAAAGGGGAACGTAAAAAAATGGACCACGGGAAGATGGCTCATGATTTTGATAATTCAGTAGTAATAGATTTCAAGATTTGTAAATGTCCACGATATTTGTAATAAATCCTACATTTTGTTAAAAATTTTAAACAGTACAGAACTTCAAAGAAATTGCGATGTCTCTTAGGGTGAAGGTGATGAGCCATCGGGATCATAAAGGGCGCCTTTGGACTTTAAGAGAAATTCAAACGAGGGAACTTTGTTAACAGGAAGGATTGCCAAATAAACATTTGCCATAGACGTATCCTGTTTGGCCAAAGAAAGGTGCATTCCCGTAATTTCTCATTTTGAAACATGCATTTGTCAGGGGGGGATTTAAAAGTAAGGAAACATGTATTTATATTTTACCACAAAAAAAAAATTATATCGGGTTTTTCAAAATTCAGGGATCAACACTCAAACGTCCTTTGGTACAGCCCTACTCGTGGAAAACTTTAATTTACGTGTTAAACAAACCATTAAAGTGTCCATGATTTAATTAAACTGCTTCAAATTTGGAATATCATTTACTATTGCAGCTCAGACAAGGTCTGCATTCTTTAAGCCAGGTTGATTGCTTACCTGAATTATGGAGTGAGACGCTCCTTCAATTGTTTAACCTATTTTAAGCTTCGAAAATTATTTTGAATTTTATTGGAAAAATATTTCATGCATTTTATGTTTTCTGACGTAATTTCATATTTTCACTGCCGATAATTTATACGTTTTTGGAACCAAATAAGAGTTTTGTACCGATAAATTATTCGGGCGTTCGTGATTCCGATGTTCGTGACAGTTTTAACTGTCAAATTTATCACCTACATCGACATTCTGCTGCATGTATCTGTAATGACTCTAAATCAAATATCCGACCCTGAAATTATAATAGGGTACATCTAACGCTTTATAAAATGTTTGAGGCACTGAGCTACAAGCCGGAAGGTCACGGGTTCGATTCCCGATGGTGTCATTACAATTTTTTACTGACATAATCCTTCCGGTCGCACTATGGCCCTGAGGTCGACTCAGCCTCTAACAGAAATGGGTATCAGGAGTATTTCCTGGGGGGTAAAGGCGGCCGGTGCGTAGGGCTAACAACCTTACCACCTTCATGTGCCTATTGTCTATAAATCTGTGAGCCTCAACCTTCTGGAACCCTAAGGGCCTGTCTAGGCTGTAATGGGATTGCTTTTATAAGAAAAGGAATTGTCACGTGACAATAGCAATGTTTCGGGAATGCACCGTTCTTTGTTCCACCCGCTCGCCACGGTGAGGCACAGGATATGAGCGGGACCTGAAAAGAAACCAAAAAAAAAAGAAGAAGAAGAAGAAGAAACATTAGAAGCACAGTCTAGAAAATCAGAAACAAGTAGATTACAGAGATACAAAAATTGTAAATGCAGCGAACTTACTTGTACTGTCGGTATTTTGATGGTCGTAGTGACTTGTCTTGTTATGAACTGTGGCATTCAAACTTGCATCTCTTGCTGCAACGCGCCGCACACGTTAACATTCACTGTTAAACAAAATGCTACACTATTCGTACGTCAGTCACATCGTTTGATCATTACCGATAGAGTCCACTTCAAAAAGGACATGGTAACGGAAATTCGTAATCAAATTTTAAACTTTTAGCAATTCGGGGACTAAACCAACGGTATAATGAAACGGCAGTTACCACAACTAATGGTAAAACGAAACGGCAGTTACCACAACTAATGGTAAAACGAAACGGCAGTTACCACATACAAATAACGTTGTGGTTCGCCAAATTTTAGCGTTCAAGTTTAACGTAAATTTGTTGCCTCACATGAACACAGTCCGTTTGCTACCCAATGTGGATGGAAGGTACTTGTTTAGTTGAACACAGCGGCAGTTCGTTCTACAAATACAACCTACCAGCACATTTCTCTCAAACCGTGGTACATCTGTGTTACAAAATCACGTAGATAGTTCGGTGATCGTCGACAGATTCTTAAGTATGGAGAATGAAAAACGTCGACAGCTTCTTCAGTGTGGAGAATGAAAAACGTCGACAGCTTCTTCAGTGTGGAGAATGAAAAACGTTGACAGCTTCTTCAGTGTGGAGAATGAAAAACGTCGACAGCTTCTTCAGTGTGGAGAATGAAAAACGTCGACAGCTTCTTCAGTGTGGAGAATGAAAAACGTCGACAGCTTCTTCAGTGTGGAGAATGAAAAACGTCGACAGCTTCTTCAGTATGGAGAATGAAAAACGTCGATAGCTTCTTCAGTGTGGAGAATGAAAAACGTCGACAGCTTCTTCAGTATGGAGAATGAAAAACGTCGACAGCTTCTTCAGTATAGAGAATGAAAAACGTCGACAGATTCTTAAGTACGGAGAATGAAAAACGTCGACAGATTCTTAAGTACGGAAAATAAAAACGTCGGCAGCTAATTGTGTACGACATATAAAACGTCGACAGCTTCTTCAGTATGGAGAATGAAAAACGTCGACAGCTTCTTCAGTATGGAGAATGAAAAACGTCGACAGCTTCTTCAGTATAGAGAATGAAAAACGTCGACAGATTCTTAAGTACGGAGAATGAAAAACGTCGACAGCTTCTTCAGTATGGAGAATGAAAAACGTCGACAGCTTCTTCAGTATAGAGAATGAAAAACGTCGACAGATTCTTAAGTACGGAGAATGAAAAATGTCGACAGATTCTTAAGTACGGAGAATGAAAAACGTCGACAGCTTCTTCAGTATGGAGAATGAAAAACGTCGACAGCTTCTTCAGTATAGAGAATGAAAAACGTCGACAGATTCTTAAGTACGGAGAATGAAAAACGTCGACAGATTCTTAAGTACGGAAAATAAAAACGTCGGCAGCTAATTGTGTACGACATATAAAACGTCGACAGCTTCTTCAGTATGGAGAATGAAAAACGTCGACAGCTTCTTCAGTATGGAGAATGAAAAACGTCGACAGCTTCTTCAGTATAGAGAATGAAAAACGTCGACAGATTCTTAAGTACGGAGAATGAAAAACGTCGACAGCTTCTTCAGTATGGAGAATGAAAAACGTCGACAGCTTCTTCAGTATAGAGAATGAAAAACGTCGACAGATTGTTAAGTACGGAGAATGAAAAACGTCGACAGATTCTTAAGTACGGAAAATAAAAACGTCGGCAGCTAATTGTGTACGACATATAAAATGTCGACAGCTTCTTCAGTATGGAGAATGAAAAACGTCGACAGCTTCTTCAGTATGGAGAATGAAAAACGTCGACAGCTTCTTCAGTATAGAGAATGAAAAACGTCGACAGATTCTTAAGTACGGAGAATGAAAAACGTCGACAGCTTCTTCAGTATGGAGAATGAAAAACGTCGACAGCTTCTTCAGTATAGAGAATGAAAAACGTCGACAGATTCTTAAGTACGGAGAATGAAAAACGTCGACAGATTCTTAAGTACGGAAAATAAAAACGTCGGCAGCTAATTGTGTACGACATATAAAACGTCAACAGCTTCTTCAGTATGGAGAATGAAAAACGTCGACAGATTCTAACTTTAGTTGCTGTCCATCGATGTCTGGGACCCACCTTTAGTTGCTGTCCATCGATGTCTGGGACCTACCTTTAGTTGCCGTCCATCGATGTCTGGGACCTACCTTTAGTTGCTGTCCATCGATGTCTGGGACCCACCTTTAGTTGCTGTCCATCGATGTCTGGGACCCACCTTTAGTTGCTGTCCATCGATGTCTTCTCCAAATGTTGAAGCTTGTGTTTATTTTACACAATGAATTAACAGCACCATCACAAGAACATATATATATATATCGCTGTACAAACAGCAGCATCTAGTTTGTTGTACATCCTATAGATTCAGAGACGTGTCTTTCAACAGTGAAGTGAAAGACGGAACTAAATTTCGTTTATTGAATCTTTTTCACCTCCAATGCGAATTATTCACAGGGAGAAACTATTAAAGGAACTTTTATATCTCTCTCCCTCTCGCATTGATATCTTTGGTGTGCCGACCGAACCCTGTCAAGTTAACACCCTGCGGTATAAAAAAAAAGCACACAGAAATACTTAACACTAAACCCTCCTACACGAACGGCCCTAATGTCACATGGCGCTAACTCACGCGATCTATCCTATCCAGAAATCCTAACTGGGGCACCTAACGGGGAGGGCATGGAGGACAAGACTTACAGACTAAGTAAAAAAAAAAAAATTACATCCACAGGGTTGCCAACTCGACCTCAACCTAAGCCCTAAGTCATGACGGCTACCACATCAAATACAGAGTTGCCTGGCACGGCGGTAATTATCATGACCAGCCTGGGGCCGGACTGACGTCATGATAAGCTCGTGTCGGTGCTATGGCGTACCTGATTTGCTGCGAGTACCCAGCCCATCCTCCTGCGGATGGGTCCTGACCGCTAGAGGTTCAGCCGACACTGTTTTGTTTGTAACGTTACGGTTTGCGTGTTGCTCCTCTTGTCTTGGTCCTGATTTCGAAATCCTGCTTGGGACGCATGTTGTTATAATCACTGAATTGTTGCACACACTCACGAAATCACTGCACTTTGTATTGCGACACTAACACTAGCACTTATGACGTATTCGCTTTTGTATTCACATCACATATCATTAGACACAACGTTCAAAAGTGACACCAAATTTACACGGATTTAAGCCAAAAATATAATATGATTTAAAACACATTTAAAGATAAAAAAGAAACCCGTTTTAAAAATTCGTGCTATAAAAATTTTCCTTCACTGCTTATTAACACTCCAGAATATATAAATATTTTTGTTCGGTGCACGAGCACTCGTGAAAGTAAACAAGACGGAAAGGCTGAAGTTGCCGAAACTGACCGCTAGGCTCGCTGCTGGCAGCGCGTGTGACGTCTTATTAAGGCCGAGAGCACAGGATTTGGTGAAAAGTAAATATTTATCGAAATGTGCTGTGATACAGTGAGAGTAATGAGTGCAGCTGCCGCCAGAATGCGTCATGCTTCAGTTGTGTGCCTTAACAAACATCTGTTGCAGTGCACATAGTGTAAAATTATTATAAATAATTTTGAGGAAGAAATTACAATCAGAAATAAGTTACGGCCCGTGTATATATGTCAGTGTTAAACATTTAAGGAGGGAAATAGCCTGAATTTTACATAAAGACCCAGCTCGTACCGCGCAGTAAACACACTCCGTCTCAGTTATACAAACCAGTCAGTTAATGCTATACAGTGAAATAATCGCTGTTTGTTCTGAGATCCACACAAAACACATAAATACAGTCCGTACCGCGCAGTAAACACACTCCGTCTCAGTTATACAAACCAGTCAGTTAATGTTCTACAGTGAAATAATCGCTGTTTGTTCTGAGATCCACACAAAACACATAAATACAGTCCGTACCGCGCAGTAAACACACTCCGTCTCAGTTATACAAACCAGTCAGTTAATGCTGTACAGTGAAATAATCGCTGTTTGTTCTGAGATCCACACAAAACACATAAATACAGTCCGTACCGCGCAGTAAACACACTCCGTCTCAGTTATACAAACCAGTCAGTTAATGTTGTACAGTGAAATAATCGCTGTTTGTTCTGAGATCCACACAAAACACATAAATACAGTCCGTACCGCGCAGTAAACACACTCCGTCTCAGTTATACAAACCAGTCAGTTAATGTTGTACAGTGAAATAATCGCTGTTTGTTCTGAGATCCACACAAAACACATAAATACAGTCCGTACCGCGCAGTAAACACACTCCGTCTCAGTTATACAAACCAGTCAGTTAATGTTGTACAGTGAAATAATCGCTGTTTGTTCTGAGATCCACACAAAACACATAAATACAGTCCGTACCGCGCAGTAAACACACTCCGTCTCAGTTATACAAACCAGTCAGTTAATGCTGTACAGTGAAATAATCGCTGTTTGTTCTGAGATCCACACAAAACACATAAATACACTGTGTGGGCAGAACGTAGAATTTGTGAATGTTAAACGTGGTGGTACATATAGTAACCACTGGACTTTAATGATTTAAATTAGCAACAGTATCAATGATTTACTCAGACGAAACAAGAAGTGCAGGAAAAGACTTAGGGCCAAATATGAGCCATTGATTGGGCAACTAAATAAATAATGTTTTTGAAAGCTTCGTTGTATACGGGCTAAACGGGCAATTGTTACGACAGGCTAAAAGTGTTCTTCTATTGCGAAACAAAATAAGCCTAAAGAATTTTGAGAGGAAAAGGTGTTTCAACAAGAGTGGATATTGAAAGTATAGGAGTATTACAATGGTACAATACTGCGATAACATGAAGTACGTTAAACTCATACAAGATATTTAATTGCTGATTAGCTTTTAGAAATTTTGATACAGTTCCTTCGATATCGATAAGGCATAGAAAATTTAGAAATGTCGTCCCAGAAAGTGGATGCCATGTCAGTCGCTACTAGTTATAACCTTTTCACTTCTAAGAATTCCAGCTTAAGGTAACTGCGAAATAATATAAATATTTAGTAAATACTATAAACGTAACTGTCACGTTAAATAGGCCTATAAAATATCGCAGGGCGTCATAATAGCCTTCCTTCGACTAAGATTATTGCGATTACGTATGGGGCCAATTTCACGCAAGGAGAAATTCCTTAGTGCAAACAAAAATTTTGTTTGGGAAAACCAGTGATAAACTAAACTGGAAAGTACAGCTTGACCTTTAGGGAATAAATTGTGGGAAAAGTGAAGTGGACTAAGCCGGCTCATAATTGAGATTAATGACACATTTTATGATGGTGATTTTTCGGAAAAAGTCCTACATGTTAGCAATTGGATATTCTGTAAATGCTGGGCGGAAGAAATGGTTTAGCTCTGCGCTAGAATGCACTAGAAACACTGCGGTGTGGTAACGTGGGCGTATGGGGGGAGTTGTGGACATTGGGACTGAGCAGCAATAAATGTTTGGAGAAACGTTGTGAAATAAAGGGAGGCAAAATATTGCGAGAGTCGACAGTGTGTTAAAAGGGAAGTGCGATTATTTAGTGGTGTACTGATGTTTCTTTTATGAAAGGTCACTGAAGAAAAACACGATAAAACCCCAGAAGAGCTGAGACACAAGAGATATGAATATCGCAATGAAATATTATTTTGAAAATTGTTACTGAAGAAAACCACGACAAACATGAGAATGGTTGAGAAAAGAGTGATATGAATATTCCAATGAAGTCTTTATTTTGCAAAATGTTACTGAAGAAAACTACGAAACACACCACGAGAAGTGAGACAGAAGTGACATGAATATTGCAATGAAATATTATTTTGAAAATTGTTACTGAAGAAAACCACAACAAACATGAGAATGGTTGAGAAATGAGTCATATGAATATTCCAATGAAATCTTTATCTTGCAAAATGTTACTGAAGAAAACTACGAAACACATCAGGAGAACTGAGAAGGTCTCATAACAAAGGCGTGTCCGTTCGTATGTCTGTCAACTTAAAGCCCGACCATTAACGCTAAGTCGTCGCCAGCATTCTGTTGTGAGACCGCTGAGGGTGACTCTTGCCGCTAGAGAGACACGTGTTTGTAACTCGCCAACACCATATTTAACAATACCTGCAGATGGACCTCCATATCTCGCGTTCCGGTACGAAGAGACGAGCTATCCTTCTGTTTTATTACTATTTTTATTTCTATGTTATAATATCTGTCACCAGTAAATTTTTCCAGAGATTTGCCTGCTAAGTCCAAGTTTGCTGCAGTACAGCCCTATATTAATGTAATTATACAGGGCATACACAAAATAATGGTGCGGTTTTAATAGTGTTCACTATTAAAACCGCACCATTCTTTTGTGTATGCCCTGTATATTGTACACTAAACTTTATGTAATTCTGCATTACTACTTGGCCTGTAAGGACAGATCTTCAACCACCCCTTATAATAATCTTACTAACACTAACACTAACACTAACACCACGTTTCTATCAGCACACCTCAATTATGTTTATTTACTTACTAATCTCCATTGTACTCATTTATTCTGAAAATAAATGTTGTATTTTAATCTACATTTTTATATAAAGTAAAGCATCTCTATTTAAATGCTTCCTGTCCCTCGTTTTCTAAACTACATCCATTTCAATTGGTTTTCCTGTTTTTTCCCCATCTTGTATAAACACTTGTATAGACTCTTCAGTTCTAAAACCTTGACTCATCTGGTTATTTCCCTATACGCACTTTCATTGTCTATCTTCAGCCACGCAGTGTTCACACATTTTTCCCTCCCTGTTTGCGTTTATTTCCATTTACACAGCACATGTATCTCGTTCGCATCTTCTTTATACAGGGAGCGTTTTCCTTTTTCTGCACTTCCCTCATAGCCGGCACTTCCCAGACTCCCAATCTAATGACAGTTCTCTCGTATACATTACAATAATGTATATACCATTCCTTCCCCCACTATTTTATTCTATTCCAATATAAAATTAAAGATTTTCTTTCTTTCATCCTCTACACACTTTCTTATCTTTGTACACTGTTTCACCTAATTTTCATTATTTGGCACATGGCACCTATATCTCTCCCCTCTGTGCCCATCCAAGTGTATCTGAACCCAGTTTTGTACACTTTACACCTTACATTTTCTGTCCAACTTTAACTATCTCAAATTTCCCCCTGCCCCCCCCCCTCCCCCCATAGCAACAAGTTACAAATTCATCTTCCTCCACCCGCAAAGTTCTGTGCCAGCATCTTACTACACTACGAAGCATCTTGTCTCTCCTCCTTCTCTGCTGTGTTTGGGCCATTTTTATTCTGGTATTGTCGCTAGGTTTCCTGGCTTATTTTTGGTACTCTGTTTTTGAAAATGACTAAATCAAGTTCCCGGTTCAACCATACGTCTCGTATTTCTTGCTTTAAGTATTTTGATAAAGGTGTCCCGCAATTTTCCCGTTTCCTTCTGAATCTCCCTTTCTCTTCGTTTTGCCATACGTAAAGCTAAAGTTATCTTTGTCCAAGCTATGAAGGCACACAGGGTGAATAGGGCTATAGCTGCACACATTCTTAACCTCGGTACTAGAACAATCTATTCTGCAATTCCTCCTTTCTCTCTCCTAGCAGTCTACCACATCTCACCTTCCTCTCCTAGCAGTCTACAACATCTCACCTTCCTCTCCTAGCAGTCTACAACATCTCACCTTCCTCTCCTAGCAGTCTACCACATCTCACCTTCCTCTCCTAGCAGCCTACCACATCTCACCTTCCTCTCCTAGCAGTCTACAACATCTCACCTTCCTCTCCTAGCAGCCTACCACATCTCACCTTCCTCTCCTAGCAGTCTACCACATCTCACCTTCCTCTCCTAGCAGTCTACCACACCTCACCTTCCTCTCCTAGCAGTCTACAACATCTCACCTTCCTCTCCTAGCAGCCTACCACATCTCACCTTCCTCTCCTAGCAGTCTACAACATCTCACCTTCCTCTCCTAGCAGCCTACCACATCTCACCTTCCTCTCCTAGCAGTCTACAACATCTCACCTTCCTCTCCTAGCAGTCTACCACATCTCACCTTCCTCTCCTAGCAGTCTACCACATCTCACCTTCCTCTCCTAGCAGTCTACCACATCTCACCTTCCTCTCCTAGCAGCCTACACCACATCTCACCTTCCTCTCCTAGCAGTCTACCACATCTCACCTTCCTCTCCTAGCAGTCTACCACATCTCACCTTCCTCTCCTAGCAGTCTACCACATCTCACCTTCCTCTCCTAGCAGTCTACCACATCTCACCTTCCTCTCCTAGCAGTCTACCACATCTCACCTTCCTCTCCTAGCAGTCTACCACATCTCACCTTCCTCTCCTAGCAGTCTACAACATCTCACCTTCCTCTCCTAGCAGTCTACCACATCTCACCTTCCTCTCCTAGCAGTCTACACATCTCACCTTCCTCTCCTAGCAGCTACAACATCTCACCTTCCTCTCCTAGCAGTCTACCACATCTCACCTTCCTCTCCTAGCAGTCTACCACATCTCACCTTCCTCTCCTAGCAGTCTACCACATCTCACCTTCCTCCTCCTATCCCGCAGTCTACCACATCTCACCTTCCTCTCCTAGCAGTCTACCACATCTCACCTTCCTCTCCTAGCACTTCCTTCTAATATTTTCATCACCCCTAATTCTAAAAATTCTTCAACTTTCTCTCACTAATTTCCTTTCCTCTCTACACCGGTCATGAAGCCAGTCTGTCTAATACTTTCGTTTGTATTACTTTATGTTGGCCCTCATTACCACCAGATCTAGACATTTTGCTACTTCATCCATTTAATTACATTATTTGTATATCTACACAACGAATTCGACTATTGACCTCGTCTGGTTGGTTAATAAAGTCAGTCTTCTTCACTTCTCTCAGCTTATATTTGTCTGTCATCTTAGTTCTCCTCTCTCTCTGTGTCTCCTTATTTCCCTCTTCTCCTAGTGTGCTTTGTTTTACTCTGCGATCCGCGGTTTCTACCTCATATCACGAGACAAGGGTTTAGAAATCAACAGCACTGTCTTTTAAGAGTACCTCCAAATGTACCTCCACGCCCCGCATTCTGCTAGGAGGTCGGCTTCTCCTATACTCTGTTATTAACTATTTTATTGTTTATATTTCCAAAATTCATTGTAATTTTCTGTATAGGAAAATTAAAAATTATTGATTCAGAACTTCTGTGATGTGACTGTGTTTTTCGGTTAGTGGTTTCCGGTGTTTCGGAGAAGGGTTATGCTGTCATCTTGAACACTTAAGGACAGTTTGGCCCTTAAATATGAAGAGAGTACGATCTTTCGAAACGTCGAGAACAACTAACCCAGTTGCACGGCGTCATATCCCAGAAAACCTAAATCCTATTAAACACAGCTGTGAGAAACTCAAATTTCGCATTATTCTTTTATCTACGATCCACAAACTTTTAGCGAATCGAGGGCCACATTTTAAGAAACGGTATTGTAGATAAATGAAGCCTGCTTCGTCTGTAGATACAATGCAAAGCACAACACACGCCCTAAGTAGACATTCCGTTAATGTAGAAACAAAGAACGTGTAGAATAGAGTTGAAAATGAAACAATATTAACTGATCCCGGTTGGCAATGGATGCATGTGGATGTACAGAGCATGTTACGGTAGTATGTGCCGGCCATGCAGAGGAACAGAAGAAAACTACAACCAGAAGAAAGAATTGTTATTTAGGTTAGTTTGTCAGTAGAGTGGAACACAGAGACGTGACCTGTGCCATTCATATGCATGTTGCCAACATACGGTTGTCAGAAAAAGTTGACGCCTCTCTTTAACAACCGGTTTAATTCAAACAATGTTGGTACAAAAATAGAAAGACCACCCAGTTGGATTGTCGTGATATCAAAAGCACTTAAACTCACTCCTTTAAGAAGCAATTACTAAGAATCGATTTTTTGTTGTGGTATTACCACCAGAAGTCTCTTGGTGTTGTGTGTTGTCAGGTAGAGATCTCTGCGTCGGCTGATCACCCGTCCAGAGGAGTCTTACCGAGTGTGGTGTCTGAATGTGATCGTAAAGCCTCGATAATGAGGAGATCTAGTCCCATTAGGGGGCTATCGCGTCATGAAAAAAAAAAATTATCACCAGAAATGAATTCGCAAATTGGAAGAAAAAAAATTTATTTTATTGAAAGGTTGGAAGGCCCATACGTAGAGCAGATATATAATACGTATTGTAAGGCCCATATTTGGAACACGTTATACATATATGACGCTAGGCTTGATATAGTTCCAGTTACTTTCCATTTTAACACACTACCTTAATAGTTTAAAAAAAAAAAGCGACATTTGGTGGTCTCACAGCGGTGTTGCTGGACGTCGAAAGCTTTTGAGGTGTGACCCTGCTTTTTTGGGCGAGTGGCACCCGGCGTTTTGAAGGGTCAGGTGACTATCTCCACGGTTCAAGGACTCCAAATAGACTGCTTAACCTTTTGGGATAAAGGCAGCTTGAACCTTCGAAACGTCGGGAATCAGCACCCCAAAACACAGAGCCATATATCAAAACATTCCAATCCCTTTCCAATATAACATTATTCACACATCAAAACCAATAGCGTGGCGTTAATTCAACACAAATTATAAATGCTTTAGACCCTTCTTACGTACAGCGTAACAGTAAAAATTGTGCGACGTCGTATCAACTACGTGTCTGCCGGCAGATAACAGCGGGAGCCTGCATGCCATTCTGATGGACCTCTATGAAAAACTGCGACCTCAACGACAGTAACCGGACATGAAAACCGGAACAGTGTTTGGTCACTAACAAATTAACTATGTAACTAACTAACTAACCAATAACCAACTAACCTGCTAACTTCATGGAGCAGAGTCATTCTTGACAAAATAGTACTTCCTCATTTAGGCAAGAAATTACCAGCATTTTATGGAACTCGAATGTTCATTAACGTATTCACAAAAGCCCGTCACTTGCCCCTATCCTGAGCCAGATTACTCCAATTAATGTCCTTCCATCCTATGTATTTAAGATTCATTTAACCCTATTCTACCATCTACACCTAGGTTTTCAAAATTGTCTTCTTCCTTTTGGATTCCCCACCAAAACCATGTAAACATTTCTCTTCTCCTTCAAACATGCCACATGCCCAGCCCATCTCATCTTCCGTGATTTTATCACCCAAATAATATTTGTTGAGGAGTTCAAATCATGAAGCTCCTTGTTATAAACTTTTCTCTATTACCCTCATACTTCCTTCATCTTAGGCCCAAACGTCTTCCTCAGCACCCTGTACTTACATAACCTCAGCACCCTGTACTTACATAACCTCAGCACCCTGTGCTTACATAACCTCAGCACCCTGTACTTACATACCTCAGCACCCTGTACTTACATAACCTCAGCACCCTGTACTTACATAACCTCAGCACCCTGTGCTTACATAACCTCACCTCATGTACTTACATAACGTCACCTCATGTACTTACATAACCTCACATTATGTGCTTACATAACCTCACCTCATGTGCTTACATAACCTCACCTCATGTACTTACATAACGTCACCTCATGTACTTACATAACGTCACCTCATGTACTTACATAACCTCACCTCATGTACTTACATAACCTCCCCTCATGTGCTTACATAACCTGACCTCATGTACTTACATAACGTCACCTCATGTACTTACATAAACTCACCTCATGTATTTACATAACCTCACCTCATGTACTTACATAACGTCACCTCATGTACTTACATAACGTCACCTCATGTGCTTACATAACCTCACCTCATGTACTTACATAACCTCACCTCATGTACTTACATAACCTCACCTCATGTACTTACATAACCTCACCTCATGTACTTACATAACCTCACCTCATGTACTTACATAACCTCACCTCATGTACTTACATAACCTCACCTCATGTACTTACATAACCTCACCTCATGTACTTACATAACCTCACCTCATGTACTTACATAACCTCACCTCATGTACTTACATAACCTCACCTCATGTACTTACATAACGTCACCTCATGTGCTTACATAACCTCACCTCATGTACTTACATAACGTCACCTCATGTGCTTACATAACCTCACCTCATGTACTTACATAACCTCACCTCATGTACTTACATAACCTCACCTCATGTACTTACATAACCTCACCTCATGTACTTACATAACCTCACCTCATGTACTTACATAACCTCACCTCATGTACTTACATAACCTCACCTCATGTACTTACATAACCTCACCTCATGTACTTCCCTTAACATAAAATCAAATTAAATTAAGTTATAAACCAACCGATGCACACTAAAACCACTTTTTAAGTAGCTTTATTATAAAACTGCTAAAATTGTACCCCTACACGTGTTTCGATCCTAGGATCATCGTCAGGGGGGTTTATTGCTAAAAGCTACAGTCACTTCATTTCATTTCACTCACATTTTAAATCATGTGTTGAAGTGACTGTAGCTTTTAGCAATAAACCCCCCTTACGACGATCCTAGGATCGAAACACGTGTAGGGGTACAATTGTAACAATTTTATAATAAAGCTACTTAAAAAGTGGTTTTAGTGTGCATCGGTTGGTTTATAACGTAATTTAATATGACGAAGATGCACGGTGGCAACAGTGTGAAATAAAATCAAGTGTTTATTACTTTAGTCGAACTATAGTGCAGGATACGTCCGCTAGCACCACGTTTCTGCAGTTCCCAATTCTAAATCTATTTCTACAAACAGCATTTTCAAACACCCTGTACCTCATTTTGCCTCCCCTATTTACCAACATAAACAACATCTCTCAGATGTTTATAAATCAAATACCGTAGCAAATGTTACAACATAACCTCGCTCTACCTTGTCTTACGTATAGCTATTAGCTATTTCCTTAGTTATCTTGTATTCTGTTCTATTAATCTTCTTAATAATATTGCATAATTATCCGATATATTTAATATATCATCTACGTTATTCTAAAATTCCATCACTTATTTCACACTTCAATATTCCTGTACAAAACCATAAAAATTCAAAGATATTTCCACCTACTTATATCCAGAACTAACTGTGTTCTGAAACCTTAAGTCTATCTATAGAAAATAATGTGCCTCAATATGACAGACCAAGTTTCCTCAATATATACAACAAAAGAAAAATTATATTTACGTATCTTTTAATCCGGTAACTGAACATGCTGTATCAAAACCATTCGTCATTTAATAAAATAAGATCGGTCCGTCTATTTACCAAGAATAACTCAAATACAAAATTTTTATCAACATAATTAAACAGAAAATATTTCAGAATATCTGACTATTTCAATTACATCCAGACAAAATCGTCAGCATATCGTCTGATGACGACGTGACATAATTCCAATTTGTGAAGCGCAAGTACATACCACAGGAAGGCACAAAATACAACTAGCATCGACTGAAACGTGTTTCATTAACAAAATAATAGACGTTCTACACAAACGAAACATGTTTCACAAGGTATTGCACAGAGCGGTAGAGAGGTGGCCCAAAGCAACGCCATGACAAATCAGTTGGTATCCCTACACTCAGATAACGTGATTCTGTTATGTAAGGTCAGTAACAGACCAGGTGGGCTTGCACCTGCGAAGTAGGAAAGCCTACGAAACTGTATGTTGCATGGTAGACGTGTGGGGGGGTTGGGGGGGGGGGGAGGCTGCAGTGAAGTTCGTGGAGAAGCTGACAGTTGCAAAATATTCAGTAACAGGAACTTAAGATTTAAGAAGCTGTTATTGGTAGCAGGATAAATGTCTTGATGGTTGTTCTGGCGTTTATACACCGTGAAGTGAAAGTCTGTTCTGAGATATCGGAGGAACGTACTGCATCCATCTTCAGGATGACAATCTCAGGTGGACGGTGAAGTAATTCGAATGAATATATCAGTTATATAGGGAGGTTTGACGTAATTTTGGCTAATCATAACTACAAAAGAGGGGACAGGGCTGTTACCGAGACAAAGAAACTGAGACATTACCAAGGATACAGAATTGGTTATGGAAATACGTAAACCGATAAGTGTGTTATATTGGCGCTTTGGATTGTACTTACTAGTGACAATGGCATTCACTGTTATAAATATATTGTACTGACAAGCAGACTAGTAAATTAGCAACTCGTCAAAGTAGCAACTGAATAACTTGCAAAATAAAGTGCTAATTGGCTACTGATAATTTCTTATTTCCCTTACTGCGTATGCAGTAAAATTATCTATATACTGCGTCTGACACACAGTATTACTTTCTGTGAGTATGAACCTAGTACAGAGTATACACAAAAGAATGGTGCGGTTTCAATGGTGAATAAAGGGAAACCGCACCATTATTTTGTTTATACTCTGTATATCTGACATTGCAACTCTCTTCTTGCCCATTTGTATAAATTATAAATTGTTACACACTTGCAAATTTAATGTAAAAATAACTGTTTATTGGTACTGTTTCAGGAAGGCGTGTCACAAAGTTCAAAATTGTGGGATGATAACATTAATATTCGATTACTTAAGGAGGGTTTATATACTGCAATTCTGTGCAACGCCTGAGAGAGAAAAGCCTATGTGAGGAAGCAGTGCTAACCTGTTACAAAGCATTATGCTACAGGATGTAAATTAAATCTTGAATTTAATTCACGCTAACACAACTTGATATTCTGGCAACGTTATTACGTTTCATAAGGGCCGTAATAAATGTCGGTAGCGATAGTGCAACGGTTTCACAATCAGAGTTCAAATCGTTACGTACCAAAAACAAATCGGCAAACCGGCGGTTGCTGCATTTTACTTGTTGTTTCTAAAATTTTTTTTGTAATTTGCTGTGTACATCTGTCTACTTCAGTTCACCCTCCGTGACACTACCAGAACACAAAGTGCAACCTGTAGCAGTTACTCGCGTCTGAACACGTTAGAAAAGTTACAAATGCAGATTAGTTTCACTTTATATTCACCGTGCATCTTTTTATAATTGAATTATTTGTACCAACAAAAGCACTAAGACAGTTTTTTCACTGTTTTCTTTATTATAAGGATGCCCCAATACGCATTTCGGCAGTTATTCTGCCATCATCAGGGGTATTTTAAGTGAGTTTTTACATAGACCAATTCTTTGGTTACGTCATAACAGTGAGTCAGTATTTGTAACAAATACTGACTCACTGTTATGACGTAACCAAAGAATTGTTAACAATTTGTAACAAATACTGACTCACTGTTATGACGTAACCAAAGAATTGTTAACAATTTGTAACAAATACTGACTCACTGTTATGACGTAACCAAAGAATTGTTAACAATTTGTAACAAATACTGACTCACTGTTATGACGTAACCAAAGAATTGTTAACAATTTGTAACAAATACTGACTCACTGTAATGACGTAACCAAAGAATTGTTAACAATTTGTAACAAATACTGACTCACTGTAATGACGTAACCGAAGAATTGTTAACAATTTGTAACAAATACTGACTCACTGTAATGACGTAACCAAAGAATTGGTCTATGTAAAAACTCACTTAAAATACCCCCTGATGATGGCAGAATAACTGCCGAAATGCGTATTGGGGCATCCTTATAGTGGGGAAAGCAGTAGGAAGACTGTCTTAGTGCTTTTGTTGGTACAAATAATTCAAATACAGATTAGTTTTAAAACGAAAACGAACATTCATCCGTTAATTTTCCATGTTCATTTACGTGTGTATCGATGACAATTACGAATTAAGTCTGAAGACCAAAGCATTTGGCTCGAGAAATGTAACCACAAAATTAAAACTTACTACGATCGTGACGACGGCAGTAAAGTTACTTGTTATTAAGTTCTAAACTTCGAAAAATGCCAAAGTAATATTTCACGTCAACAACTCAAAGATTTTGAGTTGGTTCCCAAGTGTTTTCGATGTAAATACATTGATATAAAACCATGTTAATACCTACTAATTAAACAGCGAATGCAGATCATAATGGCGGCCAGAGACCTACCCCCTTGGCGAAAGCTTGCATAACGGCACCAACCAAGCGCACAACCACCGTCACTGAATGTCTTCACTGGTCTGCGCTGGAAAGTCCGCCAAACAGTACTAAAGAAGGTCAATGTACCTCAAGATGTCGCATGTATCAATGTCAATCATGGATTCCAATGGCGGATTGCGAAAAATAGTCCGTAACTGTTAATTACGTCTCAAACTCAAATCATAAGATGAAGAGACATCTCAAAACGTCCATTATATGCCACAAAAAGGGGTAAATATTTTTAATTTTATTTTTAGATTATATCTCTCTTTGGTAAGAAGTGAAAATATCAAGCCGATGGCGGATTACGAAAAATAGTCCGTAACTGTTAATTACGTCTCAAACTCAAATCATAAGATGAAGAGACATCTCAAAACGTCCATAATATGCCACAAAAAGGGGTAAATATTTTTAATTTCATTTTTAGATTATATCTCTCTTTGGTAAGAAGTGAACATATCAAGCCGATGGCGGATTACGAAAAATAGTCCGTAACTGTTAATTACGTCTCAAACTCAAATCATAAGATGAAGAGACATCTCAAAACGTCCATTATATGCCACAAAAGGGGTAAATATTTTTAATTTCATTTTTAGATTATATCTCTCTTTGGTAAGAAGTGAACATATCAAGCCGATGGCGGATTACGAAAAATAGTCCGTAACTGTTAATTACGTCTCAAACTCAAATCATAAGATGAAGAGACATCTCAAAACGTCCATTATATGCCACAAAAAGGGGTAAATATTTTTAATTTTATTTTTAGATTATATCTCTCTTTGGTAAGAAGTGAACATATCAAGCCGATGGCGGATTACGAAAAATAGTCCGTAACTGTTAATTACGTCTCAAACTCAAATCATAAGATGAAGAGACATCTCAAAACGTCCATTATATGCCACAAAAAGGGGTAAATATTTTAATTTTATTTTTAGATTATATCTCTCTTTGGTAAGAAGTGAACATATCAAGCCGATGGCGGATTACGAAAAATAGTCCGTAACTGTTAATTACGTCTCAAACTCAAATCATAAGATGAAGAGACATCTCAAAACGTCCATTATATGCCACAAAAAGGGGTAAATATTTTTAATTTTATTTTTAGATTATATCTCTCTTTGGTAAGAAGTGAACATATCAAGCCGATGGCGGATTACGAAAAATAGTCCGTAACTGTTAATTACGTCTCAAACTCAAATCATAAGATGAAGAGACATCTCAAAACGTCCATAATATGCCACAAAAAGGGGTAAATATTTTTAATTTTATTTTTAGATTATATCTCTCTTTGGTAAGAAGTGAAAATATCAAGCCGATGGCGGATTACGAAAAATAGTCCGTAACTGTTAATTACGTCTCAAACTCAAATCATAAGATGAAGAGACATCTCAAAACGTCCATAATATGCCACAAAAAGGGGTAAATATTTTTAATTTCATTTTTAGATTATATCTCTCTTTGGTAAGAAGTGAACATATCAAGCCGATGGCGGATTACGAAAAATAGTCCGTAACTGTTAATTACGTCTCAAACTCAAATCATAAGATGAAGAGACATCTCAAAACGTCCATTATATGCCACAAAAAGGGGTAAATATTTTTAATTTTATTTTTAGATTATATCTCTCTTTGGTAAGAAGTGAACATATCAAGCCGATGGCGGATTACGAAAAATAGTCCGTAACTGTTAATTACGTCTCAAACTCAAATCATAAGATGAAGAGACATCTCAAAACGTCCATTATATGCCACAAAAAGGGGTAAATATTTTTAATTTCATTTTTAGATTATATCTCTCTTTGGTAAGAAGTGAACATATCAAGCCGATGGCGGATTACGAAAAATAGTCCGTAACTTTTAATTACATCTCAGACTTAAATGGTAAGATGAACAGACATTTTGAAGTCCATTACATTCCACGCTATGGGGAAAAATATTTGAATTTGAATTTTAGGTTTTATCTCTCTTTGGTAAGAACTGAAAATATGTTATGTGTCTCTTTGGTACAGGGTGGCGAATTTATGTTCAGAATTGCAGCACGTTCCTTGCACGGAGGAACAACTAACTGCATCGAGTAGTGTTTTTATTGAGAAGCTAACAGTTCCTCAGTTAGTCAAAAAACTCCCCTCATTTTATAGAACCCGAAGGTTCATTACCGCCTTCACAACAGCCGCCCCTTGGCCCTATCGTGAGCCAGAACGATCCAATCCATGCCCTCCCGTCCATATTCTTTAAGATCCATTTTAACCTTCTCCTCCCATCTACATCTGTGACTTCCAAGAGCTCTCTTTCCTTCAGATTTCCTTACCAAACAACTGTCGGCATTTCTCTTCCCCCACACGTGCTACATACCTACTTTACATGTCATTCAGCAGAAGTTTAAACGCGATGACGTGATATGACGTCATGACGCAGCTTACCTCTTGACTGAGTCAAGTGAGGGGATGGGGGGGTCTGAACTCTCCGACAGACTGGGGCGTCTGCAGATCGGTCTAAAGCCGCGATGTAGGCACGGGTTTGGTCCTGGGATATTTTGTGTGGATTTATTAATAGCAATTTGACACTAAAGAAGGCTCCATATTAATTCGTCCATCACCGACGCTATATAAATTTAGCAATTGACAGCGTCGTTAAATGAAACACTTGACACACACACACACACACACACATACACTCACTCACACACACTCACACACTGACACACACACACTGACACACACACTGACACACACTCACACACACACACTCACTCTCTCTCTCTCTCACACTCACACACATTCACACATTCACACTCACCACACACACTCTCTCTCACACACACACACTCTCTCTCTCACTCACAGACTCACCACACACTCTCTCACACACACATCACACACACTCTCTCACACACACTCACACATACACTCACACACTCTCTCTCACTCACACACTCACACACACTCTCACTCACTCACACACACTCACACACTCTCTCACACACTCACTCACTCTCTCTCTCTCTCTCACTCACTCACAAAACGCATTCACACATTCACACTCACACACACTCTCTCTCTCACCACACACACACTCACACACACTCACACACACACACTCACACACACACACTCTCACACACACCACCACACACACACTCTCTCACACACACACACATCTCACACACACACTCACACACACACTCTCATCACACACACACCCCACACTCACACACTCACACACGCTCTCACACACATCTCCACACACACACTCACACACACACACACTCTCACACACACACACACCACACACACACCACCACACCACACACACACACAACCTCTCTCTCCACACTCACACACACTCACACACACACACACACTCACACACACACACACACCTCTACACACACACACACTCTCACACACATAAACACACTCACACACACACACTCTCACTCACACACACAAACACACTCACACTACATACACATCACATACACACTCACACACTCACATACACACTCACACACACACATACACACTCACACACACACACTTAATTCTGTTCAAAATCCCTGCAGTGATATCTTCACATCTCTAATAAATAAAAAACTAAATCAATTAATATCCAATTAATGCTTCCGCATTTGATTAGCTCTGTCAGTAGGCTTTAGCAGTAACAGCTTGTCAAGCACAAAATAACACAAAACCTCAAGCCCCATTCTAACAGCTTGTAGGTCCTTTCGTCTTGTTTAGAACAACCAAAACTTTACGCACTTACCCTGTCAGGTGCTCTGCGTCTTCACAAACCTCTCTCTTTCGTACGGCTAATTCAGTTATCGAGGCAATGTGATATTGCGGGCTTTAATTCTTGATACTGTTTATTGCGTTACAACGATACCGTAACGATACGACAGCAGCACTGGATGTGGGGCTGTGACGTAATGAGATTATGGCGGACGAGTGGCAGTTCTGATGGTGGGCGTCCGGTCTTGCTGTTCGATACGTCGGTTTATGTCAAGAAACTGCCTTTAGTTGGAATATCTGTACAGACTTGGGGCACGCTGTGGCACTGCGCCAGAAGGTCGCGGGTTCGATTCCCGATGGTGTCATTACAATTTTTCATTGACATAATACTTCCTGCCGCACTATGGCCCTGGGGTCGACTCAGCCTCTAACAGAAATGAGTATCAGGAGTATTTCCTGGGGGGTAAAGGCGGCCGGTGCGTAGTGCTGACAACCTTACCACCTTCATGTGCCGATTGTCTATAAATCTGGGAGCCTCAACCTCCTGGAACCCTAAGGGCCTGCCCAGGCCTGTAATGGGATTGCTTATCGAAATGCAAGTGCGGTAAAGGTAAAGGTCACCCTATAACAGGCCACGAAGGCCCAGAGGGGGAGTAGAGGTATAGCTCTACTCTTTCTTTAACCTCGGCGCTAGATGGGGGTGGGTGGTCAACTCCACGCCCCGGCCGCTTTACCCCCGGGAAAAAGAGCCGGTACCGATTGTATAGGAGGCTGGGTAGGCCCCAGGGCCGGTCTGGACGGGTGCGGAAAATCTCGCCCTCACCGGGATTCGATCCCCGGACCGTCCAGCTAGTAGCGAGTCGCTATACCGACTGAGCTATCGCGGCCCGCGCAAGTGCGGTACAAATGTTAAAATATAAAAGAGCTTTACAGAATTGTACGTTTGGTACAAATGCAAAAGGTAAGATTTTGGAGAAGGCTGTACTTTTCATACGCGAATGACTGAATTTACATTTACACGTGTATCGTGGAACTGTAGGGCATTTTGACAGTAAAAAACGCCTTGGTGAAGTCCGTGTACTGCGTCACGGAGTACGCCATTTGCAGGTTCCTTTAATCTTTCCGAAAAAAAGGGGTACGTAAATGCAGGGAGAAATATCCGAACTTACACATCATTTTCATATTTTTAGCTCATTCAATGATGCTGTATCTGATGCAGATTGTATAACGTTGAATGACAGGAACATAATGAATAATGAACTGGCAAGGCTGTGGAAGGAGACGGTAGCGGCCGCGTTTAAACTACGGCAAAGTTACGTAGGACAATCTGTGCACATGTCCGGGTTCGAACCGCGCACCTTTCCTACTCGGACTATTGACCCCGTGAGGATGGGACCCATACGTTGTCCCGAAACGTCTGTAGACAATTACCACACGACACCGAGTAACACCCCAGAACACCGCAGATTTCATCAACATCGCGGCGGAAACCTGAAATCAAGGCGCACCTTGTTATACAAGTCAGGAGGGTTACTGCCTAGGTACTGCCTAGGTAC
Source organism: Reticulitermes speratus (assembly GCA_021186555.1). NCBI lineage: Eukaryota > Metazoa > Arthropoda > Insecta > Blattodea > Rhinotermitidae > Reticulitermes > Reticulitermes speratus. Next base: position 39,759,790 of record JAJKFL010000004.1, on the reverse strand, counting down.
TGCTTAGGTACTGCCTAGGTACTACCTAGGTACTGCCTAGGTACTGCCTAGGTACTGCCTAGGTACTGCTTAGGTACTGCTTAGGTACTGCCTAGGTACTGCTTAGGTACTGCCTAGGTACTGCTTAGGTACTGCCTAGGTACTGCTTAGGTACTGCCTAGGTACTGCCTAGGTACTGCTTAGGTACTGCCTAGGTACTGCCTAGGTACTGCTTAGGTACTGCTTAGGTACTGCTTAGGTACTGCCTAGGTACTGCCTAGGTACTGCCTAGGTACTGCCTAGGTACTGCTTAGGTACTGCCTAGGTACTGCTTAGGTACTGCCTAGGTACTGCTTAGGTACTGCTTAGGTACTGCTTAGGTACTGCCTAGGTACTGCCTAGGTACTGCCTAGGTACTGCCTAGGTACTGCTTAGGTACTGCCTAGGTACTGCTTAGGTACTGCCTAGGTACTGCCTAGGTACTGCTTAGATACTGCCTAGGTACTGCTTAGGTACTGCTTAGGTACTGCCTAGGTACTGCTTAGGTACTGCCTAGGTACTGCCTAGGTACTGCTTAGGTACTGCCTAGGTACTGCTTAGGTACTGCCTAGGTACTGCTTAGGTACTGCCTAGGTACTGCCTAGGTACTGCTTAGGTACTGCCTAGGTACTGCCTAGGTACTGCTTAGGTACTGCTTAGGTACTGCTTAGGTACTGCCTAGGTACTGCCTAGGTACTGCCTAGGTACTGCTAGGTACTGCTTAGGTACTGCCTAGGTACTGCTTAGGTACTGCCTAGGTACTGCCTAGGTACTGCTTAGGTACTGCCTAGGTACTGCTTAGGTACTGCTTAGGTACTGCCTAGGTACTGCTTAGGTACTGCCTAGGTACTGCCTAGGTACTGCTTAGGTACTGCCTAGGTACTGCCTTAGGTACTGCCTAGGTACTGCCTAGGTACTGCTTAGGTACTGCCTAGGTACTGCTTAGGTACTGCCTAGGTACTGCCTAGGTACTGCTTAGGTACTGCCTAGGTACTGCTAGGTACTACCTAGGTACTGCCTAGGTACTGCTTAGGTACTGCCTAGGTACTGCCTAGGTACTACCTAGGTACTGCCTAGGTACTGCTTAGGTACTGCCTAGGTACTGCTAGGTACTACCTAGGTACTGCCTAGGTACTGCTTAGGTACTGCCTAGGTACTGCTAGGTACTACCTAGGTACTGCCTAGGTACTGCTTAGGTACTGCCTAGGTACCCTAGTCTGCCTAGGTACTACCTAGGTACTGCCTAGGTACTGCTTAGGTACTGCCTAGGTACTGCCTATTTACTGCAGGTGGCAGACCTAAGCGTTTTGAATTTTGATAAGGCCAATGGGTTATTTAATTGGTAATTTTCCTTCACGAAGACTGTAACCTTGTGCAGACCGCCAGTTAAGGTTCCTTCCTCAAGGCACTCAAATAATCTCAAGTGATGCTTCACTTCAATATGGACGACTCTTGATTTCAGATTTCCGCCGCGATGTTGATGAAAACTGCGGTCTTCTGGTTTATTACACGGCGTCGTGTGGTAATTATTTACCTACGTTTCGGGACAACGTATCGGTCCCATCTTCAGAATCTTGACCCGTGAATATGGGACCGATACGTTATCCCGAAACGTCGGTAAATAATTACCACACGACGCCGTGTAATAACCCAGAAGTCCGCAGATGTCATGGACGACTCACTTCTCTGCCCCTAAGTGCCCTTCTGTACCTGTTTGTCTGTCTTTGTTCACAGGACTGCTTCACGCCCAATCCGAGGGGGGCGCAGCCCGACTGAAACTCAATCGAAATGTGACAGCCAGTGCGAACCTCCCCCCCAATATGCAACAAACTTTCACATGGCCCAAAAAAAGTAAGTAACAGGTAAATTTCCCCCCCATAAAATGCCACGAAGGCCCAGAGGGGCACTAGATGGGGGTGGATGGTCAACTCCACGCCCCGGCCGCTTTATCCCCCGGTAATGACCGGTACCCATTGTACAGGAGGCTGGATAGGCCCCAGGGCCGGTCTGGACGGTGCTGAAAATCTCGCTCCCACCGGGATTCGATCCCCGGACCGTCCAGCCCGTAGCGAGTCGCTATACCGACTGAGCTATCGCGACCCACACAGTCGCTATACCGACTGAGCTATCGCGCCCACAATCCAAAGTGCTAGTGATTTATTTTTTAATTCTTCTTTACTTTTCAGATGTCTGTGTGTAAGACAGTTACGGGCTGAACGATCCTGGGTTCGAATGCCGGCATAGGCAAAGAGATATTCTTTTGTTCAGAAAAGTCCATACCGGCACTGAGGCCCACCCAGTCTCCTATTCAGTGGGCACCGAGGTTCTTCCCCCGGGGTAAACTGTCAGTGTGTGAAGTTTACCATCCCCCTTTCTAGTGCCAAGGTTAAGAATGAATGGAGCTACCTCTACACTTCACCTACATGCTTTCACGGCGTGGATACACATAATTTTAAATTTTATAGAGAATACTTAAAAAAACTTCCGCGGAGACAAATGCATAGGTGGATGGTGTTGGAAGAAGGACAGACAGCCCATATATCAGAAATAAACAGATCTACTCGTTTTTGGTAATGACTGTATTAAAACAATTATCCGGCCTTACCGCGGTGTTCTGGAACACTCTGGATGGTTCTCTATAAAACTGAATGTAATCAATGGGAAACCGGTAGATCCAATTGTAAGTGAGGAATCCCGAGTCAGGAGACGCGCGCGTGGAATTATAATCATGGGCTGCACGTTACGAGACGCCACTCCACGCCACACCACGCCGGTGTGTCTAATAAGATGCCGGTCCATTACTTACATATCAGCGATAGGGCGAGGCGCGCATTCCGCGTCGAGTTCTTGCTGCTGCGGGCGTCGGAATAATTTCTCGCTGCTTACGGTGGCACGTACGATGCACATTCCTGGACACCAGCTTGGCGTGTGCGTAATTCTGAGATGGGAAAAAAACAGACCGTCTTTGGGCCAGTATTCAGCGTTCAACAGCACGAGATAGGAACCGCCTTAATTTAGAACTGCAATACGGCTAAGAATATGGACTTTGTGCGTTAAGGCAATGATCGCAGTGGCCGCTCGGTCTAAGGCGTGGTTCTGCGGGTGTTCGCCTCCTAGGATTGCGGGTTCGAATCCGGCCGGGGGCATGGATGTCTGTCTTTTGTGAGTGTTGTTTGTTGTCAGGTAGAGGTCTATGCTGATCACTCGTCCAGAGGAGTCCTATCGAGTGTGGTGTGTCTGAGTGTGATCGTGAAGCCTCGACAATGAGGAGGCCTAGGCCCACTTGGGGTTGTTGCTCCATGGAAAATAAATATTAAGGCAATAGACAAATGCTAATTAGCGAAATAAATGTTAGCCGATGTTTAATAGACTACGAAACAAAGCTGCATCATATGTACAGGTTATGCACAAAAGAATGGTGCGGTTTCAATAGTGAATACTATTGAAACCGCACCATTCTTTTGTGTATGCCCTGTATATGTCATATATTTTCGAATGAGAAGAGGATTTACATGATATTAATTTCACACCATATTATGAGGCATCGTAAATTTGCCTAAGTCAAATCTTGTCCCTAAGCTTCATCAGTTAACGTTTTCATACAAGTTACATACAGTATTGAACCATAAGCTAAGTCAGTACACTCCTGAAGATATTTGCAGTAACCACAAAGCTCGCCCTCAGCAGTTCCACACAGCGACGTCTTCTGGATGCTTCCGAAATGATCCTGATAGACTCCCGGTCGCGCCTATTATCATTGCTATTACCTTCACTGCCACATTCCACACTGGACTGTTTACCGGTACAACAAGCAGTCCAAAATGTTTGATTATTTGACCTCGAGGATAAAAACACTGTGATCTTTCGAAAGGCTTGTAACTACTTACTCAAAGACAAAGTGTCACATCCCTGAAGAACTGAATCTTCAGGAACACCGCTGTGAGAACCTCCAGTCTTGTAGGTGTACGTTGCTATTGGGCCAGCACGTAATAGGCACCTATTGAATTAAATTGACTTTAGTTAATACTGCCTTAAATGCAGATTCTGTCAAAACATAACCTCAAAATTTTAGAACACAAAGACAAATACGAGTCTTGCTAACTGTTGTTGTTATATAAGCGAAAGTGCGTTGTTTTGCGATAAACAAGGAATTTACTTTACTTAAAATTACACGTAGTGCAAACACTTACACTAATATACTGTGCCGCTAGTGTCGCTTTAATTCCAGAAGCTCTTACGCCCGTAATGAAAATGAAGTGTAGGCAGTTGAAGTGACCTAAATGTCACAACATTCATATCAAACTTCGGTAAAATCACACACACGCACACACGCACAAAGAGAAAGAGAGAGAGAGAGAGAAAGTACGTTGATTTCATAAAGCTATTTTTGCCCTTTAAAAACAAAGTACGATAAAAAATACAAGCATATTTTTTTCTGTTTCAAATGCTGGAGGTGAAAGGTCAGTCACACCAACTGAAATTTTATCGCCATGACTAAATCCATCTGGACCTGTAGATCGCTATTTCTTGTACGTCAGACATAACGACTGACAATCCTGTTCGTTTGATATTCTGGAATTAGTTAGAACTTTCAGCACTGCTGAGGCTGTCTTTATAATGGCATGGCTCGGTCGCCAGAATCACGTTTCTAAAACCGATTGCAACTCATGAAGGAGCGGTCAGGGTTCACATTTTGAGACGTTTCGTGCCATCTGTTAGTCAAATGTCACAAGCAGTTTAACAGTATCTCAGATATTACACTTTTTCCACTGTGACGCCATACAGTTTGGTAATACCGATATTTTGACGGTATCTGCTGCTTCCGTCTTCTACTCCGAAGAAAGAGGCAGCAGGTCTACCAAAACGCATGACGTCACATCTCATGCTGTAATTTTATTTCTTACAGAAGAACTACAAGTACAGTTAGAGGAAGATGAAAAGGGTTACGAAGTGTTGGTGGTGCCCCCTGGGGGCCCGGGTGGTTTGGACGGTGGTGTGACAGACGACAGAGAAACCTGGGGCCGTGGCGCGGACTTTCTGCTCTCCATCATCGGGTTCGCTGTCGACCTCGCCAACGTATGGCGATTCCCATACCTTTGTTACCGAAACGGCGGAGGTAAGTCCGTCAATTGACCAACGCTGCTAAAGATAATCCTACCGTAGTGAACGTATGTACATGTCATTGTCACCTGACGATTAAGGCGCTCTTGTCAGATACTGAGACATACTTGCAGGTGAAAATATGTACACGTTGAGGGCGTCTGATAATTCGCACCTTCTGTCAGACACCAACAGTCTGTTATGAGTGAAAGTATGTACATGTCATTGTCACCTGACGATTAAGGCGCTCTTGTCAGATACTGAGACATACTTGCAGGTGAAAATATGTACACGTTGAGGGCGTCTGATAATTCGCACCTTCTGTCAGACACCAACAGTCTGTTATGAGTGAAAGTATGTACATGTGAGGACGAATGTTAAGCACTAGAACTATATAATCTGTGAAATAATAAAGTACGTACATGGTCAACCATCTTAAACCGCTTACTGTCAATCACTGACCCTTTTTTGTGTGTTATTGACAGGGGCCTTCCTGATACCTTACACGCTGATGATGGTCTTTGGAGCAGTTCCCCTCTTCTACATGGAATTGATCCTTGGTCAGTACAACAGACAGGGACCAGTTACTGTTTGGAGGATATGCCCTCTGTTTAAAGGTGACGCATAATCCTAAACATTTGAAGCATGATGTTCATGTCAATATACACAAAATATACTTCCTACTTGACGGGTTCTTGTGAGTGCGGTAATGAACCTTCGGGTTCCATAAAACGCGGGGAATTTGTTGACTAGCTGACTACCTGTTAGCTTCTCAAGAAGGACTGTGCTACATGGAGTTAGTTAGTTAGTTAGTTAGTTAATTTAGTTCCTACTTGACAGAAAAACACTGCATCTGCACTAAATAGCCAATGTAAAAATAGTAACTTTACAAACTTCATATTGTTCATTCCGTACATTTTATTTTCTATGTTTATTTTCCGACAAATGTACACTTTTATTGACTATTAATTGTGTAACAGTGCTACATGTTTCGAACCTTATCCCGGTTCATCTTCAGGGACTTTAATATTTTAAATTACATTGATTTTTTACATCAGTGGTACAATTTATACACTTGTATAATCAGTGTAATTTAAAATACTGATATCCCTGAAGATGAAACGCGATAAGCTTCGAAACATGAAGAACTGTTCACTGTTCATAAACCAACAAAATGCACTTCACTTTCATCATCTATTCATCATCTATTCATCATCTATTCATCATCTATTCATCAGTTCACACCGCAACACGGACACACACAACATAAAAAGCAGGACATAATTACTAAATGATCATCCAATATACAAAACCAAGAACAAAACCAAAAAATCTAGCCGAAGGTCAAGATAGAACATAGTAAATCACATTGCTGCATTTTACCATTTTTAACACGAATTTTAACAAATTTTTAAGGATTTTTTATATTCTGTGTTTTTATATATACTTCAAATTGTCACTTTGTAAGTGATTGTAACTTACATACAAAGAGATTGGACTAGTTATAATGACAGACGTTACATTGGATGCAAAATGAACGTAGTTCATGAATCCCCTGAAGATGGCCTTATATAAGACCGAAACATATGCAGGGGTTGATGTATAGATAATAAAAGTGAAAATGTAGTGCATTTGGTTGGTTTGTAAACAGTAAACAGTGCTACATGTTTCGAAGCTTATCCCGGTTCATCTTCAGGGACTTCAGTATTTTAAATTACGCTGATTATAACAGTGTATAATTGTACCATTAATGTAAAAAATCAGTGTGATTTAAAACACTGAAGTCCCTGAAGATGAACCGGGATAAGGTTCGAAACATGTAGCAATGTGTTACACAGATAATAGTCAATAAAAGTGTACATTCCTCGGACAATAAACATAGAACCTTTATCTTCAGTGTCAAGCAGGCCAATAACAAAAATCGAAATGACGTCACATCCCAGAATTCTTGTGCCCTCACCAACGCCGACGCGAGAGCTTCAAATCTCGCATGAGTAGAATGTTGAGGGTCCAGGCCTCCTGGGTTACTGTTTCCCGTCGTTTCGAAAGAACATAATGTCGTGGTCCCATATGCACGTGTTGGGTGTAGTTTTATGACACGTGTTGGTGTTGTGTGGCAAATTCTGAGCATAGACATTCAAAATACAGCTTTGTCTCGTCTTTCGTCGCAGGCGTGGGTTTCTGCGCGGTTCTGGTAGCATTCTATGTGTCTTTCTACTACAACGTCATCATTGGCTGGGCCCTGTACTTCCTGGTGGCAAGTGCCACCCCAGATCTGCCCTGGCTCCACTGTAACAACACCTGGAACACCGACTTCTGCATGGACAGCCAGCTCAACAACACCCTTGACACCAGCGACTATAGCAGCGCCAATATTTCCGTCGACGTCCCAAGCGGTTTCGCTGCCGGCAGCGTGGCCAAGAAACTCCATTTCTCTCCGGCGTCTGAGTACTTTCAGTGAGTGCCGATATGTGACGGGTCTTCGGGGGGGTTCGAGGCCCAGTAGGGGCAAGAGATTTTTATTTTTTTTTCCGAAACATACAGATCCGCTGAGATATAATTGGTTTCTAGACTTTGTCCATCGTCTGGAAATCTAAAATCACGACGTTTTGGAAGCTGGTTCTGTTTCCGTCCTCAGGTGAAGGGGGAGGGAGACACCTACTGTGTTGTGTCCCTTAGATAGAGCTTCACCTGAAGACGGAAGCAGATCCAGCTTCCGAAACGTCGTGATGTTACTTACCGTCGTCAGAACGTTTTATAATTTATCCAGATGCGATCTTTCTTATTTTGAAAAAATAACACTTTTAGTAATGTGACTAGCTTGGCTATCTGAAAACAGTAGCTTATTAATGTAGTGTCTAATATTAATTTACAATGTAAAAATTACGTTGTGCGGTAATGCCGAAGTAAGGGATTTTCGGGTGGGGGGGTTAAATATATGATTTTCAAAAAAGTAATAATGCACACACGCACAAAAAAACACGCCACAAGGCAGTACACGTGTCCAGACAGTATACGTGTCCGTTTCCTAACCAAGCACTACGCTACAAAGACATAGGGGAAATAGACGCTTTCTTATACTCGAAATTAGGTGGATGTAAGTGGTTAGCTACACGCTCCAGCCGTTTTAGTGGCAAGAATTTGTTCCCGATACCTGCTGGTGGGAAGGTGGTTGGAACACAGAGCCAGTTTACACGCTGTGGGGAAAATAAAAACTTTTCGTGTCTTTACCGCAATGTGATCGGCCTTGCAGACCGTAACAGTCAGTGACTGAGCTACGTCGGTCCGATGTGAAGGAGATAGGGGTTTGAATATGTAGTAAGTAAATATGTAGTAAGTATATATGTAGTAAGTATATATGTAGTAAGTAAATATGTAGTAAGTAAATATGTAGTAAGTAAATATGTAGTAAGTAAATATGTAAAGGCACAAAATATGAGACCGCTGTATTGCAAAACACAGCGACACTGCACACCCTGTGTTGTAGTTCCGCCATAATGTCGTTGTGCCATCCACGCATTCTGCCGCTTAGATAACCCCTAATTCATACTTTCAGCTACTCCTTTCTAAAGGAGCAAATGTGCGACTGAACGTAATGGAGTAATGACTAGAAAATGATACAAAAGGACAAATTATATTACGACTACGTAATAAAAGAGTAGGTTTACGTTTTGGAAGTGAAATTGGGGGGGGGGCGGGGGGGGGCGGGAGGTATGAAGAAAGGATAGAGAACAAATGTAATGTAAGCTAAACATATGAGATTTCTTAAGTCATTTTTAAAAGAAACTTCACGATAAGCAAAAATGAATGAAATAATAATTATTATAAGAGATCGACCGCAAAACGAAGTTTAGTGTAAGCGACAAAGCACTACAAAATTAAGTGTTTATAGTCTGATATTAACTTTTTTTATACTGTTCACACCTTGCACTTTCATCTGTTCACACATTTTTCAACCAACAAAATTCACACCTTCTATTACACCATACAACTTATTTCTATAACAAAATTAATCAAACATGTTTCGGTTCTCCAATGGAACCATCATCAGGGCCAAACAGGCAACAGATATCTACCAATATACAAACCTTAAAGTTAAATTACACAAGACAAAGCAGCAATTTGTTACAATACAATGTGTAAACAACTACAGGCAACTTATGACGGTTACATTGGAGAACTGAAACATGTTGGATTAATTTTATTATAGAAAGAAGTTACATGGTATAATTTTTTTTGTGTGTGAAGGGCCCCGCAGCAGATGCTACGGAGGCACCGCAGCCTTGAGGCTTATTGTGCAACCTGTGATGAATATGATGAGGTTTTCTTCTGCTTTTCCCAAGTAATGAAATTGACAGGGGAAAACCGAAGTACTCGGGGGGAAAAACCCTTCCCAGTGCCACTTTTTCCACAACAAATCCCACATGGACTGACCCGGGATCGAACCCGGGCCTCCGCGGTGATAGGCCGGCAACTAACCGCCTGAGCCATGGCACGGCCCTGTGGTATAGTGAAAAGTGTGCAATTTTTTGGTTGAAAGATGTGTGTTGTGATATTAACCTGATGTATATTTAAAGATTCGTCGCCCTCGGTGGACTAGTGGTTAGCGTGCTCGCCACTGGACCCAAGGTTCGCGGGTTCGATCCCGACCGAGGTCGATGGATATTTAAGGTTGATAAAAATCCGTAGCACCACTTCCTTCGGAGGGGAAGTAAAGCCGTCGGTCCGATGTCGTAGATTTACGGCATGTAAAAGAACCTTACGGGCATGAATAGAAATGTTACGTAAGCTAAATTCAAAGCCTCCATTTCTCACCCAAGTCTCCTGACTGCCTGCCAGATGGCTCTGGCGGACACATCAGGATCGATAGAATAGTAGCGCGGCCAGTTGTCCAGTCACGAACTGCCACGAATGCGCACAAGAGGAGGCCCGAGCCCATACAGGGCTGTTGAGCCATGGTTATTATTATTATTATATATAAAGATTCAGTTCAGATTTTTTTATGTCAGCTATTTTGCAATAACAAAAGTCTGCCCTTTATAGCATCCACAATTCATACACGCTTTCTTTCAGCCGCGCCGTCCTGGAGATGCAGCGCAGTACAGGCTTGACCGACATGGGCTACCCCAAGTGGCAGCTCGTCCTCTGTCTGCTCCTGGTCTACAGCATGCTCTACTTGTCCCTATTCAAGGGCGTCAAATCCTCGGGTACGACATTTAGACGCACAGTAGTTATTTCAATGTTCGATGCAATTCCATTTGAATGCAGTATGACCCCCCGAAACGTGCGGAAAACTTCACGAAACGACACAGAGTCACGATGCCATCAAAAGCGCTGCGATAACCTTAAAAACTTAACAGACTGGCTTTCCGGGATGAAACGCGACGTCGCTCAGTAAGTTTCCCACGTTTCGGAGATCTTTGTCGTCATCTTCAGCTGTTCAAGGTACGTTCTTCTTCGACCTTGAACAGATGAAGATTTATGTACACAGTCTATTAATCAGCGGTGATGAACTTGAACACCAGACATATCGTAGGATGCATTTCTTTCTTAGGTAAAGTAGTATGGGCGACAGCGACGCTACCCTACGTCGTTTTGACCATCCTTCTCATCAGAGGTCTCATGCTGCCCGGGGCTATTGGAGGTATTGTCTACTACCTGAAGCCCGAGATGGAGCGTCTGTCGGATACTCAGGTAATCTCTTCTTCGTGGTCGTCTTACACAAATCAACACTTGTTTAAAATTTTTTGGGTTTTTGTCCGGCGTAAATTTTTGGTGTATCACCAACGTTTCTGGAACACTTATTTGTCTCATTTTCAGGGTCCCCCCTTTTTACCTAAGACCCTGAAGATGGGACAAAAAGTGATCCCGAAACGTTGGTCATAAACCAAAAATTTACGCCGGGCAAAAACCCAAAAAATTTTAAGCAACATTACGACCACGGCGGAAGCCTTCAATTACATAAATCAACACTTGACCCCCTAAGCCTTTGGTTCCTATCCCAGTTGCATCAGTACGAATAACACAGTTACGGGTCTCAGTGTGAATGCCTTTTTTTTACGGGTCGAGGTCTTCAGCTCCCACCACGAAGCTGGAAGACCAGAGTACTGCTCTTTCTCTGGCACCTCTCAAAAAGTGATTACTACACGTGGCCCCCGAAATAGCTTTCGGGGTTTGGGATTTGCCGACCGCGTCATTCTTTCAGGAGCGATATTAAGTGCTGAGCGGGACACAGTGACGAGCCAGTTTTTTTCGAAAAATTTGCGGGTCAGTTTGCTTCTTGGCTTTGTAGAGTCTTGAAACCATTATAATGCAATTGCAGGTACTGGCCTGGTACAGATGTTCACTCACGAGAACAGCTATGACCTTGGTCACTGTGACGGAACGGTAAGTCAGAGCCATTGTATGTTTATGGCCGGTGAGCGATGTATTGCTGCTAAAATATATTCGGCTTAAATGCAATCGTCTTGAAAGCCTGATCATAAAATTACATTTATCGCTGATCATAAACAGACTCCCGGCGGGCAATCCTCTTTGGAGATTCTCAAAATGCACGTATATTTTGAATTGCAGCCTATTATTGCTCTGCTTGTGCCATGTATTTGCCTTCTACATAGTAGTGAGTGAAATAAACAAGCAACAAACAATAAAAAAAGAGCAGTACAAAACGTAGTGATCGTTCACACACTTAAAATGTCATCCACTAATGTTCTATATGTGTTATTACCCTTTGAGCCCAATGGTTACTATATGTACCGCCACGTTTAACATTCACAAATTCTACGTTCTGCCCACACACTGTATTTATGTGTTTTGTGTGGATCTCAGAACAAACAGCGATTATTTCACTGTACAGCATTAACTGACTGGTTTGTATAACTGAGACGGAGTGTGTTTACTGCGCGGTACGGACTGTATTTATGTGTTTTGTGTGGATCTCAGAACAAACAGCGATTATTTCACTGTACAACATTAACTGACTGGTTTGTATAACTGAGACGGAGTGTGTTTACTGCGCGGTACGGACTGTATTTATGTGTTTTGTGTGGATCTCAGAACAAACAGCGATTATTTCACTGTACAACATTAACTGACTGGTTTGTATAACTGAGACGCAGTGTGTTTACTGCGCGGTACGGACTGTATTTATGTGTTTTGTGTGGATCTCAGAACAAACAGCGATTATTTCACTGTACAGCATTAACTGACTGGTTTGTATAACTGAGACGGAGTGTGTTTACTGCGCGGTACGGACTGTATTTATGTGTTTTGTGTGGATCTCAGAACAAACAGCGATTATTTCACTGTACAACATTAACTGACTGGTTTGTATAACTGAGACGGAGTGTGTTTACTGCGCGGTACGAGCCGAGTCTTTGAATACGTTTTAGGTTAATTTTTATCTTTAAAGTAATCCTGAAATAGCTTCCAAAATTCAAAGTGCCTACTACGTGCTGCTCATGAAGCCCACCCGAATTAGATTTATCAAAATTAATCGCCTTGTTTTACAGTAAAAAATAATTAAATGAAATTTCCAAATTATGGGCTTTAGCTTTTATGTTTAGAGGGTTATATAATTACCCCATTCCCCTGACGATAGACACTATGACAACATCTGTCAGTTCCAGTCGCTCCAGTCAGTCTGTTCTGCACACAGCAGACCTACACTGTCGATATCTCATAAGCCAGAAGGCATTCCAGCCTCGGCTCCTGACACGACTTCAGCACAGTGATGAAATAACGGAACGCAATAAAGCGGGGACGAAAGAAGAGAAGCATGTAAAATGGAGACCAATAAAGACCGTGAAGAGAGCTTCTTCAACCGATTATATGTGCGTTTGAGCCTGCCATCTTCTGAGACACGCTTCATATCCCGGCCGGAATAAGGCTCTGTAAAATGAAAGGCTTCTCTCTGTAAATATCTTCTATGTCTTTTCTGTACCATAAATTTTTATTAATTATTGATTCTTATATAATAAATGACATTTCACACAATAGGGGTTATAATGCTTCGAATTAAGTTTAAGGTAAACCCGTCCTTGTGCAAGACATAAAGGCGTATGGGGGAATGGAGGTATAACTCCATGAATTCTTAGCCTTGACACTAGATAAGAGTGGTCAGCTTCGTATTCCGGAACTTTAGCCTGGAGAAAAAAATGCCGGTACTAAAGAACAGGACGCTGTTTGGGTTCCATTGTCGGTCTGAACTTCTCAGAGAAGAGAAAAGTCTCTCCCCCGATGACGGGAATCGAGGTTCGATTCCTATGTCGTCCAGCCCTTAGGGTAAAGTGTAGAAATGATGGCGAGTGTTCGGCAGGAAGCATAAACAGTCGAATTTAAGGGGACAGGAAAAAAACAGACAAAAACTTTCATTGAGGACAGCAAATTTCATTACTAATTTTTGTTTGTGGTTTATTTAATGACACTGGCTGTAGATCAGATTACACTGTGTCGAAGTATAGGATGACTAATGAATAATGAATTGGAAGGGATCTGAAAGGAAGCGATCGTGACTGCTTTGACGTTTAAAACCCAGAATGTACTGTGAAGGAGTAACTGATGGAGACCACAAAAGGCGGCAGTCAACGTAGGAGGTAACCGTGCTACAATTTGAACCCAGGACCTTCCGATCTCCTCAGCAATTCCCTGCAATCTATAGAACACGAAGCTTTATTACTGTGTTCACAACGGCCCGCCATTTATCCCTATATTGGGCCTTATTTGACTCCATCCTATACAACGAAGATCCATTTTAACATTATCTTCACCTTAACGACTGCGTCTTCCAAGTTGTCCCCCTCATATTTCCCCACCAAACCCCTGTAGGCACCTCTCCTCTTGCCATCTGCCCCACCTATCTCATTATTTCCTTTATTTGATTATCCGAATAATACTAATACTAATGAGTAAAATCACGAATGTCTTCATTACGCAACTTTCTCTCGTCTGCTGTTTCTTCCACCGTCCGAGTTCCTAATGTCTTCCTCAGCACCCATTTTCGAAGAACTTTAGCCCATGTTCTGTCCTTAATGTGAGAGACCACGTTTCACATCCATGCAAAACAACAGGCAAAATTATAGTTCTCTTATCTTTAAATCTCTAAATTCGTAATCTCTTCAGTATATGACGTTTTGCTGTATTTCTTGTTTGTTGGAAAATAAATTATATTCGTTAGGGTTTTGCGAATAAAGCCGTCATAAAATAAAATAATATATTACAATAGAACAGTATTAACAACGCTGATACTGCAGTAAGAATTGTGCAGAGTCAAGACGTCTATGCAACATGGCGATTGACATCACGAATTTAGCTCGCAACTCTCTTTAAGAGGTATCCGCCATTTTGTGCTAAGTTGCAAACTTCTGTTCTGCAGGTGTGGGTGGATGCCGCTGTCCAGATTTTTTATTCGGTGGGTGCAGGGTTCGGTGTCCATCTGTCCTATGCCAGTTACAACACCTTCCACAACAACTGTCTCCGGTAAGTAAGGCGACGTAATTCGGGACCAAGACGTGCATGACAAAGTTCCTGCGAGACTTCTGGAAGACTTGAGGTCGTGCCATGGCTGTGGCTGTCAGTCGGCAGCCTCTCATCGCAAAGGCCAGAGTTCAACCCCATGTCAGTCCATGTGAGAATTATGGTGGTGAAAGTGACATTAGGGCAAGTTTTTCTCCGAGTACTTCGGTTTTTCCCTGTCAGTATCATTCCACAAATGCTCCATACTCATTCAATCATCTACCACCGACGTTGTATAATGTTTTTCTCCCAGTACTTCGGTTTTTCCCTGTCAGTATCATTCCACCAATGCTCCATACTCATTCATTCATCTACCACCCATGCTGTATAATGTTTTTCTCCCAGTACTTCAGTTTTCCCCTGTCAGTATCATTCCACCAATGCTCCATACTCATTCATCCATCTACCACCAACGCTGTATAATGTTTCTCTCCCAGTACTTCAGTTTTCCCCTGTCAGTATCATTCCACCAATGCTCCATACTCATTCATTCATCTACCACCAACGCTGTATAATGTTTTTCTCCCAGTACTTCAGTTTTCCCCTGTCAGTATCATTCCACCAACGCTCCATACTCATTCATTCATCTACCACCAACGCTGTATAATGTTTTTCTCCCAGTACTTCAGTTTTCCCCTGTCAGTATCATTCCACCAATGCTCCATACTCATTCATTCATCTACCACCAACGCTGTATAATGTTTTTCTCCCAGTACTTCAGTTTTCCCCTGTCAGTATCATTCCACCAATGCTCCATACTCATTCATTCATCTACCACCAACGCTGTATAATGTTTTTCTCCCAGTACTTCAGTTTTTCCCTGTCAGTATCATTCCACCAATGCTACAAACTCATCTTCATCTACACGTTGCTCTTAACAGACCGACAAATAGGCGAAGCCTGGGAACGTTCCAAAATCAGTGTTCTCTCAGGAACACGTGAGCTTTGGATACGAAAAACTTTCACTTATCCTTAAAAAAAGGTTGGGCTTTAGGATGTAGCTACCTTGGCTCAGAAAGTTGGTGGCCGGCCTGTAAACGGGTCAGTCCGTGAGGATTTGTGGTGGACAAAGTGGCACTGGTAGAGGTTATTCTCCAAATAATTCTCTTTTCCCCATTCAGTATTATTGCACCACTAACGCCATATAAACTAAGCAGTTGAGAGCATCGTTAAATAAACACATTTCTGTCGCTCTGTCTGCAAGATTTAAGGTCCTTGCAAAGTTGAAATCTTTGTATTTCTGGGATGTTACGCAATGTAGATTGGTAATTTGTTACCGAAGTTTCGGGACATCCTATCGGTCCCATCTTCAAGGATCAAGCAGCTTTGTTGGACTGTTTGATCCTTGAAGATGAGACCGACAGGTTGTCCCGAAACGTCGCCAACTAATTATCAGTCTACGCTGCGTAACATCCCAGAAGGACGAAAATCTCATTTAGACCGTGGTGGAGGCCTGTTAGTGGCTACCGACGTTTCGAAGGAAAGCAGCTACTTTATTTTCATTGGTCAAGAAGTCATCGACCTGGGTGCAGTTACAGTAACACGTGTATGGTAAGTTCCTTAAATTTTCAAACGGAAAATATGAAATACCGTGTAAAAGCATTAGCGGCCTGGTAATTGGTAATAACCATGGGCTGTAGGTGGGCGGGTATTTAGTGTTTGTGGAAATGGGGCGTAAGGGAAAGATCGCCATTTGATGTAATTCATGGACGGACATCGGCGTCGGCAGGAAACTTGCAAGGTGGTGCGCGTTAGTACATACAGAGTGACCAGATATTTTAATGACAGTTGCAGAGAAGCAGCGAACACTGCGATATGCGTTTAAAGTCAGCAAACTATGCAAGTCATCCTTGCAGTAAAACTGCAGAAACCTTTAACAAACTTGATTTGTTTTTGCAGAATTTTTATTAATTTGGTTAAAAAATTATTAAATAAGAAATTAAGTTGTGGCGAAACGCCAAGATGGTGCCAGGGCACCAACTTGCACCTCGCTGTCGCTCATCCCTGATTGACAGTGTTGTGAGAACAGCTGCGCAGAATGACAGATCGCTCTTCTTGTGTCTTCTGACAGGGACTGCCTCGTCACGACGGCCGTCAACTGCTTCACCAGCTTCTTCTCCGGTTTCGTCATCTTCACCTACCTGGGCTTCATGTCGCACAAGCAAGGCATCCATATCAGCGACGTGGCCACTGAAGGTACGTGTTCAGCTCCATAGCATTTCGGATACAGCAATTATGTAACGGACAATACTAATGAATTTGTGCCAGCTAAATCCTCCGTGCACAGATGTGTACTCAGGCTGAGGGTCTTGTTATTTGGAGGCGTTAAATTTTCGCTTTAATTTCGCCCTTTGGCACAAGATTGCACACAACGTGTTGTGCTGTCATATTAAGGGTAAAAGTGCTAGATAAGTTGAGATCTGCGCTTTTCCGGAATATTACGCCGCGATGAGTGGTGTTTCTGTACCGACGTTTCGGGACAACCTATCGGTTCCATCTTCAAGGGTTAAGAAGTCCAAGACTTGGACTTGACCCTTGAAGATGGGACCGATACATTGTCGCGAAACTTCGGTAACAGCTGGTCACCCCTATTTTATATTAAGAATGAGGTTATGTCCAACGACGCAAGCTACTGAATCGTTAAATATCTGCTTCGCTGCAGGCCCAGGCCTGGTGTTTCAGGTTTACCCCGAAGCTGTGGCCACTTTGCCGGGCTCAAACTTCTGGTCCATGCTGTTTTTCTTCATGCTCATCATGTTGGGGGTGGACAGTGCTGTGAGTATCACTGGACATGAGTATCACTGGACATGAGTATCACTGGACATGAGTATCACTGGACATGAGTATCACTAGACATGAGTATCACTGGACATGAGTATCACTGGACATGAGTATCACTGGACATGAGAATCACTGGACATGAGTATCACTGGACATGAGTATCACTGGACATGAGTATCACTGGACATGTTTGTGGGACAAGAAGCTGTTATTGGACGGACAGTGCTGTGAGTATCACTGGACATGAGTATCACTGGACATGTTTGTGGGACAAGAAGCTGTTATTGGACGGACAGTGCTGTGAGTATCACTGGACATGAGTATCACTGGACATGTTTGTGGGACAAGAAGCTGTTATTGGACGGACAGTGCTGTGAGTATCACTGGACATGAGTATCACTGGACATGTTTGTGGGACAAGAAGCTGTTATTGGACGGACAGTGCTGTGAGTATCACTGGACATGAGTATCACTGGACATGTTTGTGGGACAAGAAGCTGTTATTGGACGGACAGTGCTGTGAGTATCACTGGACATGTTTGTGGGACAAGAAGCTGTTATTGGACGGACAGTGCTGTGAGTATCACTGGACATGAGTATCACTGGACATGAATATCACTGGACATGTTTGTGGGACAAGAAGCTCTTATTGGACGGACAAAAAATCATATCACCGGCGTAGATGGAAAGATAATATTGAAATGGATCTTAAAGGAACAGGATTGGAGGATGTGGAGTGGATTAATCTGGCTGAGAATAAGGAGAAGTGGTGGGCTTTTGTTTACACGGCCATAAACATTCTGGTTGCATAAAATTTGGGGAATTTCTTGAGTAGCTGAGTAACTGTCAGCTTCTTAAGAAGGGAATGTGCTCCGTGGAATTAGTTAGAAACTATTATTTACATGATAGTGAATGGTTAAACTGGAATTGATGTAATGCTCAGTTTTACATTTTAATTTAGAAGCTGTCGGTGCCATTAAGATACTTAATTTCCTTAGTCTTAGGACTGTGCTACTTTTCTTTGCAGATGGGAGGCATGGAGTGTGTCATCACCGGTCTTATGGACGAGTTCCACTCCTTCTTTCAAGGCCGCCGTTTTGGCCGTGAGATTTTCACACTTGGAGCAGCTGCTGTTTCCTTTTCCATTGCTTTAATCAATGTGACACCAGTAGGTACAACTGTTTAAACAGTCAATGTGACAACAGTAGGTACAACTGTTTAAACAGTCAATGTGACAACAGTAGGTACAACTGTTTAAACAGTCAATGTGACAACAGTAGGTACAACTGTTTAAACAGTCAATGTGACAACAGTAGGTACAGCTGTTTAAACAGTCAATGTGACAACAGTAGGTACAACTGTTTAAACAGTCAATGTGACAACAGTAGGTACAGCTGTTTAAACAGCCAATGTGACAACAGTAGGTACAGCTGTTTAAACAGCCAATGTGACAACAGTAGGTACAGCTGTTTAAACAGCCAATGTGACAACAGTAGGTACAGCTGTTTAAACAGTCAATGTGACAACAGTAGGTATAACTATCGGCTACAGTTTTACTAGTAACGTCTGCACAACA
Organism: Reticulitermes speratus; assembly: GCA_021186555.1. NCBI lineage: Eukaryota > Metazoa > Arthropoda > Insecta > Blattodea > Rhinotermitidae > Reticulitermes > Reticulitermes speratus. Next base: position 39,740,802 of record JAJKFL010000004.1, on the reverse strand, counting down.
GAAAACCCTCGACGTTCGCGTCGGTTACGTTTGGAAAAATCTCGTTAACAGTGAAACCAAAACGCTCCAATTAAAGGCCTTGTTGGAAAAAATGGTTTGTGAAGAATCAAAGGATCGTGAAAGAAAATACTTTTTTTTCAATAGCTCGACAGCCCTTGGGGGCCTAGGACGCCTCATTTTTCGAGGATTCACGATCACACACTTTTTAGACACACCACACTTGGTAGGACTCCTCTGGACGAGTGATCAGCCCGTCGCAGAGACCTCTACCTGACAACAAACAACACTCACAACAGACAGACATCCATGCCCTCGGTGGGATTCGAACCCGCAATCCCAGTAAGCGAACAGACGCAGACCCACGCCTTAGACCGAGCGGCCACTGCGATCGACAAATAAAATAATATGTATATTAATTTTAATAAATAGGAAAATATTTGAATTGATATTTACTGAAATGAAGTCGGTGTTCCTAGCTGAAGGTTATCAGGGTGATCGATAAGGTAGAGCGGGCACTGAAGACTATAAGCGGTTATGTTCGATCGCCTGCCTTCTTCTGCATGTCTTTAAGCACCTCTTCGTGTGCTGGATGACAGCCTCCAGCTCCATCTTCCAGCCGTACACACAAGGCCCTGTCTATCTTTTCGAGGAAAGGATCCCGAAGTCTTACACAGTGAACTTTCACACTCGATGTGCCTCTGGTCTTGTCTTCACGTTTCGTAAAAAGAAAGCGCCTGGCCGCAGCAACGTTAATTCCCCTGTCCGTCATTACGTCCGTATATCACACTTCCCAGACATAATTAAAATACGGGGATAAATAGTTCCAAAACTTGCGAAAAATACAGTAGAGATGCATTCTATATCGCCTGCTATCCAGACAGCTGCCGAGTGCGGCAGACAGGCAGATGCGGCCTCTTCTGTACTATGCCACAAGCTTAGGTAAGCGCGACCGCGCATGAGTGAGGGACACACACCGCGAAGCACAAACGTTGTCGCAGTAAGTCTTCAGCGAAAGAGCCAAACCGCGAACGAGGAGTGCCTGCTGTAATCTTGCGGTGACAGGCGAAGGAGCAACTCAGACTTTGAGTGAGAAAGTTTGAGTACGAATTGTAAGATTCTTCATGGGGGTGTTTTTGCCTTATTACAAGAGCATGCTACGCATAGCGACCAACAAATATAGGCGGTCCACGAGCCCATCGCAACAAACTGAAGACCACCCACTATTCGGGCGAATTCGAGCGTATTTACGGGAAATCAAAACAGAAGAAAGATTTAAGTAAAACTCTCTATTTGAGCACCAAGCCTGTTTTAGAAAACTTGGCCATGCGCCTCACTGGTACAGCAAGGCCCTTCGGTAAGCTTTGCATAGGGGCCCGAAAACTGATTCCTCAGTTCCCTAAATATTTATTTGGCTCAATGTTCGCGCCTTAAATGAGTCACCGTCTTGCAGTGTGACAGTAAGTCACTAAACAGTGGAACTGGTCAGAAGGAACTGGGTTCAATTCAAGTTCACATTGTCACTAATTTAAAACAAAAGGTGTAATTAATATCAGTGTAATGACAAACGTCATATAATGACAAACAGTCACCTTAGCCTCATTTCCCAAAGTGTTGTCAACATCAAACACACTGCAGGCAATCCACAATATGCAACACAATATTTGTGGTAATAAATAACTGCAGTCAAAATGTTAGCAGTCCGTTCAGTCACATTACATATTCCATTACATAACATGTACTAACTAAGTCTGAAGGACGAGATTTTGCAATACGTATAATTCTTGAATTTTCATGGCCATTTCAGAATCAAATAGTTATCATTCCAGTATACGGTAGTTAACATTCCAGTATTTAGTAGTTAGCATTCCAGTATTCAGTAGTTAGCATTCCAGTATACGGTAGTTAGTATTCCAGTATTCAGTAGTTAGCATTCTAGCATTCAGTAGTTAGCATTCCAGTATTCAGTAGTTAGCATTCCAGTACACGGTAGTTAACATTCCAGTATTCAGTAGTTAGCATTCCAGTATTCAGTAGTTAGCATTCCAGTACACGGTAGTTAACATTCCAGTATTCAGCAGTTAGTATTCCAGTATTCAGCAGTTAGCATTCCAGTATTCAGCAGTTAGTATTCCAGTATTTAGCAGTTAGCATTCCAGTATTCAGCAGTTAGCATTCCAGTATTCAGCAGTTAGCATTCCAGTATTCAGCAGTTAGTATTCCAGTATTCAGCAGTTAGCATTCCAGTATTCAGCAGTTAGCATTCCAGTATTCAGCAGTTAGTATTCCAGTATTCAGCAGTTAGCATTCCAGTATTCAGCAGTTAGCATTCCAGTATTCAGCAGTTAGTATTCCAGTATTCAGCAGTTAGCATTCCAGTATTCAGCAGTTAGTATTCCAGTACTAAAGTCGTTGTTGTCATACTGTGACAACACAAAACTTATCCAGCTTGATGACTTACTATCCTTATCCAGTCAGTGTGCCACTAAGCGTATCTTCAAGATACTAAACCATCATTTCCATTGCAGGGCGGTATCTACATGTTCCACCTGTTCGACACTTACTCCGCCGGCATCTCTCTCCTGTGTTCTGCTCTCTTTGAAGCCATTGCAGTATCTTGGTTTTACGGTAAGTTTGGGGACGAGGAAGTTATAGCCAGGGTCGGGACCGCCAAATTCGAGGGAAAATTCAAATTAAAGGCATTAAAATTGTTCTAATTACAAGGTGATTTAGCTAGGGTTCGTGCCCCTTTAACACGTTACTGCGCATGGTCAAGGCACTACCTAGATGTGCTACGCACACGGCGACTTGGAAAGCGCCTGAAGTTTTAATATATGAATTATGTTTTATATAGATCAGTAGCTATGTATATATGTCATTACAATGACGACATAATCATCCCACAAATACTGTACCCCAGTTTACTACAGTCAGAGAGCTTACATTGGGATTTTACAGTGGATTACACACAACAAATTACTGGTTTTATCATTCTGTAAATTTGGTGTAACCGTTTGCACATTTTAAGGCGCTTTTCGCGACTATGCGAAAAGCGCCTTTTAGTTTCGTCACGTGTGTCTGTCCGTCTGCATCAGTCAAGTCGGATCCCACTGCACATATTTTCCCGAAAGTTGATATTGGAGACTTTCATGAAATTCTGTCGAGAAAATACAGATTTGGGTAAAAGCGGAAAAAATATATCGGGCACTTTATTTGGATACGTCACACTTCGACAGTGCTATTGCTGTGTTTACAGAACTGCTAGACAATGTCCTGGTGAGGCCGAAATACAGGGTATACACAAAAGAATGGTGCGGTTTCAATAGTGAAAACTATTGAAACCGCACCATTCTTTTGTGTATACTCTGTATGTCGGAGGCGAATTAGTAAAACTTGGCTATGATTTGCAACTCTGGTGTACAAAATTGCGTTATGTGATGCCTAACTCTTGATAAGGTTTTAACGTGATTTTTGTCAGTTCCGTGAGCAAAATCCTAGTTAAATATTTCGTTCCTCAACTTAAACCAAAACCGGAATATTAACACATGGAATGGGAAAAACACGTGATGTAATTACAGCAGATTTAAGTGGCAATGTACTTTGAACTTACGGTGTAAGACACACAGTACCGCTGATGTTACCTTCACATGCACAGGCCTGGAACGATTTTGCCAAGATGTGGAAGCAATGCTGGGCTCGAAACCGGGGATATATTGGCGGATCTGCTGGAAGTTTGTCAGTCCATCTTTTCTTATAGTAAGTATCTAAATGACTGTAATAAAAATGACACTGTCTTGTATTTACATCTTCTTCTTCTGCTTTGGCACACGGTCCTTACAGTTTAACCAGTGCCTCCTTCACAATGCTAGCACATACGCATGTCTTCCACCTTGCCTTGTTACGTCTTTTGCAGGGTGTCGTCATGTTCGCTCTGCTGTACCAACAGCCCCTCAAGTATGACGAGTACCTCTACCCCAACTGGGCTGAATGGATCGGTTGGACTCTAGCACTTTCGTCTATTCTTATGATTCCCCTTTTTGCCTTCATCAGCATGTTACAAACACCTGGAACGTTGAAAGAGGTTAGTGTCAATGTTTTATGTCCTTCGACCGGTTTTCCTTAGATGATTGTCGGGATAATATCAGAAATAGGCCACGACTGGCCATTATTGTACCTGCCAGCCCTTGACATTTACCACAGCCTCTAAGACCTTCACAGCAAATACATCATCATTTAATAAACCAGCCCGGAAATTACATTTCTCAACACAATATTTACCTCAACATAAGACAATAATTTTTTTTTCTTAATTCGTCATCTGACAAGCAGGGAGTCGCCTTGTAATTATGCACAACGTTAAACATATTCTGCCCTCCCAACTGCACACTGTAAAGTGGCGTCGTCGTAAATTCGGGTAAATACGGCATTTCAAACACAACGTAATGGCATTGTGTCAATTTTATTTCTAATTTTCTTTAACATTACAAATGGCAAGAAAAATGTCATATTGGGACAGTCGCAACAGAATATTACGTGAACTAAATGATTGGTGCCTAAGCTCAGAATGAACATTGGCCTTCTTGTGGAGGTACGGCTCCAGTTCTCTTAACCTTCAGCACTACATAGAATACAGAAGAATCTTTAGCGTCACACTTGGGTCAGCTTAACCCCAGGAAACGACTCTATTGGGCAGGAAGAATCACAGAATAGTACATACTGTGATACAAATACTTAATAATGACAATAATAGTTGTCAAATAAAATAAGGACCCTGTATATGGCCCTAGCTTTGCGTTACCATCATAACGACAGTTTCTCTGTATTTCAGAGGCTTGCAATTAACATCACCCCCATGGAAGAGCACGAGAGCATCAGACAGACACATAAGGTCAGCCGGTTCCGCTGCAGACATTGGCTTTATGTCTAGACAGACAGACAGACAGACAGACAGACAGACAGACAGACAGACAGAACATGTGAGCTGGTGAAAGAGAAGTTGATCGTATCTATCATTATCACCATCATCATCATCATTTAACAACTTACGTGAGTGAAAATATTATTTTCTTACAAAGAACGAACCGTCTGTAAATAGCTGCTAAATAATCAGAAGGTCAAAACACCGAAATTCGTATTCAGGTGCACACTTCAGCACTTCAGCACTTCAGCACAGGCGACTTTATTGAATTGGGTTTTGATTTTGGTTTACGTATGCTAAATGTTTAAGAAAATATGCCTTGAAAATATTATTTAAAATTCAAATTTCATTTGAAATTCAATACAATTTGAAAAGTTAGGACCTGTCCCCAGATTACCGCAGTACAATATCAAAACAGGAAGACTGATGGCTGTCTGTTGAACAAGCTGTTGAACAAGATGTTGAACAAGCTGTTGAACAAGCTGTACCAACGCGATCTCAGAACAAGCAGTCATTATTTTGAAATTATTTATTCCATGCATTTTGCTAAATATTCACTTATAAGACCAACTTAATGCACAAATTACAAACACATTTAAAAGTATGGTCTTTCACCACTCCTACATGTTTCGGCACGTCTGTGCCATCGTCAGGGAGCGCATAAACCAAATTTAAATCTTACTGGTATATAACAGATTACATCAGTAATAATTATTAAGTACATTAAAATTCTGTGTTCATTACGAACACAGAATTTTAACCATCGTCTATCGTACTTTACATGTCATTCAGCAGAAGTTTAAACGCCGTGACGTGATATGACGTCACGACGCAGCTTACCTCTTGACTGAGTCAAGTGGGGGGGGGGGGGGGGGCGGCGTCTGAACTCTCCGATAGACTGGGGCATCTGCAGATCGGTCTAAAGCCGCGATGTAGGCACGGGTTTGGTCCTGGGATATTTTGTGTGGATTTATTAATAGCAATTTGACACTGAAGAAGGCTCCATATTAATTCGTCCATCACCGACGCTATATAAATTTAGCAATTGACAGCGTCGTTAAATGAAACACTTGACACACACACACACACATACTCACACACACTTACTCACACACTCACTCACACGCACACACTCACACTGACACACACTCTCACACACACACACTCTCACACACACACACACACACACACTCTCATACGCACACACTCACACTGACACACACACTCACACGCTCACACACACATACTCACACACACACTCTCACACTCACACACACACACTCTCACACACACACACACACACACACACACACTTAATTCTGTTCAAAATCCCGGCAGTGAGATCTTCACATCTCAAATAAATAAATAACTAAATTAATTAATATCCAATTAATTCTTCTGCACAGAATTTTAACCATCGTCTGTTATTTCATTTTTTATATACTTTACATCAACTGCAAAAATCAATATGATAAACATTTAATGCTTTTATGTTTCATAATATGTTATACATTAACCGACCTAAACCTGGAGTTTAGCTGCTGAATGCAGTATTTAATGAGTATTACGTATGTAATTGTTATATAACAGAAAGTTTTAAATTTGGTTTATGCACTACCTGAAGATGGCACAGACGTGCCGAAACATGTAGTAGTGAAATACTATACTTTTAAATGTGTTTGTAACTTGTGCATTAAGTTGGTTTTATAAATGAATATTTAGAACTGATTACATTTAGAACAAATATAATAACAGAGTTTCTACGTGTTTTGGCAGGCAGTATGCTTCAAATTGTCACATTCTATTGACATAATATAATTGTACCCGGTGCTTGACTGTGGGTGCGATGGAATGGAAATCCAACGCATTTCCTTCTGCCATACTTGAAACATGTGTCACAGTTCTCTCATGTTAAATATGCAAGATGCAAAATTCTGTTGCTTCTAGTCTATCGGCTGTTTTTAGTCTTTAAACACTTAAGTATAGATTATTAAACGATAGATTCAGATTAAACATGAGCCAATGAGAGGTGCTCTAAATTAACACAACACTGCTAAGTAACCAGTTAAATAGAACTGGCTCCAAAGCAAAATATAACATTCATGTTTATATTTATGTTCTTTAGATGACCTTGAAAACAGTTTTTGTCAAAAAGCAGCTATATTGATGTACGTGTGTTCTGCATTTTTGTGAAACAATGTAAAAACAACAAACAATAATAATAGTAATAACAGTAAATATTTAAGTACAGTATCAAAAGAGTAGTTGTAATGTGATGATAGCTTATGAGAAACGTAAAGGAAAAGCCAATAACATACCGAACGATAGCAGGCTCAGAAAGAAAACTGTAAGTTTGTTTTGTTGTAGTTCAAAGTGGTAACTGTCAGTACAGTACTCACACAGTAACAGTAAAGTAAACATACAAGTTGAGTGAAAATGCAATACAATAATTATCCTGGATGACTAAACAGACTGTAATAAACAGTCAAACACTGTTACAACACGTTACTGCAATTACAGCAGCAACATTTGTTTGCTAATGTTAAAAAAACATATATCTAATATAATCTAATTAGTCTAAAAGGAATAAGACACAGAAGTGTGTGTTCAATTGACCAATATCTTAATAACAGTTGTAAATGATAAATACCCGTTGTTTAGACGTACAATTATTTTTTAAAGAAAAGCAACCTCAGCATTTTCTGCATACATATTTATGAATTTGAGTCAAATGTGGAAAATAAGTGTTCACTGTTTAGTCACATGTAATAAATATGTAAATGACTTATAAAGCCATATTCAGAGACCGTGTATGTTGCACCAATGTATGTCTGCTGTCAAATACTCAGAATGGTACTTAATCAAAACAACAGTTCACACAAGTCATCTTTTTTTTTTTCTCAGTCCCGTTCATTTAGTCGTGATTACCAGCCACAGGTTTTCATAATTTATTTCATACAAATTTCCCAACTATAAGAAGCCTCCCTTTCTTTGGCTCTGTGCAGTGACCATATTCACTACAGAGACATCTATGAACCACTACATAGCGATGCAAGTCTTCTTCAGTTAAAATCATGTCATCAGGCAAATACTTCCAAGTCTTTTGACGGACTGTAATGCCCTCGTGAACATCATAATGAAGACATTGCAATTCTTGAAACAATCAGTAACTACTTACCATTCGACATGGTCTAACATCCCAGAAGACTTGAACCTTCATCAGAATTCTTACAAGTTGAAGTTCTGACAGGGTGTTTCTGAAGGTTCAAGTCTAATGGGACATGTGCTGTGTTGCTGGACAAGTGGTTGCCAGTGTTTCAAAGGATTGCAGTGTCTTCTTGACCCTAAAGACAAAAGCAATATGGACCATTGACACACTGGCAACTACACGCCCAATGACACAGTGTCACCTCACTGAATATAGGCATCTTCAGCAACACTACTGTCAGAACCTCAAACCTCGCAGCAAACTTTACTTGCTTCAGATTGCCTCACTTTACGTGTTAAATAACGGTATTTATTACTTAAAATATTTCGTGTTATTTACAAGCAAGACAGAAATATAAATTATAATTTAAAAATATTAGGAGCAACATTTGTAAAAACTTAGGGGTCAGACAATTGTTTGGTTTTGGGTCCCACAATATCTTAATAAGCCCTGGATTTCTGAAATGCAGGACTCACTGTTCTGTATCCTCCATCCTATCAACATAGGTGACATAACTAAAGAATTTAGACAGCCAAGTCCAGCATTTGTTAGAAATAAAAATACCTTTTTTATAAGGTAGAATTAATAAGAGATTGGCATCATTGTAAAGAGATTACAAGAACTCAGAAAAAATTACTGCAGTTATTTGTAGGAAAAATTAATTCAATGATGGTATAAAAATACTTGATAATGTAAACGAAATGTACTAATTAGTGCCTTTTCAGCTCCTTTCATATTTTGTGTAACAAAAAATAGGTCACTGTATTACTGTGTACTTATGTATGAACGTCCATCCAGCTGTTGCTGCGTGTACATTGCTGATCTTGACCTTGTTGGAATGTACAGCCATTTTGGTAAACAGTTCTCTGTGTGGTACAACGTCCACGTGTAGTTCTTGAGGTCATCTCCACAGAACTGAGAACATGACTGCACAGTTTCATGTATTTTATTCTTCAGCCATCAACAACTGAAGCATCACCTCATAAATTCTACATTTAGAACAGCAACAGATATTTCTATTAAATTTAAATGACTGGTAAACCATACACAAAATTTTATATTCAGTAGTGTCATGAAAATAAAACTTTGTGCTTGGTACTGTGCTTACATCTGCTACGAGATAAAACAGGGGCACTAAAGCTCAAGGTAAAGAGATCTTGAAATAATCCAGCAAACTTGATGGCTAAAATGGGGTGCTGAGTTTGCATTGGTATTGTTTGGGTCCCAAGGCCAGTGTGTTCTGTGTTTTGGGTCATGGACGAAAAAGGTTGAGAACTTTTGAGATAAAGGGTTAGATTAGTGGAACATACGAGTATATGTTCTGTGTTTCCAACTCTGAATATGGCTGTCAATCTCTATGGAATACAAATAAATGCAGAGGATTTTCAGTTCCAGACAAATAATTTGTCATGGATATCAGTGTGGCAGTGTCTAGCTCATATTGTGATATAGAAAAGCATGCTTTAAAATCTTTTTGGGTGATCAGCCATGTGAAGATGTAGTTGTTTCAGACACCGTCTCTGTCTCCGTCATCAGGGTGTTGATGTGATTAGTGACATGTCTGCCCACTGCTTACTTGGGAGCCCAAATGCAGACAGCTCAGGTACAATGGGCAGAGTCCAGTGATCAGTCAACACAGACCCCATGTTGCTTAACCTGGAATATACAGGATGCTGTTTGTTGTAGGTCTTTCTTTCCATTATTTTTGTATGTCCCAGTCTTCTTGGAGTGCCATAAAGGCCTGTTAAAGCCGTCGGGATGAAGCCACATCTCAATGGCTTCTTTCACCAAGTGGTCCATGTAGCTTGTTGTTTCTTGTACTGTGTAAATACATGTCTTACATATATATATATTATAATGTGAACATGGTTTGTAATTTTATGGATGATAAATTACAGAAATTATAGGAGGAAATGTATTAGTATGTAATATAATGAAGGCAGTTACATGTAATTGTAATAAAAAATTATCAGTACAACTGTTAGTTGTGTTTGGCCCGACATAACACGGGTCTTACAGTCGCAGCATGTATATACTTGGCCTGTCTTATAAAACACGAAAGGTTATGCTTAACTATTTTATTTCACTTCATTCAGTAACAGCAGGAAGAAAAGTGTAGTGGACTCTCCAACAATGACAGAACTTGGAATCATCATTCCTGAATTTATCAAAACAGACTGTAATTTTTAGCCTATCTTCCTTCCTTAAGTGGAAAAGCAGGCACATGATATTACCGTGCTATATTATGTCTGTCCATAGCCCAATTTCACTTTCAAACTGCTTGATCTGTTTCATACCGACGCCATTATTGGACTCTCAAGCATCATACTTCTTAATTTCTTACATTCAGTAATTGTAACATGAAAGAAGAATTGAAATTTGAAAGAAAGAGCCATACAGGATGACTCAGAACAAGATGGTTCTGCCAAGTACATCAGAGGACAAAGACAGAGCTTCTAAGATATAAAAAAGAAGGGCTGCAGAAAGAAGAAACTGCAAGTTCGTCACTCACTGACATGTATAAAATGGAGAGGTTGATAGAAGGAGGAAACGAAAAAGCATTCCAGCAAGCTACGATTTTCCATAGGTGATACAAGAGATAAAATGAAACAATGTTATATAATGCTGTACACACCAGTTTAACAGCTGTATGCACTACAGTCAGTAGTACACCATACGCTAAGCTGGTCTTGCAGATTACCAAGGTTGCTTTAGTTATCAAATGGTACTTAAGCTTTGTACATGACACATTGTTTCAATATGTGCTATCAGACAACCTATGCTTCTACACGAACAATTACATAAAATAAGTAGCAAAAATCGTCATATAAAGTACAGACGATGCACATTGAACAGAGTATCAGAGGCTCAATAATTTACACCAAGCACTTTGGGTGTTTCATATTGCAGAAAAATTAGCAATTTAATTTACTGATAGGGCTGTACCTGTCCATGTGTGACTACACACACATATATACATACATACATACACATATTAGTTGGGCTTTGCCAAAAATGATTTTGATAACATTTTATAACGTGAATTAATTAGAATTATCAACTCCAGGAATATGAGGGGCTGAGAATGAAACATGCATGGGAGAAATCAGAAATGTGCGAGTGTGTGGAACTTTAGTCAGAAAGCATGATCGACAGAGGCCTCTTGGAAGATCTACTGAATGTGCTATCTAAGGACGCTGTCAGTTTGCTACCATCACATAGCGTTGGTGAAAGATCAATGAATATGGAGCATTGGTGGAATGATACTGACAGGGGAAAACTGAAGTACTGGGAGAAAAACATTATACAGCGTCGGTGGTAGATGAATGAATGAATGAGTATGGAGCATTGGTGGAATGATACTGACAGGGGAAAACTGAAGTACTGGGAGAAAGACATTATACAGCGTCGGTGGTAGATGAATGAATGAGTATGGAGCATTGGTGGAATGATACTGACAGGGGAAAACTGAAGTACTGAGAGAGAAACATTATACAGTGGCAGTGGTAGATGGATGAATTAGTATGGAGCATTGGTGGAATGATACTGACAGGGGAAAACTGAAGTACTGGGAGAGAAACATTATACAGCGTCGGTGGTAGATGAATGAATGAGTATGGAGCATTGGTGGAATGATACTGACAGGGGAAAACTGAAGTACTAGGAGAAACACATTATACAGCGTCGGTGGTAGATGAATGAATGAGTATGGAGCATTGGTGGAATGATACTGACAGGGGAAAACTGAAGTACTGGGAGAAAAACATTATATAGCGTGTGTGGTAGATGAATAAATGAGTATGGAGCATTGGTGGAATGATACTGACAGGGGAAAACTGAAGTACTGGGAGAGAAACATTATACAGCGTGGGTGGTAGATGAATGAATGAGTATGGAGCATTGGTGGAATGATACTGACAGGGAAAAACTGAAGTACTGGGAGAAAATCCTTTCCCAGTGCCACTTTGTCCACCACAAATCCCATACGGACTGGCCTCAGATTGAACATGTGCCTCCACAGGGAAGGGCTGGCCGGCTTGAGCCATGACACAGCCTGGGAAGATCTATTAAAACTGGATCTTAAAGAAGTACAGTGGGAGGGTTCGGACCAGGTTCTTGTGCCTCAGGATAGGGTCCAATGGGGCATCTCATGACGAATCCTCCAACTTCAAAAAAAGATGGGTAATTTTTTGAGTCACTGAGAGACTATGAGGTCCTCAGGAAGGACTGTGTAGTTAGTCAAGTAGGTACATAGCTTCAAAATGTCAGGATATGTTACATTACCTGCTACACAGAAACAAGACTTTGGAGTATGTAGGAGCACATGTCAGATATTTATGGACTGCATCCTTCTGCCAAAGGATATCAGGCTTTAAACATGAAAACAGCTCTGATCTCCAAGTACATGTATGCAAAGACTGTACTTGCAATTTCTCAAATTTTGTGTCAAATAGTGAAACATTATGTTCCATTACGTATCACAAAGACACATCGTTTCAACAGAAATCTTCACCAAGTGTTATGGCATAAAAATTAAGTACTTCTAATTCATAACATGAGGGTTCCTGGTTCGAAACTTAGAGAAAGACTAGCTATCAGAACTGAAGTTTTATGTGGTTTTCCAGTGACTTTTCACCCAAATTTTAGGCTGGTACCTCATGAAACACCCTCACGACTAGTTCCGTTCAAGTCACTCCTCTTAATTCTGAAAATCACTCATCAGTGCTATATAAACTGTTAACAAACAAACAAGCAGAAATAAAAGTCCTAATACGAGTACGTCACGTAACATAGTTCGAGGCGTTTTGAAGTTTCCACCACAGTGTAATGGGGGATTCTGGACGTTTGGAATACGACGCTGCATCGCTGGGTAAGTGGTTACTGATGTTTCAAACGAATATATCACCTTCATCTTCAAGGGTTCAATGAGCCCTGAAAGCCATGTTCCTCTGGTACATCACAAACCACTTACCCAGTGATGCTGTGTCATATGCCAGATGACCGGAATCCTCTATAGTTTGAGTTACTGCCACACATCTCTTTGGAGCACCTTTAGCTTGTTACAACAGTCTCTAGAAACACACGCTGCAGATTCAGGTCTTCTGGGATGTGATGCTGTCACCAGGTTTACGGTATTTTCCCTAATATTTGGAAGCAACATACTGCCTTCATCTTCAAAGGTTGAGGGGTCCAAGAGAGTTCAAGAAATCTTCTTGGAACCCTCAAACATTGAAGATGAAGGTACTACATTCATTCATTCATTTATTATAACATTCCATAAATCCACAAAATGTCATATGTTGGATACAGACATGTCAACAGAAAGACGTACACACCATCAACAAACACACTAGAAATCAGCGTAATAAGTAAAATTGCTAAAAATTAATAATAATAAAGATATATGGAAACAAATTTGTCATTTGTTTCAAGTCAGGTACAAGTTAGTGTTAACATCCATAATAACAGCAATTTGGTCCAGAGTACGAAGACCTATAGTGTCTCTAAAATATAGCTATAGATAGATACACTATACATTCTATTGACACGTCAGGAAACACTAACCCATCGACACAGCATCACATCCCAGATGATGTACATCCTAAAAAAAACACTGTGCATAATTTGAGCGGTTTGCAGATACTTTAGCTTGTAACATTGGATTCTATTGACATGTTTGTTATCGTAACAGAGTTACTTATAAACACCACACTGAATAAAGACACTGTATTATGGAGATATTTCTTTTTTTTTTAAAGCAGTATCACATTACTATACAGTAATGGTTACAAGGGATCATTTTACAGATTCTCGATTTTTGCCAAATTTTTCCAAGTGTTGGTATCTAGTCAGGAACAGCTGTATAACGTACACCAACATTAAAAATACCAATACATAAAAATACAACACCCTTACAACTTACAAAGAATTACTAGTTTTCCTGCCAATGTATACTAATATTACGAAATTTATATTATCACACAGCAGGACTACACTTTCATTCAACTAAGGAAATGTAAATGCAACACATCGTCTTACATTTCTTATCAAGCAACATGAAATTTATATTATTTGCCATCACGGCAATAGCGTGCCTTCTGCTCACAAATCCTCAAAAAGCTGAAGGTAGAAATGCACTTTGGGCTCAACCATCCAGGACATGTACAGTATTGCTATTAGACAGATTTCATTTTATTTGAACAATAGGTATCACACTTGTACAATATTTTAGCTGTCAGATATGAAGAATACAACATTACTCTCACAAACTTTCATCTTGTTCTTTGTGTGTAAATATTAATTCATTAAGATTTTTCGTCTCATGTGAGCCAGCAGTCTTTGTAAACTCATGCATGTTCATCACCAGTACTTTGCTGAAACGTGAAACACACCATAACCTTACAAAAGCAATTGTAAGCACTTCCGAACACTGTCATGAATAGGCTCAAATTAAAAATCAGTTGGCGAGCTAGCAGTAAGTAAATGAACTGAACATACCAAGACCTAGTTACTAATAAATGTGTGTTATAAAAATACTTTAACATTTTGAAATGTCAGAGTAATTTAAACACAACACTATTTCAAGGTACTATATTCAGTGTCCTTGAGAAACAGCAAGATGGCTGAATTAATGTCCAGGAATTTACAATTAAATGGTTTGTAGTCTACAAGACAAACTAAGTCTGAGGGCGATCTGGAACTTCATTACAAGGACAGGGCTCTTATGACTTGGAATTTAGCTAAGGGACACAAAGGGTCTGTCAAAGGCCTACGTGCATTGGGACCGCAAGGGCCTGACCCATTATTTACTCAACTCAACTCAACTAGTCTACAAGACACATAGTTACATGAAAAGATCCTGGGTCCAGACCCAAGTAGGAACCCATAACAATTTAAGCACTGATGAAGTTAGAAAACTAATAAAATTATCATAAAATATTAATTTGAAACACGTGACATTTCTAATAAAAGAAACATCTTGCCGACTCCAAAGAATACAATACCATTCAATTCTCAGAAACATATCAACAAATTATTAGATTAAATTACTTATTTAAATAAGATGGTAGAAATGTTTCTACCAAAGAGACCTTCTGTTGTATTGTCACTTAACTCACAAGATGTATTTTCTTCCTTGACAGCTTAAGTGACTTAAATAATCACATATCAATACAAAATTAAGTATAACTTGCTTGAAACTGAAGCAATCAAACAAAATATGCATAAATAACTACCACACAGTTAAGCCAATGTGTTCATCATTCCTGCTCGGAATAAATGTACTACATATTTATTAAGAATGAAGCATGTAATCAAATGTATGTTGTCTAATTAAATGTTGTGTGAGGAAAGAAGTATATTTTTGAGCTGTGGCCTCAATCGGTCAGTCAATGAATTAAACATTTATCCTTCAGGTTTTTTAAGCACACAAAGAACTTAAGAAATTTCTAAACATATCTAATCTAATTATAAATCTAATTCTGTTCAACGTTTTATCAGGTAGCATTTTTGGTCCATTTCATAATGGCAGGGTTACATCCTGCTACAATCATTTTATGAAGACTGCAACACAGCTCATGTTAGTATTTGCAAGATTAACGCAGCGCAATGAAATGACTGTCAGCGGAAAAGATGTAATGTAGCATGTCAACATAATGTATACGTAACATGGAAGGGCAATATGAACATGCACAGACTTTAACTGATCAGCTGTAAATGCCATTTAGAAGTGTCTGACAGTATGTTTGAAAACTGTATTAATAACAGAAGACAGGTGTAATTTAATTTAAAGTCATTATCGTGATCATCATCAGCAACTTTCCAATCACATCTTGCAGGTATTAGCAAGTGTGAATTACACACTTCACCAATATTCTAAACATCTCCACACTTTAAATTGTGTCACAACATTTGTATACGCAAATAAGTCGCTACAAATTTGGTACAAATATCAGAGCACCTACTCCAAAGACATTTAAGACACAAAGAACTTCTGAATACAACAGTAATAGAAAATTACAAAGTTTAGAGTTCTCTTGAAATATCTTGCTTGAACTAATTCAAGACTATTCCACTTCAGTTCAGAAGAACTTCTTTTGGTGGCAGTAAAACATATAAGCCATTTGCTAGCAACCTAACATTTTAAACTATTTACTTACACAGCACAGATTAAAATATTTACAAAAGTTTAGGCCTGTCACATTTTCACAACATACAAATCACAGATATTAAATTAAAATAATAATCCTGAATACAAAATATACAGGTTTATGGCACCTGCTGATAAGAGTACAGGTAAATGTAGCCAATTTATACCACATTCAGGCAGGTCAAATATTACAAGTAGCACTCAAATTCCCAATCCATATGGCTGTATGGCCTCTAAGGCATACTTGACCTTAGGCTCAGATCACATGATTGAATCCTGCCCAATGTTTGGGCGTTCATGCTCGTTGCTCTGCATTACCAATGACTCAACTTATCATCACATTCCACTCAACTCAGGAGTTTTGCCACGGGCTAGACCCCACGTAGATACGACATTTACAATTTTCAGAAAAGGAATCCCGTTGTGAAATAATGTACATTAAACTAGTTTTTCATTTACACAACTTTTTATTGCTGTATCATCTTACAAGGACAAATGTTTCGGTTGAAAACCAAAAGGTCATCATCAGGTCTTGTTTCATATAAGAAAATACAATGCCTCAAGAATTACTGTTACATATTCTTATTTGTAAGAAGTGAGATATCGTTTCTAATACAAATTTACATGGCGGTTTGTATTTGAAAACACATTCCAATGTAGAATTTACCTAAATTCGTAATTTATCTCAATCCCTGCACAGGGTAGAATTTAACTACTGAGTCATCAAATACTGCATTTTTTTTTTTATAAGAAAGAATACCTGCTGATGGTCTGATGGTGTTTGGCTGGAACATATTTTCCTGTGAGATTGACACAGCAATAAATAGTTGTGCAAATGAAAAACGAATCAGTTGAACATAAGAGTTTTAGAAATGACGAATCCTAGAAACTGATTCCTAGAAGTCACTGGCTCCAGGAAACAACAGGGAAAATGAGATCTGAGGTCATGACAGTAGCAAATATTCAGACATTCTTCTGCAGTGTGACACAGTAGAGTTCCACAGAAACTTACTGCCTCAAACTTCTTCTCTGAAGACGGAGAACACTCGTTCCTTCAACGCAGTGTCATGAATGATATAACCCCTCATAACCACTTATGATGACTTATGGATGGAGGTGATGAATGAATGATAAATATACATATATTTTATCATTTTATTGGTAAGTTAGCATATCATATATTTTAAGGATTTTGAATTGTAATGGATGTGTTGGAGTGTATGTGAAATATTGTAAGACTTGTCCAGACGCTACACTTGTAACAATATGGATGTGTGAATAAACTGAAATTGAAATTGAACACTGACACCTACATATCACAGAATAGAAATTCAATACATATATCCACTGTTGTAAGGACCTCAGATACCAGAGGCACTGTAAGTTACCACGTTGCGCAAGTGTTCAGGTTTTCACAGCGGTGTAATCAACGATCCCCGTCTTCTGCGATGTGATGCTACTTTACTGCAAATGCTATGTTCTGTTTGAAATCAGTATCTTTCCCTCTCACGCAACTGTTTCTTCAAATGATGACACTCTACGGCAGATTTCTTATTTTTACTTTCTAAAGCAGGCAACCTTGCAACATGAATGACACACTAAATGTTCTTTGTGCAACAATGGTCAATTCAACGACATGTAAAGATTATGTAGGATCCTATGCTCTGGAATTCTGATCTCTGTATGCTTTACATGACTCACTGGTATGATAGTGTATAGCACAGATGATGATTGATCCTCAGGTGGATGATATTGATCCATACGCTAACAAATGTATCACATATAACCAAGACATTAGACACAGATTCAGCCCTCATGTTCTTCCTATCACAGTTACTTTAAGACACTACGACCTGCAACATGAGCTTCTCACAGCAGCATTGCTGGAATTCAAGTCTTCTAGGATGTGTTGCTGTGTCATTAAGTGAGTAGTTCCTGGAGTTTTGAAATGAAAATACATCATTAATATTTCCTACATCAGCTCCATAGTTTTACTGTTACTTAAAATGTTGGCACGTTCTTTACTGTGATCTGACAGGCGACACAGCACAGCCAGACAGAATTGTGACTTTGAGTATTACCAGAAACATTGACCGACAGATGAGTTACAAACAGGCCACATCCAACAGCCAGACATTTGTATGCTGCTAAAGTTTTGGGACTGAGATACAACAGAATAGTACAGTTTCACCTTAAATTTACACAGTCTAACAATATGAATATTACTTTCCACTTACACTGTAATGGTGTCTATAAAAATGATCACATTATTTTGAAATGTATCTGTACGGTCAGGGCAAATACAATTACATACCATTCATACTTCAAGGGTTTTTTTGTTCATATAAAATGGGGTTTCTAGTAGAAATCACATTTCTTAGTGACATTGACTTCAAAATCAGCCTTTAAGTATCAATGATTAGTAAAAATGGCTACATACTGTAGGCTTAACACACAATAATGAGCTTTCCTAAAAGCTCAAAAATGCAGTACTTATAATAAACAAACACAAACGCAACAAAACTTCACAGCAAAAATATATACAATAGACATTAACATTCAATAAATAACTACATTTAATAGTGCATAGTCTGTGGACATAATAACACATTTTGGTAGCGTAACAGGGGTTGCAGATGTTGGCATAGCCAAACTATTATGGGAATTACTAGAATGAAAGCATGAATAGTGACATAGCACGTAACTGTTTACGTAATGAACTAGGATCTGAATCCCCTTCAAGAACCACTGGATATACAAGACCCATTTTTTCATTTTTGAACAACAAAAGCATGTTCTATGATGCTCTCACTTGAACATGCTTCAGAACTCCCAGTATGAGAAATACGACATAATTAACATGCCTGTTTATTTCCCTGAAGATAAGCATCACACTGCATTTTGTAGACAGTCTTAGACTGAATATTCTGGACTATTATTGTTCTGATGTCTTGCCTGTCTAATGAACCTTCTGGCAACTGCTCACTTATGCAAGGGCGTACGATCACTTTCTGGTGGTGGTGGTGGGGGGGGGGGGGGCACCCACAAAACAGATTTTGTTACTGCCAATGACTGACAGAGGAGGTCTACAGGTTAAAGGGAGTGGGGGAGACCTCATGTTCTTCATATTCCCAAGTTCTCTCTTCAAGGGCTGGAAAATTTGATTCGCCTGGGCCTCAAGTCAGAACTGTTTGAATAAGTTACTCTGTTCTGAACATGATGCATCAAATTAGGAACCACTGACCTTTTGTTCACTGTTTAAAAATACACAAATCCAACATATTGTTCAGAAACCGGATGCATTTCCATTCTCCTGCTGTGGATCCACAACAGATGACACACTGTGTCTATAGCAGTGCCTGTGAATGCAGCAGAAGCCACGTCGGTCAAACAGGCATATCGCTGTGCCTGTAATTGAACCGGGTCTCTGCAGTGACAGAAAATAACTGTCTGAGGAATGGCATGGCCCATAAAATGTAGAGAATTTCTTTACAAGCTGACAAACTATCAGCTTCTCGAGCATGACTTGGCTGCATGGGGTTAAGACGATTGTGCTGTAAACCCAGACGCACGACATAAGAACGGCTGACCTGAGGGGTCACTGTTAATTCCAACACACCACACTTAAATCTCGTAACTCCAAGAAGTTCACCATCATTACACTGTCATGTTCTAGACAAAATGAAGGCCATCAAGACGTTTCATTTAAAGAATATCAACACACTGACTGTGTCTCTTGACATGCTTGGAGTTTGTGACATTTCAGTAAGTCACAATTTATGACTCTTCTATGAACAATGTTTACAAACTGCCACACAGTATTCAGAGGTTACAGCATAAACTTCAAGTAATCAAAATACATATTTTCTTTAGCAAAGATCCACATTTTGTAACAGCCTGCAGTAATGCCATTCTTGCTTTCATCCATTTATTCACCCATTTCTTGACATTTTTATACAAAAGTGCTTTTGGATTATATTACAAGGGCTCTAAAACATCTTCTGGAATATCCAATTTCAAAACCCATCTTTTGCTATGACCTTTACTTTAAACATTCTCACATAAGATGGCCATGTTAAGCTTCAATTAATAAGACACTAATTTATTGTAGCATAGGGAAAAACCTCAATTTAATGTTTTCCCATCTATACGGTAATGGTGCTTAATCTAGTATATGACAAATATAATCAAATAATAACAGAGTCAGATTGCCCTAATCTGTAACCAAAAGGATATCTGAAATTGACCCTTGATATATACTGACTGATGTGAAGATATGCAACCGTTAGAATTCACATCTCCTTAAGATCAAAAGACATATATGAGTGAACTACATTCGTACATTCCTGTTCATTTGAAGCACGTTCAGCCCAATACTGGAAGAGATTCTGCATCATATAATTGTACTGTCCTGATTTACAGGAACAAACACCACAAAATTACAAGACTCGTACAACAACATTCTGTTTAGAGTCAGCAAGTTTGAGCCATGAACACCAACACCAACACCAAGGGCAACATCACAACAGAGTATGCAGGCTTAAATCACTAAAATTACAATTTAGATCCAAAATATCCATAAGGAAATCACAAGTATTAAACTGCTTTAAAATATCTTTCAAGTTTGGCACTGTTGTTTGACTGTTCATAAAATTATTACATATTTTGTTGTTGAAGTGCCCTGAAGATTCGGACAGTAAGCTCCTCCAGCGTCGGTAAAATATCAATCGACACGGTGTCATCATATCCCACATGACTGTAATGTTTATTAAGACCGCTGTGAACACCTCAAATCACACATTCCATTGTTGCTGTTGTATGGTCCACATCACATACATTGTCTCAGTTACAGGCACTTTAATGTGCAGATCGTCTTTACTGCTCGCACATCCATGTCATAAGGAATTACACAAACAACATTACATAAGAATTTTGTATGCTGCCAAAGAAGAGGTGTTGATTTTGAAAGGGATTTCTGACTGATTTAATAATTACTATTTCCTTTTATATGTACTGTATGTAGGTGGTAATGTTTTATGATGTAAGTCTGCAATATCTGACATTATTGTTGTTATGGTGCCCCTAATGATAACGCGTATAACGATAAGACGTATGGCTTCGACAGACGGTGATTTTATAATCGCTGTATTTGATGGTCTTTGTTTTAATAAAACAGCACATTCATTGCGATGCATACATACTGTCATTATTCAACCAAGCGTTAACAGAAAATAAACACAAATACATTAGTTAATGATCAAACTCAAGCAGCTGTTGGGAAGACCCAAGTCATGTCACGTTGACTGGTAAACAGTTACCGCTACACACTAATTTTATTTCCAACTACTGCACAAAGCTGGTTTTTGTGCTCCCACATGTTTCGGCTACCTATTGTAGCCATCATATAAAAGGTTTAACAGATCTAATTACATAACATGCTTTATTGAGTTTAGGTATTATTTCATCAATATGAAATCCCCAAGACAAATTATTATCAATTACTAATCCTAAAAATTTAGCATTATAGATTTTAGAAATTTGTTTATTTTCATACGATATTTGAAGGTCAGATTCATGATTATTTTTAGTTAGGAATTATAAAGACACAAGCAGCATATCATATGCCAGTATTACTAAAAATTATGCACAGTAAAATACAGTGAAGTATTAAAATGTAAGAATGTAAAAGGCTATCTCCAAACATCTTGCGCTATCTCCAAACATCTTGCGCTATCTCCAAACATCTTGCAGTATTAGATATCTCTTGTATTTGGTGGGGCAGAGATCTGTAAATACTGCACATATTTAAGATAAGTTATTAATATTAGAAATTAAACTTATAAGATCTTCTTAGAATTATTGAAAATTAATATTTGATACAACAGACTATGGCACATTATACGTACATACACAAAAACTAGCTTTGTGCAGTAGCTGGAAATAAAACTAGTGTGTACCAGACAGCTGCACATTATATGTATAACATTAGACAGTTACCGCTGCTTCAAAGGAATATAATGCTTTCATCTTCAGGGTCAAGGAAATCTTCTTGCGCTGTTTAACCCCGAGGATGAAGGCACAATGATCCTGCAAAATCGTGACGACCATATGTGAGACGATATGACATAACATCACAGAAGAATGGAATCTTCAGTAACACCAATGTGAGAACGTCAAATTTCGTATTTGTTGGGAAACATTACATTAAGGTTTTGTACAAGATAATAACTTGACATTATAAATAGAACTAAATCATCATGTTTGAAATAAAACTATTATATTAGTTAATTCTATTATTTAAGTACAAATATTCCAACAGTCACATTTTTATTTATACTATTAGCAAAACAATTTACAAGTGGAAAATGATAAAATATTATTCTAAAGACGTCATATATAATGAAACTGCAGACATTCATAAACATTGTACATTACTCAAAATCATCAGTAAATCATCAGTAAACGTGCTGAACACAATGTTAATGCAACTTGAAGCTGTGGTCACATATTGTAGAAGTTGAACAGTAAATACAAAAGTGCACATCTCTTAAATAGCTGTCATGAGTCAAATGTCACAAAGGGCTCACCGATTGATAAAAATCAACCAAACATGGTCTCAGTTCCTCAATAATCCATTACACTAACAAAATTCATGAAAGAGCAACAAACATATTTCAAAGCAATGTTGCAGTAACTTATGCAACTCTGACAAGTCTTACAGTAAAAAGGAAAACGTAATACTGGATACAAAGACGGCCATGAATGCAGAACAGACTTCAGAATAATATGTGAAAAGAGAAAGAGGAAAATAAAAAGAAGTCTGAAACAGTGGCGGCACACAAATGGAACTTAGAAAACATAGTGCCCTTAAACAGTGTAGAAAATGAAGCAAAGTACAGAAATGAAATAAATTCCTAATACTCAAATGCAGTATTAGCCCTCCACACATAAGAGAGAAACTAAGTGTTAAGTGTGCTTTACTGCAGCGGTATTCAACCTTTTTTGTTTGCGTACCCCCAGATATAATTTTTCTTCAACTCTGTACCCCCAAAGTTGTTGTTGCATAATTCAAGTTATACACAGTCTATAATCTACATCTAATATAAGTTAAATAAATTACATCCAAAATAATGTATTAAATAATAAGTTTTAAATGAGAAAAAGGAGAGTCAAGCTGTTAAATAACAAATATATTATTGTCTATCGTATAAAAATTAATAAAGGAACAAAGGTATTTTAGCAAAGCAAAATTATATGCACTGTGTGGAATAAAATGAAACTAGCCGCCCAGATAAGAATAGCATAAAGGAGAGAGAGAGAGAGAGAGAGAAATGGCGCTCCCAAATCGCATGTCCTTACGTCCGGTCTCTTGTGGCTAACCCTAAATCTGGCCCTGATTATTCAGTGTTTATCATAAAATAATATATTTATTTTTTTTAATTTTACGTAAACCCTAAAATGTCTTTGCATACCCCCGGGGGTACACGTACCCCAGGTTGAATACCACTGCTTTACTGCATAGAAATAGCAAAACAGTACTGAAAAACTTGAAAAAGGTAGGTGTGATGAAAACTTAAAATATATTGCTATATTTAAGACTTACATGTTTAACCTCATTTTAATTTACTTTCAAAAAATTTGCTCAAGTGCAGAGTTCAAAAATAAAACAGCAAATAGGTTGTTTTTAAACATATGCATAATTACTGAAAGAACATTCTTATATTAAATGTTGGAAAAAGAAGCTGAGGTCGCTGGTATTCGCTGAGACCTGTCGATCAGTGAATCCTATGTAACGTCAGCCAAACTCTAAATGATTCAGACTGATTCATTGTTATAGAACACTTTGTTCAGTATAGAAACTTACGACTAACAACATACTAGTCTTCCTAAGACTGCTAGTGTCACTTACTAAGCCTTCTAACAGTTACACTTATAATACAAAAGCAATATCACTGGGCACACTATTTAATCATTTGGCACTCGTGTAAATCTCAGTTATTTACGCTTACAGAACCTCAGTTCCACATCTTGATATCAGCCGCAGCTGCTCCTGTAGATATACAAATGTTTTGCTAGAACCCTCCAAAGTACAGTCATAGAAGTCAGCTTTAAAATGTACTTATGTACTTGGTAAATTTTCACTGAAATGTAAGACACCAACACATTGTTTATTCTCATCAGAATAACAATTATCTCATTCGTTAACCAATTCTTGTATAAAATAATTTAAATTCTTCATTATTATTACTAAGAACTTCATTACCCCAATTCATATAAAGCACCAAATTCTTAGGCATCTGCCCTGGAGATGGAGGCGGCAGGTTCCTCTGAAACATTGGTATACGTCCACCAGACACATACGGCATCACATCCCACAGTTCCCGCTCCCTAAAATCGCACACTTTAATATTATCCTCCTATCCAAGCCTAGTTCCCATGTAGTCTCTTCACTTCAGATTTTGATCCCCCATGCATGCTACATGTTCTGCCCACCTCCTTTATTTCTATGTGATCCCCCTAACAATATATGGCGAGCAGCAGAAATAACGAAGCTCCTCATTACGCCCTTTCTTTGACCTGTTACTTCCTCCCTATGTTAGGTCCAAACATTGTCCTCAGCACCCTAATCATCTGCAAGGGCTGAAATTTTAGAATTTAATTTGATCTAGCCCACAGATCATTCAGCCTGACCCCAAACTTTACCTTCAAATGTGTTATCCACATACCTGACTGAAGCCGGACTTCCTCTAGCCCAAGCACAACCTGACCTGCTTACAACGTGCTCAGATTAACATGCCATTAATAAATGTTTCTTTTACGCACAAGAGTCATTAACCATTTACTGCCAAAAATTAGCCTGAATTATATTTTAAGATTCAGTTCAAACTGCACAGTTATAAAAACCAATGAGTTAATATCATATGGCGAAATAATCGCTGTTTGTTCTGAGATCCACACAAAACACATAAATACAGTCCGTACCGCGCAGTAAACACACTCCGTCTCAGTTATACAAACCAGTCAGTTAATGTTGTACAGTGAAATAATCGCTGTTTGTTCTGAGATCCACACAAAACACATAAATACAGTCCGTACCGCGCAGTAAACACACTCCGTCTCAGTTATACAAACCAGTCAGTTAATGTTGTACAGTGAAATAATCGCTGTTTGTTCTGAGATCCACACAAAACACATAAATACAGTCCGTACCGCGCAGTAAACACACTCCGTCTCAGTTATACAAACCAGTCAGTTAATGCTGTACAGTGAAATAATCGCTGTTTGTTCTGAGATCCACACAAAACACATAAATACAGTCCGTACCGCGCAGTAAACACACTCCGTCTCAGTTATATAAACCAGTCAGTTAATGTTGTACAGTGAAATAATCGCTGTTTGTTCTGAGATCCACACGAAACACATAAATACAGTCCGTACCGCGCAGTAAACACACTCCGTCTCAGTTATACAAACCAGTCAGTTAATGTTGTACAGTGAAATAATCGCTGTTTGTTCTGAGATCCACACAAAACACATAAATACACTGTGTGGGCAGAACGTAGAATTGTTGAATGTTAAACGTGGCGGTACATAAAATAACCACTAGGCTTTAGAGTGTTAGTCCTTAAACGAATTATTTAACGAGGCTCTAAGAACATGTAATACCTAGTATTTTGGTGTCTGAAGAATGGTACATAGATACCAAATGCCCAATGTGTTAAGGTGTTACCTTGAACTACTTTTCAACACGGCTGATATGAAGGTCCCCAACAAAATTATGTCTGGGTTTGTTAGAGTCTGATCAGCCCATTCATTGGCTCATTATTTAAATAATTTCTCAACTTGCCACATTATGTGCACATGCATTAAGTGCATCATTGGTAAATTCAGAAAGAACAATTAGCATCACAGCTCTCAATGCTAGTTGGTAATACTCTGACTGTGTCATGAGCATAAGATAAATGCAACTAATGCAAATAAATTTATCTTTGTGAATAAAGAATAACCCGAGAAACCTTAAAATGTATTTCATTGCTGACACTTTAACCAGGCCCAAACCCTAACAGTATGTGCTGCCAGGCCCGGGCCCCTGCAGACGTCTACAGCGACCAGTTCTCAAACAATCGAAACAACTGCTGGTACCAAATTCAGAGTAATGAAATAATGCGATTCGTGATTACTCAACTTTTCTAAGACTTGGATCATACTGTATGCAAGAATCACCAACACGCCCAAGTTTGTGAACAGTATGACATGTGTTTATAACTTTCTATTTTCCAACAGTCTAACGACATTCAACTGACTTACACACAACTCTTACTGTGGAAGACTCGTTTAGTACCAGTTATTTATTTACAGGGTGCGCCAAAAACACCTGATGGTTTTTGAAATTTGAAAAACCAGCGTGCCCGCTACGTGGCGCTTCCATACTGGCGGCGCTTCCATACTGACCGTCACCATGTACAGCAATGTTTGGAGTTTAGTTGAGATGGAGCGCTGGTCGGTACAACACCGTATTGCGGTAGTGAACTGTTTATCAAAACAGTCTGTTACAGCTACACAGGGTGGTTTCCAACAGTAGTTTCAGATCTTGCAGTACCAGACTACTTCCTTTGGGGTTACGTCAAAACCAAGGTATACGAGACACGTCCTGCCAATATTGATGACTTAAAGCAGCGAATTCGTGAGTGTACTCCCTAAGGGAATGTTACGTGTTATGACAGCCTTTCCGTCGCGACTGCAGGAGTGTATTGAACGACATGGTGGTCACCTACAAAGTGTCATATTCAAACAGTAATGATTCAGATGAATTTTCATGGACATGGAATGTACCTGATAGTCTTAATAAAATTTTTCCACTTTGCCTTAAAATATTACTTCATTTAAAAAAGCGTCAGGTGTTTTTGGCGCACCCTGTATATCAATGGCACAAGGAGTGATACATTAGTAATATTATAAATAAATTGTGCCACATTTGGATGATATCAACAAGTATCACCATTTCAGTAATATTGAATAATAACACATTCCATTTAAATTACAATTTGCAAATGTAAATTTCTTATTTATAGACTAGAACTGTTTAAAATATGTTAGATGATGTATAAATCTCAAAGTCAAAACTTTAGAATATTGTACATACTTTTTATATTTGTGCAATGCCCATAATTTTCAATCTTTATCTATTACAAAATAATAGGCCCTTTGCCTGCATAAAAATTACAGAATGCAATGAACACACTTTTTCATTAAACGGTCTCTAAGAATCAGTAACATCCAAGCATCGATGTAGTGACCGATAAAGGATAATCATGGCAAGTAAATTAAATAAAGACTTAAATACAAATAAAATGAAATAACACTAATGTATAAAAACAAATAAACATGAAGAAAGAGTAACAGGGTATATGTATGTGAAAATCTTCTGCGTTTATTCTGGCCCCTTTCATGATGAAAACGTTACTTCAGAGAGCTAATGGGACAAGAAGTAAAAAATACGTTACATTTTTTTCCCCATGGTGATAATGTCTCCTTAAAAATGAAGAAATTGTATTAGCTACTTATTGGGTGTCACATGGAAAAGTATCTACCATGCTACCAATTATAACAATTATAACAAGTAGCAGATGAACAACTTGTCGCAATGCTTTTCAGGCCCCTACTTTTGGCTTTCTCTCACACTTATTGCAACCTTAAAATCAAGCTTCAACTATATCATGTTTCAGCATCAATGAACAAAAGAACAACACTTCTAAAGCATATGTGTCAAAAGTCAAATTCAGCATCTTGGGCACTAATAAACACTAAGACAAATCGATTCTACATACAAACTCTAAAACAAACTCCATTTTCTTACCCATTCTTAACTCACAAATGAGTATTCTTTAAACTCGTCTTAAATATTAATAATTATAATAATATTTGAGGTATAAAAATATAAATCTTGGCTTCACATGTTATTAATAGTAATGATAATTCAATATCTTAATATAATCAGTAACACTTAAAATTGGTGACATGAATAACAGAGAAGAACTGAATTATCTGAATACGTAACACTCCATTAACTGAGTAATGTGTAACAAGTTAAAATTAATTAACTATGTTTCTATGCATAAGCATATTTTAATATTTCAATTATTACCGAATTACTGACAACTTATAAGAAATATTCAATTTATTATGTTGGCACTATTGTCTGTATAGTCTACTGATATGAAACAAATGCATTCGTAACATTATGGATTTTTTTGCTTTCTGTGACGTAGACACAGTACAGTATCTAAGCATCTACTGCCACTACACAGTGGATGGAATGTTGTGCAGATGTTACAATAAGTATTTATGAAATTAGGGGGATAGTCAAAGGAATACATATCTAGATTTCAATTGTTATAGTCTTACCTTATTTCTTAAAGTGTTATTTAACAATGCTCTGAACTGTCAAGATTATATTAGTGTCGGTGATACATAAATGAATGGGTATGGAACATTGGTAGAATGACATTGATGGGAGAAAAACTGAAGTACTTGGAAATCTCTCCCAGTGCCACTTTGTTCACCATAAATCCCACATGGAGTGGCCTGGGATCGAACTCTGGCCTCTGTGGCGACTGGCTGGTGACTAACCGCTTGAGTCACAGCACAGTGATCATGTTATTAATATCAAAATAATCCAATGACAAAATCAGTTTTAAAAGCTTCTTAACAGTGGAATGGGCTGGCAGCACACAATCCATAATTTGGATGAAAAATAATAAAATAAGAGTTGAAACTTAAATTATTAATAAATTTACAACATGAAAACAATTTCATTAAGAACAGTCAAATTTAGTGAAACACTTCTCATTCAGAGAATGCACAGATGAATAAAGAAACATCTTGCATATATTTTCTTTGACATCTTGATATGCTGGAGAATGAACAAAGGTTTAGGTTAACGCTCAGACCTACTTCTGATACTAAAGGGATACCAGAACCAGGCAATGTTCTTCTTGACAGCAGTTACACGTACAACCGAGGAGTAAATATGTAAACACACATGCCTTTATATATCACAAAGAGACATTTAACATATGACTTGTGAACTCAAAGGATTCATTTATGAAAATATGCATAAACGAATTTAATAAAATGAGAAAATAATTATACATTTACAGAAAAATTAACGTTTAAAAAAATCACACAACCTGAGTTATGAAACAAGCATAACAGTGTATGAAAATGATCTTGTGGAAATCAAAGCAATTAAGAATTGAAATGAAATATGGTTGGAGTCTGGTATTTGTATTTCTAATTCAGAGTCATTAAAAATGATGTATCATGTATTTTATGCATGCATTCTGCATAAATACAGCCGCAGTTCCACAGCATCAAGCTAGCTCACATTTCAGTTCCCTTATATTTATAAAAGTTTTAGGTATTACATTGAAAATGTATAAGGTTAGTAAAAACATTACTTAACATAGAATTAGTATTATTAGTAATAAATATCTTCAAAGCAAACTTCTGTCACTAATATATTTAATAAAATAATATACGTCTCAAAACATAAAACAACACCTTTTCACTTTGCTAAACAACCAACAAGGATATATAAGGACTTGGGTGTTTTGGTACATGACGTTGTGTGATCGGGTTAAATGTTTCCTGACGTTCTGAGGGATCATGGCACGTTCATCTTCAAGGATTAAGCAGTCTGAAAAGAAGAAAGCACCACCACCCTTTGAAATGTCAAGAAACACGATCCAACGATACTGCATCACATCCCAGAATTTAGAATTCAACCACATCCGCTGTGAGAACCTCAAATCTCGCAAAGTTATACAAGGTGCGCCAAAAACACCTGATGGTTTTTGAAATTTGAAAACCAGCGTGCCCACTAAGTGGCGCTTCCATATTGACTGTTACCATGTACAGCGATGTTTGGAGTTTAGTTGAGATGGAGCGCTGGTCGGTACAACACCGTATTGCGGAAGTGAACTGTTTATCAAAACAGTCTGTTACAGCTACACAGGGTGGTTTCCAACAGTAGTTTCAGATCTTGCAGTACCAGACTACTTCCTTTGGGGTTACGTCAAAACCAAGGTATACGAAACACGTCCTGCCAATACTGATGACTTAAAGCAGCGAATTCGTGAGTGTACTCCCCAAGAAAATGTTACGTGTTATGACAGCCTTTCCGTCGCGACTGCAGCAGTGTATTGAACGACATGGTGGTCACCTACAAAGTGTCATATTCAAACAGTAATGATTCAGATGAATTTACATGGACATGGAATGTTCCTGATAGTCTTAATAAAATTTTTCCACTTTGCCTTAAAAAGTTACTTCATTTCAAAAGGCGTCAGGTGTTTTTGGCGCACCCTGTACATAATTTGAGGTTTTCGTAGAGGTGAAGATTATACTGTGGTCCTCTGGGTTGTCACACCATGTAGTCTGGCCCCTAGCAGGCTGTGGCATCACAACCTGGAAGACCACAGTATGAATCAAATGAGGGCCTGCGCCGCACAGTAAAACGTGCTTAACCGTAACATGTCACAGATAACTGGACAAGTTATTTAATGACATGCTGATATGTCATAAGATATGAATGACTAAATAACTGATATAGTTAAGACAAAAGGTATATGACCCACAATCAATGATACATTAATGATTACTAAGAAACTGAGCTACAACATGTAAACAGATGTTCTGGGGGTTACATAACTGCAGTTGCTTTCTGTATACAAAATAAAATGACTGAAGATTTTAGTCAGTTTATTGACTTCTGCCACTTATGCTTCATAACAGCAGTCATACTGTTTATGCATTGTTATTATACAAATAGACTAAATGCAACATACGGCCACACCCAGTAGCCATTTGGGCAATACTGTTAACAGATGGCATTGTGAAAAATAAAAAATAGAAGTAAAAAAGGAAAATTACCACCAAATTGCTAGATGCATGCGATAAGAAGAGTTTATTTGTGTTCCAACAAGTTATTACTGAAATTTCAGAATGGTGGCACATGAAGCCTGACACCAACCACTCACCTCCATCTAGTGCCGAAGGTTAA
This sequence comes from Reticulitermes speratus, assembly GCA_021186555.1. Taxonomy (NCBI): domain Eukaryota; kingdom Metazoa; phylum Arthropoda; class Insecta; order Blattodea; family Rhinotermitidae; genus Reticulitermes; species Reticulitermes speratus. Next base: position 39,709,466 of record JAJKFL010000004.1, on the reverse strand, counting down.
GAAGGCCAAGGCCGATACTGAGGTGCAGTGGCAAGCCTGTACCTGCAAATCAGTTTAATGCAGTGACATACTGCACTTGCTTCCTAAGTTCATAGAACTTTTCATTGTAAGTTAGGAAAGAAATGTGGAAGGGAAGCAATTAACAATAAATCACAGAATTGCTGGAACTTTTGTTTCTTTTCTTAAATGGAAAACATTTTCATTCCTGTGATAATGCATACCTTAAAGTACAACACAATACGAGATACGAGACCTGACAACTGTCTTCTGTCATATGATGCACTGTCACTGGGTCAGCAGTTCCCAAAACCTCAAAGGATCATAGTGCATCCTGACGAAAAAGTAGCTATGACTCTTCAAAATGTCGAGCAACTACCTGCCAACTTCGCAGAACATCGGAGCCTTCAAGCTCACAACAATGAGGAACTGAAGTCAGCACCATGCAGTTTTGGTAATAATGTAAACTGGTGTTGTTGGATGAAAGTGAGAATTTGTTGCATAAGACCCATCACACTAATAGATCCAGGAAATGGAAATAAGCTGCCCAACCATGTCCTAAGAACAAGGTTCCTTTTGCACACCTTCCAACATGTTTTGCAATTGCTTAATGAGGTGAAGGACAGAAATAGTTCCACAAGGCAGTAATTTGTGTAACCTAACTCCACATGTTCGCATTTATATGGTCCAATGTTGCACATAGTGTGGCCCTTAAAATCTGCATTATGGCACTTTTGTAGACAGCTAACACTTGAAAATCAAAGAAACTATACATCAGTACTTAACAGCTGTCACAAGCTTGCTAAATAATACAGAATCTGCCATCTATGAGTGACAAGTGAAAACAAAATTACATATTAAATGATACAGAATCTGCCATCTATGAATAATAAGCGAAAACACGATTACAGGTAACTGATAACTGTTGCAGATGGGAAGCGTTACTGTGATGTCTGGCCTGCCACTGCATATCACAAGTCTTGCGCACATATGGTTAAATCTAACTGCACACGAACAACATGCACTCTCCTCATCTCATCTACGCAACTTGGCTCTATGAAGCAAATGAACCCAACACATCCTCTTACCTTATAAGGCAGAGCTGGGTTCTGTTATTTCCTTCACCTTACTTGAACAACTTCCTGTACCATTGCTGTTTTCCTTATCCTTGTGGCGTTCCTTCTTTGACTTCTTCCGGCGCTTAGAGGAACCACTGCCACCTTTTGGTGAACGCTCAAGAAGGAACAAGGCTTCATGAAAATCATCTGAACTTAGATTAGATTCTTGAACGTGGAGTACTGAGCTTAATGCACCATCAGTTGATGACTTTGGAAACCGAAACATTTCTCTTTCCCTCTCTGGTTCACTTGCTGATTTTGATTTTGATTTTGTTGTAGTGTTACTAGAAGGCTGAGTGGTGTTTGATGCAATGCCTCCAGCACTTGCATTCCCTGATGTTAAAACTGGAGATGGCGCACCTGAACGAGGACTTGAAATGTTTACAGGGGAGCCTGGTGAAGGAAGGAGGGGTGGCAGAGGAGTGGGACTAATGACCGTACTGTTGCTTGTTAGAGTTGTACAGGATGAAGTCAAGTTCACGGGACTGGAGGATTTCAGCAACGACGGAGGTTGAGGTTCTGGGGACGTCGAATGAGCAGTTGTGCTGGTAGCGTTAAGGGAGACGCTCGATGATCCGAGAGCATTTGTTGACAGTGCAGGAGCTAAAGGTGTAGGCGGCGGAACAGTGAGACTGGACGACCGGGACTGACGGCCTACACAACAGTCTGTTGTATCACCAGAAGATGTGGTTACAATTGCAGGAGACCTTGGTTCAGGTGTGCGACTGATAGAAACACCACTAATAAATAATGTTGGCGATTTTGGTATACCAGTTTCAGACTCATACTCATTTGAACTGTCTGTCTCCAATTGGCGCCCATTATTAGTGTTGTTTACGACGGTTCCAGAAACACTAGTGTTGGTATTATTTGGAGACTTACAGATACGGATACGTAAGCTCGATGAACCAACTCCATTTCCAGCCTTGCCTCCTCCATATTTAAAAGCTTTTCGGTGCGCATCAAGTAAATTATTTGCAGTCAATGACTTTGCCGAAGAGACACCTGATGTAACAGCAATGTTGTTATTTTTTCCACTCATTACTTCTAAATCTTTGCACATTTTAACCTCTGTATCTATTACACTATTCTTATCCGAGTTCAACGCGGGTTTTATTTCACGTTCTGAAAACGAATTTCTGTCTGTGCTACTTGAGTTGGCACCACTGCTCTCATCCTCAATGTAACCCTTTCCTTCCTCATCATCTTCTGTGGTGGTACCTGTAACAATATACTGAACTACTATCTGCTGCAAGGTTTGAGGCTATCACAGTGGTATTGCTGAAGAGAGAAGTCTTCTGGGATGTGACACTGTGGTGTTAAGAGACTAGTTCCTGATGGTTCAGAGGATAATAGGGTCACAGTGTCTTTGACTAACCCATGACAGTGTCAGATCCCAGAAGACTTGACTTTTCTACTCATTCATTGCCACACACAATCTACAAGCTCTACTTTACAAAGAAATTTATACTAAACACATACAAGTTGAAAATCCATGGACATTCAATACCTTAAAGGTATGCATGACGATAAAAAGCTTAATACATTTTTTTTGGCACAGAATGTAGTACAAATAATAATGGTGAGGTTATGTTCATTTGTCAATCAGGTTAGTTAATCTCTAAAAGTACTTAACAAACTCCACAGGGCAGAGTCCTTTTTCAGAAGTCAGAACTCACACAGCTGGTCAAGAAATTCACCTCTTTCTGTGAAGCCCAAAGGTTGCATTACTGTATTCAGAAAAACCCAGTACTGGCCCCTATACTGAGCACTTGGCCAAAAGTCCCTCAAATCTGTCTAAATAATCAACATATTTCTTCACCCTAGTTACTTCATCATCCTTCTGAACCAGATTCAGTCACCCTGATGATGGAGGCAGCACGTTCCTCTTAAAAGAAACTTTGCTACAAGGTACAACAACCAAAAAAATTAAAATCATTTAAACAAAAAATAAGGCATTCTCCTCAGCATTTGCCTTCAGAGATCACTAGACTTGATGCAACTGATGTGCTCTTGTAAAGTTATGTCAAACCTTCCATGTATGGGCATAACGGACCGACGGTCAACTTGGATGAACCCACAATAGCAAATCAGCTGTTGCAGTAACTCCAAAGGTGTGCAGATGTACACAGAGTTAAAGCAGTTACTGGCATGGCATCTGGCAGACCACAAAAGGTATAGTAAAGGTCAAGGTAAGGGTAATCCTATACATGCCAACAAGGCATATGGGGAAGTGGAGGTACAGCTGAGTTCATTCTTAACCTCAGCACCAGATGGAGGTAAATAGCCTCACTCACTGGTTGCCTTAAGTCTGGGGAAAGAGCTCCAAATACCCATTAAATAGAAGACTGGGTGGGCCCCAGAGATAGTCTGGACATAGTGGAGCCCCTGAAAGTCTTGGCCCTACTAGGTATTGAACCATAATTCCTTGGCAGTCTAGTCCATAACCTGGTGCAACTGTCTACTTATTGCTGCCACAGCTCCCAGTTACAGAACTGAACTGCGTGGTCAGAGATCACGTGAAACTTGTCTCGAAAGGGAATACACGCAGCGAAGTGTCGAGTTGACAGTGTAGCCACAAGTTATAACTCCACAAACACAAAGCTTTGTGTTTAATTAGTATAATTAAAAACATCCATGCAAATTATTACTAACTAATTAATAATACTGGCTGACTGGAATGAATTCTGTTGACGACCTAATATATCAGACAAAGGATATTTAGAACAACCAAGAATGTATGTGTCTGTCTGAGTAATGATCACTGCGAGGCCAAAAACCCTCACAGTCCTTCAAATATTCTGGAATGTTTTCTTCTCTCGTTGTCAAGAAAACAGTTAGTTGCCACGGAACACTTCTTCGGAGATAGATTCTCAAGCTAAGGTCCACTTTACCTGGCTGCTACCTCTTGCTATAACAAGGGAAGAGATTTTAAAGACTTGAAGGAAACGAGGTTTGAACAGTGAACTCTCTGCACTTTCTAAACTTGAAATAGTACAATTATGATTTAATTTTCATGTTATATAGAACCAGATAACAGCCAAATCACCAGTTTATGTTCTCATCTTTGGAAGCCATGTCTGAGGCTTGAAATGTGGACTCTGGCCATATACTCGAGTCACTACACTGGCTGAGCTAACCCAGCTCCACATATTCAGATGTACTGACAGAAAGTTTCTAAGTTAACCCTCCTTTTGGTCTTCTGATTCTTCTGTTATGTATAACAGCTACGAAAATGCAGCCTCTCTGTATAATATAACGTTAACATAAGACAACAAAATATACCAAAAGAGAATCAGACAGCAGTCAGTGCAAGAACTATAAATTTGCTTTTGATTTAAGACAAACATCTGTACCTAGAATTCCACAAACTTCAAGATCAGCGTTCAGAGAATCAGAAGTCGTTGTGGTGTCTTCAATAGAGGACTGGCCACCATAGTAGATACTGGCACCATCCTCGGAGTTCGCAAGAGATGTTTCTCCCCCAGCATTCCCATTGCTACCACCACTGTGATGATGAAGTAGAACGAAGTGTCGCCCATACGTGGACTTTCCAAATGAAGTGGCTGCTGGGAAAGTCAGTATTCTCTTAGCAACGTCTTCGGGCTTCTCTTCGTGTTGACTGCTGTGATCAGAATCAAGATGGTATCTGAAAGCAGTTCAGGAATGTTACGAAGGGCTATGGAGGAAGGAGAAAATGTATAGAAAATTTTGTTGAAGAAACCTGTTGGAAAATTACCACTTGGAAAGACAAGAGTAACAGGACACTATTAAAACAGATCTTATGGCTGTTGGCTCTCAGAATATGATACAGATTAAACTGGCTAGGGTTATGTCCAACGCAGGTATAGATATGGCTACTACTGATGCTTCATGTTCCGTCATACTGAGAAAAGATCATTTACATTATCCTACATTCAATTCTTAGTACCTTGGGTACAGGGCAGTCTCCACTTTATGTAATTTTCTCAAGTCACCTGTTACTTTATCCCTCTTAGGTCCAAATGTCTTCCACAGTACCCTACTTTCAAATACCCTTGGCCTATGTTCTTTCCTTAACCTTTAAATGACATGCATTCACATATGTGAATACATGTAAAAAAACACCACTAGAAATGCACGTTATATATTTAGGCAAAAAGAAAATTTACTGCATTTTTAAGACATGCTGCATAATTTCTGTTTCATTTTCCACAAAATGCCGTTTACTTCATAATTTTTATCTTTTTATGTTCAAAACATAAATTTTTCACAAACCATGCGTTAAAATTTAAACACCAACCCAGTAATTTGGAGGTTAATATGAGGGACAAAGTTCCACACCCAAATAATATAACAGGCAAAATTATACTTCCATATACTTTCATCTTTATATTCTTAGACAGCAAACATGAAGACAAAACCAGAACTCAGTCCTGACACATAGATTAAGTTATGCCTTCCATCCTGCTATGCTAAAGCCAGAAACACTTTTGAACAACAATTTATGTTTCACTATCCCTGTGGTGTGTGTTGCTAATGTAAAGGGTGTGGCAGAAACAATCAGACGATTTATAATTTGAAAAGGATCACGTTAATTGAAAAGAAAATATCTAGTAATCACATAACAACAAACTAAAAGGAAAAGAATTATGTTTTACGTTCACTTCTTGAAGGTAACATCACTTAGATGAGCTTCACTGGAGTTAAGGCATAACTCAACACCTGCCTTACACCGTTTATCACTGTCTGCAGCATGTTCTGTGGAATCTCAGCTCAAATGTTACCCTTCACATCCTGGATAGTGTGAGGGTGATTCACATAGACCCTTTGCTCTAAATACCCCCATAGGAAGAAGTCACATGCAGATAAATCTGGTGAGAGCGGAGGCCACGCTACTTCTCCGAAACGAGACATGACGTGTTTCGGGAATATTTCTCTCATTGTTTGCATCGAGATTCTTGCGGTGTGGGCGGTAGCACCATCCTGTTGAAACCATACTAGACGCGTATCAACACGCCACTGGCAAAGTTCTTCAAGCAGAAATTCTTGCAGCATCACCAAATAGCGATCTGATGTAACCGTCACTGACTGACCATTGGCATCCTCAAAAAAGTAGGGCCCGAGAATTCCGAACACACTAACTCCACATGACACTGACTTTTTCGCTATGCAGAGGTGCTTGATGCAACAGACGTGGATTTTCTGGTGCCCAGTATCTGAAGTTTTGTTTATTTACGTATCCATTTAAGTGGAAATGGGCCTCGTCTGTCATGATTAAATGGTTCAGAAATTTTGGATTTGCGTCTATCATTTGCAAAAGGTTTCTGCAAAACTGCACCCATTGCTTCAAATCACGAGGGATTAATTCCTGCACTATTTGGATTTTGAATGGATGAAAGTGCAAATCCTCGTGTAACATACGCCGAAAACTTCTATCCGGCATGCCTAGAACTACTGAATGCCGATGAGCAGAACGTCGAAGACTCCGCTGCAAAGTGACTCTCACTCTTTCCACATTTTCTGGAGTATGTATGGTTCGAGGATGACCTGCGGGCTTCCTGTTGACAGCAGATGCAGTTGTTCTAAATTCTTTAACCCAATTCAAAATGGTTTGTCATGTCGGAACCATTCCATTTCTTCCCATGCCAAAATGCCGCCTGAATACACGTGTTAGTGTGGCTAAATCGTTTTTAAAAAAATGTTTGTATGGCAAACGCACGATGTTCTCTCGATCAACGTACAATGCTGACTAAAGGCTATGAACCGCTCCACACATCACCATGCGTTACAGCGCACCATCTCGTAAAACACGGGAGTGGCGCCAAATATAATTCGTCTAATTGTTTCTGCCGCACCCTGTATAATCAAATCAGCTGACATTTTATAATCAACCATCATACTTAGTAGGTCCATCCACTGCTTGATTAATGACGTGTAAAAACAAACTTACCTTGATTCATCACCAGAGCCAACAACTCCACCAAGCATGGGTCCCCGGCGGCCTCGTGTACACAGATCTCCCGTCGAATGTGATCGCTTGAGGGGATGTGAGTCCTTCTCATCATATTCATCAACATCATTGAAACATCCATTTTCATGAATATCTCCAATTTCAAACCTTCCATCTTCTGCAACGCAAGGCTTAAAACCACAACCAATCAACAATTCCTTATCAGCAAGATTCTTGTTGACACCACAGCCCCACACCACCTCACTTCCTTCACTGCCATCATCTGGTGAAAACAAGTTTGGACCCAGATTCAGGTTCTTAATGTCAATTTGACGTCCAGCTAAACTCTTGAGGAAGTAATCAACAGTCAAGTCTGCGCTGGTCTTCTGATAGATCAGTGACGATAGGTCTGTACTGTCCTCATCATCTGCTTTGGGAGCAACGTCTGTAATTACATTTTTATCTGATGGAATTTGCTCTTCAGTGCAAATATTATTTCCAATTGATGGGTCTGCTGATGTACTTTTAGCGATTCGTTTTGTCGCTTCTTGTAAAGAAAGCTGGATTGCTAACTTCAGCTGATGGTCATCCATTCCTTCTGCTGGAAGCAAACAAAAGCAAACTGGAAGGCCAAGGAGAAGATGGAAAGATAATATTAAAACAGATCGTACAGAAATAAAATGTCAGACTATGATCCATACGCAGCAGCTGCAAGATAGAATACAATGGAAGACTTTGATATTAGCATGCTGAAACTTTGGTTTCCATTACCACAAATGGTTGTGCCATGGTTCCCTTTCACTGCAGAAGGCTGCAGCCCATCTGGGTTTGTACTACATATTCGCTGTTCATCTAGTGCTGCCAGATACAGTCTGTGTTTACCTATCTGTCTTCTACCCACACAGAAGCATGGATGCAGAATCCATTTGTGGACAGGAGGCACCCATAGGACACATTATTTTACCATCAATGATAGGGTAATCATGACAAATACAGTCAATACAGAGAACCTACAGCTTAATGATCTGCCTCGGTGGACTAGTGGTTAGCGTGCTCGCCACTGGACCCAAGGTTGCGGGTTCAATCCCGGCCGAGGTAGATGGATTTTTAAGGGTGATAAAAATCCGTAGCACAACTTCCTTCGGAGGGGAAGTAAAGCCGTCTGTCCCATGTCGTAGATTTACGGCATGTAAAAGAACCTTACGGGCATAGAGATGTTTCGTAAGCAAAATTTAGCGGCCATTTCTCACCCGAGTCTCCTGATCGGCTGCTAGAGGGCTCTAGCGGTCCTATCAGGATGAATAGAATCGTACACGGCGGAAGGCAACGGGAAACCACCGCTGGTAAAATTCTCCCATGACAACCTATGGCTTCGTGCCAGTAGGGTCACGACACTCAGAAATGAGTATAAACGACTCGGTATATATAAAGCTTAATATGTGCTCTGAACCAATTATCAGAAGGGGGACAGGGAAGTTCTACCTTTGGTAAAGGTAAAGGTGTGAATGTGTGGGCAACAACATCATTCGTACCACACTGTGAATGGGGATAAAATGCCGAACTCCCTGAATAAGAATCCAGTGTTACCACCAAGTCCCTCTTTCTCTACATATCACTTCTAAAATCATGTCTTATATACCAGTGCATCTTATACATCAGGAACTCATGTAATCACAACATGGTTATACAATATATTTTAAGTACATTCATTTTTCAATTAACTTCATTTGCCATGCACTCACGCAAACGAAGTCCAGGGCTCGCGTATGAAATATGTGATGAAATGACAATAACACAACTGACATTAAACGCAGAATTCAAACTCACAACTCCTATTGCACTGTGCTGGCAATAAAAGGTACAGGCAGATGTACCCCTGTACTTAATTAAGTACCATGACATGAAGGCATATGTGGTAGTGGAGGTATAGCTCCATGCGTTCTTAACTTCCACACTAGATGGTGTTAAGTGCCCAGCTTAACATTCTGGCTGCTTTAGCCCTGGGAAAAGGACACTTGGTACCCACTGAGTAAGAGGCTGGGTGGATCCCAGAGCTGGTCTGGGTGCTTTATTGCAGAGAGAGAGGTCGCCTGTCCTTGCCACAAATTAAACCAAAATTCCTTGGTCGTCCAACCAGTAGTCTAGTCAGTATATTGATTATGCCATCCCAGCTGACTGTGCTAGCAATCTATGTGGGTGAGTCAAATGAAAACTTTAAAAGTACAAAAAATGAGTCCCTTCTGTTTGCAGCTGTAGACAGAGCAAGTCACAGCAAGGGTTAGAAATATGTACCGTGTGTGGTAGATCTCGCAATAGGTTGAGAAATGACAAAGCTATACCACACCTATCTGTACTAAATTTGCTGGAGAGAGAGAGAGAGAGAGGAGAGAGAGAGAGAGAGAGAGAGAGAGAGAGAGAGAGAGAGAGAGAGAGAGAGAGAGAGAGAGAGAGAGAGAGAGAGAGAGAGAGAGAGAGAGAGAGAGAGAGAGAGAGAGAGGGGAGAGGGAGAGGAGAGAGAGAGAGAGAGAGAGAGAGAGAGAGAGAGAGAGAGAGAGAGAGAGAGAGAGAGAGAGAGAGGGGGGGGGGAATTTAGGCTTTCATTGGACTCACATATGCGTGTATGCGTGCGTGCATGTGTATGTATGTATGTATGCATGCATGCATGCATGTATGTATGTATGCATGCATGCATGCATGTATTTATTTAGCAAAGCTGTCAGTTCATAGCATTTATGGTAGCAATCACTGCATGATACAACTAACAATTTTACTGTCTGTTGGTAGAAGTATTTATAGAGAAATAAGAAATGAGGTTAGAGTATTACTGGACTCAACACTTGTGCCAGCTTCTCCCGATGAATCCTTATTCATCTGCTGGGTTTTGCTGGCAGCATCCTCGGCTGCTCGTTGACGTTTCTTCATTTCATCTTCTATCATCTGAAGACGCGACATCTCCAGTGCTATAACCAGATCCATGTTGTAGTCGGCTGTTACATTCACATGGTAGACTGCAAATAATGTAAAACAGAACGATTTTATGTTCAAGTCATAAGAAGTCGAGAGCAAACAGAAACACAGCAAAGTGTAATTGTGTTAAAACCATGCAAATAAATGTGGATAAGACAATGGAAAAAAATGCTGGATTTGTAGCCACATTCCACTTCCTGTTTGCCTGTGTCACTCTTATTGGATGGTGCTGAAGTTTGTGCAATGCAATATAGTAAAACCCCGATTTAATGTTCCCACATTTAGTGAAGTCCCGGATTTAGTGATGATTTTTTCATGTCCTGACAATAGCCCCATATAAACAATGTACCTCCATTTAACAAAAACCTCGATTTAGTGAAATATATTCTAATCCCCCAGCAATTCATTAAATAGGAGTTTTACTGTATTTCAGTTTTAACGCATTAATTTAAAAAAAAAGTCTCCAATAATGGAACACTATATTCTGAGTGTAATATAATATTTACAAACACTGAATTATATTAGATGTAGTTTACTGAAAAGTATACAGAAGGTGAGTTTAAAGACTTGTAAGTCAGGGCTTATGTAACACAGGGGGTTCCCACATATCCATATGTGTGTGTGTGTGTGTGTGTGTGTGTGTGTATATCACCTTTTACATGTGTGCATCCACAGCATGGAAAGGGTTAAAACAAATTAAAACAAAACTAACAGCACTTGAACGTACCATCATCTTCTGCACCGAGTCTTGCGGTACGGCTACATCGCAAACTGCAGTAATCATGAATAGCCGAAGTGCGTGGATTGCGCGCTCTCGGACGACTACATCCCACTCGACTACATTCTCCAAACAAGCTAACTGCCAGTGCACGATTAACTTCAGTCTCCTGGAAGGAAGTACCAACGATCATAACAAGAAGACATGGCAGTCACCACCGTCACTAACACATCACGTTATGTGCACATATATTGTACCTCTTCATCAGAGTCAAAATCAGGCCAGTCATAGATGGCACTCAAGTTGGCGTGACAACCTTGAGAATCTTTAACCCATGGATTGTTTGGATCCAGGTCCTTCAGTGAGGCAGCGATGGCATGAGACATTTGCTCCTACAGAGGGGTAAACAAAACCCAGTGAGATCTCAATATAATAAAACATACGAGGGTTATCCAGAAAGTAAAGATACAACACGGGTGGGAGGGGAAAGGAAATCACCTCAGACCATCCCGCTCACAGCCCAGACCTCGCTCCCAGCCCAGACCTCACTCCCAGCAATTTCCATTTGTTTTTGCATTTAAAGAAACATCTGGCCGGCCAGAAGTTTCACGAAGATGAAGAGGTGGAAAATGAAGTCACTACGTGGTTGCGTGCACAGGCGGCAGAATTCTATGACATCGGAACACAAAAACTCGTACCCAGGCTAAACAAATGCCTTGACATAGGTGGTGATTATGTTGAAAAATAGCTAAAGGTATGTGTTAAGAGATTTTTCACTCAATTTTGTTAATAAATACTTTTAAAAAATTGTATTGCTTTTGTATCTTTACTTTCTGGATAACCCTTGTACAAAATTCATAACTGAGGGAAATGTATGTGTTTGTTGACACTATGATAGGACAGGCTATAATGATACTCACATCATCAACTGGATCCAAAGCCATAAGGGCAGGAAACCTCCTCTTCCGAACTTTACGAAGTGTGGGAGGTGTCTCCGGCGGAATCAAACCTTTAGAGACAGCACGTACAAACTCATGACGCTTCCGCCGTGCCAGCGTGGTTGTCTGGATGATAACTGCACGAGGTGTGCGCAGGTAAGGACGCGCTACCATTTCAGATAGTTTCTCAGTCACCTCCTCAAGTTCATTCTAGAAAAGTGTTATGAAATTGTAACTATGTTATAAAATGAAGACCAGCAATCGCTTGTACATAAATAGGTCCTTGAAGTCAGAAGTTCATGAAACAATATTAGAAATTCAGTTCTCAAATCAGAGAAAAGACAAGATAAGTCAGATAATATTGTTTAGGCATATTACTCATCATTTATTCAGAGAATCAAATAAAACACACATAATGATGTGGGTAAAATGTTTAACTTTTAGTGTTAAAGCAGGTGGTATAAAGGTAGCAACCGCATTTATGAGGGTCAACAACACATCTAATGTTACACATCAGAGGCAACCAACCACATTAATTTGGATTTGATTCCTGACTGATGCAGCTGATCACATGAGAAAATTTTGTCACTTTGTCACTGTAAAATATTCAAGATTCTCCCGTCAGAATTCCAGTTCACTTAACTACATCAACATCTGGAAGCAAGTGTGTCTACTTTTTTGACCGTGGTCTGAGACATTACACTGTGTATGGGTCAAATGGGGAGACATATTTTAGTCACACAATAACTAACTAACTAACTAACTAACTCCATGGAGCAGAGTCCTTCTTGAGAAGCTAGCAGGTCCTCAGCTAGTCAAGAAATTCCCCGAATTTTATGTAACCCGAAGGTTCATTACCGCACTCACAACAGCCCGCCACCTGTCCCTATCCTGAGCCATATCAATCCAGTCCATGCCTCCCATCCCACTCCTTGAAGATCCATTTTAGTATTATCCTCCCATCTACGCCTGGGTCTTCCAAGTGGTCTCCTTCCCTCAGGTCTCCCCACCAAAACCCTGTATGCACCTCTCCCCTCACCCATACGTGCTACATGCCCCGCCCACCTCATTCTTCTTGATTTGATCACCCGAATAATATTTGGTGATCAGTACGGATCATTAAGTTCCTCGTTATGTAGTCTTCTCCACTCCCCTTGTTACCCCGTCCCTCTTAGGCCCAAATATCCCCCTCAGCACCCTATTCTCAAACACCCTCAGCCTATGTTCCTCCCTCAGTGTGACAGACCAAGTTTCACACCCATACAAAACAACAGGCAAAATTATAGTTCTGTATATCTTAATGTTTGTATTTTTGGATAGCAAACTGAAAGACAGACGATTCTGCACAGAATGATAACAAGCATTCCCCGCCATTCACACAATACTTTTATTAATATAATAAGAAGTAAAGAAATAAAATCAACTCCTACATGTTTTGAATTATTCTCAAGCAATCATGTGACAAACAAAATGTACAAGACGTCTAGCAGAATTTAGAACCCGCTCACAGAATCTACAAAACCAATCAGCTGGATTGCGTCATCGTGATCGACGATGCCATCTGCTCTGCAACACGCAGTCCCACACTACCCACACTAAAGCTGGACTGTGCACCACGCAGCAGGTGACATCAACTGCCGCACAGCGATCTATGATGGTCCTCGCTCTGCCGTAATCCATTCCTCTTTGCATAAATATTTGGTTGGCCTGACAATGGCTACAGTAAGATGAAATACGTAGCCACTGATTTTATACTCTTACTTTCCGTTATGCCAACGGAAGTGTTGTATGACTGAACCATGTCATCCCACTTGACTTGCACTGGCTTTTATTTGAGACAGTACCACTGAAACATGAATGATTACCTGCATGAATTCAAAAATGGTCTTGTTGTACCCGTTATCCTCCAGGTAGTACCCATACACATACGAACCACACAAAACCCTCCTGGCTTTCAACAACTCTCGTACTCCATCCTCCACAAATTTGGTCCCTCTCTCTGCAGATTCTGCAAACAATACAAACACGATTCAATAGAAAAATTACGTAATTACCTAAAATACAATAAAATTCAAGAATATTTTGTACATGTGAAATGCTTGTTCACACGACATCCAGGATAGTAAGCTGCAGTCAAAATAACAACATTTTAACTACATATTTCCACACACAACACTGCAGAGGTATACTCCAATGTGGAAGACATCTTCCAAGGGTATTTTTCATTTTATATATATCATCAGGATTTATGCTCATTGATGACACTGAGACTGGGATCATCTCATATGCCGCACATCTCATATTCGGGCAAATACAGCACTTCCATCATGAACACAATAAACTTTAAGTTACATCTCTCTGCTGCCTTTGTGTGTCATCCATAGAATAATTTTAGAAACTGCTGCATACAGCACTGCATACTGCTGCATACAGCACTGCATACTGCTGCACACAGCACTGCATACTGCTGCATACAGCACTGCATACTGCTGCACACAGCACTGCATACTGCTGCATACAGCACTGCATACTGCTGCATACAGCACTGCATACTGCTGCATACAGCACTGCATACTGCTGCATACAGCACTGCATACTGCCTGAGCTTGGCTATAGCAAGAATAACAAAAATGGCATGACAAATATTCCCAATATAATGTATGATACAATCTGCATTTGATGTAGCATATGTACCCAAATATATGACGGCCCCCTTACAATTGTTACTCTTCAGGAAAATACGTGCACAGAAAAATGTTTACCTTTGTTCTCAATTATAAGGTTAACCCCCACCCACCTACATTTTCAGACAATAAATTAGGAAATAAACACTCGTCTTATATTCGGGCGACTACAGTGGTGGTAGTGGCGGTGGCAGCAGCAGCAGCAGCATGTAGTAGTAGTTAGTAGTAGTAGTAGTAGTAGTAGTAGTAGTAGGTAGTAGTAGTATTTGATACTCAGGCACTTGGAGGTATTCCATTCGCCTTCTAGCATCCCATTATAAATACATTACGGGATGTTTTGTTCTAGGTTTAGTGTAGGTCATTTTTGTGTTGGCATCAGTCTCAATACATGAGGTGTGGACCTATGACACAATTTGGTGGACTGCTTCTTAGTCTGGCTCCTCCCCTTTGACCTGTCTAGCAAGGGTGACCCTACCAGTAGTTACACTACCACCAGCATAGCTCTCAGAGTCATGGGAGCTCATCAGCCCTCCCACCTTTTAAAGGTCGTGCAGTCCCTAGGGATGGATATTTGGGTGAATACGGTATTTAAGAAATACTTAAAAAATATCTGAGCACAATGGGTGTGACTTAGCGTTAACTGCTCAGCAGTGACAGGATTAAATACTTTCATATCTCGTAACTTACGTTTCATGACTGACGTACCTTCACCTTTGGGTCCTTTGCTGAGCGAAGATGCCAACAGCTCCATCTTCTGACGTACATTGTTCAACAGTGGCTCCTCCAACTTCTGGCTGTTCTCGTGATTTCGGAATCTCGTGTAGTAATGCAGGAAGCGATTTAACTCTTGCATCTGCTGGTTCCTTAACATTGCCTAGCAGAACATAAGACAACACTCTGTCATCTTAATCCAGCCAGGCATAAACAAAAACTTCTGAAGTGCAAAAGCGCAGTTGTTTCTCCACATATCATACTCTCCAAGTATTATAATAATAATAATAATTAATAATTCTTGGCTCAACAGCCCTATATGGGCTCAGGCCTCCTCTTGCCTCCTCTTGTCGAGGTTACTAAGTCATGCGCATTCATGGCAGTTGGTGACCGGCCAGCTAACCGCGCTTAGTGTTCTATCGATCCTGATGTGCACGCCAGAGCCATCTGGCAGGCAGTCAGGAGACTTGGATGAGAAATGGAGGCAATTTTGCTTACGCAACATTTTTATTCATGCCCGTAAGGTTCTTTTACATGCCGTAAATCTACGACATGGGACCGACGGCTTTACTTCCCCTCCGAAGGAAGTGGTGCTCCGGATTTTTATCATCCTTAAAAATCCATCGACCTCGGTCGGGATCGAACCCGCGAACCTTGGGTCCAGTGGCGAGCACGCTAACCACTAGTCCACCGAGGTCGACCTCCAAGTATATACATGCAAGTAAAATTTGAGGTTCTGATGACGGTATCAGGATTATGGTCTTTTGGGATGTGGCACTGTGCAGTTTGACAGATAGGTGTTAACATTTCAAAGGAACCTGCTGGGAGGTCAATCTCAGGTCTCAAATGTAGACTCTGTACATGAAAGAACAAAGATGGAAATTAACACATTTTACTTACCTCACTGATAAGAATTCCTTGCCTTTCATCTGCCTTGTGAACTGCTTCAAAACGGTTACATCTGAAATAGCCTCCAGTTGCTGAGCTGTGCTTCTTCCAGTTCTCCAGGCACACCCAACAGAAGTCAAACTTACACTGTAAAATGTAGAGGAAGAATGTAATGACTCTCAACATATCGTAAATCAAATTCATTCTAAACAAAATTCTAAATTTAAATCCCCTATACATTTAAGCTTGTGAAGCGAATATTATGTACTGGATGTAAAGACCGTCCTCAATTAATGTTGCCCCAAACAATGCTGTTTTGCTTTAACACTGACAAATTATACCAAAGACTTGATGAAAGTTGCTCTAACTTGGATTAATGTTAATTAATTAATTTTATTTCAATTCAACAAATGCACTACACTTTCTTCCAGTGATTTCTTGCCCCTACATATGTTTTGGCACACCCTGTGCCATCCTCAGGGGGTCGCCCACAGTTCACAGTCTTCAATACACCCAATTGTTTTTCACTCACTTTCACAACACATAATTACTGTAAGTCACCAGCATTAAATATCACTTGTCTTTATGTTTATAGTAATTAGTTTTTCTTTCTTCAGTATTTTTTGTAAAATCAAATCATTAAATTTAGAATTGAAGATATTTGTAGTGTAACATATTAAAATACATTAAAGTTGTGTTTCTAATTCTAAATTTAATGGTTTTTACAAAAAAATACTGAAGAAAGAAAAACTAATTACTATGAACATAAAGACACGTGATATTTAGTGCTGGTGGCTTACGATAATTATGTGTTATGAAAGTGAGTGAAAAAACAATTGGGTATATTGAAGATTGTGAACTCTCGACGACCCCCCTGAGGATGGCACAAGGTATGCCGAAACATATGTGGGGGCAAGAAATCAATAAAATAAAGTGTAGTGCATTTGTTGGATTGAAATAAAATTAATTAATTAATTATCAAAAATGCAAGGTATATATAACAAAGTTGGATTAATGTTAATTTAGTTGGCAGCTGGTGGGATCTTCAACAGCCAGACTCTTGAGTGTGTTACCGAATTCAAGCAATCTTTTTGGATTGCTTGACCCTGCAGATGAAGGCACTACAGTCCTTTGAAATTTTGAGAACTATTCGCCCAATAACACAGCATAAAATCCCAGAAACTTGAACCTTTGGTAGTGTTGATCAGACTGATCCCCCAGACTCTTCATATTAGTTGTGTTATAATCAATATGTGGTGATAAAACACTAACAAACACATTCAATCATAACTTAAGTCTACGGCAGTTCAAGCAAAAAAATCAGCCTCTTATAAAATGCAGAATTATTTTATCTGATTACTAAGTAATTTAAGGGGGCACGTGGTGACGCAGCTGGTTGAGGCACTGCTCTACAAGCCGGAAGGTCGCGGGTTCGATTCCCGATGGTGTTATTGGAATTTTTCATTAACATAATCGTTTCGGTCACACCATGGCCCTGGGGTCGACTCAGCTTCTAACAGAAATGAGTACCAGAAATATTTCCTGGGGGCTAAAGGTGGCCGGTGCATAGGGCTGAGAACCTTACCACCTCATGTGCCGATTGTCTAGAGATCTGGAAGCCTCAATCTCCTGGAACCCTAAGGGCCTGTCCAGGCCTGTAATGGGATTGCTTTACCTTACTAAGTAATTTAAAACATTCAAAGGAGAGCAGAAAAAAGCTCTGAAAAATGACTGTGAAAGGAAAGATTACCTTTGAACACTTCATGTGGTTACAACCCTCATTTTTTTGTATGGGTGATTTACAGTTGGGGCACGGCTTTGAGTTGGTGACAAGCCACAGGCAGTTAGCAGCATCTTCTGTTTCAGCGCAAGATGCTCGCAGTTCTTCTGGTTTAACCTCTGAAATCTTCTGCTGCCACTGATGCCACTGACTGCAACCACACGGAGCATGGGCCTCGCCTAGGCACTCCCTGAAATACAAAGTAACGAACCTGAAGAATATTTTTCTTAAAGTAAAATTGTGTAAAACATGAAAGACAGAACATACAGCTCCATTAATGTCACAATGCACCGTAGAAGTTCCCAGTGGTACTGAGACTTAGGCAATAATGAAGAAGAAAAAAAACCAACTGGAAGAAACTGACACGTTTTTGGTTAATCAGAACAGATAAACTGACAAATGAAGAAATTAGAACAAACTTTGGGCAGTAATAAACTCTGCAGTTCTAACGAAAGAATACTGAAAGTTTATTAAAATGTGTAACGAAATACAATCAAATTTTCTGGAAGATGTAAAACAAAAACAGTCTTCTGGAGTGCAGAATTTAAAAATGAATATTTTAACCCTTTCTACATTTCCCCTCTTTTATTTACAATCTCAATCCAACCAAATGCAAATTAATTTGCATGAAAATTAAAGAAAAAAAGACACAATGTTATAGGAAAATATGTGTAACTCCTACACCTGTTGTCCTTGTATGTGAACTACTACAAGAGATAGCAAATATATGAACAGCAAAGTTACAGCACACAGCACAAAGCAGTGAAACATCGCAGAAATATTACAATGTCAGAAGCCTTTTGAAAGGATTGGAAAGGACTCTATGTCCTAAATTAGGAAAATATCCCAAAAAAATGTAAAGGAAATGTAAAGGAATAATCTTTCCATACAAATTACCTCACACACTTTTTTTAAATTATGTTCTGAAGTTTGTGCAAATAACAAGGAGTCGCCTTAATCGTAGAACTCATATAAAAGCTTAGCTTTGGAGAGGTGAATATACCGTATATTCTCGAATCTAAACCGCACCCGAATCTAATCCGCACCCAGTTTTTGGCGACTTCTTAAACGAAAAAAAGTTAGTTCGCGATTCTAATCCGCACCTTTCCTTCAACCACCCCTTGCCCACGGGGCGACTGAGTGAATAATATTGGATGTTACCAATGCGTTAAAATCCGACGCTACGCCTGTGGCCGATGAGTCATACTGATAGAGGCGGGGCCTTTCTCAACAGACGTGCGCAATCTCGTCTGAAGCCAGCTGATCTTTAGTTGTTGAAACGTGGGAGGTGCTTGTTCCAATTTGTCGTGTACCGTAGTTATGGAAGAGGGACACCTGAAATCTAAACGACTCTCATATACGGCAAAGTTCAAACGTGAAGTTATTCGGTGCGCAGAGGAGAATGGAAACCGCAAAGCCGCTGCAATTTTTGGAGTTGATGAAAGCAACGTTCGACTATGGCGGAAACACAAGGCAGCGATCAGCGGGTGTGAGGCGTCACGAAGGAAATTCAATGGACCCAAGAAAGGACGATTTCCTGAAATTGATGATGCAGTCTTCACGTTTTTTCAAGAGAGACGCAAGACTGGACTGTTTGTGAGTTATGATCTACTCGCGAGGAGGCGATAAAGAAGGCCAGATCTTTGAACATTCCTCGAATTATGAGTGATGACGGCGAGTCTGATGAATAATAAATTATAATAATAAATAATAAAATAATAGATTATTGTATTGTATTGTTCTTACGTTGTTTATTAATTACGTTAATTACGTTATTGTTATATTGTACAGCAGCTCAATCATTTTTCCAAAATCCAGCTCTAGACCGCGAATCTAATCCGCACGCGAATCTAATCCGCATCTGATTTTTTAGCCCTCTAAAACTGTAAAAAAAGTGCGGATTAGATTCGAGAATATACGGTAACCTCCGATTCTTAACAGTAAAGTTGTTACTCATCATATGACCTTGTTTTGTTGCATTCTAATGAACAAAACCACAGATGGGAATTCTTTGTTGGAAATTAATTCACAGCCAGTACTGGCCAAATGTTAGAAGCCTTCTGCCACAAACTGTATTACCATGAGCTGAATTCTACATCTTCTCACTTTACAGTTTTGAAGTATCTTCCCGTAGTTCACATACACCAACAACAGAAAGCAGCAGCAATGTCGCAATTCACTGGTTATTTCCATCAACAGCAACTCCTTTATTCGGCATGACTATTTTTGAAATGCCCGGAAATGCAGATGTGGAGAAAGAAATTTCTCAAGGGTAAGTCACTAATTATTTACAGAAAGCAGCGTAGAAGAAATTCGTAAAGTGCATCAAGACTACAGAACTTGGAATTTAAAAAAAAAATGTTTATACAAAGTATGATGGAAGTGGCAGAAACAAAGGAGAAAAACAGCATTATGAGTAAAGGAAGAAAATGTAGTATTATTGTAATCAGAGTGCAATAATTATCTAGTACAGCTGCCATTTTGGAGTGACAATGCACATATCATCTGGTGACAGCTCACGAACTACATGAGTAATGGCAGGGAAATAAGTTACATTATTGAATACTACACATTAAAAGAAAAGTCTAAACATTCAAAAACAAATACAAATTTCATGGTGTTTTTGGAACGCAGAGAGTCTTTTCATGCTGGCAATGAAAGAGGTCACAATATATTATCTACTGTTTTTTAGACAAAAGAATGTTTGTATCAAAAATTAATTTCACAACTAATCAGATGATTATACAACTAATAGTACAAAAGCAATTAACCAGAAATATTGAATCCCTTATTGGCATTATTTATCAAGCATAATCTGCAACATATAAGCAACCTTTAAAGTAAAGTGGTTACTGTATGTACCACATCTTGCTCACACATTGCATTTACGTGCATCACATGATTCTAACTAAATTTTTCAATACTGTATTCAAATGGCTAAAACACAAACATACCATTCTGTTTCTTGAATGTCACCAATAGCCATTCATATAGTTTAGATAGAAAGAAATGCCACTAAACCTACCAGCAAAAGAAGTGTCCATTTCCACAGTCAACTGCATGGGACGTGAGCAATGGAGGTTTAGCAGATGGAATATTACGCAGGACATCGCTAGGCTGCGTCTGCTCTGTCTCGGGCAGGCGAACGGCACGGCCACAGCCTGGCATGGGGCACCACTTGATGCTGCGATTACTCTCAACAAACGCCTTGGAAACAAGCACCAAATCCCAACAAGAATTACTGCATTAACTACTTCTTTGAATATGAACTGGGGGTTTGGTTAGAATGCAAGAAAGAAAGAGACCACTTGGAACACCTAGCTGTAGACGGAAAATGGATCAAAAAGAAATAGAGCACAAGGAGTGTATTCATTTAGCTCAAGATGGGGACAAGTGGTGTGCTCTTGTGCACACATCATGAAACTCTGGGTCCCATTTAGTGCAGAGAAACTGTCTGACCAGCTGAGGAACTATCAGCTTCTTAAGAATGATTGTGCTCTTCAGATTACTTCTTCTTTCAAATATTAGAATAACTGAACAGACTGAAACTTTGGAATTAAGGGAGATGGAGGTATAGCTGTAACCCATTCGCGACCCGGCACTAGAAGGAGGCGGTGGTCAGCACAACACTCCGGCCACTTCACTCCCGGGAAAGACCCACTACCCACTGTACAGGAGGCTGGATGGGCCTCAGGGCCAGGCTGAATAGTAACTTAAACTAATCAAATATCAGTTATCTGTTACAGTAATGTCACTGTAAGCTTGTACATATATAGAAGCCCCTGATGATGGTCGCTCGACGACCGAAACATATGTAGGGCATTTTAGGTGATTTTAAGTGACAATCTACGTTAATAGTGCAACTGTTGGTTAAAAAGTGTTTACTGTAAGATTAGTTACAGCAGTAAAGAGGTGTGCAAATCATAACCATTTGCATTACATAGTACATCATGGGATAGCTCAGTTGATATAGCAACTTGCTACGAGCTGGACGGTCTGGGGATCAAATCCCGGTGGGGGCGAGATTTTCAGCACCCATCCAGACCGGCCCTGGGGCCCACCCAGCCTCCTATACAATGGGTACCGGGTATCTTTCCCGGGGGTAAAGCGGCTGAGGCGTGGCGTTGACCACCCACCCCCATCTAGCGCCGAGGTTAAGGAAAGAGTAGAGCTATTCTCTCCCTCTGGGCCTTCATGGCCTGTTCTAGGGTAAACTTTACCTTTACCTTTTAGTACATCATACACCAGGATGCCTCTCACAAAAAGACGTGACTTTTACCTTGATGTCAAACTGCAGGTATCTACGGGCCATATCAGGGCTGACCAGCTTTTCAATAACCTCCACAGGCACAAGGATGTGGCACTGATAAGCAGGACACAGGATATGGTGAGCATCTCCATCCTGAATCTTGACCGTCAGGTAACTCTCCCAGCACGATGTGCAGAACCGGTGGTCGCAAGACATGAGCACAGGTCGGTCCCAACACGGCATTGCCAACATGCAGATCTCACACTGTAAATCAGTACAATCAGCGTTTGCTTCTCAGTGACAGCCTGAAAGGTGAGCACATATTGGAGAAAACATGGGATTACAATTACTTAGGCATGTAATTTAACCAATTTTATGAATCAGTCAGAAGGGAGTCACAGTAGAATGCTTTAAGCACATAAATCTCAATACTCAAGAAACTTGTTACAACAAATAACCATTTCAGTGGTACTGCTGGTGCTGTTCTGTGATTTGCCATCTGCTCCTACTCAGCGTCCTCTGCAAAACTTTTGGGCTCCCTGTAGTACTGTATATTCCTAACATTTCCAGTTGCAAACCTCACTTGCCTAAGGCACATAAGTTTTACGGTTTGACAAGTAAAATACTGCATTACAAATGTAATTTGTGTAAGAGATTTAAATAGACTTAGAATAGCTCTTTATATGGGGTCCAACAGAAAACGTGCATTTCCTGACCCCGCCCCCTGAGAACGGAAGCAGAGCCAGCTTCTGGAACGTTGCATTTCAGCTGCACCTGTACGTTAGGCGATGTAAGAAGTCCAAAAGAAGCGTTCTTGTCAACGTGTACTGACAAGCTGCGTTCCATTAACCAATTGTTTTTTCAGCCTATTTAATTTACATAAGAAACATCATCCACAAGTTTGATTTTACTGTACCCAGTATCATTTTACTGTACCCAGTATCATTTCAAAATGTGAACAATCATATATGGTATCACTCGAATAGTTCACAGTTGCTCATCTGACAAAGATACTATGTGTTGTTATAAAATCTGAACGTTCATCACTGACATCACAGAAGTCTTCCACGGGACTTTTATCATGACCCAGCAAAATTCGGTTTACACCAACAAAACCTATTTCTAATGTAAATTCCCACCCCCTGCCTACATTGCCAGAAGTGTGTCAAACTTTGAGATTTCCTTACCAAAATTCTGTATGCATGTCTTTTCCCCCTCCTACATGCTGCACGTCATCCATCCACTCTTCTTGATCCTAATCATAGCCACTTCAAGCCACTTCACAAATTCACAGTATATTTATACTCATTTCAACCATTTCAAGACCAACCTCGTGAATATTTTTAGTTTACCTACGACATCTGCTGAGCCAGGCCCAAACATACTCATTGTCAAATTGTTCTATTTTTTCTTCATACCACTGCTGAATACACTAGGGTTATACATTACGGTCTTCTGTAATATGTCACTACATGTTTTGGAAGATGGGTGTTAAGTTTTGAAGGAACATGCTGCCTCAATCTTCAGGTTAAAAGAGTACTTTTCTATCCTTAAGATGGAGGCACAAGGTACCCATCTAGAAAATTACATGTCACATCCAAGAAAACCATAATCTTGGTAATCGATGCCATCACAACCTTAAAGCTCACATGTTCGTTGAATGTTTCAATGAAATATTGACAAGAACAGTGTAGTGTGCAAGCTACATCACAGCTTGACAAGAACAGTGTAGTGTGCAAGCTACATCACAGCTTGACAAGAACAGTGTAGTGTGCAAGCTACATCACAGCTTGACAAGAACAGTGTAGTGTGCAAGCTAGTCACAGCTTGACAAGAAGAGTGTAGTGTGCAAGCTACATCACAGCTTGACAAGAACAGTGTAGTGTGCAAGCTACGTCACAGCTTGACAAGAACAGTGTAGTGTGTAAGCTACGTCACAGTTTGACAAGAACAGTGTAGTATGCAAGCTACGTCACAGCTTGACAAGAACAATGTAGTGTGCAAGCTACATCACAGCTTGAAAAGAACAGTGTAGTGTGCAAGCTACGTCACAGCTTGACAAGAACAATGTAGTGTGCAAGCTACATCACAGCTTGAAAAGAACAGTGTAGTGTGCAAGCTACGTCACAGCTTGACAAGAACAGTGTAGTGTGCAAGCTACATCACAGCTTGACAAGAACAGTGTAGTGTGCAAGCTACGTCACAGCTTGACAAGAACAGTGTAGTGTGCAAGCTACATCACAGCTTGACAAGAACAGTGTAGTGTGCAAGCTATGTCACAGCTTGACAAGAACAGTCTAGTGTGCAAGCTACATCACAGCTTGACAAGAACAGTGTAGTGTGCAAGCTACGTCACAGCTTGACAAGAACAGTGTAGTGTGCAAGCTACATCACAGCTTGACAAGAACAGTGTAGTGTGCAAGCTACATCACAGCTTGACAAGAACAGTGTAGTGTGCAAGCTACATCACAGCTTGATGAGAACAGTGTAGTGTGCAAGCTACGTCACAGCTTGACAAGAACAGTGTAGTGTGCAAGCTACGTCACAGCTTGACAAGAACAGTGTAGTGTGTAAGCTACACAGCTTGACAAGAACAGTGTAGTGTGCAAGCTACATCACAGCTTGACAAGAACAGTGTAGTGTGCAAGCTACGTCACAGCTTGACAAGAACAGTGCAGTATGCAAGCTACATCACAGCTTCAAACAATCAGTACTTTTATTACTCTGCGATAAATGACCAGGCATCAAAACGTGTCTCTTTCCAACCAAAATAAGCAAAGCAGAATGCTTACAATAGTTTCAGCACACGGTTTAGCTGTGCCTTGCTGCTCGATAGTGCCAGTTGGTTCCACACTACTGCACTGCAACTTAACAGACGTTGGCTCCGAGACGCAATGCTGCAAGGCTGAAGTCGGAGGCTGTACACCAGCCAACTGGCAACACTGCACTGGGTCTTTCATCCACTTCTCTAGAAGAGCCTCTCGTGACCATTCTAAAATTGGAAACAAGACAACATTGTCATTCATAAAGTCAGGGATTACGATGACTATGAAGATTAAGGTTACAGTCTTCTGGGAAATTATACCGTGCACACTGGTAGACAGGTATAAACAACTTGGAGGAATGATGCTCGTCTTTCACGCTGAAGATGGAGGCAGTCCGTTCCTCTGAAATGTAGAAACAAAACACACTGCACAACGTAAAACCCTGAAAGACAACTATCGTTTGAAAAACAACTGCTGTAAAACCAGAAATATTAGGTCTGAAGGAGCCTTGTGTCTCCATCATCAGGACTTTAGCTCTGAAGGTGGAGGTAGCACTGGACTATACGCTATCGTATCTTGACATACGATAACCTCACATTTCATTCATGACTAGGAGAGCAGTCCTGAAGAGCTGCATCCTGCAGACTCCACCCCAGTCCCTGAGAGCAAATACTGGGACAGTACCTCAAATTAATCTCCACATTTCCAATTTGTTATTCACTCATCATCCTATCATATGAGGCCATATATTCTGATGCATTGACAGCACCATTAAAAACTTCAATACAACAAACTGATATTTCATACACAATGTACATGGAAGATAAGTCTGATGATGAACAAATAATGTGTTATAAAGATTCATAATTGAAGTTCAATTTTAACAGAAAACCATTTGAGCATCATAATGTGTAAGGTCTGACAATTACATAACCAGAATAGTAGTATTAACAATAAATAAACTGTGCCTAACCTTTAGTAAATGTGACCACTGTCAAAATATTTTGATCTTACACATGCTTGGAAAGAGAGCTGACGTTTATGTTTCAAGAGTTCCATGACAAATATAATAACATTGCTCTGAAATTCTGAATGAGACTTTTACTATGAACTTTTTTGTTTAAGGAACATGGAAAAGTCACAGAGGATCAAGTTAGGCAAGTATAGTGATTTCCATTCACGTTTTTTTCTGATTAGACAAAATCCTTTGAGGTCAAGCATAGTGGCAATTAGTAAGTGTGTTTCAACAGTTTTGTCTTGGGCAAAATCACTTTACAAGAAGTGCGTGAGGTATGCGACACTGTCATAATGGAAATACCAACTGTCAGAAAAAAACTTCTTTAACAAATACATTGCTGTGAACATTAAAAAATTTGAAGGTACAACACATGATTGACCATAAGTTTTAAGGTTACCACAATGGTTTTTGTTCAAATGATGGTCATCTTTCGGGTCTCTCTCCTAAATAGTGAGCTTCATTTGTTCCGATGTTTTGAAGGAACATGGCCATTGACTCCCACATACCGTCTTTCATTTTCAGAATTCCCAACTTCCATTGGCTCAGGACTAGTCATATCGCCTCTTCCTCCTTTTTGGTTGTGACTGGCCAAATTCCCACAAACCTTCCAATACAACCAAAACCTTACCTTCCACCACATCACTTCAGCATACACCTGGACCCATTCAGTTACCCTGAAGATGGAAGCAGTACATTTGTCCGAAATATCAGAAAAAATTAAGCTCGCTACATGGTGTAAAAACTAAAAAAATATGACCATTATCTGGTTGACTGTTTATTTAGGAGGAAGTGTCACAGTCCACAGACTATAACAGGAAGTGTCACAGTCCACAAGACTATAACAGGAAGTGTCACAGTCCACAAGACTATAACAGGAAGTGTCACAGTCCACAAGACTATAACAGGAAGTGTCACAGTCCACAAGACTATAACAGGAAGTGTCACAGTCCACAAGACTATAACAGGAAGTGTCACAGTCCACAAGACTATAACAGGAAGTGTCACAGTCCACAAGACTATAACAGGAAGTGTCACAGTCCACAAGACTATAACAGGAAGGTCACAGTCACAGACATACGAACCATCACAGCAGTGAAAATCTCAAATTTTACATGACAAACTGAATCCCAATGACTGTTTGTCACAGAATGCCTAAATCGTATGGACCAAAACAAGCCAAATTAAAAGTGCTGTTACCTTTAACACAAAAACAACAGTTAATTAATTAATTGTCAGACTTTGTAAATTCCCATTTAAATCCTTCTGCCCATGACTGTCTTAAGGAATCAGTAAATGGCTTAATACATCAGTGTTCATCCACTTTTGCTGATGGACAAATGGGCTGACCATTGTCTCGCAGCAAGGCCTCTGCGGTGAACAGCGGGATGTGCAGCATGTCTGACGTCTCCACCAGCAACTGATCCTTGGCCTCCTGAAGGTCCTGGGTTCTCAGACCGCTGTACACCTCCTCCTGTTCTCCTGGCCCATATAACTCTGCTTCATTTATAGTGTCATTACTATCAGCCTGAAAACAGATAATTAAATATTACACACAGAACATACAAAATTCACTTTATGTACAGGGTCCTTATTTTATATGACAGGTATCATTAGTCACTTCCTGCTGCTACTCTACATGTGTGGGCAGTCACCTGACAGAAAGTGGCAAATGATAATTGTCAGATAAAATAATGACTCTGTACAAAGTACAAAAACTAATGTCTCTCATGGCGTTTGATTCATAAATTATCTAATGATTCTTCTGCTTTCAGGTTTTATTCTGTACGTTTATGTGGGCGAAGCAGGGTTTGATTCCTGGCAGAGGCAAGAGATTTCTCTCTTCTCCAAAATGTCCAGACTGGATCCGGTGCCCAACCAGCCTCCTATGCAGTGGGTACCAAGGATTTTTCCCCCTGGAGGCAAAGTGGCTGTGACATGAAGATGACCACACACCTCCATCTAGTGTCGTGGTTAAGAATGAGTGGAGCTACACCTCTCCTCCCCCTATATACATTCATGGTGTGGACTGCAACAACTTTACCTTTTTGTGAAACTGTATACAAAAGAACACACTGCATTGTGGGCAAACTTTTCTGCTGTATATTCAATGTTAATGTGACAATTTTTGTTTTAGAAGTTTCACAGCAAAATATGTGTGCGATCTGTATTAACAGGATGGGAAATAAGGTTGATGGAAAGAAGGAAGGCACCATGCTGTGCCAAGCAGTACATCATCTACTTACAAAGACCATCCTGGACTCGAGAAGCTGCGCGATGTCATGGTGGTCATTCCGCATGGCCATATCACAAGGCGTAAACTTGTCGTAGTTCTCAATGAAGAGAGGTGAACCATGGCTCAGAAGCAGCTCGACACAGCGCTTCAAGCCCGATGTGGCGGCACAGTGCAGTGCGGTGTTTCCTTTCTGTCACCGAGCAACCAAAAATTCATCAACAGTGGCAATAAGATGGGGCATCGAGTTTTACACTAAGACCATACGCGCAGGAAGTGTTTGTCACAGCCATCTGACACAGCTATAACTTCTGTATTTCCCAAATAAGGCAAGTAAGAGTTCATCTTAAAAAAACTCACATTGTTGTTAAAACTCAGCAGGCATAAGATGTGAATTTTTAGCACATTTCCTAAAAATGACGAAAGTAGACTTCTAAGATCAATCACCATGCAGTATGTGTGCATGTCTGAATACATGCCCATGCAGTACGTGTGTATGTCTGAATACATGCCCATGCAGTACGTGTGCATGTCTGAATACATGCCCATGCAGTACGTGTGTATGTCTGAATACATGCCCATGCAGTAAGTTGTATGTCTGAATACATGCCCATGCAGTACGTGTGTATGTCTGAATACATACCCATGCAGTAAGTGTGTATGTCTGAATACATGTCTATTTCAACATTAGACCAAACATCCCACAACTTGATATGAACTTTATGCCACTGACAGACAACTCAATGCCACACTTTTGAATGCCATAGACAGAAATAACAACATAGCAGATATTCAAACTTGTAAGGTGGGAGAGTCATTAATGCCACTTATGCCAGGATCCTGGAATGGCGTACAGTAACACATGCTGGAAAAATGTTAAAGTTTTGTTACTATCATAATTTTTTGACTGTAAAATAAGACTTGCAGCCATGCAAAAATGGTCTTTAACTTTTGGCCTGATGGTGATGAACCACTTAAAATTGGAACGAAGGAAGATCATAAACATGGATGCATGTTATACTGTATATAAAATATTATTTGTAATTCAACAGTTACAAACACGGCAATTACGTGACATTTTTATGATCTGCCCTGAAATGCTTGTTAAATATTTCAAATAAAACATTAAAAACGATAAAAGTCTTACAAAGTTCTGTCCACTTATCTGTCAGTGTGGTTCAACTTCTAAATCACGTTACGAATTCTATGAAACTTTTTATAGAAAGTCTTCAATAAAAACTGTTACAAGGAATTTCAATTTTGCTTGCGAATGTCCAAACTTTACATCTTTCATGTAACATGTTGAAGGCCAGTTGGCCAGTCACCAACTGCCACGAACGCGCACGACTTAGTAACCTCGAAAAGAGGAGGCAAGAGGAGGCCCGAGCCCATATAGGGCTGTTGAGCCATGGTTATTATTATTATTATTATTATTATTATTAATGTAACATGTACATTCTTTCAAACAGATCAATTCAGTACCAAGTAATATGATTTGTGACGAAATGATAACGTAGCCACAGATTTACTGGAAGATGACTAGATTTGTATCTAAATACTCTCATCACCGCAGAGATGACAAATCTTAGAGCAATCTAAATTAAACAGTAAATATTTGTTGTGGTGTAAGAATAAACTCTGCTTACAAAACAAATGGATGACATGAGAGATAAATATGTTTACTGATGATGGTGTAACACAATGACTTTGGACTTCCACCACTGTCACAGTCCACTAAAATCACTATATTTTGGAAGATCATACTTCGTCTTCAGGACAGCATGAAACACAAAGACCGTCGGGATAACTATTCTCAGACTGTGGACTGCAGCAATTTACAATTATCTGTTGCAGGTGAACATTTATATTTGAGCTTTATGACCATTCGTGCCAACCAAAAACTGCTTTTAATAAACACAAATCTTATACCACAGAGCGTACTTCACGCTACTGCGCTTACTCACGCTAGATTGGAGTGAGAATTGTTCATTACCTATCTGTAAAGTCTCAAAATGACAGAACACGGCATTTTAGAAACTGAATCTGTTTCCATTCTCAGGTGCCCAGGCCTCTTGCGTTTTTTTTAGAAAAAAATGCCTGAAAATTCTGTAAAATACAGGACAAACATACAAAATTAAATATTAATTACAAAAATAAAAATAAAAGTGTTACATAAAATAACAAGGATCGTAAACAATCCGCATATCATGAAAATATTTAGTACACAGGATTAACTAAAAGACATATTCTACTGACAACAGACATGCTGCACACAAAAGTATCTCATTTTTCCCTTCTTGTTCTTACCACCTTCAGTGGTCTGATTCTTACGGTGCCATTAATTTTGACAGGGACTAATAACGACAAACATGTATATCCAGGTACCCATGCTAGCGAGTTAGTTTCTAACTAAAGCACAAGTAGATTACATAATTATAAAACACGTTTTATTCACAAAATATATGACTAAACAACAGCAGAAACAAAAGCACAAAACAATAAATTGTGTTACACTGAAAATAGAACATGGCTAAAATATGACATAAAAAACTGCATTTTGCAGACCAAAGGATGCTTTTTTTTTTTTGGATGTACAAAAGGCTGTATCAAGTTCTCCTGCATCTTATGGTCTAAAGCAGGGGTCGGCAAACTACGGCCCGTGGGCCAAATGCGGCCTGCCACGAGCTAAGAATGGATTTTACGTTTTCAAATTCTTTAAAATTTCAAAGTACGCGCTATAACGGAAACGTATGTGGCACGCTGCTTGGTGGCCTCTGCTGTGACGCCACGCGGTTATAATTCGGCAGCGTTTCCAGTGAACATTTGCAATCAATTGTGATGACAGAGAGTACTAACTTTGAACCCCAATTTGGTGAAATGTTATCTCAAAAAAAGCAATTCCATTCTTCTCATTAGTAGAGCTGTATTTCAAACAATTGTAGTCTACTTATTACTATTATTATTACATTACATTTTGTTCAATACATTTGTGAAAACTTGTTTTTTTTTCTTGTTATTTAAGTAGGCCTACCTACATAAATATCATCGAGTTTGCCTCTTGGCCCGCAGAGCCTAAAATATTTACTATTTGGCCCTTTACAAAAAATGTTTGCTGACCCCTGGTCTAAAGGTCCTTCAAATGTCATACAAATATTTTTTTTTCCAAATCTGTCTCCCAAAATTTTGGTGTGTCTTATGGTCTGCAAAATACGGAACATAGTAAAAAAAAACAGTATAAGAAAATGGACAACGCCCAAATAGCAACATGCACGAAATCACAACAAACTGCTGGCCCTCAAAAGTCAGGGCATACCTGGTCTTGAGCCTGTAGGTCAATACGTTCTCGTCCACCACTGTTAAGCAGAACCCCCCTCCACTGCAATATCAGTGCCACACACGCTGCACGTCGCTCCTGAGCTGAGAAAGACTTCTGCTGATTCAACTGGCACGCTGCATGCAGAGATGTTTCATTGCAACCATTCTTCTTGTTTGGGTTTCCACCCAGATCATTCAGAAATGTCCTGGTTAAATACATAAAAGCATGAAAATCTATAAATCTAGGACATCATCACTTTTCAATAAAACCTGTCCCTGTCCATGCCATTAAGGCATATAGCAGAGTAGAGGTACAGCTCCACTCATTCTTAACACTTTCACTGCCAGGTATTTAAATCCCCGTGGGTGTTAAATTGCCAGGGATTTATTGAATGTTAAACAACCAGTGCGTCGTCTTATAAATTATAAAATGTAATTATATATAAAATTATATATAAAATGCATATATTTTTTATAGTTGTCAGCTAGGGATTAATAAAGATGTAAAATGTGTTTCCTGAAAGAACTTATTGTGTGTGTGGCCTATTTAAGGCAAAAGAGCAGAGTAAATTTTAGATCAACTAAAGTCGATGCCCGCAAATTAAAACGTAAACACTTAAATCGACCATGGTCGACATTGGCAGTGAAAGTGTTAACCTTGGTGCTAGATGGTGGTGAGTGGTCAACATCACATCCTAACCACCTTACCACAATACCCACCAAATAGGGGGCTGGCTGGGAACCTGTGCCAGTCTGAACAATTTCAAGAAAAACGAAGTCTCTTGCCCCTGACAGAATTCAAACCCCATTTTGTTCAGCCTGTATCCTAGCTGCTTTAGTCATGTTATCCTGGCTCATATCCTTTTCAGTGTGGCTGGCAAAAGTGAACTGAGCCACAGCCCAAAATATCACTAGACACAGGTCACTGTATAGTATCATGATATCCTGTTTAAACCCTCCCAGTGTTAAGTTCTTGTCTAAAGTTTTCCAACGATATGCACCATATATTTAATGATTTTAAAAAGTTACTACAAAATCACTCTATATTCTGACATGTTTCAGTGGCAGCCACCACCATCATAGGGAAAGTATACCTTGTAAACTGGAAGACTGACGTTACAAAACACTGTTTGCCTTGCTGTGCACTCAAAGTAAAATCCACTTCACAACATTCGTCAACATAAAACTTGGTAAAAACTGGATGTGTAGTGGTGTCGAAATTATCGAACACTAACACACAACACATGGCAAAATGGCAAATCATACAATCAAAGAAACATGCATATCGAGGGCTTCTGGGATATGCCGATGTGTCTCTGGGTGAGCGGTTCCTGCCATTTTGAAGGAACATCTTCAAGGTCAAGAAATCCAAGGGGAATGACATTTACCCAATGACACAGCATCATATCCCAAGTTTTCAGGAACACTGCTGTGAGAACACCAAACCTTGTGCAGAAAATGTAAGATCTGATCAAAAAATTACACAAAATTTCTCTCTAGCTACAAGCTCCATCACTGCATAATACAAACAAAACCATGGCTACATTACCCTATAACACTGTGTGGAAGGGCAGACAGGAAAGAAATTCATGCCTAACAGATTGGTGAGAAAAAGTCACCAAAATTTGGATTATAGTCTTACAGAATGTGATATCGTGTAGTTTGGTAAATACATGCCAACATTTTGGAGGAACCTGGTGCCTGCCCTCTCATGGAAGAACCTCTTCTTCTATCCTGGAGATATTGGCAGTAGGTCCTCCAAAACGGTGGTGAATATCTCCCAGAATGCATTACGTAACAACACAGAAGACCATAATCTGAATATCCACTACACCGGGAACCTCAAATATCATGGGATCAAATTTGTTGCAGGCAGACTGCTTCGATAACAATGTAGCAGTCACAGGATGCTATGCTATGGCCATATGCCAATGCATCGACTTGGGTAAATCATCTTATGATAAAGCCTTCACCATTCTTCTGTACCCTCTCCCCCTCCTGCAACAATTGCACTTGTTTGGTTACCTCAGCAGATGCTTCATGCCATGTTTGGCAGCATAATGCAGTGCTGTGTTGTGATGGTGACTGTCACCATAACTCAGGTTTGGATCAAGATTCTTCCGCAGTTCTGGTGAACTCTGAAATACCTACAAAAGAAATTCATTACATCAGTGATGTAATAACAAGTTCTATGAGGAACCTGTGATTTCTACATGTAAAGTTGTCTCCGTGCACACAGTGAAGGTACATGTGACAGTAGTTATAGCTGTACACATGAAGGTAAAGTAATCCCATTACAGGCCTTGACAGGCCCTTAGGGCTCCAGGAGGTCGAGGCTCCCAGGTTTTTAGA
Source organism: Reticulitermes speratus (assembly GCA_021186555.1). Taxonomy (NCBI): domain Eukaryota; kingdom Metazoa; phylum Arthropoda; class Insecta; order Blattodea; family Rhinotermitidae; genus Reticulitermes; species Reticulitermes speratus. The sequence continues at coordinate 39,675,804 of JAJKFL010000004.1, read as the reverse complement.
CAATTGGCACATGAAGGTGGTAAGGTTGTCAGCCCTACGCACCGGCCGCCTTTACCCCCCAGGAAAGATTCCTGGTACTCATTTCTGTTAGAGGCTGAGTCGACCCCAGGGCCATAGTGCGACTGAAACGATTATGTCAGTGAAAAATTCCAGCGACACCATCGGGAATCAAACCCACGATGTTCCGGTTTGTAGCGCAGTGCCTCAACCAACTGTGCCACCGCGTGCCCAGCTGTACACATACCTTCCATCAAATACATTAATCTGAGTATCATCTGAGGGTGGGTACGTTACAGTTACATTGATTACTCCAACATAAATATTCAAAACTCACAATGAAGTTACTCCAAGAAACCAACCTGCATCGCTGCAAATTCATCTCCATGCTGAAGGTACTTCTTGAACTTAGAAGATGCACTGCCCATGGTGCAAAGGCACACTTTATGGGACTGCTGCTAGTGGTCTGGTCAGAGGCGGCACAACCCTCGGCGTCAAGAGATCAGCCCTGTTCCACAAAACAATAACAACTGTTGTTGTTGTTGACTATCTGGCTCAGTAAAGTAAACCATCTCACTTAAAGAGGATATATTGATCAGAAAAATTTCTCCAATATAACAGGCTGATAAGATACCGCAAATGTATTTATTTAGTAGTACGTTGCACTGACCGTAGTCTCGTCTTTCGATGGACTTTGACCAGAGGGAAACACAAAAGGAACAGCAGTGAGTGGTCAACTCCAGTGGCAAATAATGATGGGGAAACACTTGCTCTAGTTGAGAAGACACCATCGTCTACGGTTATCCTGCGAAAGCAAAACACATCAAACATTATCTAATAAAAACAAAATGAACACATTTAAGGCAACAGACTGTGTGATTCGCTTCATCATCTGCCCCCCCCCCCCCCCTTCAGGTGTCTTGAAGGTTCGTGTCTTCTGAGATGTGACGCTGTGTCGCTGGCCTTTGTTGGGACATACTTGAGATCGGCCATTCACTGGAGAAGTGTGCAGAGTCAGGATTTAAGTGTGTCCACCATAATGACTCTTCCTAGTAGTGTCTCCACCTCATCACAGAGAAGCGGTTTGTGTATGATAATGACCCTGACGGTTGTAGCACAGCTACTGGCAGGGTGTCCCTTGCTGGACAGGTCAAAGGGTAGGTATCAGACAAAGAAAAACACCTTGCTGGTCTAGATGCACTGAGGTAGCAACCCCATGTCTAGATTCACCTTGCGCAGAGCTCAAAATGCAGCCAGAATTCCACATGCTCACAGTCTATATGGGAATGTGCAGACAGATGATTTGGGGGCCGACCAACAAGAAGGAAAAAGCCGGGCATGGTTTATAACCTGCTGCTGAAGGTGACCACCATTACTATAGGTCCAGTGGCCTTGCTCTGGTTGTTCATGCGGACACTCATTGCTCAACATGCCTTACCAGCACGGTGAGGGTGGAGGCGGAGGTAGGAGTAGCCTATGCCTTGACTGGATTAAGGTTAACATGTGACCATTGCAAGAAAAGAGATCACTTCCTACTTATCAACCATAAATGAGGACATATAAATAGTCACAATTGTATAATATAAAAGTCCCTCTCAACTGCTAGCAGTTCTTTGAATGCATGGGTATGAAACTCAGAGTGAGACATACTATAAAGGTTTTTTTTTTGATGAGTTCAAGTCGCAGAATTTCCATGCCGAACTTTACCATGATATTCTGAAGGTCAATTGCAGAACTCATGTCTTTTTTTACCCAGACAATAATAATATAACATTATAATTATGTATTTATTTAAAAAGTAGTAGAAAATACATTTTTTGCGTATTAGTGCAATTAAAATATGCACAAGCTTTAAGAAATAGCAAGCAGTCAAATATGTGTACATTTACTATTTACACACACCAACTGGATGCAACTCTATTTAAAAAAAACTGTATAGTTTTTTAAAACATATTTAAAAACTTTATAAAACCCGACATATGTTTCGGCTCTTATAGAGCCATCTTCAGGGGTTTAAGAGCCGAAACATATGTCGGGTTTTATAAAGTTTTTAAATATGTTCTAAAAAACTATACAGTTTTTTAAATAGAGTTGCATTAAGTTGGTGTATGTAAATAGTGACTGTGAAAAGATGCACGGTGATTACAGAATAAAGTACGTGTACATTTCTACAAATTTTTAAAAAAGAACCTGGTTAGTTGGAAAGTTTGGGGTCAAAGAAGAGGACGTGTGTAGGGAAAATGATGATGTATGGTAGCATTAGACTAGATGGCCCGTTTGACAACATGATTCCAGCTTCAGCCCAAGCGCTCCTGTTCAGACAACAGCTTAAGTTGAGTTGTTTCTGGTGCAGCAAGTAACGAGGAGTCGCCATCCCTTCGCTCATGCTCCCCCTTCATTCGCTTCACAACAGCTGCCTTGACCTCCTTCCATTTATCGTAACATCGACACTTTGCTATGTGGTTACACTCACAGCTATAGCATCCTGCTCCACACTGAACATGGCGCACCCCAGCACAAACCAGCCCGGCAGAGTCTGTTTGATGTCTGCAAACTGCATACAGTCGAGTGTCGTGTTTTGTGGTGGTAGGTTCAAAATGAGTGTGTGTGACAATGTGTTGTGATCTTTACTTGTTCCAGATCTGAATATGAAACTATACAAACTGTATAACACACCTTTGGCAATGACTTTTGAATGAAGAGGGGCTAATACTACGAGAGACACCAGCTAATTGGATCACACATCAAGAGAAAAGGATATAATGTTCAACAGCTGATTGGAACAAATTAAAAAGGTTGTTGTGTGTTTTAGGTAAGGTAAGACATTAGTCAGTGTTCACTTTTACACCTGTGCTCATGGTTGCATCTTAAAACCATTCTTACAATCAAGAATCTGGAACCTGTGGTCTTCTGGGGTATTATGTGGCGTCGTGTGGTAATTGTTATTATTATAATTACCACATGATGCCGCGTAATACCCCAGAAGACCACAGATTTCATCAATATCGTGGCGGGAGCCTGAAATCAACAATCTGGAAGGCGAGTTGGAGGTTTGACTGGTACAAAAGATTATATCTTATGGAACAATTCTGATCCTGATTGCCGTGATTTAAGAACGAACCCAAAAAAAAACTGCAGATTGTGTGAGACTGGATAGACAGATGAAGAAGAAGGCCAATAGATAAATTTGGGTAACATGCATTTTCGCTTGTGTTGACATGCGTTTTTTAATACAAACAAGTTTCATGTTGCAACTTTGACAATTCCTATTGTAATATACATATTTATTTTCCTGAAAACCTATTACTAAATCAAGGGCACATGTCACAATAAATAGCATCTCACAACTTTAGAAATATGGTATATCTCAATAAGGTGGCCTGGGAAAAATATTTAAAAAACACACAACAACCATCACTGTGTTAATACTGCAGTTGAAATAGTTTGAATATAATATAAAATAAGGATTCTGTTATTCTGGGATATGCCACTAAACGATGGAGTAATACAATCCCAACATTTCAAATAACTGTACTAACTTCATCATCAAGGGCCAATAATTCTTGGGCTTATTGACCCTTGATGATGAATGTAGCAGCCTCCTTCAAATTGTTGAGATCTGATTACCCCATCATTTAGCAACATATCCCAGAAGAACGGAATCCTCAGCTACACCACTGCGAAAATATAAAAAAAAATCTAGCACAGTAAATACAAGTCACAGACAAACAGAACTTGTTTAACTGGCACCAATAGAGATAAAAAATGTCAAACAGTTACTAGTTTAAAATAATGTTCAGGCATTGCATATACACATAGCCATGATTTTAAACCAGGACGTGCATGAAAATAATACAGTGTATTATTTTCACTGTTGACAATACATTTGACAGCTAGCTAACTGCTTCAGCAAACATAGTACAGTGTCCCTCAAAACATGGTCGCAATTTAAAAACCCACCCTTTAAATTCAAGTGCACACAATATATTACTCAGATAAATATCCTATATTAGTACTCATATTCTGTATTTTAACAGCAGGTACGTTCTTAAAATGTTATTTGTACTATAATATGCCAACTGCTTCACTTGCATAGCTCGATGTCTGAGAGATCAGACCCCCCACGAAGGCGCTTTCAGTCCGTCAGATATAGTAACACAATTCCAAACGTTACTTACACAACAAATTTTCCAAAACTCTCGAATTTCTCATGATTATTTACACTTATTAATTTATATTACTTACAATTACATATTATAGAAATACGATTCCCGTTAGGGTTCATACGATCGATTTCTCATGCGCCTAACCAGAAACAGCTTGACGGCGCGGACGCGCAGCGATGGATAGCAGACGATCCGAAGCGAATACTCACGAGCGGGATCGGTATCACGTGATATAACTTCTGTACTGTGATCCATGGTACATGCAGTGTACGTACATCATACTTGATAATCTGTGTGTACATCTACTTCTGCGTCAAAATAGAGGTAGAATGTTCCACCCGAACGGCACTCATGCGGCAGATTACATCGTGTTATAAAGCAACAGGGCGCGTTTGAATGTGATCCGTTGTTTGAATGCTTTTTTGAGTTGAATGTGTGTGGTAATTAAAGGCGAGCGTTTGTTTGTGTGCATGTGAGAGAGAGAGAGAGAGAGAGAGAGAGGAGAGTGTGTGGGTGCTCATGTTTAGTACAAGTTAGCCATGTTATCGACTGAGTCGGAAGTATGATCTACGTAGTTTTTAATGTGTCCCCCAACGGTGCATTAAGCACAGCTAACGTGAAATGTTTCCACAATTAAAATTAATGTGCTCTTATCCGTGGAAAGAAGCGGTCACAGACCATTAATCATCCCGGTACAGTTCAATGGACCCTGGAAACAAGTTCTTGTGGCAACAAAAGTGGCGCCTACGTGCGTTACTGTAGCCGGCGCTCAGTGGCTGTGGCTAGTTCCACATAGATGGCAGAGAAAGGTACTTCGGAGGGGGGGAAGGTTGAATCACTTGATGATTAACAAGCAGGGCTCTGCAACAGTATCGCTGCTTTGAACCAATAAGTTAGCGTTAAGCGGCTGCGTTGCTGTACATGAGGAGTACTAAAAGCATGTAACAGATCAGAATCTTCACACCAATACCTTGGGGTTTGATCTGGCTCAGTGCGCTTGGAAACCTAGAATGAATGTCCATGCTCTATGTTATGTGGGAAGCTTCTGTCCTTGTTGGGTAACTGCCTGCTTTATAAGAAGGCAATGTTGTGGGCTGAATGACCAAGCAGTCATCCATCAATTTGAAGTGGGGGAAATGTTTTCTCTTATATTCAAAGCATCCAGAGAACCTCTGAGACCAGCCCAGCCTCCTATTCAGTCTGTGCTCAGGGTAAAGCGGCTGGGTCAGGAAGCAAACTACTTATCTCTGTCTAGTGCCAGAGGAAGAATGTGTGGAGTTGTATGTGCTGTACCTCCACACCCCTCTTTACCCTCTCTGTGTGGTGCTTAATGAAGCATTGAGATAGCTTAACCTTGTATGAAGCGTTTTCATGTTAATCAGTTATGTTGCTCACAGCACAAACTGTTGTGTGAACAATATGAGGTGGATTGCCCTTTAAATAATGTACTAGTTCACAGGCAACAGTGACAAAATGCCATTCCAATTGATGAAGAATGACCGTGTGGTCGTTGTCTGCAGTTTCGTTTGGGATCTCAGTGACATCAGATGATGGGAGATCTGTTGTGCCAGCTGTAGCACAGTGTAGCTTGTATAGTGAATGACCATGGCTGATAGTCTGCATCATCTGCACTGATGTAAGCAAAGCTTTCAGTGAAACCTCACCGTGATCTGACCATGATTTGACTGTGACCTGATCATGATCTGACCATGATTTGACCGTGACCTGACCGTGACCCGACCTTGAGTTGACCGTGACCTGACCGTCACTTGACCGTGACCTGACCGTGGCTTGACCGTAACGTGAAATAATTTAATCAAACCCAACCTTAATTTACCAAACCCGAAATATCCTGAACTAACCTAACCTAACCCGACCCAACCTAACCTAACCCAACCTAACCTGACCTAACTGACCTAACCTAACCTAACTTAACCTAACCTAGCCTAGCCTAGCCTAGCCTAACCACCATGTCGTTGTTGTCCGTGCACACTGTGGTCTGGGACCTCAGTCGCTTCAGATTTAACTTGTGTTTTGTGTTACACTTTGTGTTGTTTGTTTTGTGTGTTGACAGTTGTGTAACACTGGGCAGTGCTACAGCTTTAGTGTGTTAGTGTTGTGTGTGCTGTGAAGAAAATATCACAGTCAGAAATTAAGTTTTTTATTCATGTAATCATAGCTATGACACATGTATTTAATTTATTTCATGTGGTGACAGTTGTGTATAATGGAGGCGGTTGTTTCTACTTCGAGAACGTTCAACATTGTAAGTAGTTCTGAGTGTGTGATTGTACTTGTGGTATCACTTTAGTAGAACTTTGTAATTAACCGTGTGTGGTCCTGACCCTAAAATGTGTATTTACACTGATAATGTTTGTAACCAGGAAGTGTTACAAATTTCGTTTCCTCAGTTTGTTCGAGAGGCAAAGTATGAGAAAAGTGTACACAGTGGTGGGAAAAGACTGTGGCATTAAATTTTGTGCCCTTAAAAACATACTGCACTTCCCACAATTCAATTCTCGCAACGTGACGTTTTCATCCGCACTTCACTTGTTCTTTATATGCTTTGGTACAGGATTTGAGGTGCTTACAGTGGTGATTCATAATGCAGTCTGTGTTAGGACACCGTGTAGTGTGGTGCATGTTAATGAATGTTTTTGAAGAGCATTCTTGGTCTGTCTTCACAGGCAGTCGGAAGAGGGAGGCAGTATGTCCTGACCACAACCTCGGTACCCACCAGTCAGACTACACGATCCCATAACTCGGAAGACTATTATTTTGAATCATAATATTCACCACTTTCCGTGCATTGTATCACTATTACAAAACAACTGAATACATGTATTAGGTAATAAATATATCTTATTATTTTACATTATATTTTAATGCGAGTAGTAACATGTCGGAGAAAATATAATGTAAAATAGTATTTCCTAATAAGTGTATATTTGTGGCATGTAATAATTTCGAAGTTCGCTACTTTTTCTACTGTGATTGTGAGGGAGTAGTGTGAATGAAAATGTACGGCAAAGGAGAAGGCTACTTTGCCGACGTAATGCTACATAGTTCCATCAATTACCACCAGAAGCATGCTTAACCCACAGCCAGTGAGCCCTGCCGGCTACAGTAACGCACGGTAGTCGCTGCATATGGCGGTGTAGTTTTTCGTTTCTACGGAGTTTCCAGTGTGTTAACGGTATTAATCTGTGCCATTGCTCACAGTTCATCCATGGATGTGGGTCGTTATCCGTAATCCATGGTTGTTTTGTGGGTGGGTGTGTGAAGATGGCGGGAAAACGCAGTTTTTGTGTTGTAGTTGACAACTGTTACATTCAGATCAGTGCTACAAGTATGTGGCAAATCCCATCAGAATATGGGAAACTCCAGCACCGATTGGTAGATGTATTGATGCATCGTCGCATGATATTTGTGAAGATGCTTTTGGTTTGTTCTGCAATATGTACCATTGAGAAATTGGTAAGACTTTTACATTATTTCTCAGGATTGTATACAGAGTCATAAAAGCTTTTAATTCTGTACCCAAAATGTTATAAACGTTCTTATTGGTTACCCATAACTTACCAGTACGTGTAGAAAGAATGAGGGAAATTCATGTGAGACCAAAGTGTATTTTATATACAAAAGAAGGTAATTAGAATAATCACAGGTCCTGAAAGGAGGATCTGTTCGGACGTTTCATTTTCTTCCACCTGCCAGAAACTCCTCTCAGTATTACCATTTCTTGTGTACAACATGGACAAAGACGAATTCCAGTCATACAGTATGCATACAAGACCTGCATGTGCTGAATACTAACCTTGGTAAACATGAGAAAGTATATATGTTATGCAGACAAATGTACACTGTTTTATGTTATTTAACACAATTTTTATTAAATGCTGCCCAACATGTTTCTAGCCTATATAAGGCTCATCTTCAGGGGCTCTTTCGTTGAAATTACAACAGCTATATTATTGGTATATAAAATTCTTAAAATGCCGTTAGATGTGTCTGGTTATTGATATAACCAATATATCAATAACAAATAATATAGCTGTTGTAATTTCAACAAAAGAGCCCCTGAAGATGAGCCTTATGTAGGCTAGAAACATGTTGGGCAGCATTTAATAAATGTGTTAAATAACATAAAACAGTGTACATTTGTCTGCGTAAGATATATATAATTAAAAATGTACGGTACAAGTAACGTAATGAGAAAGTAGTTTACTATGCAGGAGTCACGTTATTCACCAGTCAGTAGAAGTTCAAACCACGTTCGATACACTCAGACCAACAAAATGCACAGTTCCATTCCTTATATATTTATATTACAATATCACATCTAATATTCCTACATGTTTCGACCCACAAGGGAACCAAACCAAAGCAATACTGCACGAAACTATATTAGCAACTTTTGTAAACAGTAGAAAAGTGTAAAAAAGTCAAATAGTTAAAATGTAGGCAATTCTTTGTAGTATGTGATATTGTAACAGCATTGTGTATTTTGTTGGTCTGAGTGTTGCAAATTGTTTATCGACAATGCACCGAATGAACAATATAAAGTTCAAACCATGTTATAAATGTATTTAAGCCAGTACTGAATGAGCATCTGTTACATCATTCCTACTGCCTGGAAGAATTTGTGTCAGTTGTATTGTGTGTAAGATTGGCGACGGTTCTGAGACACGATTATTTTTGTGCTTTAACATCGTACGCACTTCTTTCTGTGTATTATAGACGTTTGTATTGGCACAAGTTTGCATTAGATCATGACATGTTTTGCATCTTTGCTTTTGTTCTATTCGTAATCTGTGGAACATAAATATTTTTATCCCATTCTATTTCATTATTTTACACGTGTTTTTCTGTATTTTAAAACTCACTTGTGTGTTGAGAATGTGTTTAAGCTAAAATTTAAACATACTGAATGTGATTCTACTTGTATTTATTTATTTATTTATTTTTGATTTATTTAGTGATGCTGTTATTAGCTCAGGCTGTATACCATAAAGTGTTAGGATGATTAGTAAACGATGAATTGGAAACGATGTGGAGGCACTTATTGTTGTCAGACCAAATCCGTGTAGCCCATTTCATTAGAATAATGGAAATGACTGGCATCTATATTTCAGTCTAGTTCCGTGGCAGGAAGTAGTTGTGGCCTGATGTAAAGTACTGTTCCAAAATTTGCACTGGACTGGGACAACAGTGAGTAAGTTCAAGATATGTGGTCTGTGAGCCAAGAGTTGCATGCAAAATGGGAGTGCTATAGTTCTTATTTATTTATATATCCAGCAATCCTCAGAGGGTACAATAATCCACACTATGGGATATGAAATTTGTCAAATAACCTTCAAATAACATACAGTATATCAAATAACATGCAATATATCAAATAACACACAATATGCCAAATAATGTACATTATATAAAATAACATACAATATATCAAATAACACAATGTATCAAGTAACATACAGTATATCAAATAACATGCAATATATAAAATAACATACAATATGTCAAATAACATATATTATATCAAATAACATACAGTATATCAAATAACACACAATATGCCAAATAATGTACATTATATAAATAAACATACAATATATCAAATAACACAATGTATCAAGTAACATACAGTATATCAAATAACATGCAATATATAAAAATAACATACAATATGTCAAATAACATATATTATATCAAATAACATACAGTATATCAAATAACACACAATATGCCAAATAATGTACATTATATAAAATAACATACAATATATCAAATAACACAATGTATCAAGTAACATACAGTATATCAAATAACATGCAATATATAAAATAACATACAATATGTCAAATAACATATATTATATCAAATAACATACAGTATATCAAATAACATACAATATGCCAAATAACATACATTATATAAAATAACTTACAATATATCAAGTAACTTACAATATATCAAATAACATGCAATATATCAAATAGCATACAATATATAAATAATGTACAATATATCAAGTAATATACAGTATATCAAATAACATACAATATATCAAGTAATATACAGTATATCAAATAACATACAATATATCAAATAGGGACGGGTGGCGGGCTCTTGTGAGTGCGGTAATGAACCTTCGGGTTCCATAAAACGCTGGGAATTTCTTGACTAACTGACGACCTGTTAGCTTCTCAAGAAGGACTGTGCTGCATGGAGTTAGTTAGTTAGTTATACAAATAACATACATATATTAAATAACATAAAGTATATCAATAACATACAATATATCAAGTAACATACAGTATATCAATAACATACAATATATCAAATAACATACAATACACTTAAGAATATACTTAACAAGCATAGCCATAGGCTTTTGTCAATATATGACGATATCTGTACAAAATAAATACAATTGTACTAACAAGTATAGATGACAGGTTATCAAAAACCTTCAAAAATTCAAATAATTAATTAATTATTTTATTGAAACAAATGCACTACACTATTTTAGTGTTTTCTTGTCCCAACACATGTTTCAGCACTCCTTGTGCCATCCTCAGGGGTGTCGTCGAGAGTTCACGGTTTTCAAATGCATCCAATTCACTTTCACAACATAAATTCACTATCACTGAATATCACTTATCTTCTTGTTCATGGTGGTCAGCTTGTCTTCTTTGGTGTTTTATTAAAATTAAATAATTAAAACTTTATAAATGAAGATTTTTGTAGTATTAAATACTAAAAGTTATTAAGACTGTTCGACAGCTCGCTATGTATATTAGTTGTGCAATCGTATTTGATCGTGTGCTTTTGCTGTGTTGTTGACAGTCCTGTGGTGTATTGTGTACTGTGTATTGTGCACTGTGTATTGTGCACTGTGTATTGTGTACTGTGTATTGTGCACTGTGTACTGTGCACTGTGTATTGTGCACTGTGTATTGTGTACTGTGGTTTGTGTACTGTGTATTGTGTACTGTGTATTGTGCACTGTGTATTGTGTACTGTGTATTGTGTACTGTGTATTGTGCACTGTGTATTGTGCACTGTGTATTGTGTACTGTGTATTGTGTACTGAGTATTGTGTACTGTGCACTGTGTATTGTGTACTGTGTATTGTGTATTGTGTATTGTGTACTGTGTATTGTTTACTGTGTATTGTGTACTGTATATTGTGCACTGTGTATTGTGCACTGAGTATTTTGTACTGTGTATTGTGCACTGTGTATTGTGCACTGTGTATTGTGTACTGTGTATTGTGTACTGTGTATTGTGCACTGTGTATTGTGTACTGTGTATTGTGCACTGTGTATTGTGCACTGTGTATTGTGTACTGTGTATTGTGTACCGTGTATTGTGTACTGAGTATTGTGTACTGTGTATTGTGCACTGTATATTGTGTACTGTGTATTGTTTACTGTGTATTGTGCACTGTGTATTGTGTACTGTGTATTGTACACTGTGTATTGTGTACTGTGTATTGTCCACTGTGTATTGTGCATTGTGTACTGTGTATTGTGTACAGTGTATTGTGTACTGTGTATTGTGTGCTGTGTATTGTACACTGTGTATTGTGTACTGTGTATTGTGCACTGTGTATTGTGTACTGTTTATTGTGTACTGTGTATTGTGCACTGTTTATTGTGCACTGTATTTTGTGTATTGTGCACTGTGTATTGTGCACTCTTTATTGTGCACTGTGTTGTGCACTGTATATTGTGCACTGTGTATTGTGCACTGTGTATTGTGCACTGTGTATTGTGCACTGTGTATTGTGTACTGTGTATTGTGCACTGTATTGTTTACTGTGTATCGTGCACTGTGTATTGTGTACTGTGTATTGTGCACTGTGTATTGCTCACTGTGTATTGTGTACTGTGTATTGTGTACTGTGTATTGTGTACAGTGTATTGTGTACTGTGTATTGTGTGCTGTGTATTGTACACTGTGTATTGTGCACTGTGTATTGTGTACTGTGTATTGTGTACTGTGTATTGTGCACTGTTTATTGTGCACTGTATTTTGTGTATTGTGCACTCTTTATTGTGCACTGTGTGTTGTGCACTGTATATTGTGCACTGTGTATTGTGCACTGTGTATTGTGCACTGTGTATTGTGCACTGTGTATTGTGTACTGTGTATTGTGCACTGTGTATTGTGTACTGTGTATTGTGCACTGTGTATTGTGCACTGTGTATTGTGTACTGTGTATTGTGCACTGTGTATTGTGTACTGTGTATTGTGCACTGTGTATTGTGTACTGTGTATTGTGTACTTGTATTGTGTACTGTGTATTGTGCACTGTGTATTGTACTGTGTATTGTGCACTGTGTATTGTGCACTGTGTATTGTGTACTGTGTATTGTGCACTGTGTACTGTGCACTGTGTATTGTGCACTGTGTATTGTGTACTGTGGTTTGTGTACTGTGTATTGTGTACTGTGTATTGTGCACTGTGTATTGTGACTGTGTATTGTGTACTGTGTATTGTGCACTGTGTATTGTGCACTGTGTATTGTGTACTGTGTATTGTGTACTGAGTATTGTGTACTGTGTATTGTGTACTGTGTATTGTGTATTGTGTATTGTGTACTGTGTATTGTTTATCTGTGTATTGTGTACTGTATATTGGCACTGTGTATTGTGCACTGAGTATTTTGTACTGTGTATTGTGCACTGTGTATTGTGCACTGTGTATTGTGTACTGTGTATTGTGTACTGTGTATTGTGCACTGTGTATTGTGTACTGTGTATTGTGCACTGTGTATTGTGCACTGTGTATTGTGCACTGTGTATTGTGTACTGTGTATTGTGTACCGTGTATTGTGTACTGAGTATTGTGTACTGTGTATTGTGCACTGTATATTGTGTACTGTGTATTGTTTACTGTGTATTGTGCACTGTGTATTGTGTACTGTGTATTGTACACTGTGTATTGTGTACTGTGTATTGTCCACTGTGTATTGTGCATTGTGTACTGTGTATTGTGTACAGTGTATTGTGTACTGTGTATTGTGTGCTGTGTATTGTACACTGTGTATTGTGTACTGTGTATTGTGCACTGTGTATTGTGTACTGTGTATTGTGTACTGTGTATTGTGCACTGTTTATTGTGCACTGTATTTTGTGTATTGTGCACTGTGTATTGTGCACTCTTTATTGTGCACTGTGTTGTGCACTGTATATTGTGCACTGTGTATTGTGCACTGTGTATTGTGCACTGTGTATTGTGCACTGTGTATTGTGTACTGTGTATTGTGCACTGTATTGTTTACTGTGTATCGTGCACTGTGTATTGTGTACTGTGTATTGTGCACTGTGTATTGCTCACTGTGTATTGTGTACTGTGTATTGTGTACTGTGTATTGTGTACAGTGTATTGTGTACTGTGTATTGTGTGCTGTGTATTGTACACTGTGTATTGTGTACTGTGTATTGTGCACTGTGTATTGTGTACTGTGTATTGTGTACTGTGTATTGTGCACTGTTTATTGTGCACTGTATTTTGTGTATTGTGCACTCTTTATTGTGCACTGTGTGTTGTGCACTGTATATTGTGCACTGTGTATTGTGCACTGTGTATTGTGCACTGTGTATTGTGCACTGTGTATTGTGTACTGTGTATTGTGCACTGTGTATTGTGTACTGTGTATTGTGCACTGTGTATTGTGCACTGTGTATTGTGTACTGTGTATTGTGCACTGTGTATTGTGTACTGTGTATTGTGCACTGTGTATTGTGTACTGTGTATTGTGTACTTGTATTGTGTACTGTGTATTGTGCACTGTGTATTGTACTGTGTATTGTGCACTGTGTATTGTGTACTGTGTATTGTGTACTGTGTATTGTGCACTGTGTATTGTGTACTGTGTATTGTGTACTGTGCATTGTGCACTGTGTATTGTGTACTGTGTATTGTGCACTGTGTATTGTGTACTGTGTATTGTGCACTGTGTATTGTGTACTGTGTATTGTGCACTGTGTATTGTGGACTGTGTATTGTGTACTGAGTATTGTGCACTGTGTATTGTGTACTGTGTATTGTGCATTGTGTACTGTGTATTGTGGACTGTGTATTGTGCACTGTGTATTGTGTACTGTGTATTGTGTACTGTCTATTGTGTACTGTGTATTGTGCACTGTGTATTGTGTACTGTGTATTGTGTACTGTGAATTGTGTACTTGTATTGTGTACTGTGTATTGTGCACTGTGTATTGTACTGTGTATTGTGCACTGTGTATTGTGTACTGTGTATTGTGTACTGAGTATTGTGCACTGTGTACTGTGCATTGTGTACTGTGTATTGTGCACTGTGTATTGTGTACTGTGTATTGTGCACTGTGTACTGTGTATTGTACACTGTGTATTGTGTACTGTGCACTGTGTATTGTGTACTGTGTATTGTGCATTGTGTATTGTGCACTGTGTATTGTGCATTGTGTACTGTGTATTGTGCACTGTGTATTGTGTACTGTGTATTGTTCACTGTGTATTGTGTACTGTGTATTGTGTACTGTGTATTGTGCACTGTGTATTGTGTACTGTGTATTGTGTACTGTGTATTGTGCTCTGTGTATTGTGTATTGTGTACTGAGTATTGTGCACTGTGTATTGTGTACTGTGCATTGTGTACTGTGTATTGTGCACTGTGTATTGTGTACTGTGTATTGTGCACTGTGTATTGTGTACTGTGTATTGTGCACTGTGTATTGTGCACTGTGTATTGTGCACTGTGTATTGTGCATTGTGTACTGTGTATTGTGCACTGTGTATTGTGTACTGTGTATTGTGCACTGTGTATTGTGCACTGTGTATTGTACACTGTGTATTGTGTATTGTGTATTGTGCACTGTGTATTGTGCACTGTGTATTGTGCACTGTGTATTGTGTACTGTGTATTGTGCACTGTGTATTGTGTACTGTGTATTGTGCACTGTGTATTGTGTACTGTGTATTGTGCACTGTGTATTGTGCACTGTGTATTGTGTACTGTGTATTGTGCACTGTGTATTGTGTATTGTGCACTGTGTATTGTGTATTGTGTATTGTGCACTGTGTATTGTGCATTGTGTACTGTGTATTGTGCACTGTGTATTGTGTACTGTGTATTGTGCACTGTGTATTGTGCACTGTGTATTGTGTATTGTGCACTGTGTATTGTGCATTGTGTACTGTGTATTGTGCACTGTGTATGTGTACTGTGTTGTTGACCCTCCTGTGGTGTCTTGTGTACTCATGGAATTTCGCGTTTGTAGTGAAAGGATTGATCAGTTTCGTTGCTGAAAGTGAGCTTGTCGTTTGAACATCAGTCGTGGCAGACCTCGCCGATTTCGTGTGACGGCAACATCACTAGAAGCTGGCCACTCCCTGGAGGTCTCGGAAGTTTTTGAACTTAACCTTCGTAAAACAGAAGTGACTCAGCATCTGGTTGCATGGGAACATACCGTGCGAATGCTGGTGGGTCAGCCCACAGCTGTAATCAGTTTTGTGCCGATAACCGTACCGGCAAACACTTATGGTTTGAACATTGGTCCGGAGATCGCCGGTACTGACTGCAGGTGTCATCGGAGAACTGCAGAATATACGAATTTATGCGTTTTGTATGATGCTTATATAAACGGGGATTGTTTCTCTAGACAGCGTTAAAATGCGTGCACATTGTGTGAGCATTCCGTTTTGATATGTTGCGGAGATGAATTTTAAAATACGCAAAATCTGTCGAAGTCGCCAACTTGCGTAGTTTAAGAAGGCGAAGTTGAATCAGGTAACGAGACTGCAGGTGGTGCACTCTGGGACGCATTACACAGAACTTGCGAAGGCTTTCTTGGTTTGAAGATTCCGTGCCCTTTAACTGTACACGCGTAAATGTAATTTCATTACGAAAAATGCGGCCTTCTGATCGCAGATTTTCGCGTAAGTTTGAAATGTTGACCGCATTATGCGCAGATCTCTTTTACGAAATTTCACACAAATTGGGCAATGTAGATAGTACGGATGAGAATTCATGTATGTCTGTAAGTAAAGAGTTGCTTTCACCTCGTCGATTTTCGTGAAAATCATGTTTCAATAAATTTTTGTAGACAACTACCAGACTTTAATCCAAATCGAAAGAAAAATCTATAAAATACGGCCAAATTTAATTTGTCTGTAAGTAAAGGATGGCTTTCACGTCGATTTTCGTGAAAATCAACGTTTCAACAAATTTTTGTAGACATCTCTACCAGACTTTATCCAAATAGAAAGAAAAATGCATAAAATACGGCCAAATTTCATTTATGTCTGTAAGTAAAGGATGGCTTTCACGTCGATTTTCGTGAAAATCCACGTTTCAACAAATTTTTGTAGACATCTCTACCAGACTTTATCCAAATAGAAAGAAAAATGTATAAAACACGGCCAAATTTCATTTATGTCTGTAAGTAAAGGATGGCTTTCACGTCGATTTTCGTGAAAATCCACGTTTCAACAAATTTTTGTAGACATCTCTACCAGACTTTATCCAAATAGAAAGAAAAATGCATAAAACACGGCCAAATTTCATTTATGTCTGTAAGTAAAGGATGGCTTTCACGTCGATTTTCGTGAAAAATCCACGTTTCAACAAATTTTTGTAGACATCTCTACCAGACTTTATCCAAATAGAAAGAAAAATGTATAAAACACGGCCAAATTTCATTTATGTCTGTAAGTAAAGGATGGCTTTCACGTCGATTTTCGTGAAAATCCACGTTTCAACAAATTTTTGTAGACATCTCTACCAGACTTTATCCAAATAGAAAGAAAAATGCATAAAACACGGCCAAATTTCATTTATGTCTGTAAGTAAAGGATGGCTTTCACGTCGATTTTCGTGAAAATCAACGTTTCAACAAATTTTTGTAGACATCTCTACCAGACTTTATCCAAATAGAAAGAAAAATGTATAAAACACGGCCAAATTTCATTTATGCCTGTAAGTGAAGTATGGATTTCACCGCACCGGTTTTCACGAAACTCGCACTTGCCCGATAATTTTTTTTTGTAAATAACTCCCGTGCCGGATTTCATGAAAATCTGACAAAACTGTTCAGCCGCTTATTCTATGTGACGGACAGACGGACATGCTCACCTTACACAGCGCTCTGTTTTACCTTAAAAAAACAAGGAATTCCAATAACTCAAAACAATGCCTACTTTTCTCTTGTATATATTTATATATTTTTTTTCATGTCTGTTAGTAACATTATTGCCAGTATTTATTTTATGAATTACAGATCATGTATAAATTACGGCAGTCACACATAACCTCAATATTTCTCATCGTCGCCATGTTTACAACCGTGTCTTTCACACAGTACGTCGCACGCAGTATGTCAGTATGTTATCTATTTCCGCACACAGTTTCGCTTCTTTAAAGTCACTGTATCGTCAGCTGTCACGACAGATGTCAGCTTTCTACCACCAACCACTGCACGCTAATTTTATTTTTACACTCCTACATGTTTCGGCTGACCATTTCCGCCATCATCAGTCAGTCAACGTGCACAGACATTTGCAGCGTACATCGTGTGTCTGAATGGTAAATGTCTTAGTGACTGATTTTACAGTTTAAAGTGTTTATGTTAAAATGTAGTTTGTTATTGCATAAAGTCTGTCTCTCAACAAATTCCAGGTTTTGTAGGTTGGAGACCTGCAATTATGCAATAAATATGAATTATTAAAATTGATTCTGAAATAAAATAAAAATAAAACATTTTTAATTTCAGTTTTGAAAAATTGCTATATATTAGTATGTCAATAGCTGAAGTGTATGTCTATACACACTCCTGGCTGTAAAAACCGGTTGTGTACTTTTTAGCTAATATCTGTGTACTGTGAACGGGTAGTGTGTGTGTGAAGGGCCCCGCAGCAGATACTACGGAAGCACCGCAGCCTTAAGGCTTATTGTGCAACCCTGTGATGAAGATCAGTTTTTTTTTCGGTTTTTCTTGTAATGTAGCAACGGTGGAATGAAATTGACAGGGGAAACCCGAAGTATCCGGGGAAAAACCTGTCCCAGTGCCACTTTGTCCACCAAAATCCTACATGGACCGACCCGGGATTGAACCCGGGCCTCCGCGGTGAGAGGCCGGCGACTAACCACCTGAGCCTTGGTTATGGATCAATACCAGGTCTATTCTTTCACGCATGCGCACTAGAATGGAATGTAGTGCGATGAGCTGTACAAAGGATTCACCACACCCCCGCTCTGTTGATATATATATATATATATATATCAAGTATGTCGCCAACAAATTTGCAGCTAAAGAAAATTTTCGCATTGCCGCCATCTTATTATTGTACGTTCTACTAAAACGCTACCGTCACAAGTCTGCTTACTTTTCCAGGACCTGTTACCATTCATCATGGCAGGAACTTAAAGTAAGTGGCGCTAGTGTTGCGCCCGCCTTACGACGTCACACGTCGAGTGTTCGAGAATAGGGTGCTGAGGGGGATGTTTGGGTCTAAGAGGGACGGGGTAACGGGGGAGTGGAGTAGACTACATAACGAGGAACTTAATGATCTGTACTGATCACCAAATATTATTAGGGTGATCAAATCAAGAAGAATGAGGTGGGCGGGGCATGTAGCACGTATGGGGGAAGGGAGAGGTGGATACAGGATTTTGGTGGGGAGACCTGAGGCAAGGAGACCACTTGGAAGACCCAGGTGTAGATGGGAGGATAATATTGAAATGGATCTTCAAGAAGTGGGATGGGGGGTATGGACTGGATTGATCTGGCTCAGGATAGGGACAGATGGCGGGC
This sequence comes from Reticulitermes speratus, assembly GCA_021186555.1. NCBI lineage: Eukaryota > Metazoa > Arthropoda > Insecta > Blattodea > Rhinotermitidae > Reticulitermes > Reticulitermes speratus. The sequence continues at coordinate 39,656,830 of JAJKFL010000004.1, read as the reverse complement.
TGTTGTGAGTGCGGTAATGAACCTTCGGGTTCCATAAAACGTGGGGAATTTCTTGACTAGCTGACGACCTGTTGGCTTCTCAAGAAGGACTGTGCTGTATGGAGTTAGTTAGTTAGTTAGTTACGTTCTTTCTATTGACTGTAGGATATTTCTAACACAGGATAATGTTTGTACCAGGTTTTTTTTGTACATCGGTCAACATTCAAAATTTGAGCTGTGGGCACACAGACAGTATGGCGTGTGATATTAATAGCCTGCTTGCTTCATTGTTATGAAGCAAATTGAGGTAAGACCTGGATGGTTTCTGCGTCATTTTACTGCAGATGGAAGCCTTTAAAGGAAAGTAGGTTTTGTAGCCCTTCTCCGGAACTTCTAGACACGGCATGGCGCTGGCCGGCCGGTTGATGTGATCTTATTTTGCTTCTTATAACGGCAATACTTAGCATTCTGGTTGTTACGTGTCGCGCTAAGTAACCGGCGATGAAGGTGGCAATAAGAAATGACTGCTAAGGAATACAGCAGCATTAGGTCTCCCATTAAGTGATGTCTGCTTGCTAATGTATGCTGAACAAAAGGAGGGTAATACAGGGCATACACAAAAGAATGGTGCGGTTTATATGGTTTATTCACTTTTGATACCGCACCATTCTTTTGTGTATGCCCTTTATAACCAATATGAAACAACAGACAGGATTCTGGCAAAACAGGAACTCTCAACATTATGTTTGTCAACGTGTTTTAGTGTTTACTCACTAAACAAAACGTATCGATCAAAGGCAGTTTGCGTAATTACCCCGTAAGGTTGATGTGTGGGACCGGAACGATAGTTGGCGGCTGCTTCTGTCTTACCCCCGTATTGTTCACGTCAATTGCCGGTGGTTGGACTCGAGAGCCTCTGTTATTGCTAGCTGCGGCTGTTTTTATCTCGTCTCAGCGCTGCACTTTCTGAGTCTAGTTTCCGTTGTGGACTTCGTGTTAGATACTAAACAGTTTCCTCTCCCAGGGACATTCGGGATTTGATTGCAATACGTTATATGTTTTTTTGTTTTGAAATAAAACACTTGCCGTGTTTGCTAAGTGTTCAGAAGTGACCGACCTTCGCAGTGTCTGCTGTGCAAATTTTAACGGTGCCATGTAAGCCACAGAGAGACAATCGAATTAGTTCCGTTCTGGACGGTTGGCGTTCGATCCCTCGCAGGTGTGTGCCTTTCGCATATTCAGGCACATGACGATCGCTCGGCCGTTGTGCTTACTCACAACCAGAGGCGTTTGTAGTGTGGACACTAACCTTGCAGTGGTGCAGTGATCGAAGCACGCATATTGCAAAGTTATGGCGAGCCAACAGTTAGCTGTTGGCTCGCCATAACTTTGCAATATACTTCCAGAATAACGACTAACAACACTACACAACATGTTATGGACAACCCACAGTATGTTTCATGTTGTTCGTCCATGTATCTGCCAGGTTGGACCAACACTGGGTAGAACATGTAAGGTATAAAGTCCAGCTTAGTAAGTTTTACATTTAAAACTGGTGCCTAAGTCAGCTGACCTATTACAGATATAAATCTACATTGCCATGTTGCCAAATTCCAACAAACCTCCCAATATTCCCTGCTGTCTGTAAAGTGTTATTGTGTACCAAAGTAGGGCGATCTGAAACTGTACAATCGGTCTTGCTTATAAGCTGAATTGTAATTAAAATTACATTACGTGAAATATTAGAATGGCAAAGTGTGTTTTATTTATCCCTAGTGTGCCAATGGTTGTATCTTTAAACTGTGTGCCATGGATCATGTCTTTAAACTGTGTGCCATTGGTTGTATCTTTAAACTGCGTGCCATGGATCATATCTTTAAACTGTGTGCCATTGGTTGTATCTTTAATCTGTGTGCCATGGATCATGTCTTTAAACTGTGTGCCATTGGTTGTATCTTTAAACTGCGTGCCATGGATCATGTCTTTAAACTGTGTGCCATTGGTTGTATCTTTAATCTGTGTGCCATGGATCATGTCTTTAAACTGTGTGCCATTGGTTGTATCTTTAAACTGCGTGCCATGGATCATGTCTTTAAACTGTGTGCCATTGGTTGTATCTTTAATCTGTGTGCCATGGATCATGTCTTTAAACTGTGTGCCATTGGTTGTATCTTTAAACTGCGTGCCATGGATCATGTCTTTAAACTGTGTGCCATTGGTTGTATCTTTAATCTGTGTGCCATGGATAATGTCTTTAAACTGTGTGCCATTGGTTGTATCTTTAATCTGTGTGCCATGGATCATGTCTTTAAACTGTGTGCCATTGGTTGTATCTTTAAACTGCGTGCCATGGATCATGTCTTTAAACTGTGTGCCATTGGTTGTATCTTTAATCTGTGTGCCATGGATCATGTCTTTATACTGTGTGCCATTGCTTGTATCTTTAAACTGCGTGCCATGGATCATGTCTTTAAACTGTGTGCCATTGGTTGTATCTTTAATCTGTGTGCCATGGATCATGTCTTTAAACTGTGTGCCATTGGTTGTATCTTTAATCTGCGTGCCATGGATCATGTCTTTAAACTGTGTGCCATTGGTTGTATCTTTAAACTGCGTGCCATGGATCATGTCTTTAAACTGTGTGCCATTGGTTGTATCTTTAATCTGTGTGCCATGGATCATGTCTTTAAACTGTGTGCCAATGGTTGTATCTTTAATCTGTGTGCCATGGATCATGTCTTTAAACTGTGTGCCATTGGTTGTATCTTTAAACTGTGTGCCATGGGTCGTGTCTTTAAACTGTGTGTCATAGATTGTATCTTTAGCTGTGTGCCATGGGTCGTGTCTTTAAACTGTGTGCCATTGGTTGTATCTTTAAACTGTGTGCCATGGGTCGTGTCTTTAAACTGTGTGTCATAGATTGTATCTTTAGCTGTGTGCCATGGGTCGTGTCTTTAAACTGTGTGCCATAGGTTGCATCTTTAATCTGTGTGCCATATACTGTATCTTTAGCTGTGTGCCATGTGTTGTTTCTGTAAACCGTTCGTGCCAACTTCACTGTTGCCAACTCAGCCACCTATACTTTACTCAGCTGTCAATCACTGTGCGTTACAATCAAAGTGCGCCTGAAGCGATGCGAATTTTTAACCCAGAACGAAACTAAAAATGTTCTTTCGTTTAACAGAAGGACATTTATTACACGAAACGTAACGTGTTCAGTGTGTGCCAAGAAACGTGTTTAGTGTGTGCCAAGAGGCGGTGCCTTTGCGCCTGTGGATGTGTCGGTGGTTGGTCGCAAATTCAGCGGCGTTTCCCCAGAACGTGACTGTGATCAAGATAAATATAACTTTAGAACATCCTGTGTATCAGTTGCACCCTGAGCACTGCTAGCTGTCATGTACTGCTTCTTCTGGTTTTGACAATCCGTGGTCTTCTTTGTGACGTCATCCTTTGTCTAACACAATCAGTTATAGGTCAGTCGATCACAATGGCACTTCTACAGGCGCATTGCAGCGCGATAGGCGCAGTGAACGCATCTGACTGCATTGTCGGACAAATATGGCATCCAGCCGAGTAGATACAGAGACGTACGTATGTAGGTAGGTATGTAGGTAGGTAGGTAGTACAGTGTAATTACATGCAGTTTTACAGTCTCCTATATTTTATTTTTTCGCTTATTTTAAATTATTTTGCTCTGTAACAGCGGTTCCCCAAACTTGTATGTGTGTGGCCCGCGACCCTACCATGTAAACGGCAATAGTCAGTGATATTTACTGTAATAAACTAATACTAATGTCTTTTGTTGAACACTATATAACGTTGCCACTTATTAAAAAAGTGTTAAATGCTTAATGTTACTTGTCAAGACCAATATTTTTGGGTCAATATTAAATACACAAATAATGCAAAAAAGAAATCTTTATTTAAATAACTCGTACAGTTAGTCATTTAAAATGTAATTGCTGTAGCATGTTTAAAATTAATAAACACAGGTTCAATAATTACATTTTCTCAATCATTCTGTTTGAATTTAGATATAAATTTTGATTATTTTTTGTAATTATCTAGTTCTCCATAAAACCCTCTCGCAACGCTACGTCAGACCCCTGCGACCCTGATTTGGGTCGTGGCATGAGGTTGGGAACCGCTGAGTTGTAGGTTTGAAGTTGGAGGCGCCTAGTTCAAACCCCGGCCTTATTACAGGCTATTTTGTCAGAGGGTTTTGTAATTTTACTGTGCTGATCCAAGAGGGTACGTGAGAGTGTCTTCAGATAAACAGGAATATTTCTTTCTCGAGGGGGCCAATTATTTCTATATATTGTATGTTGACGTTCAGATTTGATTGTAGTAGTGACGAGCTTGGGCAGAAGGTGGCAGCGATAAACTGTTCCGGTGTACAGCTTCACCGAAAAGTTTATACGGTGCATTCAGACAGCAGCTTCTCTCGGTGCATGTTACTATTCTGCTAAGTATGTTTTGACTATTAAATTTATCTTTCTTCCTGGTCAGCTTGACCCTGAATATGAAGGCAGTAAGGTCCGTCGAAACGTCGGAAGCTACGTTTCTAACCATACACTGTGACACCCCCAAAGAATTCGCTCTTGTGTTCAGAACGCTTCCTGTCCACTGCGTGTATGTTTAACGACGTCACATCAGACTGTGCCTCGAGTGCTATAATGAGACTGGGTCACGTTGCAACAGGCAGCGTGACCAAATGCAACCCTGAAGACGGCTACAGGTTCAGTTTTAAATTTAAAAAGCTTTGTGCTATTTTGTAATAATTGTGTCACTTAACATAAAGTTACATGTCTAACTAACTAACTAACTAACTAACTCCATGTAGCACAGTCCTTCTTGAGAAGTTACCAGGTCGTCAGCTGGTCAAGAAATTCACCGCGTTTTATGGAACCCGAAAGTTCATTACCGCACTCACAACAGCCCGCCACCTGTCCCTATCCTGAGCCATATCAATCCAGTCCATGCCCCCCATCCCACTTCTTGAAGATCAATTTTAATATTATCCTCCCATCTACGCCTGGGTCTTCCAAGTGGTCTCCTTCCCTCAGGTCTCCCCACCAAAATCCTGTATGCACCTCTCCCCTCACCCATACGTGCTACATGCCCCGCCCACCTCATTCTTCTTGATTCGATCACCCGAATAATATTTGGTGATCAGTACAGATCATTAAGTTCCTCGTTAAGTAGTCTTCTCCACTCCCCTGTTACCTCGCCCCTCTTAGACCCAAATATCCTCCTCAGCACCCTATTCTCGAACACCCTTAGCCTATATTTCTCCCTCAGTGTGAAAGACCAAGTTTCACACCCATACAAAACAACAGGCAAAATTATAGTTCTGTATATCTTTAAGTAACTGACATATCGTCTTTAAATAAGCCAAAAAAAATTTGAGTTGGGGACGCGTTATTGAGGAATGAAGTTGGATTCTTTTGGGCAGCAATGAGGACTGCAATAAGGAGCAACGCATCTCCTTGACTTTAAAGTCTTTACTATTGTGAAGGGCGCAGTGATTTGTGGTCCATATTGCAATTTAGGCTAATGTTATCGATTACGAGGACTGAGGTGCGTCTGAATTATATATAAAACGTTATTAAGTATGGACTGACGAAAAACACGACTGTTGTTTTGTACTAATTGTTAAGTTGCTTATTATTAACGTCACCAACTAAATGCACTTCTTTATTTCAAGAACACTACAAGGCTTCTTTAAAACGTTACATAAAAACCCCTACATATGTTTCGGCTTGTTAATAAGCCATCCTCAGGGGGTGTCACAAATGCATTATTTAAAAACACATCCTCATATTAGTTCATTGTGTATGTATATAGTCACCACCATCACTTTAGCTACACTGTGACTTTTTTTATCGTATATTAACACGAGTAAAATGCATTTATTTAAAAACACATCCTTGTGTTAGTCCACTATGTCACTTGTTTATGTGAAGAGTCACTCATTTATTTTAAAGTAAATAAAATCTATGTTAAAATTGTAGATGCGTTGATATTATTGTTGTAGCAATTAGTATAGTTCTCGTTGCATCAGTGGGTAGATATGCTGGAGTGGCCGTGGTACTGGTACAGTACCAGGGCAGTTGTGACACCCCCTGAGGATGGCTTATTAATAAGCCGAAACATATGTAGGGGTTTTTATGTAACGTTTTAAAGAAACCTTGTAGTGTTCTTTAAATGAAGAAGTGTATTTAGTTGGTGACTTGTTAATAATTAGTAAATTGTTATAGTAAATAATTAGTAATTGTTAAGTTGCTTGTTGCGATCCTGTACACGGATCATTATTAGCCTTCGTATAAAAACGGTATGCAAAAGGTACAAAGTGTGTATTGTGGTGTACACTGGAATTATGAGATGTAATTTGCTAACGTTTAATTCTAGTCCATAACATAAAATGCACTTTTTACCTTTCATTTATCGTTTTTATACGAAGCCTAATGATAAGTCGTGTATACGGCCGAAACACGTAGCCGCACAATTTGAAATAACATAAGAATTGTGTTGAAACCGAACCTGAGTCTGTATCGAATGATACGACAAACGCAACAGTGTGACAACGATCAGACTAACCAGACATAAAACTTCATTTCGTACCTCGTAGAGAACAGAATCTCAGCCATTAAAAATGTCAATAAGGTAACGGTGTTTAGTAAAGTAATGGTGTTTATTGCGAGAATGGACTGTGTAGGCAAAATACAGACTTTCTTGACGTTACAGTGGTACATATAGTTACCACAGGGTTTTGTACGTCTAAATGGGAAGCAGCACACATCTGTCCGGGATCAGATTGAGTTTATACAAAGTTTCACCGTACATAGCAGCTGAGTCGTTAAACGGAACAAAACTCAAATTAAGAAATTAAATTTTATATTATTTTCATCGTGCATTTTCTTACAATTCACAAATTACATAACAACGAAATGCACTATATGTTCACTTTATATGCTAAATGTGATAGCAGACATAAACTTTGGATGTAAAGTAAATGTAGATTACGAGCCCCCTGAAGATGGCCTTGTAAAGGCCGAAACATGTGTAGGGGTTAGAGAATAAAGAATATAATGTGAAAATATAGTGCATTTTGTTGGTGTATAATTTGTGAACTAAAAAATTAAATTTTGTTTACGGATGTTATAATTTGAATCACATCTAAAAAACTCCCAATAATTACATGCATTTTGAGAGCTGTGTCTACCGTACATATTGGTAACAGTGCGCAGTAAATGACGTAATGTCTGTATGTGTTCTGTGCTAGGTCTGCAGTAGGAAACAAAACACAGAAAGCGATCTCAGAGAGTATCCTCGGTGGTGTATAAGGTAAAGGTAAAGACTGCCCCATGACATGCCAAGTAGGCACTGAGGCTAGGTACAGGTACTGCCCTACCCATACTGAACCTCGGCTCTAGAAGGGGGTGGGTAGTCAACTCCACGCCCCCGGACGCTTTGCCCCCGGGAAAGAGACTCGGTAGTCATTTACAGGAGGCTCCCAAGGGGTTTGAACCCTGGACCGTCCAGCCTTTAGCGAATCGCTAAACCGACTACGCTGTCCCGGTAGCCGACTTTGTATAGCGTGTTTAGGTAAACTGCATATGCAAATGTTAGTGTCAATAAGCTTTGTTCTAAAGCTATTACAAGTGCTAAATCTGCAGGATTTTTACAAAAGGAAAAGTAGCTAGAAAGTTATACGCAGTTTCAGTTTTCTGGTTGAATGATTCGACTTACCGCAAGCTGTCGATTTCCGATATAGTGGAAGATTAAGACGTTATAGCCTTGATGCATGAGTGAACTATGTGTGCCATGTGACTTGTATTTCGTTCCACAACGTTGGCGACTCGTACAGTGGTGCTTTTTTGAGCCCTAAGACTGCGACCCAAACGATAAAGCAAAGTTCTCCGTAGAACGGACCATGAGGGCCCAGAGGGGTAGGAGAGGTATAGCTCTACTCTTTCTTTAACCCTGGCACTAGATGAGGGTGGGTGGTCAACTCCACGCCCCGGCCGCTTTACCCCTGGGAAAGAGACCCGGTACCCATTGTACAGGAGGCTGCGTGGGCCCCAGGGTCGATCTGGACGGCTACGGAAAATCTCACCCTCACCGGGATACCGACAGCAAATATAGGACTAGCTGCATGAACATACACGTTGTACGTCGTAATGTTCACATAAGCAAGTATAGTTTTATTCCCTTGACGTTAATGGCAGAGATAAAATTTTGTACACCCCGTACTGAAAACGGGCAATCGTCGATTTTTGTTCTATTGCTTGAAAACCCCTGTCTATACTACACGCAAGAAGTCTGATTGTCACGCTTCTCTTTGCTATTTTCGTGCACGTGTGTTTGCAGGCGCACTGAAATGTTAATTTTCATATTGTGGCTGTGACAATCCCTTCATATTCTACAATCCCTCAAGGAAAATTAGACTCGTTTGATAGTTATGCTGTCTAGGCGACATTTTTATTTCGGAAATATTTTTGCTTGTATTTTTTTGACTTACTCTCGTTGCTGAAGAATAAATTAGGCCTATAAAACAGTCATGTTGTCTGTCTGTATGTGCCCAGTTTCAAATTTGAAAATTCTCATCTATTTTCATGAAACGTGGTATAATTATTGTGCCACTTGAGGACGCCTCGACGCCACGTTTAATTCCCTACACTCAGTAGTAACAACATGGCCGACATGAGAACTTGTGAAGCGGAAGCTACAAAAGCGACACTAGTGACGAGTGCTGTAATTATATACAGCAAAATAACTTGACAAGATACACAGTGTTAGGGGGGCCGCGATAGCTCAGTCGGTATAGCGACTCGCTACGGGCTGGACGGTCCGGGGATCGAATCCCGGTGGGGGCGAGATTTTCAGTACCCGTCCAGACCGACCCTGGGGCCCACCCAGCTTCCTGTACAGTGGGTACCGGGTTTCTTTCCCGGGGGGTAAAGCGGCCGGGGCGTGGAGTTGACCACCCACCCTCATTTAGTGCCAGGGTTAAAGAAAGTGTAGAGTTATACCTCTCCTCCCCCTCAGGGCCTTCGTGGCCTGTTCTAGGGAGACCTTTACCTTTACACAGTGTTAGTGTTTGGGCATAAAGTAACGGTACTGTAAAAAGGTAAAGCAATCCCATTACAGGCCTGGACAGGCCCTTAGGGTTCCAGGAGGTTGAGGCTCACAGATTTGTAGACAATCGGCACATGAAGGTGGTAAGGTTGTCAGCCCTAAGCACCGGCTGCCTTTACCCCCCAGGATATATTCCTGGTACTCATTTCTGTTAGAGGCTGAGTCGACCCCAGGGCCATAGTGCGACAGAAACGATTATGTCAATGAAAAATTCCAATGAAACCATCGGGAATCGAACCCGCGACCTTCCGGTTTGTAGCACAGTGCCTCAACCAACTGCGCCACCGCGAACAGTACTGTAGCAGAGGGAAATGTTCTTTAGCTTTCGGTTTATTGGTGATGACTGGTGGATTTGGGAAATACTGTATGCAAACGAAGTATTAGAAACATAAGAGCAATAACTGACCTTGACCTTGTGTGTGACAAATATCATATCTAATGTACAGCATCTGTAACTAATCAACAAAAAAAATTATTTTACAAAAATATGAAATGAAAAATAATGGCGATAAATACCAACATATGTGCGTAGATGGGCCAAACTTTTAGCAGGTAAATTTATGCAGATGGGTTCGCTACAGTGTTGTTTTTCACACAGTATCAGATATACTATACGCAGTACATGCTTGTAGCCCGTGCTAATGACTTGCTGTGCCTGCAGCTGCACAGGTTGCAAATTTGTTCTTGTCATTTAAACTTGTAATTTCACTCACAATCGTATAAAATTAGAAACCTGTACACTGTTAAAGTAGACTTTATAAGTTATATTCAGAATACTTTGTTCTTTTTTTTTTTTTTTTTGGAAGAGGTATTTATTACAGTATACGTAATTCGTGAAGCCAGGTTTTCTCTACAGCCACTCCCGTGATATGGTGCACAAGTTGGACACGCACAGCTTCGTAGGCCTGTGTACGTCTTTTATAATTCTGAATGCTTGAATTAACTATGTCAAGATATTTCTTTTTTACATGTCTTTCAGTTCCTCCTGCGTATCTAAACGCAGAGCTTTGTAATTCGATCAAGCTGAAGTGAATGGCATGGAGGGTTGACTTCCTCCTCCTCTGTCCACTGCTGATTATCATCACAATAGACTAGAGTCAGCCACACTAGATGTCCCTCTGATAGCAAGTCCGCTGTTAAACATGCAGCACGTCACATTTGGTCCTTAATAATGCCAGTCCTCTACAAAAACACGTGGAAGTACTTGTAATTTTTTGTCCATTGCTCCCGAATATCCGATATAGCATTGCTATGGTATAAGTTTCGCAGCCTTCGCCCGCTTGTCCTTCTGATAATAGCAGTATTAAGATAAAGATGAGTATGGAGCATTGGTGGAATGATACTGACAGGGGAAACTGAAGTGCTGGGAGAGAAACATTATACAGCGTTGGTGGTAGATGAATGAATGAGTATGGAGCATTGGTGGAATGATACTGACAGGGGAAAACTGAAGTACTGGGAGAGAAACATTATACAGCGTTGGTGGTAGATGAATTAATGAGTATGGAGCATTGGTGGAATGATACTGACAGGGGAAAACTGAAGTACTGGGAGAGAAACATTATACAGCGTTGGTGGTAGATGAATTAATGAGTGTGGAGCATTGGTGGAATGATACTGACAGGGGAAAACTGAAGTACTGGGAGAGAAACATTATACAGCGTTGGTGGTAGATGAATGAATGAGTATGGAGCATTGGTGGAATGATACTGACAGGGGAAAACTGAAGTACTGGGAGAGAAACATTATACAGCGTTGGTGGTAGATGAATGAATGAGTATGGAGCATTGGTGGAATGATACTGACAGGGGAAAACTGAAGTACTGGGAGAAAAACATTATACAGCGTTGGTGGTAGATGAATGAATGAGTATGGAGCATTAGTGGAATGATACTGACAGGGGAAAACTGAAGTACTGGGAGAAAAAACATTATACAGCGTTGGTGGTAGATGTATGAATGAGTATGGAGCATTGGTGGAATGATACTGACAGGGGAAAACTGAAGTACTGGGAGAAAAACATTATACAGCGTTGGTGGTAGATGTATGAATGAGTATGGAGCATTGGTGGAATGATACTGACAGGGGAAAACTGAAGTACTGGGAGAGAAACATTATACAGCGTTGGTGGTAGATGAATGAATGAGTATGGAGCGTTGGTGGAATGATATTGACAGGGGAAAACTGAAGTACTGGGAGAAAAACATACAGCGTTGGTGGTAGATGTATGAATGAGTATGGAGCATTGTTGGAATGATACTGACAGGAGAAAACTGAAGTACTGGGAGAGAAACATTATACAGCGTTGGTGGTAGATGTATGAATGAGTATGGAGCATTGGTGGAATGATACTGACAGGGGAAACTGAAGTACTGGGAGAGAAACATTATACAGCGTTGGTGGTAGATGTATGAATGAGTATGGAGCATTGGTGGAATGATACTGACAGGGGAAAACTGAAGTACTGGGAGAGAAACATTATACAGCGTTGGTGGTAGGTGTATGAATGAGTATGGAGCATTGGTGGAATAATACTTACAGGGAAAAACTGAAGTACTGGGAGAGAAACATTATACAGCGTTGGTGGTAGATGTATGAATGAATATGGAGCATTGGTGGAATGATACTGACAGGGGAAAACTGAAGTACTGGGAGAGAAACATTATACAGCGTTGGTGGTAGATGTATGAATGAGTATGGAGCATTGGTGGAATGATACTGACAGGGGAAAACTGAAGTACTGGGAGAGAAACATTATACAGCGTTGGTGGTAGATGTATGAATGAGTATGGAGCATTGGTGGAATGATACTGACAGGGGAAAACTGAAGTACTGGGAGAGAAACATTATACAGCGTTGGTGGTAGATGGATGAATGAGTATGGAGCATTGGTGGAATGATACTGACAGGGGAAAACTGAAGTACGAAATGAAACGTGAAAATATACTATGGGAACATTTTACATACTGTGGGAAATTGTAGGCTGGAGGATTACAGTGTTTGTAGGTATTCAAAATATATGCAGTTTCTATTAACATAATTTAAACAGCGGTATTGTGTTGAGTGACATCGCATTGCTTATAGATAGGTGTCAATGTTTTGTAGGATCTTCTGCATTCATCTTCAGGGACTAAGATTTATGACCTGAAGATGGAGACAGTATGTTTCTCCGAAACGTTCGTTACATATGTAGCGAACTACATAGTTACATGTCTCAGAAGACCGCTGCGAGAACCTGAAATACCACCGTGTCTGGTGTTTAACCCTTCCAGTTATGTGAGCGCTGCAGGGAATGTAACTCTGTTAGAACATTTGTTGTTAGGATGACGTCACTGATGCAGAAGCGTCTTACTGCCGGTTGCTCAACCAAAAGCTATTTTAGCCTCATATTTTCTGTTTTCTGCGTTGTTTAAACCCCCCCCCCTAAAAAACCAAATATAGAGACTCCATCCTCCTTCTTTCTATGAATTAGTATCAACCAGTGAGTTGTTTATCGGATTTTCATGAAATTTGGTATAGGAATTTGACGAGCGAACATGAATTTCGTGAAAAGCGACGCAGTGACAGTCACACTTTACTTATGGGCGTAAATGAGTTTTTGTCTGCGTTTTCCACATTTATTGTCCAATTTGGGTGAAATTAGGTGCAGGATTTGTCTACAAAAATATATTGAATGACTGCTGAGTTTCGTGAAAATCGGCACAGTGACTGCGAGTTTCGTGAAAATTGGCGCAGTGAAAAGCCACACTCTACTTAGTGGCTTAAACTGATTTACCCGTATATCTGCACTCCTCACATTTCCTCTCCTTTGAGTGAAATTAGGTGTAACAGGTTTTCGTATAATGTTGAGCGTTTGTGAGTTTCGCGAAAATGGACGTTGCGAATGCCTGCTACTTTGTGAGCGTAATTGTAATTAAATTTACGCGAGCACCATCAAAACGTGTGTCGTTATATTAAGTAAAGAACGCCTTGCCGATCCCAGTGGCCGCGCGGTCTAAGGAGTGGGTCTACGGCCGCTCGCTTGCTGGGATTGCGGGTTCGAATCCCGCTTAGGGCATGGATGTCTGTCTGTTGTGAGTGTTGTGTGTTGTCAGGTAGAGGTCTCTGCGTCGGGCTGATCATTCGTCTAGAGGAGTCCTACCGAGTTTGATGTGTCTGTGTGTGATCGTGAAGCCTCGATAATGAGGAAGCCTAGGCCCCCTAGGGGCTGTCGAGCCATAGGAAAAAAAAAAGAACGCCTTGGTAAAGTCTGTATAATGCGTCACGGAGTGCGCCATTTTCAGTCATGTTAATATCACTCATTTTACCAATTAATGTTTTTATTACGCCAGAAACCTAAGATGCGCTTTGCAATGACGATTCCTTGCGCATAGAGAGACAATGTGTTTTTCCAGAAGTGGAGCACACCTCAGATGTCAAGCCTGAAGCTGCTGTACATCCTATGACCCACTTCATCCACTGTTCGCGGCTGCATCGCTGATGGAGCGAATTGTGGTTTGTTTTGACGTTATGTGGCCCCCGGCTGCTTATTAAATCAGACCGACATCCGTCGATTGGACGAATAACAAGGCACTTACCGACCTATTTATTGTAGGTTTCCTTTCCTTGCGTGTGTTAGATACAGCATTAGTGAACTAGGGACACTTTATTACTGTATGTGGAACCTCTGATCTGTTCAATATTTACAACCAACCTAATGCACATTCATTTGAAACTATTTTATAGTTTAATAAATTTCTTTAAGTTCCCCTACATATGTTTCGGTCTACATATAGACCATCTTCAGGGGGTCACAAACTACATATGTTCAGTCATTGCATATGCAGTGTAGATCACTTTTGTCTATTATGTAGGTTGTAATATCACTTTTAAAAAAACGGATTAAAACGGATATTATACAACATACAACTTAGACAAGACTTTTAAGTTATTATACAGGGTGTTTCACATATATTTTACAATTTTAAACGTGTATCAGTTTTAATCTGTTTTTTTAAAAGTGATACTACAACCTACATAATAGACAAAAGTGATCTACACTGCATATGAAATGACTGAACGTATGGACTTGATATAAGTGTAGTTTGTGACCTCCTGAAGATGGTCTATATGTAGACCGAAACATATGTAAGGGAATTTAGAGGAATTTATTAAACTATAAAATAGTTTCAAATGAATGTGCATTTAGTTGGTTGTTAAATATTGAATGAAAATGGACGGTGAATGTAATATAAAATTCTGATCTTTTGTTGGCCTCACACCATAGAGACACTTGTTCGATCACAGGCTGGTCCGTGTAAAATTGATGGTGGACAAAGTGACACTGCAACATATTTCACTCCATGTACTTCCCATGTTACTGTAAAGGTAAAGGTAAAGGTCACCCTAGATCAGGCCATGAAGGCCTAGAGGGGGAGTACAGTTATAGGTCTACTCTTTCTTTAACTTCGGCGCTAAATGGGGGTGGGTGTCAACGCCCCGGCCGCTTTACCCCGGGAATGACCCGGTATCCATTGTACAGGAGGCTGGGTAGGCCCCAGGGCGGTCTGGACGGGTGCTGAAAATCTTGCCACCACCGGGATTCGATCCCGGACCGTCCAGCTCGTAGCGAGTCGCTATACCGACTGAGCTATCGCGGCCCACGCCATGTTAGTGTAATTCTACTTTTACTGTATGCTTATGGTGTATACTCCTGTAGGGACGGGACAGAAATGGTGTTTCAATAACTGTCAGTGTATTTATTTTGTTTAGTGTAGATTCAAGTCATGGATTTTTGACTTTCTGTCTTTTTTAATTTCGTGCTGGAGTTTCAACTGGCTTGAGTCTAATTACGGTAATAATGTAATTCTTTGTACGTCTTGACACCACTGTGGTAGAGTGGATTAATTGTGTGTTACTGTGCGAGGCAGAGAGGAGACTTCTGCGTGTCTTATTGGCCCTGAACCCTCAGTATCATTTAATACCTTTAAAGTTTCCTTACATGTAATTTGCAGTACATAAAATTAGTTTGGCTCTCACACTATGCGTGTAGACACATTCATACATGCTGTTTAAAACAGAGTAGTTTTTGTCAAGGTCGATCATCTTTCCATTTGTACAGGGTGGATCTGAACTCGGGAGGCTGCATTACGGTATAGTCATTTGTTAGATGGTGGAATTTTCAAATGAAAGGCAAAGAGCGAGTCACTAGTACAGCGACAGCGATTTGGCGGGCGACACACAATAAATGCCCTGCCCTTGACACATCATGTACACAGTAGGTCCGCCCGCCAGCTCCGCTACTTACTGCAGCGGCTGGGGACTAACAAATGAGGTTATGTGTCGGTCTTCGTAACAAGATGGACTAGTTGTGCGCGCATGAATACAATTTAGCGATTGTCGAAATTAAGTAATATCAAAGTTAACACAACTTTGTTGTAGTTAGGTAAGTATGTATTCACACTAAACACCTAGCTGTTTCGACAGACATGTGGTCATCTTCAGGCTGTACACTTTTTGCAAGACACTAATTTCTCTGCCAACATATATTCGTGTTTTTGGAGAGTGAGTAAATATTAAATATATATATATTATATATATATATATAATGTCAAGTAGATATATATATATTTCTTATGTACTTCCTTTAATAAAATTTTAAATCATATATATATGTATATGCATTTATTTAAACATCGAGATGTCTCAAGAAACAACACGAATATATGTTGGCAAAGAATGATACTACAGTCTTGTAAAAAGTTTACAGCCTGAAGATGACCACATGTCAGTCGAAACAGCTAAGTGTTTAGTGTGAATACATGCTTACGTAATTATTATCAAGTTTTGTACTTGGGGATATTAGTTACTTACAGCAGTTGAAATATCAACACAACGAGATGAACAATATCACAGTTATAATTTAGATAATATTTATCTCATATTTAGGTGTAAGTTTTTGGCGTTTTTCTCTTATCCAAATATAATATAAATAAATTGTATTCTTAAATTACAGAAGACATTCTGCGTCTTCATTACAAATATAAATCTATGATTGCTCTTCGGTGAAATACAGATCCCTTTATAATTTTCACACCGTGCATTTGCATTTATCACACATTTCTCAAACCAACAAAATACACACTTCTTATTTATTATATGACATAACTTCTTTTTACAGTAAAATCAGTCGGACATGTTTCGGTTCCCTATTATGGTACCATCATCAGGGACCCATATCGTGAGTTTTTATATTGATGGATCTCTTTTGCATGTTATATTGTATAATAAATACGAAGTGTTCATTTTGTTGGTTTATGAAATGTGTGATCAAAGATCCCTTTATTCTGCGACTCATACAAACACACAAAATCTGGGGGAAAAAGACACAGAGGGTTTTTTTTTTTTTTACAGAAGGTGGTGCGTGTAGTAACCATTGCGATTTAGTGCGTTAGGTGTCTGGCTATACTGTCGGTACGCTCACGCTCAGCTCAAGGTAAGCTCACGGTCACTATTTGGATATTCTCAACGAACGTCTTGCTGCACTTGAAGTGTGACGTCATTACGCAGTTGTCTCCATCTCCAGTCTTCTACTTCTTCCTCAGTACTCTATTCTCCAACACTTTCAGACTTTGGTAGGCAGATGAAGGCTAAGACATTTGCCTACTGCTAATTAAGAAATGTGTGTTGATCTTTTGCTCGCCCTGTATTCTGCAGTCTTCATTATAATTTTATTACGTATCCCTTTGATGCCAGCCGCTCCTGTGGCATCACGCTATCTGTACAAACAGGCCTGTTGCCGTTGACCTGACATTGCATGGTGGTTCGTAAAATTAATTACGTGAGAAAGATTTCTCGCGGCCTGTTGAAATAAAAAAAATTGGGCACAATCTTGTCTAAATACCGTGATTTCTGTCATGGTAGGTGAATGAAATTGTTTTGTTTTCAGATGTGACACCGTAGCGATTGGTATATGTCTAGCAATCCAGGCGGTGTCATGTTGTATTAAAAGAGTCTTTGTAGTCAGGTCAGCAGATCAGATCACGTTTGATATGTCAGTGTTTGTTGGCCATGGCGAAATGAATTGAGTGCTGTCATTTGAAGTTCTGATTGGTCAATATATAGATTGTGGCCTTCTGTGATGTGAAGTCATGTGGTTTGTTAGATACGTAACGAACTGCACGGCGTCACGAACACTGTGATCTTAATTACCGCAGTTTAGTCGAAAGGCTTATGTCTCCGAGTGGTAATTTCGACTCATCTGGAAAGAGTTCGCATGACTTCCGTCTGTCCGAAACGTGATAAGTTTTAACTGAAACTTCGGTATAATTTTTATGTTCATGACACTGAATTACAAAACCCATATACGACATGAGTGCAGAGTTAAAACTCTTACAGTCTCTTTTTAAAACATATTTTATTTCAGTTATTTGCAGATGTCTTTCTTAGTTTGTGGACATAAGTCGTTCTCACGGGAAGCAAGGAAACCTTGGCGAACGTCTGTGATACACTTTACGTTACTTGTACCGTATATGTTTAATTATATATATCTTATGCAGACAAATGTACACAGTTGTCTGCATAAGATATATATATGTCTGTGATATATAAATACAGAGTGCATAAATTCTGAACAAACCTTCGAGCAATCTCAAGATTCTAGTCACTAGAATGGTGACGTGAAGAACTTTCCATTCCGTAGACCCAAAAATATTAGGCGCTACCGTACAAAATTTAGTCGCCTGGGAGACCTAGCTCCCGGGAATGTTACATCCCTGTAATAAACATTTAATTGTCATTAATACATTTTTATGTATAAATTTTGATATTTCATACATACCTCTGCCACCGGGTATTACCTCTGCCACCTGGTATTTACCTCTGCCATCGGGTATTACCTCTGCACCGGGTACTACCTCTACACCGGGTATTACCTCTGCCACCTGGTATTTACCTCTGCCATCGGGTATTACCTCTGCACCGGGTACTACCTCTTCACCGGGTATTACCTCTGCCACCGGGTATTACCTCTCCACCGGGTATTACCTCTGCCACCTGGTATTTACCTCTGCCATCGGGTATTACCTCTGCACCGGTTACTACCTCTGCACCGGGTATTACCTCTGCAACCGGGTATTACCTGTCCACCGGGTATTACCTCTGCCACCTGGTATTTACCTCTGCCATCGGGTATTACCTCTGCACCGGGTACTACCTCTGCACCGGTTATTACCTCTGCACCGGGTATTACCTCTGCCACCGGGTATTACCTCTGCCACCTGGTATTTACCTCTGCCATCGGGTATTACCTCTGCACCGGGTACTACCTCTGCACCGGTTATTACCTCTGCACCGGGTATTACCTCTGCCACCGGGTATTACCTCTGCCACCTGGTATTTACCTCTGCCATCGGGTACTACCTCTGCACCGGGTACTACCTCTGCACCGGTTATTACCTCTGCACCGGGTATTACCTCTGCCACCGGGTATTACCTCTGCCACCTGGTATTTACCTCTGCCATCGGGTATAAACCCAGTTGCAGTAATAAATAATACAATATTTCCAAAGGCACGTATTATCATCGCCTGCCTGTAGTGTAGTGACTTAGTACATCTTGACTCCATTCACAGTTCATTGTGACTTTGTTTCATGTGAATTTAACCCATTCTAGTCAGGAAGTGTTAAGTACACAGCTGTCCAGTGTCCTCAGCACTATAACAACTGCCATAGCACGATTATCCCATAAACACACAGCTGTCCAGTGTCCTCAGCACTATGACAACTGCCATATCACGATATCCCATAAACACACAGCTGTCCAGTGTCCTCAGCACTATGACAACTGCCATAGCACGATATCCCATAAACACACAGCTGTCCAGTGTCCTCAGCACTATGACAACTGCCTTTGCACGATATCCCATAAACACAAAGCTGTCCAGTGTCCTCAGCACTATGACAACTGCCATAGCACGATATCCCATAAACACACAGCTGTCCAGTGTCCTCAGCACTATGACAACTGCCATAGCACGATATCCCCATAAACACATAGCTGTCCAGTGTCCTCAGCACTATAACAACTGCCTTTGCACGATATCCCATAAACACACAGCTGTCCAGTGTCCTCAGCACTATGACAACTGCCATAGCACGATATCCCATAAACACACAGCTGTCCAGTGTCCTCAGCACTATGACAACTGCCATAGCACGATATCCCATAAACACACAGCTGTCCAGTGTCCTCAGCACTATGACAACTGCCTTTGCACGATATCCCATAAACACACAGCTGTCCAGTGTCCTCAGCACTATGACAACTGCCATAGCACGATATCCCATAACACACAGCTGTCCAGTGTCCTCAGCACTATGACAACTGCCATAGCACGATATCCCATAAACACACAGCTGTCCAGTGTCCTCAGCACTATGACAACTGCCATAGCACGATATCCCATAAAACCACAGCTGTCCAGTGTCCTCAGCACTATAACAACTGCCATAGCACGATATCCCATAAACACACAGCTGTCCAGTGTCCTCAGCACTATGACAACTGCCATAGCACGATATCCCATAAACACACAGCTGTCCAGTGTCCTCAGCACTATAACAACTGCCATAGCACGATATCCCATAAACACACAGCTGTCCAGTGTCCTCAGCACTATGACAACTGCCATAGCACGATATCCCATAAACACACAGCTGTCCAATGTCCTCAGCACTATGACAACTGCCATAGCACGATATCCCATAAACACACAGCTGTCCAGTGTCCTCAGCACTATAACAGCTGCCATAGCACGATATCCCATAAACACACAGCTGTCCAGTGTCCTCAGCACTATGACAACTGCCATAGCACGATATCCCATAAACACACAGCTGTCCAGTGTCCTCAGCACTATGAACAACTGCCATAGCACGATATCCGATAAACACACAGCTGTCCAGTGTCCTCAGCACTATAACAACTGCCATAGCACGATATCCATAAACACACAGCTGTCCAGTGTCCTCAGCACTATAACAACTGCCATAGCACGATATCCCATAAACACACAGCTGTCCAGTGTCCTCAGCACTATGACAACTGCCATAGCACGATATCCCATAAACACACAGCTGTCCAGTGTCCTCAGCACTATGACAACTGCCATAGCACGATATCCCATAAACACACAGCTGTCCAGTGTCCTCAGCACTGTGACAACTGCCATAGCACGATATCCCATAAACACACAGCTGTCCAGTGTCCTCAGCACTGTGACAACTGCCATAGCACGATATCCCATAAAACACATAGCTGTCCAGTGTCCTCAGCACTATGACAACTGCCTTTGCACGATATCCCATAAACACACAGCTGTCCAGTGTCCTCAGCACTGTGACAACTGCCATAGCACGATATCCCATAAACACACAGCTGTCCAGTGTCCTCAGCACTATGACAACTGCCTTTGCACGATATCCATAAACACACAGCTGTCCAGTGTCCTCAGCACTATGACAACTGCCTTTGCACGATATCCCATAAACACACAGCTGTCCAGTGTCCTCAGCACTATGACAACTGCCATAGCACGATATCCCATAAACACACAGCTGTCCAGTGTCCTCAGCACTATGACAACTGCCATAGCACGATATCCCATAAACACACAGCTGTCCAGTGTCCTCAGCACTATGACAACTGCCATAGCACGATATCCCATAAACACATAGCTGTCCAGTGTCCTCAGCACTATAACAACTGCCATAGCACGATATCCCATAAACACACAGCTGTCCAGTGTCCTCAGCACTATAACAACTGCCATAGCACGATATCCCATAAACACACAGCTGTCCAGTGTCCTCAGCACTATAACAACTGCCATAGCACGATATCCCATAAACACACAGCTGTCCAGTGTCCTCAGCACTATAACAACTGCCATAGCACGATATCCCATAAACACACAGCTGTCCAGTGTCCTCAGCACTATAACAACTGCCATAGCACGATATCCATAAACACACAGCTGTCCAGTGTCCTCAGCACTATAACAACTGCCATAGCACGATATCCCATAAACACACAGCTGTCCAGTGTCCTCAGCACTATGACAACTGCCATAGCACGATATCCCATAAACACACAGCTGTCCAGTGTCCTCAGCACTATGACAACTGCCATAGCACGATATCCCATAAACACACAGCTGTCCAGTGTCCTCAGCACTATGACAACTGCCATAGCACGATATCCCATAAACACATAGCTGTCCAGTGTCCTCAGCACTATAACAACTGCCATAGCACGATATCCCATAAACACAAGCTGTCCAGTGTCCTCAGCACTACGACAACTGCCATAGCACGATATCCCATAAACACATAGCTGTCCAGTGTCCTCAGCACTATAACAACTGCCATAGCACGATATCCCATGAACACACAGCTGTCCAGTGTCCTCAGCACTATGACAACTGCCATAGCACGATATCCCATAAACACATAGCTGTCCAGTGTCCTCAGCACTATAACAACTGCCATAGCACGATATCCCATAAACACACAGCTGTCCAGTGTCCTCAGCACTATGACAACTGCCATAGCACGATATCCCATAAACACATAGCTGTCCAGTGTCCTCAGCACTATAACAACTGCCATAGCACGATATCCCATACACACAGCTGTCCAGTGTCCTCAGCACTATGACAACTGCCATAGCACGATATCCCCCATAAACACACAGCTGTCCAGTGTCCTCAGCACTATAACAACTGCCATAGCACGATATCCCATGCCAAATCGAAAGACTCACGTCTAGTTACTTATCCACATTTTGCTCACT
This sequence comes from Reticulitermes speratus, assembly GCA_021186555.1. Classification (NCBI taxonomy): domain Eukaryota; kingdom Metazoa; phylum Arthropoda; class Insecta; order Blattodea; family Rhinotermitidae; genus Reticulitermes; species Reticulitermes speratus. Next base: position 39,634,879 of record JAJKFL010000004.1, on the reverse strand, counting down.
AATCAATCGGTCGCACTATGGCCCTGGGGTCGACTCAGCCTCTAACAGAAATGAGTACCAGGAATATTTCCTAGGAGGGGGGCGGAGGGGTAACGGCGGCCGGTGCGTAGGGCTGACAACCTTACCACCTTCATGTGCCGATTGTCTAGAAATCTGGGAGCCTCAACGTCCTAAGGGCCTGTCCAGGCCTGTAATGGAATTGCTTACGGTTACGTAACTGATAAATCGTCAACATTCTTCTTAGCTGTATGAATATGTAGACTTGCTTTATAATTCTTATCCAGCCTGCGTCTGTTATCTTATATATCATTGGACCTTATTTGATATATATATATATATATATATATATATATATATATACAACATTTCCTCCTTATTGTTCCTCACATTGCATAAATATCCTTTATACATTTTGTAAGTTTCGTTTCATTTGCTCATATGCACACTTTATCGCAGTGTATACAAAGCAATACACTCAGGCCTGAACTATTTTACTCTGATGTTCTGCATAACATTTGCTGCTCACTTAATATCGTGTTGTCAGATACGAATACATTTTTCACCTTTTTGTCTTCCCGTATTTTCCTTAACCGCACATATAAGCCACTGTATGTATATAATGGACACGCATTATTTCTCCTTTCGGTCAGTCTGATCCGAGTTGTGTCTACACTCATTGCGAGTTTCGCGCAATATATTGGTACTTAACATTTTATGACATAATTGTCTTAACACGCGTTGTTGGTTGCTACGGGAATGGCCGTCCAGATGATCTGAGAGGCCGCCTTCAGGAGGCAACTTAGACAAGAACATTGCGTTGAAAAAATAGAACATATTTCTGCATTATTTGATAGCTTCCTGTTCCTGTTCTGCCAAACACAATGTGTCAGTGTCAGTCCATTACAAGTCTCCTTCCGTTACAAAATCCTTTACACCGCCTTGCACGGTCGGCCTCGTGCATCTAAACTACATGAATGTTATATTTACAGGCAACTTGCGCCAGTCACGTGCGCGGGCCGTGACTCCTGAGCTGCGTTGTTGTCACCTGTATATTATTGTCTAGATACGCCGCGATAGCTCAGTCGGTATAGCGACTCGCTACGAGCTGGACGGTCCGGAGATCGAATCCCGGTGGGGGCGAGATTTTCAGCACCCGTCCGGACCGGAACTGGGGCCCACCCAGCCTCCTGTACAATGGGTACCGGGTCATTTCCAGGGGTAAAGCGGCCGAGGCGTGGCGTTGAACACCCACCCCCATCTAGCGCCGAGGTTAAAGAAAGAGTAGAGCTATACCTCTACTCCCCCTCTGGGCCTTCATGGCCTGTTCTAGGGAGAACTTTGCCTTTGTGCAATCAAGAACAGCAACTTGGCAACGTCGCAAAGTTTTTCTTTCTCCTTTAGATTTGTAGCACTAAGTAACGAACTGTTGGGCTTAGCATTACGCAAGGACAGACCATAAACGTGGCCACACACGTGTTGTTGACTGTTGTTATACGACAAACACATTTCATGTACTCAATTACTAAGCACAGTCGAACTAGGTTTTAACGTCATGAAAGGGACTGAATATTTTGTGTCGTTATAAACGAGTGTCGTTATAACCGAGGAGTATAATGTTATGGTTAACAGTGAGGAATTAATTGGTATAGCAGAATATCTGCCATTATAGACGAGATGTCGCTTAAACCGACGTCGTTATAAACGGGTTCGACTGTACTTTAATAAAACGAAAAAAAAAGCGAACAATTAGTCATAGACGTGCAAGATTAGGAACTGTGAAGTGTGGAGGTGGGCTATAAAACTGCTCGCTGCTGCTTGCAAACTGTCTCCTTTCGCTACAGCTCTTTACATGTTCTTCAAACCATTTCCTTTCGCTACAGCTCTTTACGTGTTCTCCAAACCATTTCCTTTCGCTACAGCTCTTTACATGTTCTCCAAACCATTTCCTTTCGCTACAGCTATTTACGTGTTCTCCAAACCATTTCCTTTCGCTACAGCTCTTTACATGTTCTTCAAACCATTTCCTTTCGCTACAGCTCTTTACATGTTCTTCAAACCATTTCCTTTCGCTACAGCTCTTTACGTGTTCTCCAAACCATTTCCTTTCGCTACAGCTCTTTACATGTTCTTCAAACCATTTCCTTTCGCTACAGCTCTTTACGTGTTCTCCAAACCATTTCCTTTCGCTACAGCTCTTTACAGGTTCTCCAAACCATTTCCTTTCGCTACAGCTATTTACGTGTTCTCCAAACCATTTCCTTTCGCTACAGCTCTTTACAGGTTCTCCAAACCATTTCCTTTCGCTACAGCTATTTACGTGTTCTCCAAACCATTTCCTTTCGCTACAGCTCTTTACATGTTCTTCAAACCATTTCCTTTCGCTACAGCTCTTTACATGTTCTTCAAACCATTTCCTTTCGCTACAGCTCTTTACGTGTTCTCCAAACCATTTCCTTTCGCTACAGCTCTTTACATGTTCTTCAAACCATTTCCTTTCGCTACAGCTCTTTACGTGTTCTCCAAACCATTTCCTTTCGCTACAGCTCTTTACATGTTCTTCAAACCATTTCCTTTCGCTACAGCTATTTACGTGTTCTCCAAACCATTTCCTTTCGCTACAGCTCTTTACATGTTCTTCAAACCATTTCCTTTCGCTACAGCTCTTTACGTGTTCTCCAAACCATTTCCTTTCGCTACAGCTCTTTACGTGTTCTCCAAACCATTTCCTTTCGCTACAGCTCTTTACATGTTCTCCAAACCATTTCCTTTCGCTACAGCTCTTTACGTGTTCTCCAAACCATTTCCTTTCGCTACAGCTCTTTACATGTTCTTCAAACCATTTCCTTTCGCTACAGCTCTTTACGTGTTCTCCAAACCATTTCCTTTCGCTACAGCTCTTTACAGGTTCTCCAAACCATTTCCTTTCGCTACAGCTATTTACGTGTTCTCCAAACCATTTCCTTTCGCTACAGCTCTTTACAGGTTCTCCAAACCATTTCCTTTCGCTACAGCTATTTACGTGTTCTCCAAACCATTTCCTTTCGCTACAGCTCTTTACATGTTCTTCAAACCATTTCCTTTCGCTACAGCTCTTTACATGTTCTTCAAACCATTTCCTTTCGCTACAGCTCTTTACATGTTCTCCAAACCATTTCCTTTCGCTACAGCTCTTTACATGTTCTTCAAACCATTTCCTTTCGCTACAGCTCTTTACGTGTTCTCCAAACCATTTCCTTTCGCTACAGCTCTTTACATGTTCTCCAAACCATTTCCTTTCGCTACAGCTATTTACGTGTTCTCCAAACCATTTCCTTTCGCTACAGCTCTTTACATGTTCTTCAAACCATTTCCTTTCGCTACAGCTCTTTACGTGTTCTCCAAACCATTTCCTTTCGCTACAGCTCTTTACGTGTTCTCCAAACCATTTCCTTTCGCTACAGCTCTTTACATGTTCTCCAAACCATTTCCTTTCGCTACAGCTCTTTGCGTGTTCTCCAAACCATTTCCTTTCGCTACAGCTCTTTACATGTTCTCCAAACCATTTCCTTTCGCTACAGCTCTTTGCGTGTTCTCCAAACCATTTCCTTTCGCTACAGCTCTTTACATGTTCTCCAAACCATTTCCTTTCGCTACAGCTCTTTGCGTGTTCTCCAAACCATTTTCTTTCGCTACAGCTCTTTACATGTTCTCCAAACCATTTCCTTTCGCTACAGCTCTTTGCGTGTTCTCCAAACCATTTCCTTTCGCTACAGCTCTTTACATGTTCTCCAAACCATTTCCTTTCGCTACAGCTCTTTACATGTTCTCCAAACCATTTCCTTTCGCTACAGCTCTTTACATGTTCTCCAAACCATTTCCTTTCGCTACAGCTATTTACGTGTTCTCCAAACCATTTCCTTTCGCTACAGCTCTTTACATGTTCTTCAAACCATTTCCTTTCGCTACAGCTCTTTACGTGTTCTCCAAACCATTTCCTTTCGCTACAGCTCTTTACATGTTCTCCAAACCATTTCCTTTCGCTGCAGCTCTTTACGTGTTCTCCAAACCATTTCCTTTCGCTACAGCTCTTTACATGTTCTCCAAACCATTTCCTTTCGCTACAGCTCTTTACATGTTCTCCAAACCATTTCCTTTCGCTACAGCTCTTTACATGTTCTCCAAACCATTTCCTTTCACTACAGCTCTTTACATGTTCTCCAAACCATTTCCTTTCGCTACAGCTATTTACGTGTTCTCCAAACCATTTCCTTTCGCTAAGCTATTACGTTTTCTCCAAACCATTTCCTTTCGCTACAGCTCTTTACAAGTTCTCCAAACCATTTCCTTTCACTACTGCTCTTTATCGTGTTCTCCAAACCATTTCCTTTCTCTATAGCTCTTTACATGTTCTCCAAACCATTTCCTTTCGCTACAGCTCTTTACAAGTTCTCCAAACCATTTCCTTTCGCTACAGCTCTTTACAAGTTCTCCAAACCATTTCCTTTCGCTATAGCTCTTCACATTTTCTCCAAACCATTTCCTTTCGTTACAGCTCTTTACAAGTTCTCCAAACCATTTCCTTTCGCTACAGCTCTTCACGTGTTCCCCAAACCATTTCCTTTCGCTACAGCTCTTTACAAGTTCTCCAAACCATTTCCTTTCGCTACAGCTCTTTACATGTTCTCCAAACCATTTCCTTTCGCTACAGCTCTTTACAAGTTCTCCAAACCATTTCCTTTCGCTACAGCTCATTACAAGTTCTCCAATCCATTTCCTTTCGCTACAGCTCTTCACGTGTTCCCCAAACCATTTCCATTCGCTACAGCTCTTCACGTGTTCCCAAACCATTTCCTTTCGCTACAGCTCCTCACGTTTTCCCCAAACCATTTGCTTTCGCTACAGCTCTTCACGTGTTCCCCAAACCATTTCTTTTCGCTACAGCTGTTCACGTGTTCCCCATACCATTTCCTTTCGCTACAGCTCTTCACGTGTTCCCCAAACCATTTCCTTTCGCTACAGCTCTTCACGTTTTCCCCAAACCATTTCCTTTCGCTACAGCTCTTCACGTTTTCCCCAAACCATTTCCTTTCGCTACAGCTCTTCACGTGTTCCCCAAACCATTTCCTTTCGCTACAGCTGTTCACGTGTTCCCCATACCATTTCCTTTCGCTACAGCTCTTCACGTTTTCCCCAAACCATTTCCTTTCGCTACATCTCTTTACAAGTTCTCCACTTTACACGTAAAGTAGCACTAAATTAAGTGAAGTTAGTGTATAACAAACACAGTTGCACAATCAGACCCGTTAAGCTTACAAACCAACTCCCGCAACACGCTCACCCAGTTTGCTCTATTCATGCTGTAATCGTCAGGCCTACATTCTGAATGTCACGTGAGAAGCAGAGCAGTAGCCCATGTATCGTGTGAGAAATGTCCGCCAATTATTGCGAATGACGGAGCGATGTGCTACAGGAATGGTGTCACTTTTGCTTTTTCTTGACAGAAGTAACCCACTGCTGTCAGAGTCAATATTCGTCGAGTTTAACCTATGTGTGTGTATTTGAGCACCACACAACATAAAACTGGTAAGCTCATTCAAAAGTAACTCATCTTTCTCCCAAGGTCTAAATTTCAAATTTTTTCTACGTAAGATTTGAGTTTATAGCTTTAATTGTGAAGATAGCCTTTCTTCTAGGATATGACGCCGTGCATTTGTGTTAGGGTCAGTGCGAATTTATGTTGACTGCTGGCCACGGAGGTCGCTTGTGTAGAAATTAATAGACTTTTGACTCCTTCTTTAAAAAAATGTGAGCTGAACTTATGAGGTTACCGAACTCCACACATTTCTCTGCATTAGGGAACTTTTCATTTAAGAACTTCAAAAGTTCTGAATTAACTTCATTGAAAGACAGACGAAACTTTGCTTTAGGACAGGAAGCTTCTATTGAGCAGTTCATAACTTACGTAAATGAACATTTAGGGACGAAAATTCTGTATACATACTGAATAAGTTTCGAGTTGTTTAGCGTTCTGAAGCCCAGTGGTTACTATACCATGTTTAACATTCAACAATTCTACGTTCTGCCCACACAGTGTATTTATGTGTTTTGTGTGGATCTCAGAACAAACAGCGATTATTTCACTGTACAACATTAACTGACTTGTTTGTATAACTGAGACGGAGTGTGTTTACTGCGCGGTACGGACTGTATTTATGTGTTTTGTGTGGATCTCAGAACAAACAGCGATTATTTCACTGTACAACATTAACTGACTGGTTTGTGTAACTGAGATGGAGTGTGTTTACTGCGTGGTACGGACTGTATTTATGTGTTTTGTGTGGATCTCAGAACAAACAGCGATTATTTCACTGTACAGCATTAACTGACTGGTTTGTATAACTGAGACGGAGTGTGTTTACTGCGCGGTACGGACTGTATTTATGTGTTTTGTGTGGATCTCAGAACAAACAGCGATTATTTCACTGTACAACATTAACTGACTGGTTTGTATAACTGAGACGGAGTGTGTTTACTGCGCGGTACGGACTGTATTTATGTGTTTTGTGTGGATCTCAGAACAAACAGCGATTATTTCACTGTACAACATTAACTGACTGGTTTGTATAACTGAGACGGAGTGTGTTTACTGCGCGGTACGGACTGTATTTATGTGTTTTGTGTGGATCTCAGAACAAACAGCGATTATTTCACTGTACAACATTAACTGACTGGTTTGTATAACTGAGACGGAGTGTGTTTACTGCGCGGTACGGACTGTATTTATGTGTTTTGTGTGGATCTCAGAACAAACAGCGATTATTTCACTGTACAATATTAACTGACTGGTTTGTATAACTGAGACGGAGTGTGTTTACTGCGCGGTACGGACTGTATTTATGTGTTTTGTGTGGATCTCAGAACAAACAGCGATTATTTCACTGTACAATATTAACTGGCTGGTTTGTATAACTGAGACGGAGTGTGTTTACTGCGCGGTACGGACTGTATTTATGTGTTTTGTGTGGATCTCAGAACAAAAAGCGATTATTTCCTTATACTGCATTTGTAATGAAGGGGTTGTATTTTCTGTGAGGTATAAACCTAATTTTTGAACGTGAAATGCGTGATGTAAAGTGTTAAGTGTGGCGTACTGGTTTGTCTCATTGTAAGTCTAACCTATATACGTTATACCTAATACGTTGTGTTTACAAAGAAGCCTCCTATTCTGAAATCTGTGACATGGCAGAAAGATGTTTGAGGTTATCATTTCCCTTTTATGTAAAGTGTGACAGCATGACTTTGCAAGAAAGATTGGACGGCAGACGAACTGCAGGAAGTGTGTGTGACGTGTCGCCTTATTGTCCAGCACTTTTGCTGCTAACTGTGTGAAAATGAATAGAATTGCTATGGAGGTGGCAGGTCACTGTGTGTCCTGTTGCAGAATTGGTATGGAGGTGGCAGGTCACTGTGTGTCCTGTTGCAGAATTGGTATGGAGATGGCAGGTCACTGTTTGTCCTGTTGCAGAATTGGTATGGAGGTGGCAGGTCACTGTGTGTCCTGTTGCAGAATTGGTATGGAGGTGGCAGGTCACTGTGTGTCCTGTTGCAGAATTGGTATGGAGGTGGCAGGTCACTGTGTGTCCTGTTGCAGAATTGCTATGGAGGTGGCAGGTCACTGTGTGTCCTGTTGCAGAATTGGTATGGAGGTGGCAGGTCACTGTGTGTTCTGTTGCAGAATTGCTATGGAGGTGGCAGGTCACTGTGTGTCCTGTTGCAGATTTGCTATGGAGGTGGCAGGTCACTGTGTGTCCTGTTGCAGAATTGGTATGGAGGTGGCAGGTCACTGTGTGTCCTGTTGCAGAATTGGTATGGAGGTGGCAGGTCACTGTGTGTCCTGTTGCAGAATTGGTATGGAGGTGGCAGGTCACTGTTTGTCCTGTTGCAGAATTGGTATGGAGGTGGCAGGTCACTGTGTGTCCTGTTGCAGAATTGCTATGGAGGTGGCAGGTCACTGTGTGTCCTGTTGCAGATTTGCTATGGAGGTGGCAGGTCACTGTGTGTCCTGTTGCAGAATTGGTATGGAGGTGGCAGGTCACTGTGTGTCCTGTTGCAGATTTGCTATGGAGGTGGCAGGTCACTCTGTGTCCTGTTGCAGATTTGCTATGGAGGTGGCAGGTCACTGTGTGTCCTGTTGCAGAATTGGTATGGAGGTGGCAGGTCACTGTGTGTCCTGTTGCAGATTTGCTATGGAGGTGGCAGGTCACTGTGTGTCCTGTTGCAGAATTGCTATGGAGGTGGCAGGTCACTGTGTGTCCTGTTGCAGAATTGCTATGGAGGTGGCAGGTCACTGTGTGTCCTGTTGCAGAATTGCTATGGAGGTGGCAGGTTACTGTGTGTCCTGTTGCAGAATTGCATCCGAAAATATGTCTGCTTTAAATGAAGAACATTTGTAAATCGAGTGTCAGACATTGCATTGACAAAATGTGTACGTACTTGAAGAGCGATATCCCTTTGCAATTCACATTCCGAATTCTTGATCAGGTGCTTATTTTAGCCTTGGTGGAACGTACCAACATTTGTTTATTAGCTTCGATAGCTCAGTCAGTATAGTGACCACAGCATGGTCTAAACGATCGGTATTCGAATCCAGGCCGTGGTAGAAAATTTCTTCTTTTTCACTGCATCTAGGCCGGGTCTGGGGCCCACTAAACTTCTTAACAAATGGGTACCGGGGCCTTTCTACCTAAAGGTATATGGCCCTAAGCGTGAAGCTGATTACTCACCTTTATCTACTATTTAGGTTAAGAATGCGCGGAGCTGTACCTCTTCTCCCCCAGTACGTATTCATGCAGTAATACTTAATTACCCGGCCATGTTTAAATTTTCCATTATTTTGCTTATTTGTTTTCAATCAATCAATCACTAAATCAAGTATTTGGCACACAAAAGAGAGTTGTCATTAGTATTTAGAGGGTAAGCTTTCTGTCTCATTTTGATCGGTTCCGTGTTCGAATTCTATCAAATATTTGTATAAGTGACGGTCACCTTCTACTGCGCCACATTCTGTACATGACAGTCACCTTCTACTGCGCCCCATTCTGTACATGACCGTCACCTTCTACTGCGCCACATTCTGTACATGACCGTCACCTTCTACTGCGCCACATTCTGTACATGACAGTTACCTCTACTGCGCCACATTCTGTACATGACAGTCACCTTCTACTGCGCCCCATTCTGTACATGACCGTCACCTTCTACTGCGCCACATTCTGTACATGACCGTCACCTTCTACTGCGCCACATTCTGTACATGACAGTTACCTCTACTGCGCCACATTCTGTACATGACAGTCACCTTCTACTGCGCCCCATTCTGTACATGACCGTCACCTTCTACTGCGCCACATTCTGTACATGACCGTCACCTTCTACTGCGCCACATTCTGTACATGACCGTCACCTTCTACTGCGCCACATTCTGTACATGACCGTCACCTTCTACTGCGCCACATTCTGTACATGACCGTCACCTTCTACTGCGCCACATTCTGTACATGACAGTTACCTCTACTGCGCCCCATTCTGTACATGACAGTCACCTTCTACTGCGCCCCATTCTGTACATGACCGTCACCTTCTACTGCGCCACATTCTGTACATGACCGTCACCTTCTACTGCGCCACATTCTGTACATGACCGTCACCTTCTACTGCGCCACATTCTGTACATGACCGTCACCTTCTACTGCGCCACATTCTGTACATGACAGTTACCTCTACTGCGCCCCATTCTGTACATGACAGTCACCTTCTACTGCGCCACATTCTGTACATGACAGTCACCTTCTACTGCGCCACATTCTGTACATGACCGTCACCTTCTAGTGCGCCCCATTCTGTACATGACAGTTACCTCTACTGCGCCCCATTCTGTACATGACCGTCACCTTCTACTGCGCCACATTCTGTACATGACCGTCACCTTCTACTGCGCCACATTCTGTACATGACCGTCACCTTCTACTGCGCCACATTCTGTACATGACCGTCACCTTCTACTGCGCCACATTCTGTACATGACCGTCACCTTCTACTGCGCCCCATTCTGTACATGACCGTCACCTTCTACTGCGCCACATTTTGTACATGACAGTTACCTCTACTGCGCCACATTCTGTACATGACAGTTACCTCTACTGCGCCCCATTCTGTACATGACAGTTACCTCTACTGCGCCCCATTCTGTACATGACAGTTACCTCTACTGCGCCACATTCTGTACATGACCGTCACCTTCTAGTGCGCCCCATTCTGTACATGACAGTTACCTCTACTGCGCCACATTCTGTACATGACAGTTACCTCTACTGCGCCACATTCTGTACATGACAGTTACCTCTACTGCGCCACATTCTGTACATGACAGTTACCTCTACTGCGCCCCATTCTGTACATGACAGTTACCTCTACTGCGCCCCATTCTGTACATGACAGTTACCTCTACTGCGCCCCATTCTGTACATGACCGTCACCTTCTACTGCGCCACATTCTGTACATGACCGTCACCTCTACTGCGCCACATTCTGTACATGACAGTTACCTCTACTGCGCCCCATTCTGTACATGACAGTTACCTCTACTGCGCCCCATTCTGTACATGACAGTTACCTCTACTGCGCCACATTCTGTACATGACCGTCACCTTCTAGTGCGCCCCATTCTGTACATGACAGTTACCTCTACTGCGCCCATTCTGTACATGACAGTTACCTTACTGCGCCCCATTCTGTACATGACAGTTACCTCTACTGCGCCCCATTCTGTACATGACAGTTACCTTCTACTGCGCCACATTCTGTACATGACAGTTACCTCTCTACTGCGCCACATTCTGTACATGACAGCTACCCTCATATTTCGGCCCTCCGCTGCGTCTTACTACGGTCCATTTCCCATCGTCTTGCCTACTTCACTTCCCAACGCTCTAACGTCTTTGTATCCTACCTTTAAGTTAAGGGGGGACACGCGGTGGCACTGCGCTACAAGCCGGAAGGTCGCGGGTTCGATTCCCGATGGTGTCACTAGAATTTTTCATTGACATAATCGTTTCGGTCGCACTATGGCCCTGGGGTCGACTCAGCCTCTAACAGAAATGAGTACCAGGAACATTTCCTGGGTTTAAAGGCGGCCGGTACGTAGGGCTGTCAACCTTACCACCTTCATGTGCCGATTGTCTGGAAATCTGGTAGTTTCAACCTCCTGGAACACTAAGGGCCTGTCCAGGCCTGTAATGGGATTGCTTTACCTTTACCTTTAAGATAAGGACGAACGGGCATGGCCTGGGAACCTCCGGAGCTCTAAATCTTCTTTTCCCTTTTAGTAATACTGTAACTCCCCTTACTATTCTCATTATTATTATTATTATTATTATTCCGTCTTCAGTTCTGCTTATGAGCCCCAGAAGGGACTCGACTCGAAGACGAAGTGACTCGGACTTGAACTCAGACCTCAAAGATCGTGTTGCTGACGCACTCGTCTGATGTGTGTGAGAACGGAGTGTGAAGACATGTAGAAAGCAGGAGTTGCTATTGAAACGAACGTTGAGTATCCTCTGTAAGATGCACGAGAAGCATCTCTGTGGCTGCCGTTTTGTTATCCTTCGTCTGTCCGCTACGTTGCAATAGACCATTAGCACAATAGCCTGGGGAGAAACAAAGGCGATATAAATGGACTCACCTGCCGTCGGTGTCCGTCTAGTGAGACATAAAACAATAAAACAAGCCAGGCCGTTCTGAACACACTGTCATGTTCAGACTTCTGGGTTATGTTAAATTCCTAGCCTACTTAATGCTTACCAGTGTTTCGGACGAACATTCTGCTTCCATCTACATTACAGTATTTCATTGTTAGACAATGTAAAACGAAAGAAAATTAATTTTCAATAAGGTGCCTTTAATGGGGTTTAAATCTCGCGTTATAATTCTAAGCATGAGTGAGATTATTTTAAAATTCGAAATAAACAGTTGTTTAATGTTTTTGTTTAACGACGCTGTCAACTGCTAAGATTAGACGACGTTGATAGTAGATTAGTGAAGTAGAAGTACATTGAAGATTAATGGAATTGTATTGACAGGGTAAAACCGAAGTGCTTGTAGAAAAACATGTCTCAGGGCCTTTTTGTCTATCATAAATCCCACGTGAACTGCACTGGGAATGAAATCGGGCCTCCGCGTTGAGATGGTGGTGAATAAATCGAAATAAATTACTAACTAACAAAAATTAACTAAATAAATATAAATAACTCACTCCTGAGAAGCTGCTAGTTCCTCAGCTAGTCAACAAATTATCGGCACTTTAACGAACCCGAAGGTTCTTTATTATGGTAATAACAATGAAGGTCATGTGACCCACACGTCACGTTACTGTCTCACAAGACATGTGACCCACGTCACGTTAGTGTCTCACAAGACATGACCCACGTCACGTTAGTGTCTCACAAGACATGACCCACGTCACGTTACTGTCTCACAAGACATGACCCACGTCACGTTATGTCTCACAAGACATGACCCACGTCACTCTGTCTAAACATGACCCGTCACTTATGTCTCACAAGACATAGACCCACGTCACGTTATGTCTCACAGACATATGACCCACGTCACGTTAGTGTCTCACAAGACTGTGACCCACGTCACGTTATGTCTCACAAGACATACGACCCACGTCACGTTAGTGTCTCACAAGACATATGACCCACGTCACGTTAGTGTCTCACGTGACACACTTATTATGTAGTTAATGTTCGATCTCCTTCACTACTGCTTCAAGTGCAGAGGATCCATTTGCGTGTAGCTGTTGTGTACACGGTAATGAACTTGAGTTTCCATAGAAGGTTCGATTTCCGTGACCACCTGATCACTACTGGCTTGTCTAGACCCGTATCTAACCTTTTGTTCGCGTACCCAATATAATTTATCTTCAATTTTGTACCCCCAAAGCTGTTGGTCACAATTCAAGTTATTACCCCAGTCTATATCTACATCTAAATAAGTTAATAAATTTGACATCCAAAATAAATTGTATTAAATACAAGTGTATGTGAAAAAGAGTCAAGCTATTTAAGTAACAAATAATTATATTAATTGTCTATGCGTTATAAAAAATTAATAAAGGAACAAATGTATTTTAGCAAAGCAAAATTATATGCACTGTGTGGAATAAAATGAAACTAGCCGCCCAGATAAGAATAGCATAAAGGAGAGAGAGAGAGAGAGAGAGAGAGAAATGGCGCTCCCAAATCGCATGTCCTTACGTCCGGTCTGTTGTGGCTAACCCTAAATCTGGCCCTGATTATTCAGTGTTTATCATGGAATAATATATTTATTTTTTAATTTTACGTACCCCCTAAGATGTCTTCGCGTACCCCAGGTTGAATACCACTGCCTTAGATTAGAGTTGTACCGTCTAATATTGGGGTGATTGGTGGATGAAGAATTGGAAAGGATATGGAAGTGGTCGTGGCCTAATTTAATGCACTCTCAAAGCGCTTGATTGAGTGAACAGGACGTCATTAAAGGCCCAGCCAAGATAACCGGTTTCGGAGTTGAGATTTGAACTCGGGACGCTTTTCCCCACTCCCCCTCAATGTATGGTTTCAATTAAGTTCGTTTTAAACTTTCGGTATTTTCACTGAAAAGCGGTCCATTTGTGTTTGTGAATTTGATGGACAGATAAATGCTATTGGCAAATGAAGAAGGCCCTTTGTGCTTTCTCACTCGCATTATGGTGGATGGACTTGTGCCGTTATTGCAGTGCACAGTGCTGGCATATAATACGGAACTGGGACGGTGTTGGACGCTCAGTGAGCGGCAAGCAGCTCTGGCAAGCGCGTCGTACTGTCGGCCGGTTATACCAGAAGTAGGACTGCTTCCGACGACAATGAGGTGCAAGTTGGCGACCGTGGCGCTGTTGGCGCTCTGTCTGTACGTCCTCAGTGGTAAGTCGCTTTTGAGTGTATGAAGTAAATTTGTGTGGCTCAGGACATCTTATTGAGTTGACTGTCAAATAACTAGGCGTTTTTTGGGGTGGGATGTTATTACAGTGGATCGAGCCAAGTGGTTACTTTATGTACCATCAGATTTAACGTTAAAAAATTTATACGTTCTGCCCACACAGTGTATTTATGTGTTTTGTGTGGATCTCAGAACAAACAGCGATTATTTCACTGTGCAACATTAACTGACTGGTTTGTATAACTGAGACGGAGTGTGTTTACTGCGCGGTACGGACTGTATTTATGTGTTTTGTGTGGATCTCAGAACAAACAGCGATTATTTCACTGTACAACATTAACTGACTGGTTTGTATAACTGAGACGGAGTGTGTTTACTGCGCGGTACGGACTGTAGCCCTCTAAAGCCCAGTGGTTACTATATGTACCACCACGTTTAACATTCAACAATTCTACGTTCTGCCCACACACTGTATTTATGTGTTTTGTGTGGATTTCAGAACAAACAGCGATTATTTCACTGTACAACATTAACTGACTGGTTTGTATAACTGAGACGGAGTGTGTTTACTGCGCGGTACGGACTGTATTTATGTGTTTTGTGTGGATCTCAGAACAAACAGCGATTATTTCACTGTACAACATTAACTGACTGGTTTGTATAACTGAGACGGAGTGTGTTTACTGCGCGGTACGGACTGTATTTATGTGTTTTGTGTGGATCTCAGAACAAACAGCGATTATTTCACTGTACAACATTAACTGACTGGTTTGTATAACTGAGACGGAGTGTGTTTACTGCGCGGTACGGACTGTATTTATGTGTTTTGTGTGGATCTCAGAACAAACATCGATTATTTCACTGTACAACATTAACTAACTGGTTTGTATAACTGAGACGGAGTGTGTTTACTGCGCGGTACGGACTGAGTCTTTGAATATAATATAGGTTATTATTCCATTATATTGAACTCATTGACAACAGCCCGGACGGGCCGAAACGTGTTGCAGATACACTACAGGTTGTCGGACTGCCTGAAATGCAGTGTAGGTACCTTTGTGTTTGAAAACTCACGTTAATTTTCCACTTTAAAGTGTGAAAGACAGAATGGAAGGCGAGGAATGTAGTCTGACAGGATGAGAAGAAGGGTGCTGGAATCTTGCAGTGGATTCAATCGCAAACAGCATGGCCTGACTAACACGATAGTCCACCACTGACCGCCTAATAAACTGGCGTATGGAGGAAACAAACCGTGCTAGCTCCAACTAGTCTGGGATTCCCTTGGGTTCATGAGTAAATGCTGGGTTGTGTAGCAACTAGATATCAAGTAAATAAGAAATGTTAGGGTGTAACCTGGATTAAACTGGCTCAGAAGAGAGCACAACAGTAGGTCTATGTGCATATTGTAATGAACTTTTGGGATTTAAGAAGACGGGTGTATTTATTGGCAGATTTTAAAATATTTGAAGACGAAATCTGCACCAAGAACTTCTGTTTTATTGACCAACGAAATACTCTTTTGTAGTGACGGTTATGAACATCTAGAACTCGGACAGTATCCCTCTTTGTTACTGAAAGTGTTAGTCGCGGACTTAACATTTTGGAGGCAGGAATTCCATCCCAGGTGTCTGCATTTGTGAAATACAGTAGAAAGTATGGGTATAAATTGGGACAGTGTATAATGTGCTTACAGACTGGACAGGTCCTGTGCTTCAGTTAGGAGGAAGGTTTGTGCAGCACTGCTATTGTGGTTTGTGTACTGACGAAGGACATTTTTTCCCCCCCAATGGCCCGACAGCCCCTTGGGGGCCTAGGCCGCCTCATTTTTCGAGGCTTCACGATCACACTCAGACACACCACACTCGGTAGGACTCCTCTGGACGACTGATCAGCTCGTCGCAGAGACCTCTACCTGACAACACACAACACTCACAACAGACAGACATCCATGCCCTAGGCGGGATTCGAACCCACAATCCCAGTAAGCGAACGGTCGTAGACCCACGCCTTAGACCGCGCGGCCACTGGGATCGGCTACGAAAGGACTTACTGCAGCTAAAATGGGTTTAAATCAAACCTGTAATGCAGGCCTTATTGGTGAATATAATTGTCTGATATTTGCTGTTTAGAATGGTACGAAAAATGAGGAACTTTGCTTTTTAACAATTAGAATATGCCCATAGAAAGACCCAAGTAAGCCAGAGACTGCAATTCAGGGGGGACACATGGTGATTATAATGGGACACATCGGCTTCTGGTCTGTGGTGATAATGGGACATATCGGCTTCTGGTCCTGTTGTGATGATAATGGGACATCGGCTTCTGGTCTGTGGTGATGATAATGGGACACATCGGCTTCTGGTCTGTGGTGATGATAATGGGATACATCGGCTTCTGGTCTATGGTGATGATAATGGGCACATAGGCTTCTGGTCTATGGTGATGATAATGGGCACATCAGCTTCTGATCTGTGGTGATGATAATGAGACAAATCGGCTTCTGGTCTATGGTGATGATAATGGGCACATCGGCTTCTGGTCTGTGGTGATGATAATGGGACACATTGGCTTCTGGTCTGTGATGATAATTTTTTGCATCAAGAAAAAACACAGACGTTCTCTTAGTCACTCAAGACGTTGGTGAGGGAGGTAAATTTATCTTTGTACGTGCCATGAAAGCGTATTAGGACGTGTAGGTGTAGCTCCACCCATTTTTTCCTCGACAACAGATGGTGGTGAGTTAGTTAGTGGGCTGGTGTAGGAGTAAATGCAGAGAAAACTAAGTAGATGTTCATATCTTGTTAACAAAATGCAGGATAAAATTACAACGTAAATGTAATATAATAAAGTGATTGTTTATAGCGTCAGGCGCCACGTGGTAACAACTGAAGTGCTTTAATAATGACGACATAACTGTCAGAGCAACACGGTGATACGTGAAGTGTGTAACGTTACGTATTACGAACGATCTCTCTCAAGGTGTCATTGAAGCAGTGTTGTACACAAGCTGGCCGACAGTAGCTGTACATTTATGTTCTGTCAGTAACATAATTTTAACTTGTAAATCCGTAACAGTAATTGTAAACGTAATTACATGATTATTTAAAACTTTTTTTTACAAATTACTGAATAACTCCCAATGTTGATGGTTGAAACCTTTCCTCCTGAAGTTAGCTAATTGATAGCCCGGTATTTTGAACACGCCATGTTACAGACATGTAAATCCATGTTATGTTACGCGGGCGGAATGTACTTGTATATGAAACACAGCGCTATGGACCAAAATGTGAAAAAGAAGTCCAGATAAATAATTTTGAAATAGGAAACGTTTAAATATATGGGAATGTATTTAAGAAATAAAATTGCATTTATAAATTGATTAAGAATACATTAAATTCGGGTAAATGCCTGCTGCTTTTCCTTTGTTTTTCCATTGCTGTCTGAGAACGAAAGTATGAGGAGGTTTGTATGTATGTAAATATATATATATATATATATATATAAATGTTTGTTGCTTGTCTTATTTGGGCGTGAATGTTGGTCCTTCGCATTAAGGGAAGAACACAGGCTGAGGGTATTTCAGTAGGCTTAGGGCGTTCGAGAGTAGGCTGCTGAGGAGGGTATTTGGGCCTGAGAGGGACGTGGTTACAGGGGAGTGGAGAAGACTACATAACGAGGAGCTTAATGGTCTGTACTCATCACCAAATATTTTTCGGGAATGAAATCAAGGAGGATGAGATAGGTGGGGCATGTAGCACGGATAGAAAATACACGTTATTCTATCTTATGTTTATTGCCCTTAAGGATTTTTTACTAGTTATGTCATTTTATTACTATTTAGTAATTCTATATCAATTGTAAACTTCATGTAGCGTCGAAAGGAACAGGACTGTAAACAACAGGACTGTAAACAACAGGACTGTAAACAACAGGACTGTGTAAACAACAGGACAGTAAACAACAGGACTGTAAACATCAGGACTGTGAACAACAGGACTGTGTAAACAACAGGACAGTAAACAACAGGACTGTGTAAACAACAGGACTGTGTAAACAACAGGATTGTAAACAACAGGACTGTGTAAACAACAGGACTGTGTAAACAACAGGACTGTAAACAACAGGACTGTGTAAACAACAGGACAGTAAACAACAGGACTGTGTAAACAACAGGACTGTATAAACAACAGGACTGTAAACATCAGGACTGTAAACAACAGGACTGTGTAAACATCAGGACTGTGAACAACAGGACTGTGTAAACAACAGGACTAAACAACAGGACTGTGTAAACAACAGGACTGTAAACAACAGGACTGTGTAAACAACAGGACTGTAAACAACCATTCTTAATGTATTTCAAATGCGCTTGTAGGATTTTTGGCGGTACGTGAAAGAAATGGTTTAAAAACATAAAGGCAGTACACAGTCTGCAGTATATATACAGTATATATACTGTATATATACTGTATGTATATACACTATATATATTACAGTAACCACAAGACAACAAAGACAACATTGTAAAGTGTACAACCTAACACGTACCTTTGAAGTAGGGCTGGTGTAATTTAAAACAAATGTCCCTGAAGATGAACCTCATATAAGGTTCGAAACATTTTGGACCGTCTTCAATGAAATATATGTATTGAATAATAGAAAATAAAATTGTACATTTGTCGGATAGAACTTAAATAATAAAACAATGTGCGGTACGAGTAACAGCAAAATATAAATATTTTAAGTCTGTTAAGGTAGACGGAACTTTACTGATCTGTGAACAGGTAACTATTGGAGCTGCGCTGCCTTATGAACGGTCTAAGGTAAGCCCGAGGTAGAAACATGAACGCCTGTAGCATTATTTGAATGACTGACTTGAAAACGATGGGAAAATACAGGAAGCTGTGGATGTTAAGCTGAACACACAACCATTTATACAAACAACAAACACACTACACTCTGCAGGCTACTCATAAAACTGCCGCTTTCACTATGAGGTATAGTCACGTGCTATTTATAAAAGAGACTCCCTGGAAGTCAAATGTAGTCAGTTTTTTTTAGTACCCCCCAGTTATGGAGATATGTAAATGCTAGGCCTTGCAAACGGATTTACAAAAACGTAAGACTGAAACACGGTGGTTAATATACGTACCAACTCTTACAATAAAAGGCACTGCAATTTACCCGCAGACTGTGTTTACGTATTCGGTACGGCTCTTAGAGTAAACACTTTGATTGTTTGTGTAATGAACACAATGTGTCTTCTGTGTGCTAAGAAGGGAAGTTTAAATATGATTTAGAATAATTGCGTATCTCAAAGCTCTAAACACGATTATCAGTGTACTGAGGTTTGGTTTTATTTTTTTTTCAATGGCTTGACAGCCCCTTGGGGGCCCAGGCCGCCTCATTTTTGGAGGCTTCACGATCACATACTCAGACACACCACACTCGGTAGGACTCCTCTGGACGAGTGATCAGCCCGTCGCAGAGACCTCTACCTGACAACACACAACACTCACAACAGACAGACATCTATGTCCCCGGCAGGATTCGAACCCGCAATCCCAGCAAGCGAACGGCCGCAGACACGACGCCTTAGACCGCGCGGCTACTGGGATCGGCTTGGTTTTATTTAGTTTAACGACACTGAATGAGTACTTCCGATTATATAGGGTGTTCCAAGAACGCTCTGCGAAACTTCAGGTTATTAACGCTCTAAAATCTAGCGGTAAATATTTATACCGCCTGCTGTAAAGTGAAGAAATTCTGCATTTTTACTTTTCGTATGATTCTCCGATTATTTCCCTGGACAGCATTGACCGGCTGGTCTTTGTAATGGCTAGACTGAAGTTTTGTGTATAGTTGACATGAAAGTTAATTTTCAGGTGCTTCGTTGCCTTATTATAGCTGCTGTTGTATCGACACGTGTCTGGCAATACACGTGTCTGGCAATACACGTGTCTGGCAATACACCACTGCTAAACTGTTGCTGAAAATTGAATAAATAAAGAGGAAATTTTTGATTAAGTAAATATTTTATCTGATTATCTTATTAGCTACAGATCAGTTACATTTTATTACTCAGTTACTTCGCCCAATTTGAGCCAGAATAGCTCAGTCAATGTAGTGACCAGGCTGCAGAATGGACGTTAAAGGTTCGTGGTTCGATGCCCGGCAAGATATTTGTCTCTTTTTCAAAGCGTCCACTCCGCTTGTCGTCGACAACCTTCCCCTACTCGTCACGTACCGGGGGTTTTTCTTCTTTGATAAAACGGCCAGTGCTTGAAGTTAAACCCATCTGGTGATGAGATTAAGAATGAATGGATCTGTACCTCCGCTTCCTCATCAGTCGTCATGTCATGAACAGAGACAACTATTACCTGTCCTAGTTGCTCAGCTGTTCACAATGCAGGGCTCCATTCCCTCCGAGCTGGCTGTGGCCTGTGATATTTGGTATCGTGTAAGAAGCTCATCCCCAGGACCAAAGCGACAATGACCCTCCACTTATACCAGTCGACACGTGACAATACTTGAGTAAAACTAGCGGTATAAATTATACAGCTTTGTGTTGACCGTGAGTCCTGCCTAAGTAATAAATGTCTGGAAAAGCAGTTGTTTTAGGTCAGTGATATTTGTACATTTTCATTTTAGGGGCTGTTTTGAAAGGTCAGTAAATATCATACAATGTTTATATCAGAGTGTTTGACAAATTAAGTTTCTTAGTCCTTTAAAGTCCTGTGGTTACTATATGTACCGCCAGATATGACAATCAGAAACCTAACCGCATAGTGTACAGTATTAATATAATTTGTGTGGATCTCAGAACAAACAGCGATTATTTCACTGTACAACATTAACTGACTGGTTTGTATAACTGAGACGGAGTGTGTTTACTGCGCGGTACGGACTGTATTTATGTGTTTTGTGTGGCTCTCAGAACAAACAGCGATTATTTCACTGTACAACATTAACTGACTGGTTTGTATAACTGAGACGGAGTGTGTTTACTGCGCGGTACGGACTGTATTTATGTGTTTTGTGTGGATCTCAGAACAAACAGCGATTATTTCACTGTACAACATTAACTGACTGGTTTGTATAACTGAGACGGAGTGTGTTTACTGCGCGGTACGGACTGTATTTATGTGTTTTGTATGGATCTCAGAACAAACACCGATTATTTCACTGTACAACATTAACTGACTGGTTTGTATAACTGAGACGGAGTGTGTTTACTGCGCGGTACGGACTGTATTTATGTGTTTTGTGTGGCTCTCAGAACAAACAGCATTATTTCACTGTACAACATTAACTGACTGGTTTGTATAACTGAGACGGAGTGTGTTTACTGCGCGGTACGGACTGTATTTATGTGTTTTGTGTGGCTCTCAGAACAAACAGCATTATTTCACTGTACAACATTAACTGACTGGTTTGTATAACTGAGACGGAGTGTGTTTACTGCGCGGTACGGACTGTATTTATGTGTTTTGTGTGGATCTCAGAACAAACAGCGATTATTTCACTGTACAACATTAACTGACTGGTTTGTATAACTGAGACGGAGTGTGTTTACTGCGCGGTACGAACTGTATTTATGTGTTCTGTGTGGATCTCAGAACAAACAGCGATTATTTCACTGTACAACATTAACTGACTGGTTTGTATAACTGAGACGGAGTGTGTTTACTGCGCGGTACGGACTGTATTTATGTGTTTTGTGTGGCTCTCAGAACAAACAGCATTATTTCACTGTACAACATTAACTGACTGGTTTGTATAACTGAGACGGAGTGTGTTTACTGCGCGGTACGGACTGTATTTATGTGTTTTGTGTGGATCTCAGAACAAACAGCGATTATTTCACTGTACAGCATTAACTTTCTGGTTTGCATAACTGAGACGGAGTGTGTTTACTGCTCGGTACGGACTGTAGCCCTTTAAAGCCCAGTGGTTACTATATGTACCACCAGTTTAACATTCACAAATTCTACGTTCTGCCTACACAGTGTATTTATGTGTTTTGTGTGGATCTCAGAACAAACAGCGATTATTTCACTGTACAACATTAACTGACTGGTTTGTATAACTGAGACGGAGTGTGTTTACTGCGCGGTACGGACTGTAGCCCCTTAAAGCCCAGTGGTTACTATATGTACCACCAGTTTAACATTCAACAATTCTACGTTCTGCCCACACAGTGTATTTATGTGTTTTGTGTGGATCTCAGAACAAACAGCGATTATTTCACTGTACAGCATTAACTGACTGGTTTGTATAACTGAGACGGAGTGTGTTTACTGCGCGGTACGGACTGTATTTATGTGTTTTGTGTAGATCTCAGAACAAACAGCGATTATTTCACTGTACAACATTAACTGACTGGTTTGTATAACTGAGACGGAGTGTGTTTACTGCGCGGTAAGGACTGTATTTATGTGTTCTGTGTGGATCTCAGAACAAACAGCGATTATTTCACTGTACAACATTAACTGACTCGTTTGTATAACTGAGACGGAGTGTGTTTACTGCGCGGTAAGGACTGTATTTATGTGTTCTGTGTGGATCTCAGAACAAACAACGATTATTTCACTGTACAGCATTAACTTTCTGGTTTGTATAACTGAGACGGAGTGTGTTTACTGCTCGGTACGGACTGTAGCCCTTTAAAGCCCAGTGGTTACTATATGTACCACCAGTTTAACATTCACAAATTCTACGTTCTGCCTACGCAGTGCATTTATGTGTTTTGTGTGGATCTCAGAACAAACAGCGATTATTTCACTGTACAACATTAACTGACTGGTTTGTATAACTGAGACGGAGTGTGTTTACTGCGCGGTACGGACTGTAGCCCCTTAAAGCCCAGTGGTTACTATATGTACCACCAGTTTAACATTCAACAATTCTACGTTCTGCCCACACAGTGTATTTATGTGTTTTGTGTGGATCTCAGAACAAACGGCGATTATTTCACTGTACAGCATTAACTGACTGGTTTGTATAACTGAGACGGAGTGTGTTTACTGTGCGGTACGGACTGTATTTATGTGTTTTGTGTGGATCTCAGAACAAACAGCGATTATTTCACTGTACAACATTAACTGACTGGTTTGTATAACCGAGACGGAGTGTGTTTACTGCGCGGTACGGACTGTATTTATGTGTTTTGTGTGGATCTCAGAACAAACAGCGATTATTTCACTGCACAACATTAACTGACTGGTTTGTATAACTGAGACGGAGTGTGTTTACTGCGCGGTACGGACTGTATTTATGTGTTTTGTGTGGATCTCAGAACAAACAGCGATTATTTCACTGTACAACATTAACTGACTGGTTTGTATAACCGAGACGGAGTGTGTTTACTGCGCGGTACGGACTGTATTTATGTGTTTTGTGTGGATCTCAGAACAAAAAGCGATTATTTCACTGCACAACATTAACTGACTGGTTTGTATAACTGAGACGGAGTGTGTTTACTGCGCGGTACGGACTGAATTTTTAAATATAATTCGGGGTATATTCCGTTTCTAAAGGGGTAATAGTTTTTCCTAGCACGTTCTATTGCCCTAGATTTGTGCAGAGATTTACCACAGCTGCACACACTCCACGTAATGGCTTGTTTCTTACTGAACTGCCCGTAGGCAGAAGTGATACAGCAACAGTCTATAAGCTGGACGACAGAGCAATATGTGGGGCAAAAGATTTTTCTCTTCTTCAAATTTCCCAGTCCCGCTGTGGGGCCCTCCCAGCCTCACATTCAGTAAGTACCGCGGATCTTTCGCTGGGGGTAAAGCGGCTGGGTCGTAAAACTAACGACTCATCTCCATTTAGTACCGATGTTAAGAATGCTCGGAGCTATATCTCCATTCCGCCATATGCCTTCATGGTGTGCACAGGGACAAATTTACCTTTACCTGTCTCGTTAAACGTGCATCAGTGGAGAATGCAGAACGCCTTGGGCCTACGTAATGTGCGTGCCGTTATTTGGTTTGTTTGCAGTAAATGTCACAGATCAGTTATTCCATGGTCAATGTACAATGTGCAAGCCTAGCCACATTTATTGCTTGTTAGTTCAGTGCAGTGAAACGTAATATTGCTTCCGGTATCGGGATGTTGACAATTTGAACAGAGTGGCCTGTGTGTGTGTTCGGACCTACGTGTTCCGAATTTCGAAAGCTGGATGTTATAATAAACCTAATTTTTTTTTTGTATGGCTCGACAGCCCTATATGGGCCTGGGCCTCCTCGTTTCGTCGAGGTTTCATGGTCACACACATTTGAGACACACCACAGTCGGTAGGACTCCTCCGGACGAGTGATCAGCCCGTCGCAGAGACCTCTACCTGACAACACACAACACTCACAACAGACAGACATCCATGCCCTAGGCGGGATTCGAACCCGCATTCCCAGTAAGCGAGCGGCCGAAGACCCACGCCTTAGACCGCGCGGCCACTGGGATCGGCGGAATAGACCTAATAGAAGAGTGGAATTCAGTTACGGAATGTTTATAAATTCCGTTCTGCCCTCACAGAAAACATACTTGTTTTCCGTTGCAAACACCAATAATTTTGTGCTGTTATACGTAAAATAATCATTTATGTTGTGTGTGGGGATCACAAGCAACATAAATATAAACGACGTCGGTACAAATCGCAGTTTTATGATGTTACAGTTTGAGAACTGAGGATGTTTTGTGTAAAAAATATTCAACTCTTAAAAAAAAAAACTTTTTGATAGAACGAGGTTTGAACTAGATTAACTGCAGGAAATCTAAAATCACGACGTTTCGGAAGCTGAATCTGCTTCCGTCCTCAGGTTAAGTGTGAGGGAACCAACTACTTTTTTGGGTCCCTTAGACAGAGCTAACCTCAGTCACTGGACGACCTAAGCCAGTTAAACCACAGCTATATTTAATGCTTATTGATCTGTTATCTTCCTCAGACATATCCAGGTCTCAGTACTCATATAGCTGTGGTTTGACAGGCTGAGGTTGTCCAGTGATTGAGGTTAGCTCGGTCTAAGGGACCCAACTGAGTTGTCCAGTGATTGAGGTTAGCTCGGTCTAAGGGACCCAAATGAGTTGTCCAGTGATTGAGGTTAGCTCGGTCTAAGGGACCCAACTGAGTTGTCCAGTGATTGAGGTTAGCTCGGTCTAAGGGACCCAAATGAGTTGTCCAGTGATTGAGGTTAGCTCGGTCTAAGGGACCCAACTGAGTTGTCCAGTGATTGAGGTTAGCTCGGTCTAAGGGACCCAAATGAGTTGTCCAGTGATTGAGGTTAGCTCGGTCTAAGGGACCCAACTGAGTTGTCCAGTGATTGAGGTTAGCTCGGTCTAAGGGACCCAAATGAGTTGTCCAGTGATTGAGGTTAGCTCGGTCTAAGGGACCCAACTGAGTTGTCCAGTGATTGAGGTTAGCTCGGTCTAAGGGACCCAAATGAGTTGTCCAGTGATTGAGGTTAGCTCGGTCTAAGGGACCCAACTGAGTTGTCAAGTGATTGAGGTTAGCTCGGTCTAAGGGACCCAAATGAGTTGTCCAGTGATTGAGGTTAGCTCGGTCTAAGGGACCCAACTGAGTTGTCCAGTGATTGAGGTTAGCTCGGTCTAAGGGACCCAAATGAGTTGTCCAGTGATTGAGGTTAGCTCGGTCTAAGGGACCCAAATGAGTTGTCCAGTGATTGAGGTTAGCTCGGTCTAAGGGACCCAACTGAGTTGTCCAGTGATTGAGGTTAGCTCGGTCTAAGGGACCCAACTGAGTTGTCCAGTGATTGAGGTTAGCTCGGTCTAAGGGACCCAACTGAGTTGTCCAGTGATTGAGGTTAGCTCGGTCTAAGGGACCCAACTGAGTTGTCCAGTGATTGAGGTTAGCTCGGTCTAAGGGACCCAACTGAGTTGTCCAGTGATTGAGGTTAGCTCGGTCTAAGGGACCCAACTGAGTTGTCCAGTGATTGAGGTTAGCTCGGTCTAAGGGACCCAACTGAGTTGTCCAGTGATTGAGGTTAGCTCGGTCTAAGGGACCCAACACAGTAGGTGTCTCCCACCCCCATTTACCTGAGGAAGGAAGCTGATCCAGCTTCCGAAACGTCGTCATTTTAGATTTCCGGACGATGGACAAAGTCCAGAAACCAATTAGTTCTCAAGTAATTTGTGCTTAAAATGGAACAATGTCCTGGTTCCCGCTTGCAAGAACAACTGAATTCTGTACCAAAGAATAACTTTGCCTATAGGGCGCAACTGAAACTGGGATAGCGTAGGCGATGCAATGACTAGGCTGTGAGCTGAACGGTCCGAGGTTTTACTCCCAGCGTGGGCAAAAAAGGTATATCTTTTTTCAAAACGTCCAGACCGGCCCTGGGATCCAGCCCAGCCTCCCGAGGAAAAAGTGGCTTAGAGGCGTGAAGTTGAATACTCACCTCCATCTAGCTCTGTGGTTGTGAATGAGTGGAGGTATAGCCTCTGCTCCTTCCATGCACCTTAATGGCTTGGACAGGGTCAGCTTCAGCCTTTTCACAGGGCCAAATTCAGTAAGTTTTTCACTCACTTTCCGACTTTATTTTGTCAAATTTTTGAATTCAAACACGGACAGTTAACAAAGTCCATGCAGAGACTAATTCTAAATGCGATATACCGTCGGTAGAATGCTATAGAACTTTTTTCCGCCATTGTGGTTAGACGACTGATTTGTATGAGTGATGTTGTGTGTTGTCTTTGAGGTAGGGACTAATTGCGAGCAAACATGCCTCATTTTGTAGTACAAGATAGGCTTATTGTAATACAGTGTCTGTGAGCTGTCGCCTCGAAATAAGTTTTAAAGCAATTTGAATTTTTGAAATGACGTCTTACGAAGATACAGGCCTCAGTAAACGTTAATTTTAAATTCTCCAACACCAATAATGTAAACCTGTAGGTGGTGTGAATTTTTTAATTGAGTAGAACATAAATGTAAATTCAGGTTGTTAATGGGTCCTGAAAAATATGGTTTTTTTTGTTATGAAAATTGTTATGCGTAATGTGAAAGAAGAAGATGGGAGTCGCGCGTCGTTTATATGCAACTTTTTTCTGACGGTGATTACTAATGAAATATGGGCACCATTTTGTGACTTTTTGTGTTGCACTACGGAATAAATATGCAGACACAGGATAACGATGTACAGTTTGGATAAAGTTTTATGGCATAAATTATTAACGTCCTGACAAGGAGAATATTTGAGTTTGTATATGAAAAAATACTGGAAATTGAAAGAGGAAGCACTAGATCGCACCACGTGGAGAACTCGCTTTGAAAGTGGCTACGGACCTGTCGTAAGTCAGACTACACAATGAAGAGGCTACGGACCTGTCGTAAGTCAGACTACACAATGAAGAGGCTACGGACCTGTCGTAAGTCAGACTACACAATGAAGAGGCTACGGACCTGTCGTAAGTCAGGCTACACAATGAAGAGGCTACGGACCTGTCGTAAGTCAGACTACACAATGAAGAGGCTACGGACCTGTCGTAAGTCAGACTACACAATGAAGAGGCTACGGACCTGTCGTAAGTCAGACTACACAATGAAGAGGCTACGGACCTGTCGTAAGTCAGACTACACAATGAAGAGGCTACGGACCTGTCGTAAGTCAGACTATACAATGAAGAGGCCACGGACCTGTCGTAAGACAGACTACAGAATGAAGAGGCTACGGACCTGTCGTAAGTCAGACTACACATTGAAGAGGCTACGGACCTGTCGTAAGTCAGACTACACAATGAAGAGGCTACGGACCTGTCGTAAGTCAGACTACACATTGAAGAGGCTACGGACCTGTCGTAAGTCAGACTACACAATGAAGAGGCCACGGACCTGTCGTAAGACAGACTACAGAATGAAGAGGCTACGGACCTGTCGTAAGTCAGACTACACATTGAAGAGGCTACGGACCTGTCGTAAGTCAGACTACACAATGAAGAGGCTACGGACCTGTCGTAAGTCAGACTACACATTGAAGAGGCTACGGACCTGTCGTAAGACAGACTACAGAATGAAGCGGCTACGGACCTGTCGTAAGACAGACTACAGAATGAAGTGGCTACGGACCTGTCGTAAGACACACTACAGAATGAAGCGGCTACGGACCTGTCGTAAGACAGACTGCAGAATGAAGAGGCTACGGACCTGTCGTAAGACAGACTGCAGAATGAAGAGGCTACGGACCTGTCGTAAGACAGACTACAGAATGAAGAGACTACGGACCTGTCGTAAGACAGACTGCAGAATGAAGAGGCTACGGACCTGTCGTAACACAGACTGCAGAATGAAGAAGCTACGGACCTGTCGTAAGACAGACTGCAGAATGAAAATGCTACGGACCTGTCGTAAGACAGACTGCAGAATGAAGAGGCTACGGACCTGTCGTAAAACAGACTGCAGAATGAAGAGACTACGGACCTGTCGTAAGACAGACTGCAGAATGAAGAGGCTACGGACCTGTCGTAAGACAGACTGCAGAATGAAGAGGCTACGGACCTGTCGTAAGACAGACTGCAGAATGAAGAGGCTACGGACCTGTCGTAAGACATACTGCAGAATGAAAAGGCTACGGACCTGTCGTAAGACAGACTGCAGAATGAAGAGGCTACGGACCTGTCGTAAAACAGACTACAGAATGAAGAGACTACGGACCTGTCGTAAGACAGACTGCAGAATGAAGAGGCTACGGACCTGTCGTAAGACAGACTACAGAATGAAGAGACTACGGACCTGTCCTAAGACAGACTGCAGAATGAAGAGGCTACGGACCTGTCGTAACACAGACTGCAGAATGAAGAGGCTACGGACCTGTCGTAAGACAGACTGCAGAATGAAAAGGCTACGGACCTGTCGTAAGACAGACTGCAGAATGAAGAGGCTACGGACCTGTCGTAAAACAGACTACAGAATGAAGAGACTACGGACCTGTCGTAAGACAGACTGCAGAATGAAGAGGCTACTGACCTGTCGTAAGACAGACTACAGAATGAAGAGACTACGGACCTGTCGTAAGACAGACTGCAGAATGAAGAAGCTACGGACCTGTCGTAACACAGACTGCAGAATGAAGAGGCTACGGACCTGTCGTAAGACAGACTGCAGAATGAAAAGGCTACGGACCTGTCATAAGACAGACTGCAGAATGAATTAAAAAGTCAAAGTATTTTTAGTCTGTAGACAAACTAGTGAAGACTTTTGTGCATGCATATGTCATTGTCATTAGGTAGATCTCACATTTATTGCCAGACCATCACATACATATGTCATTGTCATTAGGTAGATCTCACATTTCTTGCCAGACCATCACATACATATGTCATTGTCATTAGGTAGATCTCACATTTCTTGCCAGACCATCACATACATATGTCATTGTCATTAGGTAGATCTCACATTTCTTGCCAGACCATCACATACATATGTCATTGTCATTAGGTAGATCTCACATTGATCTCACACGTGATTGAAGGAAAGTTAGAAGGAAGGATAGAAATGACGGGACGACGAGGGAGAAGACGTAAGCAGCTACTGGATGACCTTAAGGAAAAGAAAAGATACTGGAAATTTAAAGAGGAAGCACTAGATCGCACCCTGTGGAGAACTCGCTTTGGAAGAGGCTACGGACCTGTCGTAAGACAGACTGCAGAATGAAGAGGCTACGGACCTGTCGTAAGACAGACTGCAGAATGAAGAGGCTACGGACCTGTCGTAAGACAGACTGCAGAATGAAGAGGCTACGGACCTGTCGTAAGACAGACTGCAGAATGAAGAGGCTACGGACCTGTCGTAAGACAGACTCAGAATGAAGAGGCTACGGACCTGTCGTAAGACAGACTACAGAATGAAGAGGCTACGGACCTGTCGTAAACAGACTACAGAATGAAGAGGCTACGGACCTGTCGTAAGACAGGACTGCAGACTATGAAGAGGCTACGGACCTGTCGTAAGACAGACTACAGAACGAAGAGGCTACGGACCTGTCGTAAAACAGACTACAGAATGAAGAGGCTACGGACCTGTCGTAAGACAGACTACAGAATGAAGAGGCTACGGACCTGTCGTAAAACAGACTACAGAATGAAGAGGCTACGGACCTGTCGTAAGACAGACTACAGAATGAAGAGGCTACGGACCTGTCGTAAGACAGACTACAGAATGAAGAGGCTACGGACCTGTCGTAAAACAGACTACAGAATGAAGAGGCTACGGACCTGTCGTAAGACAGACTGCAGAATGAAGAGGCTACGGACCTGTCGTAAGACAGACTACAGAATGAAGAGGCTACGGACCTGTCGTAAGACAGACTGCAGAATGAAGAGGCTACGGACCTGTCGTAAGACAGACTGCAGAATGAAGAGGCTACGGACCTGTCGTAAAACAGACTACAGAATGAAGAGGCTACGGACCTGTCGTAAGACAGACTACAGAATGAAGAGGCTACGGACCTGTCGTAAGACAGACTGCAGAATGAAGAGGCTACGGACCTGTCGTAAAACAGACTACAGAATGAAGAGGCTACGGACCTGTCGTAAGACAGACTACAGAATGAAGAGGCTACGGACCTGTCGTAAGACAGACTACAGAATGAAGAGGCTACGGACCTGTCGTAAAACAGACTACAGAATGAAGAGGCTACGGACCTGTCGTAAGACAGACTGCAGAATGAAGAGGCTACGGACCTGTCGTAAGACAGACTACAGAATGAAGAGGCTACGGACCTGTCGTAAGACAGACTGCAGAATGAAGAGGCTACGGACCTGTCGTAAGACAGACTACAGAATGAAGAGGCTACGGACCTGTCGTAAGACAGACTACAGAATGAAGAGGCTACGGACCTGTCGTAAGACAGACTGCAGAATGAATGAATGATTTCTTACTAACACTTCTTTTACCCATTCGTACTACACTCTTCGTCACGATTTTCATAATGAAATTTTCTCCATTCTCCTGTTACTTTCTGTTAGGGACAGATATCTTCCTCAGGACCTCTTCTTTAGTGTCTTCAGTCTTCAGTTCTGTCTATGTGACAGACAAATTCTGACGTCCAAATTCCTTCACATCGCGTGTGAGTGTTTATATATCTGAGTAATTACGTTACAGTTAAGCTGTAAAACTTGTGTAGAGTTACACATGATCTTAGGCTGTTGGCATCGTGCGTATATGGTCATAGGGTCGAATTCTTCTCCAGTCAGGGTTCTTTGCTTGAGGTTGAATGTATGGTACATGTTGTTGTTGTTGTTGTTGTTGTTGTTTGGGATATAATTTATCACGTCATTTGGCCTATGCCAGTAGAGTCTGTGTTAACTTTATTGGATATCACGTGGAAGATTTCGCTGTGTCCACGTGTGTAATTGTTGTCTTTAAAGCAGTGTTTTGTAAGTAGTTTGTACGAATGCTTGTAATGCATCGCCACACGAACCTCGTGTTTCTGACTGTCATCTATCATCAGTTGTCACTGTCATCTGCCACCTATCATCAGTTGTCACTCATCTGTCACATATCAGTTGTCACTGTCATCTGTCGCCTATCATCAGTTGTCACTGTCATCTCTCACCTATCATCAATTGTCATTGCCATCTGTCATCTATCATCAGTTGTCACTGTCATCTATCATCAGTTGTCACTGTCATCTGCCACCTATCATCAGTTGTCACTCATCTGTCACATATCAGTTGTCACTGTCATCTGTCGCCTATCATCAGTTGTCACTGTCATCTCTCACCTATCATCAATTGTCACTGCCATCTGTCATCTATCATCAGTTGTCACTGTCATCTATCATCAGTTGTCACTGTCATCTGCCACCTATCATCAGTTGTCACTGTCATCTGTCACATATCAGTTGTCACTGTCATCTGCCACCTATCATCAGTTGTCACTGTCATCTGTCACATATCAGTTGTCACTGTCATGTCACCTATAATCAGTTGTCACTGTCACCTATCATCAGTTGTCACTGTCATCTGTCACATATCAGTTGTCACTGTCATCTGTCACATATCAGTTGTCACTGTCATGTCACCTATCATCAGTTGTCACTGTCACCTATCATCAGTTGTCACTGTCATCTGTCACCTATCATCAGTTGTCACTGTCATCTGTCACATATCAGTTGTCACTGTCATCTGCCACCTATCATCAGTTGTCACTGTCATCTGTCACATATCAGTTGTCACTGTCATGTCACCTATCATCAGTTATCACTGTCACCTATCATCAGTTGTCACTGTCATCTGTCACATATCAGTTGTCACTGTCATCTGTCACATATCAGTTGTTACTGTCATGTCACCTATCATCAGTTGTCACTGTCACCTATCATCAGTTGTCACTCATACTTACACTGCAGTGATACTATTCATCGCCACAGCTGTGCCTATATACGGTGTACAAAGGAACCTCAACAAAGCTGCATATTACGTTGTGTCACGTGTCGATCGCACGTGACAATTTCTTACATCCGCTTTGTTACTGACTGTAGGAAATTAAAGTGTAGAAGTTGAGGATGGCCTCCTTTGTTTCATTAAAATCGGTCAAGGGGTTCAGAAGCTGAAAACACACACGCAGACAGACACACACGCGAGTGCGCGGGCAGGTAATCTTATGGGTCTACCCTTTTGTCTTAAGTAGGTAAGTAGGGTAATAGTCTCATTGGTAACTTCCACGAATCGAACCCTGACCCCTTTGTGTCCGCTTCTTCTCTTTTTCCCATCGAGCTAACCCTCGTTTACAAAGATACTCTGTACCTAGACCGGATGCGCAGTGGGTACCAGCAACAGGTACCAGCAACAGGTACCCGGCGCTGTGATAGTTTCTTCGCGATAATCATACATGTTCATTCGTCATGCGCTGTCTTCCATCTTCCATCATTTATCTTAACAGTAAATTAACACCACAGTGACAGGTGGAAATACTGGCCATGTTTGAAAGTTTTATTAATGATACGACGTTTCGTAACTTCGACAAATAAAAACATTAGCTTCTTTCATCATTTAGTGTGTACGTGTAGCAACCAGACGAAGAAAATTTACAGCTGATAATTCGAGAAACAGCCTTCTGCCATTAACATACCTGATAGGCCGTGCCATGGCTCAGGCGGTTAGTCGCCGGCCTTCCACCGCGGAGGCCCGGGTTCGATCCCAGGTCAGTCCGTGTGAGATTTGTCGTGGACAAAGTGGCACTGGGACAGGTTTTTCCCGAGTAATTCGGTTTTCCCCTGTCAATTTCATTCCACCAGTGCTCCATTACACGGAAAAACTAAAACACTGATCATCTTCATCACAGGGTTGCACAATAAGCCTTAAGGCTGCGGTGCGTCTGTAGCATCTGCTGCGGGGCCCTTCACAAAAAAGAATACCTGATATATTTAGTACGATCACATTTAGGAGATTGTGTCAGGTAGCTGATTAATTCCTGCTCTTAACTAACATTACAGGGTGTTCCTTTTTTATTTCCCCTCGAACACGAAAGTTTTTTATTTCTTCGAAAACCTACATCCACCGAGATATCCCGTGGCAGCTACTGTGATCAGGGACACTATAAAAGGGACACTTTATTACGATAATGAAATGAAGGAAGGTGAACTTGGCTGAGATATGTAGCACGAAGGGCTAATATTATTCTGCCATATTCATATCCAGCCGAACCCAGTGGCCGCGCTGTCTAAGGCGTGGGTCTTCGGCCGCTCGCTTACTGGGATCGTGGGTTCGAATCCCACCTAGGGCATGGATGTCTGTCTCTTGTGAGTGTTGTGTGTTGTCAGGTAGAGGTTTCTGCGACGGGCTGATCACTCGTCTAGAGGAGTCCTACCGACTGTGGTGTGTCTCAAATTTGTGTGATCGTGAAGCCTTGATAATGAGGCGGCCTAGGCCCCAAGGGGCTGTCGAGCCATAAACAAAAACAAAAAAATATTCATATCCAGTTACGGGACCAAATCACGGTGTCATAACTGACGTCGTAACACGACTATAAAGACTGTACATGGTGCAGTGCTGTGTAAGATGTATGTTAGCAGTCTACATTCCTGTAATTCAAGTACACCGGGCATGTTGCATGGACAATAGGGTCTTCTGAAGGCCGTAACTTTGCCGACAGTTGTCTGTTGTCTGACAGCCCGACTGCAACCGACTGCTCTGTACAATGGCTGACGGTGCATGGCAGCCAGAGTGGAGGACAATACTGTGTCCTCCATTGTCTCTTTATTTTAAACGGTTTGAAAAGAGACAAGACACAGAATGGCTCTGTAAAACTGTGGTTAGTTCTGTACGTACAGAACTGTGGTTGTTAGTCGCAGCGTGAGGAGAGATGGTTGTGATGGTTGAGATGGTTGAGATGGTGGAGGTTTGTGGCATACTGTGTGTATTTATTTATTTAACGACTCTTTCCATGCTGTGATTACAGGACTGCAGCTTCAAGTGACATGAGTTGTGAATAGTGAAATGTACGGTCTTCCCGGACGTGACGCCGTGTCGTTGTGCGAGTAGTTCCCGACGTTTCGAAAGATTGTACCAACTTCATATTCTTGGTTAAGCGTCCCATTCATTCTTCCAGAATTATTCTTGGGCTGCTTGGCAATGAAGAAGAAGGCAGTACGATCTTTCGAAACGTCGGGAACTACTTATCGATCGACGTAGCGTACAATCCTCCTCCTCCTTCCTTTCTTCTTTCTTCTCTTCAATCTTCAATAGGTTTAAGAATTTTGTATGGGATTTATGGTGAACAATGTGGTAGTGGGACAGATTTTTCTCCAAGTACTGCCAATCACCGCACCAATTCTCCTTTTTGACATTCATCCATCTGCCACAGACGCTGCGTTAGATTTTCCCAGTCTTATCACACAAGTGACATAATTTATGGCAAATTTTATGTCATGTTCACCGTTCATCTTAGCTATAAGCTTCAATTCTTTATGATGACCAAAATACGGCCGAAACATGTGTAGGGTAAATAGAAGTGAGAAAATAAAAGGTGCATTCGTTGGTTGAGGAATTGAAGCTTATAATTTATGGCAGTTTAAAAACTGGTTGGACAAAGGGGGTTGTGAGATTGGGGAGGTTTTAAGCACCCCTAGGTGAGAAAGGGGTCTCAGCGGTGTACCCTTATTTGTAGCAACATAATAAATACACAAGTAAATCCGTCTGGATGACCGAGTTGTCGTGTTTCAATTCCCAGCAGTGGTAAGAGAAATTTGTCGTCTACAAAACATCCAAACTGGCTCTGGCCCAACCCAGCCTCTTTTTAATGGTTAAGAATTGTGATTTAGTCGGGTTTAAGGCGGCTGCGGCGTGAAACTGACCGCTTACCTTCATATAGTGCCAAGGTTAAGAATGAGTGGAACTATACCTCCACTTCCCCACAAGCATTCACGGCGTGCACAAGGACAACTGTACCTTTACCTTTACATAAATAATTTGCCAAACACACCCGTTCACGTGACACGCACTGCGTCGGCACGCACTGAACAAAGACTCTGCACTGCAAAGTGGATTACGATCTTTTTCTACCCCATAAAGCAGATGTAGATCTTAGAAGTGTCTCAAGAAGCAGCTGTCTTTGAGAAACCCCGGAACCGTGCCTGTGATAAGACGTGGCCTACTTTTATACGTCACTCTTAATTCCTGCCGAAACACGTTGCGTTGTTGAAATAATCAATTATATCTCCGTCTTATTGGGTTCACGAATAAGACATGACCTTGCGGTAAGGCCTGATCCATTCACTTGTTTTCTTTAATCATGCAGCTGTCCGCTGGAACTCAACCCTTTTCCCTGGAGGCGTCGAAAAGTGGGCAAGTAGGTCGCCATTTGTTACGAATGTAAGAACGCGGAATGACACTGGAAATTGTAGCCAATAGAACTGTTGTTAGGATGTAATTCCGTACATTTGTATTCATGTCCGCAAATGGAGAGTAGTCGAGGGTTCTGAAACTGTGGGTCGTGGCAATATCAGCTGCGGGCACCTGCTGAAGTCGTATGTATTAAAGTGAGCACAAGTAAATGAAGGCGTATGGAGGGAGCAGGTGTGTAGCTGCACTCATTCTTAACCTCTGCGCTAGATAGAAGTGTGTGGTCACTTTCGCTCATACCCACGGAGTAACAAGTTTGGGAGGGCCCATAGAGAATCAGCACGCTTTGGAGAAGAGAAATGTCCGATCACACATTTTTCAACCAACATACAACGTCTTTCTACAATAAAATTAATCAAACATGTTTCGATTCTCCAATGGAACCATCATCAGGGATTTAAACCTTGATTTTACACATACAGTAAAACCCCGATTTAATGTTCCGCATTTAGTGAAATCCCGGATTTAGTGATGATTTTTTCATGTCCCGACAATAGCTCCATATAAACAATTAACCTCCATTTAATGAAAACCTCGATTTAGTGAACTATATTCTAATGCCCCAGCAATTCATTAAATAGGGGTTTTACTGTAGTTATAACATAACAAACAATTGAAACATATTGAAAGTTAAAGTTGTAAATTGTGTATTTTTCTCTGTTGTTATAACTAGGTCCACTGGAAGTTAAAATTAGAAATGAAGGTAAAATTAGATAAAATCTATTCATACAATTTTGTATAAACATATAAGATAATCGTTAAGACGTTATGTTTATACAAAATTATATGAATAGATTTTATCTAATTTTACCTTCATTTCTAATTTTAACTTCCAGTGGACCTAGTTATAACAACAGAGAAAAATACACATTTTACAACTTTAACTTGCAATATTTGCCAATTGTTTATGTTATAACTACAGTAAAAATCCTATCTAATGAATTGCTGGGGGATTATAATATAGTTCACTAAATCGAGGTTTTCATTAAATGGAGGTTAATTTTTTATATGGAGCTATTGTCGGGACATGAAAAAATCATCACTAAATCCGGGATTTCACTAAATGCGGAAACATTAAATCGGGGTTTTACTCTATGTGTAAAATCAAGGTTTAAATCCCTGATGATGGTTCCATTGGAGAACCGAAACATGTTGGATTAATCTTATTGTAGAAAGACGTTGTATGGTGTAATGAAAAGTGTGTATTTTGTTGGTTGAAAAATGTGTGATCAGATGAAAATGCACGGTGTGAACAGTATAAAGAGAAATATTTCTTGCCTCCCCCGGGATTCGAATTCCAGGTATTCCAATGCATAGCGCAGCCTCTGCACAGACTGCAAAGTGTATGAAGTTGAAAAGGTGACTAACATATGCTTTATTTCTAACTGTTATCTACCGGAAAGCAGAAATAAATGTCGTATTGATGGCTAAAAGTGTTTGTTAGTTTATACTTTGGAAGGTAGAAGGAGGAAGACGAGGAAGATGTGTAAGTGAATTTATATTTTCTGAAGGTGTTAAAGAATACATTTGTCAAAACTAGTTAAGGATCCTTCAGTAAGTCAAGGAACGTAATAAGGAAACGTCTGATATTTGCCTGTGTAACATGCAAGGCGATGTACAAGACAAACATCTTCGTGGCGTATAAAAAGCTTAACAGGAAAGTTGTAATATTTTTGGCGATCCGTCGCTGAGTTATGCCGCTGTTGCCATGCTGGACCCCGTCACAGTGTGTTGAACTCTCAGCGGGCGGCAAGAGATGCTACATGGGCCACTGCAGCTAGCAAGGCAGCCCGTTCGTCCTGCTTTATTCCAGTTTCACGTGCCTTTCTGGTGTGAACCCCCGTATTATTTCTTCGCTGTATCGTACAGCGCCACTTCTGAACTTGTTACAGTCGTATAGCTCTATATTCTTTCTAACGACTAATATTTTCTAACGACTTGTTGGAATTTTTATCCCACACAATGACATCTAAAAATTGAAGCATATAAATTTATTCGTCAACTCACTTTTCGCTCAAATCTTTTCGCGTGACGTCAGGCAGCGCGGCACTCGCCGCTATTTCACTCTGCCGTGAGTCGGGGTCCACGCCGTCCAGTTCAATGTACTGCAGTTAACATTACCATTTCACTCACCATAATTACAGAAGGCGGTGGACATATTTTCCTTCTGCTCGCAGACACACTTCACATGCTGTTCGATGCATGCCGAAGGTTTATGGGTTAAGCGAGCGGACGGTAAGCGACTAGCGACAGTTGTCACATAAAATAATGTCACTGTGCTGTGTTATCTGATGTGTGAGGTCTGTGACTGTTATGATGCTTTCTTCTGTTATGTAACGCCGTGTAGTTTCGTAGATATGTACTGGGTGGAGGAGGAGTGTGAGAGGGAGAATTCCGAATGACTACAGGAGGTTTCACCGAAACGTCCTCACCTATTTTCCAAGCAACACGGCTTTACATCACAGACGAAAGTAATCTTGAGAGTAAATTTAAATTTCTGTGGGTGCTTAATTAAGCACTACAGCATGAAGACATAAGGGGAATGGAGTTATAGCTCCACTCATTTTTAACCTCGGCACTAGATGGAGGTGAGTGGTCAGCTTCACATCCCGGCCGCTTTAAACCTCGTAAAGAAGTGTCCACTGTGAGCTGGGATAGCTCAGTCGGTATAGCGACTCTCTACGGGCTGGACGGTCCGGGGATCGAATCCCGGTGGGGGCGAGATTTTCAGCACCCGTCCAGACCGGCCCTGGGGCCTATCCAGCCTCCTATACAATGAGTACTGGGTCTCTTTCCCGGAGGTAAAGCGGCCGGGGCGTGGAGTTGACCACCCACCCATATTTATTGCCGGGGTTAAAGAAAGAGTAGAGCTATACCTCTACTCCCCTCTGGCCCACTTTTGCAACAAATCGGCTGGTAGCATTTCGTAACGGCGACCTGTTTGCTAGCATGTCGCTCAGCTGAAGGACAACCCTTTTTCAGCTGTCCGTGTCTGCTTGTTCAGTATATTCATAGCAACCCTCCAGGTAGAGTTTTCTGACTGTCTAAGGAGATCGCAGTAAGTGAGGAAAGACTTGGTCCACGGAGTTAGACAGTTTAGAGTGACAGGATGCTGTTGACTGGAGATCGCAACTTTTTTCCTCTCGTTTGCGTTTTTGCGCACAAATGTCATGTCTGCCGCTTCTCAAACAAGTCGGTGAATGGTGAATGTGACACCATTCGGATGGTGACTCTGCAAATCATCTCCTACCTTCTCTTACTAATATCATTTTTTATGCTACAAATCTTTTCCAGAATTAAACTTTATATCTTGTATCAAAACACGTTAACTGAAACCGTCGATTTTAACATAACTTTGGCTTCTCCATGTTTGTGAGGTGTAAGGCTATTAATTTTTTATTATTATAAAGCCCTTTGGGCCGATTCCTGTGGCCGCGCGGTCTAAGGCATGGGTCTACTGACGCTCGCTTACTAGGATTGTGGGTTCGAATCCCGCCTAGGGCATGGATGTCTGTCTGTTGTGAGTGTTGTGTGTTGTCAGGTAGAGGTCTCTGCGACGGGCTGATCACTCGTCCAGAGGAGTCCTACCGAGTGTGGTGTGTCTGAGTGTGATCGTGAAGCCTAGAAAAATGAGGAAGCCAGGGCCCCCTAGGGGATTTTGAGCCATAAAAACAACCCCTTTGAAACTTGACGGTGAACTTACCACAACTGCCGTCTCTAGGTATTCCCACTGGCATAAAGCCCGTTCAAATTTCAACGGTACTTTTTAACATCTGTCGCCTCTAGCTATGATTTCCACAGATAACACTTCAAGTAATCCGTTCCTATAAACTATAGCCCTACAGGGGCACTGTGACGTCACAATTTCTTTGGATATTCACGCTGCGATTTTGAAAAGTTCTCAAGACTGGGCTTGATACTTGCTACCGGAAAAGTGGAACGCTGCATCATAAGTACTACTGCGATCTAGTGATACTGTCATAAGTACTACTGCGATCTAGTGATACTGTCATAAGTACTACTGAGATCTAATGATACTGTCATAAGTACTACTGCTATCTAGTGATACTCTCATAAGTACTACTGCGATCTAGTGATACTGTCATAAGTACTACTGCGATCTAGTGATACTGTCATAAGTACTACTGAGATCTAATGATACTGTCATAAGTACTACTGCTATCTAGTGATACTCTCATAAGTACTACTGCGATCTAGTGATACTGTCATAAGTACTACTGCGATCTAGTGATACTGTCATAAGTACTACTGCGCTCTAGTGATACTGTCATAAGTACTACTGCGCTCTAGTAATACTGTCATAAGTACTACTGCGATCTAGTGATACTGTCGTAAGTACTACTGCGATCTAGTGATACTGTCATAAGTACTAATGCGCTCTAGTGATACTGTCATAAGTACTACTGCGATCTAGTGATACTGTCATAAGTACTATTGCGATCTAGTGATACTGTCATAAGTACTACTGCGAACTAGTGATACTGTCATAAGTACTACTGCGATCTAGTGATACTGTCGTAAGTACTACTGCGATCTAGTGATACTGTCATAAGTACTACTGCGATCTAGTGATACTGTCATAAGTACTACTGCGATCTAGTGATACTGTCATAAGTAGTTCAGATTTTCATGTGGTTTCTGTAGAAAAAAGAAGGATGGCGGTATTAGACACAAGCCATGGCCTATTGTAACCGTGCACAGTAAGGCTTCACCGTCTGAACCATGCAGGCAGTCCGTCACAGGCAGAACGCATTGTATAAAGTAGATAATTGTACTTGGTGGTTTGTATGACCGACACATTGTCTCACCGTATGAGGGAAGAATGTAAACTTGGTCGCTTGAGGACATGTTCATCGCCAATATTATTATTTTTTCAATGGCCCGACAGCCCCTTGGGGGCCTACGCCTCCTCATTATCGAGGCTTCACGATCACACTCAAGACACACCACACTTGGTAGGACTCCTCTGGACAAGTAATCAGCCCGTCGCAGAGACCTCTACCTGACAACACACAACACTCACAAGAGACAGACATCCATGCCCCCGGTGGGACTCGAACCCGCAATCCCAACAAGCGAGCGGTCGCAGACCGACGCCTTAGACCGCGCGGCCACTGCGATCGACCGCCAAATATTATTAGAATGATGAAATAAAGGCGGATGGGCGGGTCATGTAACACGCCATGAGGAGACCACAGACTGTTTTCGACTGAAATGAGTTGTCATTTCCTGTATGAGTCGCGCAGTAGTAAACAGTTGTGTGAACAGCAGACAGTCGATAGCACAGCACACAAGCAGATGCCTTCCATGAAGATGCTGGCGTGGCTATGAACAATGAGACCGACGTCATTTTGGGGTACCGAGCAGCGTTCGATTTGAATTTTATCCCATAATCGTCTGAAGAATTTGAGTAAAGACACAAGAAATATGTCACAAGTCAGAATTTGAACAGAGAATATCATGAAATCGTGTTGAATACAGGGTATACACAAAAGAATGGTGCGGTTTCAATAGTGAATACTATTGAATCCGCACCATACTTTTGTGTATGTCCTGTATATCAGCCGTCTCGCTCTGTGCCTGAAACACATCAACAATGAGAGCAGTGAAGGTCTCCGCTCGTGTCTGCAGATAAAGACAGCCCGCGGTGTTCGGTCACTGGCTTGGTGCTCTGCTGATTGTTGAACGACGCCTTCACTACCAAGCAGGTGTCACCAATTTGGGTCATTAGGTCGTTTCAGAGGAAATCGTTGTTAATAAGAATGTTCTGTTTGGCCTGATCGTCGTCAAATCATTTTTGTTTTAACCAGGTTTATTAAACTGCTTTCCACGTGCGCAGCTGAAGCTTGAAAGAGTGGCCTCAGGCTGGCTTTCTTACGGTTTTATCTTCCTGCCATGTTCTTTGAAAATACTGAAGCAATGAAGAGAGCGGTGAAGATAGTAGCACGCGTTAAGTTGCCAGTTTTAACACATCACAAACACTGAGGTTTTTATACGGCGATGGGCGTTCGAGTTTGACTTGTCTGAACACGTGTACATTGATAATGAGATGATTAAATGGAACATTAACTAAAATAAATTACAGAGATTAATGAAACGATTAATTAAATTAAATAAATGAAGAAATACATAAAAGTGAATATATTATAAAGTATATAAATAAAATAATTTATTTGAATGAATAAGTAAATATGGTAAATTAATGAGAAGGATAGGAAATTAAATTAATTACATAATGATATAAATTACCTAGACAAATGAAATGAATGAAAAATAAATGCGTAAAGAAATACATGGGTAAATAAAACAATTAAATATAATAAATAATTACAGTACGTAAATACGAATTAATAAATTGAATTAAATGACTGAAATGAATAATTTAATTTACCAAATAATTTAGTTATGTTAATCAAATAAGTTAAATAAATAAGTACAAAAATTAAATGTATTAAATATAGGAGATATGTTAAACAATTGGACAAATTCATTAAATAATTGAAAAAATAAGAAAAATACGTAAATAAGGAACTAAAAAA
The DNA here is from genome assembly GCA_021186555.1 of Reticulitermes speratus. Lineage (NCBI taxonomy): Eukaryota > Metazoa > Arthropoda > Insecta > Blattodea > Rhinotermitidae > Reticulitermes > Reticulitermes speratus. Next base: position 39,592,463 of record JAJKFL010000004.1, on the reverse strand, counting down.
TTAATTAAGTTTACAAGCATATAAATGGTTAAATTAAGTAACTGATGAAAATTAAATAAGTTAAAATGTTGTGAAGTAAATAAAAGCGTAAGTAAATAAGCAAATACAAATAACTGAAAAATATCAAAGGAATAAATAAATTGTTTAAACAAAATGAATAAAATTAAATACTTTAAGTAGACATGTATGTAGACAAGTAAGTAGACGAGCAAATGTATAAATGAGCGATTAAATAACACTCAATGAACTACAATCAAAAACTAACGTCATTAAATAATAAATAAATAAGAATATCCAAGTTGTATGCGTAAAATAGATTAAATAAATAAATTAATTAAAGGATTCAATAAATAACGTAAGCAAACTAATATATAGAGTATACGAAATAGAAACACAAATAAATAAGTTACATTAATTATTTAAGTAACATTAATTTAATAAATACGTAAAACACATGAGTCAATAATTTAAATATGTATGTATGTTAAATGAAATAAATTAAGTTAAATTAATTTAATATGTAAAATTAATTAAGAAAATTAAGTACAATCAGTAATTATATATTACTAAGTAAAGCAATTAATTTCTTAATTTTATGTAATATAAAATAAATAAATAAATAATATAGGTTCATTAAATAAATTGGATAATATAAATATATTTGTATACACGTACGATTAAGTTTGTCAATAAGCAACTAAATAAATTAACAAATTGCGAACTTAACGTAACTTAATCTAACCTCAAGTAACGTAACCTAGCCTATTATATTATAATCTAATAAACATTTGAAATAAATATAGTAGTTAAATTAGTGGAGGAAATAAATATATTTAATGATGTAGATAGTCTCAACCTGTCACGGAAATACATAATTCCGAGCCTCACGTCAATGGTAACCACGGAATCCCCGGTGTGACTCACTCCATCTCTCAATCACACCATTTGCGCTGTTCACGTGACTTACTAAGAAAAACACCACACATTAAAGGCAATTACACGAACAGAATATCATTCATGCATCCCGGAAATGTAATATTCCAACTGGTATGTTGGTACACTCTGTTTCAGGCAAATCAAGACCGTAACGAGGCTTGAGCTTTCGAAGCACAGGGTGTGTAAGAATTGCTGTTGCAGTAAAAAAGCTCTGAGATTTGCCCACACAGTGTGTTCGTGAGTTTTGTGTGATGCAGAATAATACGAATTGTCTGCGCCGTGGAAACTTAAAAACAAAAATAAATTTCTGCAATGTTGGTAACACGTAAACGGGTTTCTTTTTTTTGCCGTGTTTCGTTAATGCTGTTAGTCCGCTCATTAATGTAACTTGGATTTTGCTAGAAGAAAAGTGTTCCAGTATTTGAGAATCAACAGGGATTTCATGTCATGGGAATAAGAATTAAGTGGCCACATAGTCAGTGCTGTAAGTCAGGGGTGTACAAACAGTCTCCTGAAATAAATACAGTTTTACACCAACCAAATACACTATTTATGTAAGAATAATAAAATATTCTATAACATATCTTATTATTATTACATAAATAGTGTATTTGGTTGGTGTAAAACTGTATTTATATTCAAAAATGCACGGTAAAATTAGAATAAAGTTTCTCCTAAAGTTATCACCTTAGCCATTCTGTGTTGCATATTTTCCTTTGTCTGGAAAGTATACGACGTTTCGGATGTTGCTGTTTCCGTCTTATTTATGTAGTAATGATGCTGTCTATTCTTGAAAGTAAGGGTAGAGCCGTCGGCATGCACGTTATTAAGGCAGAGGTGGAGTAGAGGTATAACTCCACTCATTGTTAACATCGGCACTAAAGTCGAAGTGAGAGGTCAGCTTCACGCTTAGTCTGTGCAGTGTGGATCTTTCCCTCTTAAGTTCATTTGTTGCAATAATGTGCGCATAGTTCATAATGTTCACCAAAAATCGAGGATAAGTTCGGAGGGGCATGTAGCATGTAGCCTATAGTAAAGCTAAATATTACGTATATAATATGTAGTGGAAAAAAACTTAAGGGAACGACCTCTTGAGGATTTAACTGTAAGGCAAGGTGATAACATTAATGTGGATCTTAAGGAAAGATGATGGGGAAATTATGGGCTTGATTAATTTGGCTGAGGTTATGGATCAGTACTAGGATTTTGTGGGTATTGTGATGAACCATGTGTGGCCCTCCAGCTTGGGGGTTGGGCGAGGTGCTAACAACTCCTCACCGTAAAAAAATTACCATGTTACGAAACACTATACAAAGCCTCGGTACGGGCTGTTGTGAGTGCGGTAATGAACCTTCTGGTTCCATAAAACGAGGGGAATTTCTTGACTAGCTGAGGAACTGTTAGCTTCTCAAGAAGGACTGTGCTACATGGAGTTAATTATGGAGTGATGAAGCTTCTGGTTTCGTAGAAGGCAACAAATTTCTGAAATGGCTGAGAAACTGTTAGCTTCTCAAGAATGACTGATCCACGCAGTTAGATTGTTTTCAATTGAACTATTGTACTGAAGTTCTCCCTCGCTGTAAACACAATTAGAAATTAAATGAGACTTTCTCCAGATCTGACAGCTAATTAACGGTCTACTGTGGCGCAAATTTGGACGTGATCCCTGTTCAGCGTGTGTTTGTGGTGTTGCGGACAGTTGTATTTGGCTAGCACAGTGGTATCTTCCTCAACCAGTCAAGCAGCCAGACCATACGGGCTCACCGACAATCCCTACATTTACTAACCCTGAAAATGGCAAATGTAAATTTTGTTGAAATGTCAGAGAAATCTTCGTCCTCCTGCGCGATCCAACGCATTTTGGCAAAGTGGTTTCAGCAAGTGTTTCCTGTTTTGTCTTCCATAAAACTCCCTTTTTTATGTATCAACGTCTGTGACGTACCAAACTTTAAGCATGACGTCACTGTCACATTCCCCTACTTTGACTGTCATCTCTGTCTGTCTTTGCACTTGGCCGTGTACCTGTCATTTGCACAAAGTTGCTTACTAGCTATTCCTTATTTTAGTAATAGTTTTTGCAAAACTACAAAGTAAATTGATACAGGGAGAGTTTTTTTTCAGTACGAATTTATCACTGAAAAATTACGTGATAAATTTTGCTTGAATTCGTGCTATGACGCTGAGATCAACGCTGTTGGATGAACTCAATTTGTAAGCACATCGGTTCAATAAAAATTCTGATTCACGTAAAATTCGAATTAAATTTATCGGGCGTCAAAAAATTTCTAATCCTACTAGAAGTAGGTACCAGCCGTACAATACAAATCTCTTAAAACTATAAAAACATATTTGAAATATTTCCATATGGTAAACATTTGACTACTGCAAATTTTACCACCAGCTGCGATAGCTCCGATAATGAAGGAAAACGGCTACAAGCTCTATATTTAAGTTTCCCTATACAGAATAAGTGGAACCTTACCTCCATAATTTCTTTAGTGGCTCACAAGGACATATTAACATATTCTGATTCTGTAAAACATAAGGAGGGATCATAATTTTGTAGTTTAATATTTCCTTGTTTATTTTGTTTTGTGTATCATGAGAAATATGTATGTCGAGAAGATATTGCAATATATTATATATTCAGTCCCTCTGGTATCTGAATACATGCTTAGGAAATATCAACCATCCGTTAGCCTGAATGTATTCAGAACAAAATAAACAGCACACTGTCATTTTCCCTGTCAGTATAATCATCCGAATTTTATCTTCATCGATTTCATTACATTACCGTTCGTACTATGAGGGTGACCATTTCCATGAATTTTAAATGAATTCTTCTTATAAGAAACTCTGACCTATAGGAAAAATACCTTATTAGGGTTTACAAGTTGACAGGACTGTTGTTGGACAACCTGGGTACAGTATCTACGGTCAAGGCGTATGCTTTGGTCATCGGACCATGGTAGCAGACGAAGCAGGCAGTTGCTACGGACTTTTAACAGTTCAGTTACCTAGAAGCTTTTGTTTAGTTTGGAATGAGATGCTACAAGGTTACATACAAGACTGCTGCCTAATAAAAAATATACATGGAAAAGGGAAATAAATAACACGACGACCATGAAAATGTTTGTAAGGCAGCGATGTTCTTCTGTGTCACGAAATATGAGATGAAAGTTGATACAAGTCCCTGGTGTGTCTTCTGGGCTAGACTGTGTGGAAAGGGAAAGGCGTACTGCAGTGGAATGAATGTGTTTTGTTTGGAAATTTTACGTGCCTGTTTGTGCGTGATGATTGCTTTTTGTAATTACAGGGTTATTGATTTAAATAGGATAATATTAAAACGGATCTTCAAGATGTAGGACGGGGACGTGGATTGGATTGGTCTGTCTCAGGATAGGGACAGATGGCCGGGTTTTATGAAGATGGTAATGAACTTTCGAATTTCATAAAATACGGGGCATTTCTTGACTAGCTGATGAACTGTTAGCTTGTCAAGGAATCTGCTCCATGGTTTAGTCAGTTACTTATTCAGCAAGCCATGTAGTTAGTTACAGCTGTCAGTCGTCTTGACCATGTTCTGTCGTTAATTGGAACAACTAAATGTAAACTTATCCCCGTGCATTCCATGACGGCGTATGGATGTGTGGAGGTAGCGCTCCAATCTTTCTTGTTTTAGAAGCCAGATGGACGTGAGTGGTTTAATTCACGCCTCGGCCGCTTTACCACCGCAAATAACCCGGTACCCATTGAATTGGAGGCTTAGTGTGCTTCAGAGCCTGTCTGGACGTTTCGGAGAAGAGAAAATTCTTTCTTATCCTGCAGGGTATCGAACAATGATTACTCGATTGACCAACCCGTAGTGTAGACACTATGTAATGTATACTCTTTGTAGTGTAGACTTTATGTAGTGTAGACACGATATAATGTAGACACTGTGTAGTGTAGACAGTATGTAGTATAGACATTATGCAAATTGTTTAATATCAACCAACAAATACCTCAAATTATCACAAATTCACAATAATATATTTACAACAATACACTGCTACATGTTTCGGAACTTACTGGTCCATCATCAGGGAACATATCAATTGTTGCATGAAACAATTCCCTGATAGTGTTTGGTCCAATTGTGTATTACCAACAGTTCTTGTACACGTACAATTGGACCAAACACTATCAGGTAATTGTATAATGCAACAATTGATGTGTTCCCTGATGATGGACCAGTAAGTTCCGAAACATGTACAAATATAGCGTCTTTTTGAATATATTATTGTGAATTTGTGACAATTTGAGTGCATTTATTGGTTGATAAAAAAAATCGAACTGTGTGCACGGAATTGAGGAAATGAAACACTATGCATTCTACGCTAAAATAAAGAGGCTGTGAACTTTGTGACGTAAATGGGAACGGACGTAGCTTCTCCTTCGACTGTCCGTCTCGTCTTGTAAGTTTCTCACAAATCTGGTTCAGTCGTGTCCAGTCCAGTAGACACATCGGGTTAATCTATTCGCTGATCAGGTATCCTGTCTTAGGCTTTTATTGAACGTCAGAGGAGCCTTCAGGCGATCAGAAGGTTTGTGTTTTAATATAGACAGAACCGGTATTACTGATCTGTCAAGTCAGTCCCGCTGTCACGGCTTGCAGCGGGCACAATTCCAGTCCATAAATCGATTCGTGGAACCCCCTTTTGTGAGATGTTAGCCATTTTTCAAGTCCATTTGAAATCTTAACTTTAAAACGTTGCGGTTGGCATTGTGATTATTGAAATTGGGACATACAGCTTGATTTGTAAATGTGTCGCTTAACGACGCTGTCAGTTGCTAAGATTATACAGCGTCGGTTATAGATGAAAAACGAGTATAGAGCATTGGTGGAATGATACTGACAGGGGAAACTGAAGTACTGGGAGAGAAACATTATACAGCGTTGGTGGTAGATGTATGAATGAGTATGGAGCATTGGTGGAATGATACTGACAGGGGAAACTGAAGTACTGGGAGAGAAACATTATACAGCGTTGGTGGTAGATGTATGAATGAGTATGGAGCATTGGTGGAATGATACTGACAGGGAAACTGAAGTACTGGGAGAGAAACATTATACAGCGTTGGTGGTAGATGTATGAATGAGTATGGAGCATTGGTGGAATGACACTGACAGGGGAAAACTGAAGTACTGGGAGAGAAACATTATACAGCGTTGGTGGTAGATGTATGAATGAGTATGGAGCATTGGTGGAATGATACTGACAGGGGAAACTGAAGTACTGGGAGAGAAACATTATACAGCGTTGGTGGTAGATGAATGAGTGAGTATGGAGCATTGGTGGAATGATACTGACAGGGGAAAACTGAAGTACTGGGAGAGAAACATTATACAGCGTGGGTGGTAGATGAATGAATGAGTATAGAGCATTGGTGGAATGATACTGACAGGGGAAAACTGAAGTACTGGGAGAGAAACATTATACAGCGTGGTGGTAGATGTATGAATGAGTATGGAGCATTGGTGGAATGACACTGACAGGGGAAAACTGAAGTATTGGGAGAGAAACATTATACAGCGTTGGTGGTAGATGAATGAGTGAGTATGGAGCATTGGTGGAATGATACTGACAGGGGAAAACTGAAGTACTGGGAGAGAAACATTATACAGCGTGGGTGGTAGATGAATGAATGAGTATAGAGCATTGGTGGAATGATACTGACAGGGGAAAACTGAAGTACTGGGAGAGAAACATTATACAGTGTTGGTGGTAGATGTATGAATGAGTATGGAGCATTGGTGGAATGATACTGAGAGGGGAGAACTGAAGTACTGGGAGAGAAACATTATACAGCGTGGGTGGTAGATGTATGAATGAGTATGGAGCATTGGTGGAATGATACTGACAGGGGAAAACTGAAGTACTGGGAGAGAAACATTATACAGCGTTGGTGGTAGATGTATGAATGAGATGGAGCATTGGTGGAATGATACTGACAGGGGAAAACTGAAGTACTGGGAGAAAAACATTATACAGCGTTGTGGTAGAATTATGAATGAGTATGGAGCATTGGTGGAATGATACTGACAGGGGAAAACTGAAGTACTGGGAGAGAAACATTATACAGCGTGGGTGGTAGATGAATGAATGAGTATGGAGCATTGGTGGAATGATACTGACAGGGGAAAACTGAAGTACTGGGAGAGAAACATTATACAGCGTTGGTGGTAGATGTATGAATGAGTATGGAGCATTGGTGGAATGATACTGACAGGGGAAAACTGAAGTACTGGGAGAGAAACATTATACAGCGTTGGTGGTAGATGTATGAATGAGATGGAGCATTGGTGGAATGATACTGACAGGGGAAACTGAAGTACTGGGAGAGAAACATTATACAGCGTGGGTGGTAGATGTATGAATGAGTATGGAGCATTGGTGGAATGATACTGACAGGGGAAAACTGAAGTACTGGGAGAGAAACATTATACAGCGTGGGTGGTAGATGAATGAATGAGTATGGAGCATTGGTGGAATGATACTGACAGGGGAAACTGAAGTACTGGGAGAGAAACATTATACAGCGTCGGTGGTAGATGTATGAATGAGTATGGAGCATTGGTGGAATGATACTGACAGGGAAAACTGAAGTACTGGGAGAGAAACATTATACAGTGTTGGTGGTAGATGAAGAATGAGTATGGAGCATTGGTGGAATGATACTGACAAGGGAAAACTGAAGTACTGGGAGAGAAACATTATACAGCGTTGGTGGTAGATGTATGAATGAGTATGGAGCATTGGTGGAATGATACTGACAGGGGAAAACTGAAGTACTGGGAGAGAAACATTATACAGCGTTGGTGGTAGATGAATGAATGAGTATGGAGCATTGGTGGAATGATACTGACAGGGGAAAACTGAAGTACTGGGAGAGAAACATTTTACAGCGTTGGTGGTAGATGTATGAATGAGTATGGAGCATTGGTGGAATGATACTGACAGGGGAAACTGAAGTACTGGGAGAGAAACATTATACAGCGTTGTGGTGAGATGGATGAATGAGTATGGAGCATTGGTTGGAATGATACTGACAGGGGAAAACTGAAGTACTGGGGGAAAAACCTGGCCGAATGCCACAACAAATCTAACATGGACTGGCCTGGACTGGGAGTTTAAAAACTAAGATTATTCTGGATTATATATAAAGATTCAGCTCGTACTGCGCAGTAAACACACTCCGTCTCAGTTATACAAACCAGTCAGTTAATGCTGTACAGTGAAATAATCGCTGTTTGTTCTGAGATCCACACAAAACACATAAATACACTGTGTGGGCAGAACGTAGAATTTGTGAATGTTAAACATGGTGGTACATATAGTAACCACTGGGCTATAGAGGGCTACAGTCCGTACCGCAGTAAACAATCACAACACTACTTCTCAGTATATACAAACCAAGTCAGTTAATGTTTGTACAGTGAAATAATCGCTGTTTGTTCTGAGATCCACACAAAACACATAAATACAGCTGTTCGGCAGAACGTAGAATTTGTGAATGTTAAAACCATAGTGGTACATAATAGTAACCACTTGGGTTAGATAAGGCTGCAGTCCGTACCGCAGTAAATACACTACGTCTCAGTTATACAAACCAGTCAGTTAATGCTGTACAGTGAAATAATCGCTGTTTTTTCTGAGATCCACACAAAACACATAAATACAGTCCGTACCGCGCAGTAAACACACTCCTTCTCAGTTATACAAACCAGTCAGTTAATGTTGTACAGTGAAATAATCGCTGTTTGTTCTGAGATCCACACAAAACACATAAATACAGTCCGTACCGCGCAGTAAACACACTCCGTCTCAGTTATACAAACCAGTCAGTTAATGTTGTACAGTGAAATAATCGCTGTTTGTTCTGAGATCCACAAAAACACATAAATACAGTCCGTACCGCGCAGTAAACACACTCCGTCTCAGTTATACAAAGCAGTCAGTTAATGTTGTACAGTGAAATAATCGCTGTTTGTTCTGAGATCCACACAAAACACATAAATACAGTCTGTACCGCGCAGTAAACACACTCCGTCTCAGTTATACAAACCAGTCAGTTAATGTTGTACAGTGAAATAATCGCTGTTTGTTCTGAGATCCACACAAAACACATAAATACAGTCCGTACCGCGCAGTAAACACACTCCGTCTCAGTTATACAAACCAGTCAGTTAATGTTGTACAGTGAAATAATCGCTGTTTGTTCTGAGATCCACACAAAACACATAAATACAGTCGTACCGCGCAGTAAACACACTCCGTCTCAGTTATACAAACCAGTCAGTTAATGTTGTACAGTGAAATAATCGCTGTTTGTTCTGAGATCCACACAAAATACATAAATACAGTCCGTACCGCGCAGTAAACACACTCCGTCTCAGTTATACAAACCAGTCAGTTAATGTTGTACAGTGAAATAATCGCTGTTTGTTCTGAGATCCACACAAAACACATAAATACACTGTGTGGGCAGAACGTAGAATTTGTGTATGTTAAACATGGTGGTACATATAGTAACCACTGGGCTTTAAAAGGTTAAAACATAACCGCATGCAGCAGAGTATTTTCTTGAGAAGCTAATAGTTTCTCAGCCAGGCAAGAAATTCTCATTTTATGGAACGTAAATGTTCATCACAGTGTTCACAACAGCCCGCCACTTGTTCCTGTCCTCAGACCGATGAATCCATTCCACTCCCTTCCATCGTCTTTCTATGAGATCCATTTTATTATCTTGCCATGTACGCCTAGATCTTCCAAGTTGTCTTCAGGTTTCACCCCCCCCCCCAAATCCATTATGCTCTTCTCCCCCATACGTGCTACATGCGCTGCCCGTCTGATCGTCCTTGTCATCACCCCAATAATCCTTGGTGGAGAGGACAAATCATGAAGCTCTTCATTGTGTAGTTTTCTCCAGTCTGCTGCTACTTCCTCCTTAGCCCCAAGTACCTTCCTCAGCACCCTGTTTTCGAAAGCCCTCAGCCTGTGTTCTTCCGGTACTGTGTACCACGACGTTTCACACGTACCTAAAAAAGTAGTACATATATTTCGACATATTTTAAACTTTATACTGAGAAACATGTAGAATAAACAAACTAATTGGTTTCTGGACTCTGTCCGTCGTCCGGAAATCTAAAATATCTAGATAACACGACGTTTCGGAAACTGGATCTGCTTCCGTCTTCCGGTGAAGGGGGAGTAGGTGTCTCCCCTTCACCTAAGGACGGAAGCAGATCCAGCTTCCGAAACTTCGTAATTTTAGATTTCCGGACGATGGACAAAGTCCAAAAACCAATTAGTTCTCAGTGTTACGTACCGTCGTTAGAGACTTTTGGAATTTATTTGAAAAAAAAAAAATATATTTGTGGGTAAACAGATGGACCAACCAAACGGTAAACAGTTGGACCAACCAAACGGTAAACAGACGGAAAAGCCAAACGGTAAACAGATGGACCAACCAAACGAACGCAGTAACTACGATAACATTAACATACATTTTCTTGCAAATTAAATCATGTATATACGTCACACACATATATGTATATTAATATTTGACACATTGTGGATATTTGTTTATTTCGACGTTTTGTTTCAGGTAAGTTGCGTCTAGTTCTTGAGGCTGTCGTGACGCCTGCTATTGCTTTGGAAATGGTAAGTGCATAGACACTTGTTACTTAAAACACATAGGCGTTTTTTAAAATTGTATGTTGCTCATACCGTACATATTCTTACAATCAACACATCAACCAAATTACACACTTAATAAAACACACTCAGACGCAAGTATAAAACCCCTACATGTTTCGGCACCGCGGTGCCACCGTCAGACAGCTATCTGAACAAAGCAGCACCGCGGTGCCACCGTCAGACAGCTATCTGAACAAAGCAGCACAAGGCTAGCACACTTATGTAGGTATTGTGTGGCGCTTATTGGAATGATTGGAGTATTGAGATTGTACAATACACACAGTGTAGACATACAGAGTGTAGACATAGAGTGTAGACATAGAGTGTAGACATACGGAGCGTGGACATACGGAGTGTAGACATACAGAGTGTAGACATACGGAGTGTAGACATACAGAGTGTAGACATAGAGTGTAGACATACAGAGTGTAGACATAGAGTGTAGACATACGGAGCGTGGACATACGGAGCGAGACATACGGAGCGTAGACATATGGAGTGTAGACATAGAGTGTAGACATGGAGTGTAGACACACAGAGTGTAGACATAGAGTGTAGACATACGGAGCGTGGACATACGGAGCGAGACATACGGAGCGTAGACATACGGAGTGTAGACATAGACTGTAGACATGGAGTGTAGACATACGGGATAGAGTGTAGACATACAGAGTGTAGACATACAGAGTGTAGACATACAGAGTGTAGACATACAGAGTGTAGACATACATAGTGTAGACATAGAGTGTAGACATACGGAGTGTAGACATAGAGTGTAGACATACAGAGTGTAGACATAGAGTGTAGACATACAGAGCGTAGACATACAGAGCGTAGACATACACAGCGTAGACATACAGAGCGTAGACATACAGAGCGTAGACATACAGAGCGTAGACATACAGAGCGTAGACATAGAGTGTAGACATACAGAGTGTAGACATACAGAGTGTAGACATACAGAGCGTAGACATACAGAGCGTAGACATACAGAGTGTAGACATAGAGTGTAGACATACAGAGTGTAGACATACAGAGTGTAGACATACAGAGTGTAGACATAGAGTGTAGACATACAGAGTGTAGACATACAGAGTGTAGACATACAGAGTGTAGACATACAGAGTGTAGACATACAGAGTGTAGACATAGAGGTGTAGACATACAGAGTGTAGACATAGAGTGTAGACATACAGAGGTAGACCTACAGAGTGTAGACATACAGAGCGTAGACATACAGAGCGTAGACATACAGAGCGTAGACATACAGAGCGTAGACATACAGAGCGTAGACATACAGAGCGTAGACATACAGAGCGTAGACATACAAGCGTAGACATACAGAGCGTAGACATACACAGCGTAGACATACACAGCGTAGACATACAAGCGTAGACATACACAGCGTAGACATGCACAGCGTAGAATACACAGCGTAGAATACAGAGCGTAGACATACAGAGCGTAGACATACAGAGCGTAGACATACAGAAGGTAGACATACAGAGCGTAGACATACAGAGCGTAGACATACAGAGCGTAGACATACAGAGCGTAGACATACACAGCGTAGACATACAGAGTGTAGACGTACAGAGTGTAGACGTACAGAGTGTAGACGTACAGAGTGTAGACGTACAGAGTGTAGACATACAGAGCGTAGACATACAGAGCGTAGACATACACAGCGTAGACATACAGAGCGTAGACATACAGAGCGTAGACATACAGAGCGTAGACATACAGAGCGTAGACATACACAGCGTAGACATACACAGCGTAGACATACAGAGTGTAGACGTACAGAGTGTAGACGTACAGAGTGTAGACATACAGAGTGTAGACATACAGAGTGTAGACATACAGAGTGTAGACATAGAGTGTAGACATACAGAGTGTAGACATACAGAGGTAGACATACAGAGCGTAGACCTACAGAGCGTAGACATACACAGCGTAGACGTACACAGCGTAGACGTACGGAGCGTAGACATACGGAGTGTAGACATACAGAGCGTAGACATACAGATCGTAGACATACAGAGCGTAGACATACAGAGCGTAGACATACACAGCGTAGACATACAGAGCGTAGACATACACAGCGTAGACGTACACAGCGTAGACGTACAGAGCGTAGACGTACAGAGTGTAGACATACAGAGTGTAGACATACAGAGCGTAGACATACACAGCGTAGACATACACAGCGTAGACATACAGAGTGTAGACAACTGGAAACTTCTACCTGGAATGGCTGACTTTAAATGTTTTAAATTTACAACATTTTAATTTTATGATTATTAACTGTGTGTATTGTACAATCTCAATACTCCAATCATTCCAATAAGCGCCACACAATACCTACATAAGTGTGCTAGCCTTGTGCTGCTTTGTTCAGATAGCTGTCTGACGGTGGCACCGCGGTGCTGCTTTGTTCAGATAGCTGTCTGACGGTGGCACCGCGGTGCCGAAACATGTAGGGGCTTTATACTTGCGTCTGAGTGTGTTTTATTAAGTGTGTAATTTGGTTGATGTATTGACTGTGTATATCTGTTTATATACGTATCGTCAATAATTTTGTAAATCTTAACTCATAAACAGTTTGCTGGTACGCTGCGTAGCAAATTTTACGAGCTTTCTTAGTTCTTATCGAACGGGAAGCCGAAGAATGTCTCCGCACGATTGTCGTCTGATAATTTTTACATACTACAAAAATACCATCACAAGAATCGTTGAATATTTTTCCAAAGTTCTTCACCAAACAGCATTTCAAAACTCAAAAATTATGTGGCATTAAAGTCGCTCCTGCCTTGTGAATTCGCGCAGTGGCCATGTTGTTGTTAATGACTGTGGGAAATAAAAAATTTCGGGTCTGTGGTTACCTCCAATAGCACAATGTTTTTTACTAACTATCGTGCAAATGGTTTACATGTTTATGTTACATGTTTATGTTACATGTTTCAGAAGTTGAACTGGGACACACACACACACACGCACGTACGCACACTAACAGCACGTTGTCTGCAAAACTTGCCTTTTCCTTTTTATAAAAAAAGAATGGTAATAAAGAAAATATATTAGTGCTAAAGGTTTAAAGTGGTATTTACTGACAGTGTCAGTAAATCAGTCTGCATGACATTACGTATTAGGAGCGTCAGTAACGAATTGCAAAGAAACTGGAAGGAAACCGTCTTTGCCTAATTTGTGATAATGTCTGTGTCTGGAGTCACTGAGAAAAACCACAAACAATTTCAATCAAGGGAATTTTATCTCCGGATACGGATTTGAACCCAGAACCATTCGAAAACGAATTAGAAATGCTCCGAGTTTGACGATAACATACAGTAAAATTAAGATAGTTTTTGAGTATATTAAATATTTTGTGAACCCCCCTCCCCCCCCCCCCCCCCAAAGCTTCTTAAAATATTTCTACTTAACCCAGTGAGAAAGGTACAAAATGCTGTAACACTTCGAAGTTGTTTTTTGTATGAAGTACTGCTAGCTTACACGCTGGTCGTAGAAACAACCTTGTGTGACCTAGGTCACAGAGAGGTCACAGACAGTCCGTGTTTTGTAGCTAGACCCATATCGACAGAGCAAGCTAAAACTGAACGTGGGGCTGACAGCTCGTGGCTGTTCCAGCCAACAGAGACACAAGAATTGTGTTAAAACACATGTAACACTAATCCACATTGCAACCAGATCAACAGGTCTGTTTAAAACCGAACTCAATTTATGAGACACCTGGTATAACATAAGCTTTAGAGATCGATGACGTCACCTCAAGCGGTAGTACTTCTGTCTTTTATTTGGCAGGTCTTCTTTTCGAATCTCTGTCAGGATACCGACCGATCTTACTGAGGTTTACATTGTGTCCCTCAGTCCGTCTGTCCGTCCGTATTCGGGGATAAATTTAAAGTCGTCCTGTACACGCCGCGTGTGAGAATTTGGGGGGGGGGTGTGTTGGAGGTATAACTCCACTCATTCCTAACCTCGAAACTGGATAGGGTGATTGACAAATTTCACGTTCCCGCCGCTTTACTACCGAGAAAGATCCACCTGTACCTTTTGAGAGGGGGCCTGTGTGGACCCCAGCGCCTGTCTGGGCATTTTGGAGAAGACAAAAATATCTCGCCTTTGCTGGGAATCGAACCACGATTCCTCGGACGTGCAGACCCTGTCTAGTCGCTATGCCGACTGAGCTATCGCCGCTCACCAGACTTCGTGATCGTGAATTAAATTACGTCACGACGAACCTTGATTTCAAGCTTCCGCTGCGATGTTGATGAAATCTGTGGTCTTCTGGGTAATTACACGGCGTCGTGTGGTAATTATTTACCGACGTTTCGGGACTCTTATCCTATTGGCTGTAGTCACATCGCACGTTTCCCCACCCCGCTATGCTGTCCAGTTTCTTTGTTAAAGGCTTTCTTTCCTACTTGTAATCTTGACCCGTGAAGATGGGACCGATACGTTGTCCCGAAACGTCGGTAAATAATTATCACACGACGCCGTGTAATTACCCAGAAGACCACAGATTACGTCAAGACGACTTCCTTCCATATCCTGTCTGTTCGTCGCTTTTTGACTGTCATCCAATCATTCGACGTCATATAAACTGAGACACTGACAACTTCGTTAGGTGACTGAGTATAAGACTGAGGAACTGAAATGAAAAAGCACCAGCGGACAGACTTACGGAGAAGAGGAAAATAAAAGTATGGGAAAGTACAAGGATAGAAATGAGGGTAATGAAAAGTTTGTGAGTGTTCTAAAAACAGCAACACTCCACTCAAGAGCCGTAAAAGCTGGTGTCAGAGGAGGAGAGAGAGCAATGTCAAGAGCTTCGCACTCTTGCATCTTCGTAGCTCTGACAGCTAGCAGAATTCTGTCACACTCTGTTGTGCTTACTGTAACGTGAGGTTTAGAACTGACCTTTGACTTCATCAAAACGGTGTTGCTGAATATCCAGGTCTTGTGACGTATGTCGCCGTGTCGTTCGGTGAATTCCTCTGGGACGTCTTTACCTTTAAAGATTATGACACTACTTTCTTTCGAAACGTCGGAAACGACTCACCCAACGACACTGCCTCATGTTCCAGACGACGAGCGACATCAGAAATAACTCAGTTCGAACCCCAAATCTCGCAAAATAAATAGCGACTGAATTAGCAGTGTTACAACCAACAAATTAATTTTTTGTATTTCTGTTACACTTTACCCTACACATGTTTCGGCTGTGTCCAGCCACCATCACGGTAGACCAGTAGGTTCACCTCACTGTCACTGGTTCATTTGGTATTATCACGTAATCACAATATTTTTGTATTTCTGTTACAGTTTACCCTACACATGTTTCGGCTGTGTCCAGCCACCATCACGGTAGACCAGTAGGTTCACCTCACTGTCACTGGTTCATTTGGTATTATCACGTAATCACAATATTTTTGTATTTCTGTTACACTTTACCCTACACATGTTTCGGCTGTGTCCAGCCACCATCACGGTAGACCAGTAGGTTCACCTCACTGTCACTGGTTCATTTGGTATTATCACGTAATCACAATATTTTTGTATTTCTGTTACAGTTTACCCTACACATGTTTCGGCTGTGTCCAGCCACCATCACGGTAGACCAGTAGGTTCACCTCACTGTCACTGGTTCATTTGGTATTATCACGTAATCACAATATTTTTGTATTTCTGTTACACTTTACCCTACACATGTTTCGGCTGTGTCCAGCCACCATCACGGTAGACCAGTAGGTTCACCTCACTGTCACTGGTTCATTTGGTATTATCACGTCATCACAATATTTTTGTATTTCTGTTACACTTTACCCTACACATGTTTCGGCTGTGTCCAGCCACCATCACGGTAGACCAGTAGGTTCACCTCACTGTCACTGGTTCATTTGGTATTATCACGTCATCACAATATTTTTGTATTTCTGTTACACTTTACCCTACACATGTTTCGGCTGTGGTCCAGCCATCATCACGGTACACCAGTAGGTTCACCTCACTGTCACCGGTTCATTTGGTATTATCACGTCATCACAATATTTTTGTATTTCTGTTACACTTTACCCTACATATGTTTCGGCTGTGTCCAGCCATCATCACGGTACACCAGTAGGTTCACCTCACTGTCACCGGTTCATTTGGTATTATCACGTCATCACAATATTTCTGTAGCTTCTGTTCACTGTCAAATGCAGGCTGTGTTCGTCTTACGTCAAAAGCTCGAGGTATAACACTGCGGGTTGCAGCTATAACACAGTGTTTTGTTGGTTGTAGTTAGAAGATTGGAGTTGTTAAAATTGTTAAAAATTTGTTTAAATTGCACGGTGAAAATAACGTTAAATTAGTGACTGGTTGTTTTCGCATTAAGATTCTTAAATACACACAAGTAACATCTGCAGTACCAACAGACAGTGCAAATAGGCATGAACGTGTAACTGATGCAATGATATGGGACATGACGACTGTCACGTTGTGTTCACCGTGCATCTTGACATTAATTTTCAGTTTTTCAACCAACGAATGCACTTTTTATTTTCGTATTCTGTTCAATTCACCCTACACATGTTTCGGCCGTAACTCTGCCATCATCACGGTACATCGATAAGTTCACTTCACCGTTCACTGCTCCATTTGGTATTATCACAACGTTACACTGTTTGAGGCTATTATTTACGTTGACAATCACCGGTGTACAAAGCAGTAATATGTATAAAATTTGGTGAAAGTTGCTCTATTTTGCAGATTTTGTTAAACCAAATGGATGCGTTTGTTTTGTGACGTTTTTCCTTGATATTCCGCTAGTGATATTTAGGTTTTGCCTGTTGGGCATTCAACAATTTGCATACCGCTGACTGTCAACGTAAAAAATAGCCTTAAACAGTGTAACGGTTCTGTGATAATACCAAATGGACCAGTGAACAGTGAAGTGAACTTATCAATGTACCCCTGATGATGGCCGAGTTACGGCCGAAACATGTGTAGGGTGAATTGAACAGAAATACGAAAATAAAAAGTGCATTTGTTGGTTAAAAAAACTGAAAATTGATCTTATGGCATTTATTTTTCCTTATTATGTTTTTTTCAGAACAATCAGCTTGTAAAGCAGATTGTTGCTTGCTGCGCTGTGTAAAACGGGTCATGACGAACGTTTTGGTGTAGTAACAAGCACGTTGGAATTTGAACGGGACATTGTTGCGGATATCATAACCATTGTTGGTTTTGGTGCATAAAATGTATTGAAGAAACAAATCCTTTGCACGTGCTACGTCTTACTGGTCATAAAAGAAAAATTTATCGTCAAAAGTGCATAACGACCGTAGCGTAAAGACTTCTGGGAAACAGCAACATTTATGCTAAGGCATTTCAATACTATATACAATCGTGTTCCGACAAATGTACACACTGTATTATCTGTTATTTAATACAGTTTATATTAAAAATAGTACAACATGTTTCGAACTATGTTAGTTCATCTTCAGGGACTTAATTGTTTATTACACCAGCTATATACGTACGGTACTCATTAAACTATATAAGTTGGTAGATAAAATGTCGCTGTGTTCAGTTTGTGGTCACTGTATCAACTGCTTCGTGTTTTCACTATTTGTAAGTGGTACACCACTTTATATTTGTAATATAAACTGTATTAAATAACAGATAATAAAGGGTGTACATTTGTCAGAACACGATTTTATGTAATCAAGAAAAATGTACGGTACAAATAACAAATTATTTCAATACTGTTATGATCCTGATCGCCGTGCTTTTTGGTAGAATCGAATTTTGCCGAAAATATGTTCCTAGATGACTCTGCAGTGTAGAGGGTTCTTGAAGAGTCACTGCCCAGTTAACGCCACTAGACAGTACATTAGACAGCGCAGGTCCTGCAGTGGCGTGTATCAGTGGCGGTTATGTGTGTACAGGCTGTGCATGAAAATACTGTATTTGAACTGAATAGAGATGAAATAACACACGTTATTTGTGGTTTGTTGTATAACAGTGGCCTGTCTGGCTGTACCATATTTTTCCCACATTATCTCATAAACGGCACGATTTTCGGAAAAAAGTTATTGAACATAAAATGTGTGTTTTGATTTTCTGTACAACTTTTATCTGAAACATTTCTAATTCTAAGAGGAATTAGGCGAGATATTGTCATAAATGTACATAGGTGTTTTTTTGAGGTACCCGTTATTCTTGTCAGATTTTGATGGAATTTTAATTTTATAACCATATTTTCGGAACATACTCAAATATGAAATTTAATTAAAATCCTTTGTGTTGGAGCCGAGTTTTCGATTCGGACGGACAGACAGACATGACGAAGCTAATAGTGGCTTTTCGCAATTTTGCGAAAGAGCCTCAAAAAGGATAAACATTTTAAAAAATAAAACGTAAGCCACATACATTAGCTAATAAGCAGCAGTGCTGCCAACTTTCCCGCTCTCAGCCAGACTTAAAAATTTCAGATTTTTATTTAAATACAAAAAAAAAACATTTGTGGTGCATTGAAATTTTTCAATGTTATTTAGTGGCAAGCCAAAGAAGTGTGACAACTGCTGCATTATGTTCACGTAATAACATCGGACATGTACTTTATATAAAAGCCACTGAAAAACTAAATTATCACCGGGTTCAAAACCCAGAACTGAATGGGGACTGTCACATAAATACCTTCGCCGTTTCTTTCATTAATCTAATTTTATTTTCTTTATGCTTGAGTAATTCTCTAAAGAAAGATAGTCTCAGACTATTGACAGCCTCAGACATAAACGAGTTCATCTCGGCTGCGCTGAAATGTAGCCAATTTGTTCCCACAACCTCAATATAACCCAGGGTGACCTCAAATTCCGAACGGTTTCCATGCAGCTACGTACAGTCCGGCTTAACCTACTATTCGTATCGTTATTTATTGCCTCATTCCACAATTCTAATTTATTACGTTGTTTTATTTTTGCTTTGTTCGTGCGTTCTTTTCATGACTGTTCCTTAGACACGTTTCGTTGTTGCATTTTATTATAGTCAGTCAGGAGTTCCTTAGTTAAAAAGACAACTCTACTGTTACTGTAGTTCTGATTTACCTAATTTTGTACTTGCCCTAAGCAGGGCTTTTTTGTGGAATTTTGTTCGACTGTAATTCTGTTTTCTGCCCTTAATGTGGAAAACCAATGTAAACTTCGTAGCTAACAGATTCCGTCAAAAGATGGCAGCAGTAGAGGTCTGTGTTTCATTCTGTGTGACAATGTTTGTTTAAGTCTACAATGCTCTCTTTAGCTCAGAACAAACGTCTCGATAGCCCTAAGCAGGGCTGCTGTGTGCAATTTTGTTCGACTGTAATTCTGTTTTCTGCCCTTTATATGGAAAACCAACATAAACTTTGTAGTTAAGAGATTCCGTCAAAAGATGGCAGCAGTAGAGTTCTGTGTGACAATGTCTGTTTAAGTCTACAATGCTCTCTTTGGCTCAGAACAAACGTCTCGATAGCCCTAAGCAGGACTGCTGTGTGGAATTTTGTTCGACTGTAATTCTGTTTTCTGCCCTTAATGTGGAAAACCAACGTAAACTTCGTAAAATTTCACTTTATATTCACCGTGCATCTTTTTATAATTGATTATTTGTACCAACAAATGCACTAAGACAGGTTTTTCACTGTTTTCTTTATTATTACGATGCCCCAATACGCATTTCGGCAGTTATTCTGCCATCATCAGGGGGTATTTTAAGTGAGTTTTTTTACATAGACCAATTCTTTGGTTACGTCATAACAGTGAGTCAGTATTTTTACCACATCGTATAAAATTTTATATAATTAGTGGTATTGTTAGGCTGCTAAAATGTATTAAATTTTAAAATTACAATAAAATCAAATAGTATATTATACTACCCTCTATTGTATATATAGTATATAGTATAGTATAATTAGTTAAGAGATTCCGTCAAAAGATGGCAGCAGTAGAGGTCTGTGTGACAATGTTTGTTTAAGTCTACAATGCTCTCTTTAGCTTAGAACAGACGGCTCGACAGCCCCTTGGGGGTATCAAGCCCAGTCTTGAGAACTTTTCAAAATCGCAGCGTGAATATCCAATAAAATTGTGACGTCACAGTGCCCCTGTAGGGCTATAGTTTATAGGAACGGATCACTTGAAGTGTTATCTGTGGAAATCATAGCTAGAGGCGACAGATGTTAAAATATACCGTTGAAATTTGAACGGGCTTTATGCTAGTGGGAATACCTAGAGACGGCAGTTGTGGTAAGTTCACCGTCAAGTTTCAAAGGGGTTTTTTTTTATGGCTCAAAATCCCCTAGGGGACCTAGACCTCCTCATTTTTCGACGCTTCACGATCACACACTTTTAGATACACCACACTCGGTAGGACTCCTCTGGACGAATGATCAGCTCGACGCAGAGACCTCTACCTGACAAAACACAACATTCACAAGAGACAGACATCAATGCCTTAGGCGGGATTCGAACCCCACAGTCCCAGTAAGCGAACGGCCGTAGACTGACGCCTTAGACCGCGCGACCACTGCGATCTGCCAAAAAATAAGGCCTTACTTGGGCTAATTATAAGACAGAGATAAATTTATTTCTATTTTATACAGGGTATACACAAAAGAATGGTGCGGTTTCAATAGTGAAAACTATTGAAACCGCACCATTCTTTTGTGTATACTCTGTATTAAGTTTTCTCTCTCAGCGTCTGTGATCCGAGTATCGTCAGTCTGTGCCACATTTACTGTGAATATCTGAGTGTTTTTACGTGCCGGTATTTCAATTCGTCCTACAATTAGATGTACGCCGTAACGTTATACAAAATCTGTATTCTTCATGTTCTCGTTGATGTTCCATTCTCTTCTTTTATTTCGTTTTAATCTTGTATAACCTGTCTTGTTCAAAGGATAAGGAATCTCCACCGTTTCCCACAGACAACATCGTTTTGTGACCTGAAATTCCGAACGGTTTCCTTGCAGTTAGCATAGTTCAGCTCGTTACAGCTGTGCTCTGGGATTCATGAAAATATTTCCTCCTCAGTAAAGTATTTATCACGAATGTCCACTGAACCTTGCAAGCATTAGATTTGATTAAACGTAATAGTAGCCAGATAATGCTTAGAAATATGTCGGGGAGAATGGAACAGGTCAAAAATATTTATGTCTAACACTACTGGAGAGGATCTTATATAAACAATAAACTGATCATGTAGTTTGGGGGTTTAACAGCGAATAATTCTTCTTGTATTTCCCTTAAGATGGAAACAGGGGTCTTTCCGAAACCTTTAGTAACAAAGTAACACGACGTCTTATCCCACAAGTCTGTAATTTCCATAAACTGCTTGTTGAACAGTGACATTATTACGGGGTTATGCCCTTATACGTGTGGTTTCTTTCGATCCATTTTCTGAGGTATGCCTTTTACACGCGACTTTCGCGAGCTTTTGTTACTCCCTTCTTCAGGTTATATGTTGTATCACTTACATAGTTACAAATTTCAGTGGCACAATATAGAGCCTGAAGATGCGGTTAAATTCAGCTCCCGAAACGTCGTAAAACAATTCAACGATTTATATTCTTGTTGTTACTATATGTACCAACATGTTTAACATTCACAAATTCTACGTCCTGCCCACACAGTGTATTTGTGTGTTTTGTGTGGATCTCAGAACAAACAGCGATTATTTCACTGTACAGCATTAACTGACTGGTTTGTATAACTGAGACGGAGTGTGTTTACTGCGCGGTACGGACTGTATTTATGTGTTTTGTGCGGATCTCAGAACAAACAGCGATTATTTCACTGTACAACATTAACTGACTGGTTTGTATAACTGAGACGGAGTGTGTTTACTGCGCGGTACGGACTGTATTTATGTGTTTTGTGTGGATCTCAGAACAAACAGCGATTATTTCACTGTACAACATTAACTGACTGGTTTGTATAACTGAGACGGAGTGTGTTTACTGCGCGGTACGGACTGTATTTATGTGTTTTGTGTGGATCTCAGAACAAACAGCGATTATTTCACTGTACAACATTAACTGACTGGTTTGTATAACTGAGACGGAGTGTGTTTACTGCGCGGTACGGACTGTATTTATGTGTTTTGTGCGGATCTCAGAACAAACAGCGATTATTTCACTGTACAACATTAACTGACTGGTTTGTATAACTGAGACGGAGTGTGTTTACTGCGCGGTACGGACTGTATTTATGTGTTTTGTGTGGATCTCAGAACAAACAGCGATTATTTCACTGTACAACATTAACTGACTGGTTTGTATAACTGAGACGGAGTGTGTTTACTGCGCGGTACGGACTGTATTTCCCTATACAGCATTAACTGATTGGTTTTTACCTACTTTCGGCGGAAAATTTCTCATACTTTTTATAAGCCAAATGCACTACCTGTAGACTCATGCTAGTGTTAACGGACAGAGGGTCTTAAAGCACATGAAATGTTTCTAGCCGAAATGCTACTTCTGTTTTCAGGTTGGTTTTAATTATTGACGTCACTGTGAACGCCAGCGAAGACTCAAACGTATATTCGAGCATTTTATTCGTGTAAAGTGAAATACACCCGATTGTTTCTTTGATTATTATTTTTATGGGTAATTAGAAGCAGCTCTCATCTTTATAATTCCCAAAATTCTGCATTTTATGCATTATTTTTGTTCTTAATATGACATTATTTTTAACTTTCACCCTGTTTCTGTTATGTAGCAGTTTTTAAACTGCCAGTTCTGTCAAGAGGAAGGTTAGGATGGACATCGGAAGTAGATTTCCGACAGAGCTCTCTCTTTACCACCACGCCCAAACCAAATTTAAGACATTCACTTTACCGTCTTAAGGATCCTTAATCTCACGATGCATTTCTCTGGTCTCTATCGTCATTTAGTTCTGTACATCCGAAACGTCTGTATAATGCCTACGAACCAGACTACACGGTGTCACTTCATAAAGGACTATATTCCTAATATTCAGTAACGTGCGAATCTCACGTATTTGGTATTAAATCATTTTAGGCGCTTTTCGCAAAATTGCGAAAAGCGACGATCAGCTTCGTCATGTCTGTCCGTCAGTCCGCGTGGAAAAACTCGGCTCCCACTGGACGGATTTTCACGAAATTTTATATTTGAGTATTTTTCGAAACTGTCGAGAAAATTCAAGTTTTATTAACATCTGACAAGAATAACGGTACTTTATATTTTTGATAATATCTCGCTGAATTATTCTTAGAATGAGAAATGTTTCAGACAAAAGTTGTAGAATAAATCAATATGTTCAATAACTTTTTTTCCGAAAATCGTGCCGTTTATGAGGTAATGTGGAAAAATATGGTACAGCCAGACAGGCCACAGATGACAATATAATACGGCGCATGCGCTTTGCATGCTGGATAACTAAGGCTACAGACACACTCAGAATGTCAAATACTTATTACATTTCCACGGCAACAATGGTTACGCGAACGCGGCTCAATATAACGTTTATACGTACACTGCCTGTCTTGTCTTTGGAATAACTCTGCCGAAACGTGTCGACATACACTTATCTGTCTCGATAATTGACAGGTACAGAGCGTGAAGGTTTTACTTCCTAACAGCTGCCGGGATTCGCAGTGTGGTGCCTTGAAGCAGAGTGAATTGTGGGTGTGCATCTGTAGAGTTAAGATTGCAAGCAGTGAGGTCATAAGAACAGAGCCTTACGGCCAGTTTAGTGGGCTGTGTGGTGCAGCAGCTGGACTGGCCGAGTCAAGAGGACACTCGTGTCTTCTTGATACATGTGGTGCCTTTAAAAGCTCTTCATCAGCCCCGAGACAGAGGAATGAGGAAGGATTTATCATTCGGCGCTTGGTGGGGATGGTATGTAAGGCGTGTTGCTGTCATAGCAGCAGGGTAGCTCAGTGACACAGGCCCTTTTTATACGCAGCCTTGCGTCGCCAAACCACAAAAGTCCTGCACTCATTTTTGAGTCTGAAAAATATAGTACATTTTACTTCGTAATCGATATATTTTTAAATTATATCGATTAAGAACCTGTTTAAGCAATTTTTTTTTTTCGCGGGGTCGAGAAACTCGTTCTTAGCCAATCGGACAATGTATCAATGCGCTTTATAGTTCCATCTGGCAGCTTGTTCTAAGACTATGAATTTTGTATATTAAATTCTTCTGGGAGGTTATGCCGTGTCAACTGGTAAATAGTTACAGACGTTTCGAAGGATCCTAATGCCACCATCTTCACTCACTGACCGTAATTATAATGAATACAGTTTTATCCATAATAAGGTATTCCAATAAATAAGATAACCACATCCAGACCGGCTTTGGGGCCCAATTCAATGGGAAGGGGGGGGGGGGCAAGGCGGCCGGTGCTTGAAGTTTACCACTCGCCTCCACCTAGTACCCAGGCTAAGAATTAGTGGAGCTATATCTCCATTCCGTCTGTATGTCTTCATGGCGCGGACAGGGATAAAGTTACGTTTGCAGCTAGAAATGTCGTACCTGATTGGAGAACAATTTGTTCTATAAGCATTGAGCAAACTTCACAGGCGACGCGCCTGTAGCAGAGGGACAGTGTTGCAGTTGTTACGTTGCACGTACAGCAGTGTGCGAGATGTCGGACAGTGTTGCAGTTGTTACGTTGCACGTACAGCAGTGTGACAGATGTCGGACAGTGTTGCAGTTGTTACGTTGCACGTACAGCAGTGTGACAGATGTCGGACAGTGTTGCAGTTGTTACGTTGCACGTACAGCAGTGTGACAGATGTCGGACAGTGTTGCAGTTGTTACGTTGCACGTACAGCAGTGTGACAGATGTCGGACAGTGTTGCAGTTGTTACGTTGCACGTACAGCAGTGTGACAGATGTCGGACAGTGTTGCAGTTGATACGTTGCACGTACAGCAGTGACAGATGTCGGACAGTGTTGCAGTTGTTACGTTGCACGTACAGCAGTGTGACAGATGTCGGACAGTGTTGCAGTTGATACGTTGCACGTACAGCAGTTTGACAGATGTCGGACAGTGTTGCAGTTGTTACGTTGCACGTACAGCAGTGTGACAGATGTCGGACAGTGTTGCAGTTGATACGTTGCACGTACAGCAGTTTGACAGATGTCGGACAGTGTTGCAGTTGATACGTTGCACGTACAGCAGTGTGACAGATGTCGGACAGTGTTGCAGTTGTTACGTTGCACGTACAGCAGTGTGACAGATGTCGGACAGTGTTGCAGTTGTTACGTTGCACGTACAGCAGTGTGACAGATGTCGGACAGTGTTGCAGTTGTTACGTTGCACGTACAGCAGTGTGACAGATGTCGGACAGTGTTGCAGTTGTTACGTTGCACGTACAGCAGTGTGACAGATGTCGGACAGTGTTGCAGTTGTTACGTTGCACGTACAGCAGTGTGACAGATGTCGGACAGTGTTGCAGTTGATACGTTGCACGTACAGCAGTGTGACAGATGTCGAACAGTGTTGCAGTTGTTACGTTGCACGTACAGCAGTGTGACAGATGTCGGACAGTGTTGCAGTTGTTACGTTGCACGTACAGCAGTGTGACAGATGTCGGACAGTGTTGCAGTTGTTACGTTGCACGTACAGCAGTGTGACAGATGTCGGACAGTGTTGCAGTTGTTACGTTGCACGTACAGCAGTGTGACAGATGTCGGACAGTGTTGCAGTTGTTACGTTGCACGTACAGCAGTGTGACAGATGTCGGACAGTGTTGCAGTTGTTACGTTGCACGTACAGCAGTGTGACAGATGTCGGACAGTGTTGCAGTTGTTACGTTGCACGTACAGCAGTGTGACAGATGTCGGACAGTGTTGCAGTTGTTACGTTGCACGTACAGCAGTGTGACAGATGTCGGACAGTGTTGCAGTTGTTACGTTGCACGTACAGCAGTGTGACAGATATCGGACAGTGTTGCAGTTGATACGTTGCACGTACAGCAGTGTGACAGATGTCGAACAGTGTTGCAGTTGTTACGTTGCACGTACAGCAGTGTGACAGATGTCGGACAGTGTTGCAGTTGTTACGTTGCACGTACAGCAGTGTGACAGATGTCGGACAGTGTTGCAGTTGATACGTTGCACGTACAGCAGTGTGACAGATGTCGGACAGTGTTGCAGTTGTTACGTTGCACGTACAGCAGTATGACAGATGTCGGACAGTGTTGCAGTTGTTACGTTGCACGTACAGCAGTTTGACAGATGTCGGACAGTGTTGCAGTTGTTACGTTGCACGTACAGCAGTGTGACAGATGTCGGACAGTGTTGCAGTTGTTACGTTGCACGTACAGCAGTGTGACAGATGTCGGACAGTGTTCAGTTGTTACGTTGCACGTACAGCAGTGTGCGAGATGTCGGACAGTGTTGCAGTTGTTATGTTGTACGTACAGCAGTGTGCGAGATGTCGGACAGTGTTGCAGTTGTTACGTTGCACGTACAGCAGTGTGACAGATGTCGGACAGTGTTGCAGTTGTTACGTTGCACGTACGTACAGCATGTGTGACAGATGTCGGACAGTGTTGCAGTTGTTACGTTGCACGTACAACAGTGTGCGAGATGTCGGACAGTGTTGCAGTTGTTACGTTGCACGTACAGCAGTGTTTGAGATGTCGGACAGTGTTGCAGTTGTTACGTTGCACGTACAGCAGTGTGACAGATGTCGGACAGTGTTGCAGTTATTACGTTGTACGTACAGCAGTGTTTGAGATGTCGGACAGTGTTGCAGTTGTTACGTTGCACGTACAGCAGTGTGACAGATGTCGGACAGTGTTGCAGTTGTTACGTTGCACGTACAGCAGTGTTGAGATGTCGGACAGTGTTGCAGTTGTTACGTTGCACGTAAGCAGTGTGACAGATGTCGGACAGTGTTGCAGTTGTTACGTTGCACGTACAGCAGTGTGACAGATGTCGGACAGTGTTGCAGTTGTTACGTTGCACGTACAGCAGTGTGACAGATGTCGGACAGTGTTGCAGTTGTTACGTTGCACGTACAGCAGTGTGACAGATGTCGGACAGTGTTGCAGTTGTTACGTTGCACGTACAGCAGTGTGCGAGATGTCGGACAGTTTTGCAGTTGTTACGTAGCACGTACAGCAGTGTGACAGATGTCGGACAGTGTTGCAGTTGTTACGTTGCACGTACAGCAGTGTGCGAGATGTCGGACAGTGTTGCAGTTGTTACGTTGCACGTACAGCAGTGTGACAGATGTCGGACAGTGTTGCAGTTGTTACGTTGCACGTACAGCAGTGTGACAGATGTCGGACAGTGTTGCAGTTGTTACGTTGCACGTACAGCAGGTGTGCGACAGATGTCGGACAGTGTTGCAGTTGTTACGTTGCACGTACAGCAGTGTGACAGATGTCGGACAGTGTTTGCAGTTGTTACGTTGCACGTACAGCAGTGTGACAGATGTCGGACAGTGTTGCAGTTGTTACGTTGCACGTACAGCAGTGTGACAGATGTCGGACAGTGTTGCAGTTGTTACGTTGCACGTACAGCAGTGTGACAGATGTCGGACAGTGTTGCAGTTGTTACGTTGCACGTACAGCAGTGTGACAGATGTCGGACAGTGTTGCAGTTGTTACGTTGCACGTCACAGCAGTGTGCGCAGATGTCGGACAGTGTTGCAGTTGTTACGTTGCACGTACAGCAGTGTGACAGATGTCGGACAGTGTTGCAGTTGTTACGTTGCACGTACAGCAGTGTGACAGATGTCGGACAGTGTTGCAGTTGTTACGTTGCACGTACAGCAGTGTGACATGATGTCGGACAGTGTTGCAGTTGTTACGTTGCACGTACAGCAGTGTGACAGATGTCGGACAGTGTTGCAGTTGTTACGTTGCACGTACAGCAGTGTGACAGATGTCGGACAGTGTTGCAGTTGTTACGTTGCACGTACAGCAGTGTGACAGATGTCGGACAGTGTTGCAGTTGTTACGTTGCACGTACAGCAGTGTGACAGATGTCGGACAGTGTTGCAGTTGTTACGTTGCACGTACAGCAGTGTGACAGATGTCGGACAGTGTTGCAGTTGTTACGTTGCACGTACAGCAGTGTGACAATGTCGGACAGTGTTGCAGTTGTTACGTTGCACGTACAGCAGTGTGACAGATGTCGACAGTGTTGCAGTTGTTACGTTGCACGTACAGCAGTGCGACAGATGTCGGACAGTGTTGCAGTTGTTACGTTGCACGTACAGCAGTGTGACAGATGTCGGACAGTGTTGCAGTTGTTACGTTGCACGTACAGCAGTGTGACAGATGTCGGACAGTGTTCAGTTGTTACGTTGCACGTACAGCAGTGTGACAGATGTCGGACAGTGTTGCAGTTGTTACGTTGCACGTACAGCAGTGTGACAGATGTCGGACAGTGTTTGCAGTTGTTACGTTGCACGTACAGCAGTCCAATAAGGAAGGACCAATTTGTAAACCAAGTTAAATATTAATAAAGAATGGCGCATCAACGTGACTCCTTCTGTCCTGTAGGTTACGTAGTTCTGGGGAATCTACGGTCTTCTGGGGTATTACGCGGCGTCGTCTGGTAATTGTTTACCGACGTTTCGGGACAACGTATCGGTCCCATTAGGATCCGTCAGGGTGGGACCGATACGTTGTCCTGAAACGTCGGTATGAAATGGCGTAATACCCCAGAAGACCGCAGATTACATCAACATCGCGACGGAAGCCTGAAATGAAGGCTGGGGAATCTTAATTCACTAGCTTAAAAGTGACTAGCTTGGGGACAGACAGAGCTGCAAGCTTTGCAATTTGTGGGCGTCAGTAGATGTGATGGCATTACAGAGAGCAGAGGCATAGTCGAAACGTTAATATCAATAATGAAGGCAATTTTTTTTTTAAATTGCTCGACAGCCCCTTGGGGCCTAGGCCTCCTCATTTTTCGAGGCATCACTATCACACACTCAGACACACCACACTCGGTAGGACTCCTCTGGACGAGTGATCAGCCCGTCGCAGAGACCTCTACCTGACAACACACAACACTCACAGGAGACAGGCATCCGTGCCTTAGGCGCGATTCGAACCCGCAATCCCAGTAATTGAGCGGTCGCAGACCCATGCCTTAAACCGCGCGGCCACTGGGATCGATATAATAATAATTAATAATAATAATAATAATGTGTGTAGATTGTAGCAGCAGTAGACTACATTGATATCGTAAGAGGTACGTAACAAGTGACCATTCGGGTTAACCAGACGGTTTTGATTAGAGTTCTCGAACACAGTTCACTGACGAACACTAATTGCACTTAGCAGGCAGCCGGCATTAAGAGGAAACTGCGAATATTGATACATGGGTTATGTTTGTGTGGGATCTAATAGCCGACAATGGCGTCTGTTGCAATCAGGATGCCAGTGCTGTACGTAATGTGATTATACAGAAGTAGTGACGTCAGAGCTGTTTCTGCGATTACTGTTATTTGAGTCATGCATGTTTAGACAGCCACAATTATCGGCTTTACGGTAAGGCTCCATACACTCATTCAGCTTGACACGTACGATCTGGACCGAATGTCGATAAGGTAGGGTACTTCATTCAAACATTTAAGATCATCTGACTTTACGTTTTTTACGGAATATTAAGATCGTTCGTGTCATTTAACATCGTAGATAGATCTTTATTTAAATGCTTGTATCTAAACCATTTGGAGTTTTATTGTGTAGTTACTTGTGTTGATAGGGACAGGTGGCGGGCTGTTGTGAGTGAGGTAATGAACCTTCGGGTTCCATAAAACGCGGGGAATTTCTTGACTAGCTGACGACCTGTTAGCTTCTGAAGAAGGACTGTACTACATGGAGTTAGTTACTTGTGTTAGTAAATTGTTACGAATAAGTGCAGATGATGGCACCAAAGTAAACATCCCTAGAATCTTCATTAAATTGCCAACCTTTGCACAAAAAAAAAGTTCTGGTTTAAATAATACGAAGTTTGGTACTTTAACGTCAATATTGTCGCTAGCCATAATGAATTACGTACGAGAGTGATACAAGCACTAACGATAAGTGTACTGCACTTGTTAAATTAATTTAACGTGAAAGTTCCACTTCAGACACAGGGTGTTTACAGTGCAAGCACATTGTTTCTTTTTGTTGAACTAAGCATTGTTCTGTATGTCGTCACTACAGTACAACGAGATGGGACACAATTGGCGGGATCCGACGTTTAGTCCCCTTGTTCTGTGTCAGGACGATTTAAATAAAACCAACATCTCGTATTATTTGACAGCAGAACTTTGCTGTTAACCCGTTAAGACCCAGTGGTTACTATATGTACCACCAACAGTTTAACATTCACAAATTCTACGTTCTGTCCACACAGTGTATTTATGTGTTTTGTGTGGATCTCAGAACAAACAGCTATTATTTCACTGTACAACATTAACTGACTGGTTTGTATAACTGAGATGGAGTGTGTTTACTGCGCGGTACGGACTGTATTTATGTGTTTTGTGTGGATCTCAGAACAAACAGCGATTATTCATACGCATTAACGATGTTGTTACTGAACGAGTGTGTAATGCGCGTACGGACTGTTTTATGGTTTGTGTGGATTCAAAAAACACGATTATTCATGAAACATTAATGTGTTTGTATATGAGATGGAGTGTGTTTACTGCGCGGTACGGACTGTATTTATGTGTTTTGTGTGGATCTCAGAACAAACAGCGATTATTTCACTGTACAACATTAACTGACTGGTTTGTATAACTGAGACGGAGTGTGTTTACTGCGCGGTACGGACTGTATTTATGTGTTTTGTGTGGATCTCAGAACAAACAGCGATTATTTCACTGTACAACATTAACTGACTGGTTTGTATAACTGAGATGGAGTGTGTTTACTGCGCGGTACGGACTGTATTTATGTGTTTTGTGTGGATCTCAGAACAAACAGCGATTATTTCACTGTACAACATTAACTGACTGGTTTGTATAACTGAGACGGAGTGTGTTTACTGCGCGGTACGGACTGTATTTATGTGTTTTGTGTGGATCTCAGAACAAACAGCGATTATTTCACTGTACAACATTAACTGACTGGTTTGTATAACTGAGACGGAGTGTGTTTACTGCGCGGTACGGACTGGATCTTTGTATACAATTCAGGTCTTTAAGGATTTGACCCCTGTGTCAAGCCTGCCCTTACCAGAAGTACGTAACCTTCAGAGCGGCACAACTCTATGTTCGTCCCCTTACAATAATAATAGTAAATGCAATGATTCTTACCGCACGCCCCTTTTTTTTTCTTCTTCTCATTCTTCTCAGTATTTAAATGTGTTAATTACACCGCCTTACGTACCTGTAATAACCTTGATTTCAGTCTTCCGCCGCGATGTTGATTACATCTGCGCTCTTCTGGGATATTACGCGGCGTCGTGTGGTAATTGTTTACCGACGTTTCGGGACAACGTATCGGTTCCATCCTCACGGGTGAAGAATCCGAGTAGGTCTTGACCCCTGAGGATGGGACAGATACGTTGTCCCGAAACGTCGGTAAACAATTACCACACGACGCCGCGTAACACTCCAGAAGACCGCAGATGTAATCAACATCGCGGCGGAAGCCTGAAATCATTATCCTATAATTTGTGTGGAATATTTTGAAGATGAAAATGCTAAACCTCGCCGGAGTGACGTCATAACTCATATATTCGATTTTCGCACTTCGATAATAGAAGCCAGACGTCTTACCATCAGTGTCACGTGTTTACTGTCATTTGTACTACGGTGTAAAGTTCATGTAAGTATAAGGAACAAGTGTTTGGGCTACTTGTGTGTGTACGACTTTCATAGGCAGCGTAGATATTTCTCTTTTAACCCTTTAAAGACGAAGCGTAAACTGTTTCATTTAAAGACCAGTTCGTACCGCGCAGTAAACACTTTTCATCTCGGTTGACGAAGAGTAAACTGTTACATTTAAAGACCCAGTTCGTACCGCGCAGTAAACACTTTTCATCTCAGTTGACGAAGAGTAAACTGTTACATTTAAAGACCCAGTTCGTACCGCGCAGTAAACACTTTTCATCTCAGTTGACGAAGAGTAAACTGTTTCATTTAAAGACCCAGTTCGTACCGCGCAGTAAACACTTTTCATCTCGGTTAAAAAAAACAAATCAATTTATGTTATATAAGGCAAAAGTCGGTGTTTGTTGTAATATAAATACAAAACACATAAATACAGTGTGGGAAGAATGTAGAATTTGTGAATGCTAAAACTGTTGATGCATCAAGTAGCCATTAGGCTTTAAAAGGTTAATTATAAATAAATCTTGCCCAGTGAAACATTCGAGTCACAAAGTGCACAAATCCAGTTAGCTGCCCAGCAACGACCGTGCAATACCGTTACAGTTCCCAGAATGGCTACGGCTTTTTCTTCCTGGACAAGCGTTTTATGTTCCGATAGACGTTCAGTTACACGAAGTGGTGTACGTGTGTCTTCGGTCGTGCATTCCGTTCAGTGAAAGACAGAGGTTAACGATTAGGGTAAATAATAATGTACAAAAATTTGATGTGTACACCTTCCAAACTCGACTGCGTCTTCATTAAAGGACCTGCCTGTTAATTGGCTTTAAGGAAGTCGTCGATGTGTACTTTGATAATTAAGTGGGATCCATAAATAAGGTTTGTAGGTTAAACGCAGGGCTATTTAATGTTAAGACGTCGACGACTGAGGAATCGAGTTTCGATTCCCGCAGTTTCATGTATTTTTCTTTTCCTCACATTAGATTTCATCCAGGCTCCCTTTACATGGGCGTAGACGCTGCACACGTGTGATAGAATATTTGGAGCTTATATATATATATATATATATATATATATATATATATATATATACATGCTGTTTATACCGTGATGCTTCATTTAACACAGGCACAATTAGACATTTTGCCTTTAATGTACAGGCTTATAGTAACTATTGTGCTTTGAATGGTTAACAGTTTCTGAAATACGAGAGATTTTAGCGGCGTTTGTGGGTTGTGGCGAAACAAAACAGCAGCAACAATTGAAGTTAAAAATGGGAAAACGCTCATCACAATAGACAACGGAACTGGCAGGCTAAGGCTAACGCTCGTCTCAATAGACAACGGAACTGGCAGGCTAAGGCTAACGCTCGTCACAATAGACAACGGAACCTGGCAGGCTAAGGCTAACGCTCGTCACAATAGACAACGGAACCTGGCAGGCTAAGGCTAACGCTCGTCACAATAGACAACGGAACTGGCAGGCTAAGGCTAACGCTCGTCACAATAGACAACGGAACCTGGCAGGCTAAGGCTAACGCTCGTCACAATAGACAACGGAACCTGGCAGGCTAAGGCTAACGCTCGTCACAATAGACAACGGAACCTGGCAGGCTAAGGCTAACGCTCGTCACAATAGACAACGGAACCTGGCAGGCTAAGGCTAACGCTCGTCACAATAGACAACGGAACTGGCAGGCTAAGGCTAACGCTCGTCACAATAGACAACGGAACCTGGCAGGCTAAGGCTAACACTCGTCACAATAGACAACGGAACCTGGCAGGCTAAGGCTAACACTCGTCACAATAGACAACGGAACCTGGCAGACTAAGGCTAACACTCGTCACAATAGACAACGGAACTGGCAGGCTAAGGCTAACACTCGTCACAATAGACAACGGAACCTGGCAGGCTAAGGCTAACGCTCGTCACAATAGACAACGGAACCTGGCAGGCTAAGGCTAACGCTCGTCGCAATAGACAACGGAACCTGGCAGGCTAAGGCTAACGCTCGTCACAATAGACAACGGAACCTGGCAGGCTAAGGCTAACGCTCGTCACAATAGACAACGGAACTGGCAGGCTAAGGCTAACGCTCGTCACAATAGACAACGGAACCTGGCAGGCTAAGGCTAACGCTCGTCACAATAGACAACGGAACCTGGCAGGCTAAGGCTAACGCTCGTCACAATAGACAACGGAACCTGGCAGGCTAAGGCTAACGCTCGTCACAATAGACAACGGAACCTGGCAGGCTAAGGCTAACGCTCGTCACAATAGACAACGGAACTGGCAGGCTAAGGCTAACGCTCGTCACAATAGACAACGGAACCTGGCAGGCTAAGGCTAACGCTCGTCACAATAGACAACGGAACCTGGCAGGCTAAGGCTAACACTCGTCACAATAGACAACGGAACCTGGCAGACTAAGGCTAACACTCGTCACAATAGACAACGGAACTGGCAGGCTAAGGCTAACACTCGTCACAATAGACAACGGAACCTGGCAGGCTAAGGCTAACGCTCGTCACAATAGACAACGGAACCTGGCAGGCTAAGGCTAACGCTCGTCGCAATAGACAACGGAACTGGCAGGCTAAGGCTAACGCTCGTCACAATAGACAACGGAACCTGGCAGGCTAAGGCTAACGCTCGTCACAATAGACAACGGAACCTGGCAGGCTAAGGCTAACGCTCGTCACAATAGACAACGGAACCTGGCAGGCTAAGGCTAACACTCGTCACAATAGACAACGGAACCTGGCAGACTAAGGCTAACACTCGTCACAATAGACAACGGAACTGGCAGGCTAAGGCTAACGCTCGTCTCAATAGACAACGGAACTGGCAGGCTAAGGCTAACGCTCGTCACAATAGACAACGGAACCTGGCAGGCTAAGGCTAACGCTCGTCACAATAGACAACGGAACCTGGCAGGCTAAGGCTAACGCTCGTCACAATAGACAACGGAACTGGCAGGCTAAGGCTAACGCTCGTCACAATAGACAACGGAACCTGGCAGACTAAGGCTAACGCTCGTCACAATAGACAACGGAACCTGGCAGGCTAAGGCTAACGCTCGTCACAATAGACAACGGAACCTGGCAGGCTAAGGCTAACACTCGTCACAATAGACAACGGAACCTGGCAGACTAAGGCTAACACTCGTCACAATAGACAACGGAACTGGCAGGCTAAGGCTAACACTCGTCACAATAGACAACGGAACCTGGCAGGCTAAGGCTAACGCTCGTCACAATAGACAACGGAACCTGGCAGGCTAAGGCTAACGCTCGTCGCAATAGACAACGGAACTGGCAGGCTAAGGCTAACGCTCGTCACAATAGACAACGGAACCTGGCAGGCTAAGGCTAACGCTCGTCACAATAGACAACGGAACCTGGCAGGCTAAGGCTAACGCTCGTCACAATAGACAACGGAACTGGCAGGCTAAGGCTAACGCTCGTCACAATAGACAACGGAACCTGGCAGGCTAAGGCTAACGCTCGTCACAATAGACAACGGAACCTGGCAGGCTAAGGCTAACACTCGTCACAATAGACAACGGAACCTGGCAGACTAAGGCTAACACTCGTCACAATAGACAACGGAACTGGCAGGCTAAGGCTAACGCTCGTCTCAATAGACAACGGAACTGGCAGGCTAAGGCTAACGCTCGTCACAATAGACAACGGAACCTGGCAGGCTAAGGCTAACGCTCGTCACAATAGACAACGGAACCTGGCAGGCTAAGGCTAACGCTCGTCACAATAGACAACGGAACTGGCAGGCTAAGGCTAACGCTCGTCACAATAGACAACGGAACCTGGCAGGCTAAGGCTAACGCTCGTCACAATAGACAACGGAACCTGGCAGGCTAAGGCTAACGCTCGTCACAATAGACAACGGAACTGGCAGGCTAAGGCTAACACTCGTCACAATAGACAACGGAACTGGCAGGCTAAGGCTAACGCTCGTCACAATAGACAACGGAACCTGGCAGACTAAGGCTAACACTTGTCACAATAGACAACGGAACCTGGCAGACTAAGGCTAACGCTCGTCACAATAGACAACGGAACCTGGCAGACTAAGGCTAATCGCCAGACTGTCTTTCTTGCTCTGTCTTCACCCCTGTCACTGTCTCTGACTCTTTCTAAACTTGGACTTAAATTGCGAGCGATGTAGACGGTTAGTCGCGGTCAGTCTAGTCTGCCTGTCAACTGTAGCAGACAGAGGAAAACTGAAAGGCTGTAAGAAGTGTCATGAGGCTTGGTGATTAGTGTGAGGTAAATATATGACAAGTGACTGAGACGGAAATAGGAGTTTAGTTTGAAGGAAAGAGAATATTTAGGCAGGCCTATCGCATGTAAATAGTTCATTAATACTTCCTTGATGATAGCACAAAGGCAGAAATATTTCGGAGGAAAGGCAAAGAAAAGCAGTTGAATTGTATTTGCAGTTGTGGTTGTACATATGTTGTTTGTGTAGTAATAATGCTGCGATATCTTGATTGGCTGAACAACTGTCAGCTTATTGTAGTGCCTCGTCTTGTTACGCCTAAACGTCTGGTGCAGCGGAATATTTTTACGAAGGTTTTCCTATCCGAGGCCAAAGTAACTTTGAAGTTCGTAAGTTCCTACAGTCAGTAATAACAAATTACCGGATAAATGTCACGTTGTGTTCACGTTGTGTTCACGTTGTGTTCACGTTGTGTTCACGTTGTGTTCACCGTGCATCTTGACATCAATTTTCACTTTTTCAACCAACGAACGCACTTTTTATTTTCGTATTCTGTTCAATTCACCCTACACATGTTTCGGCTGTAACTCTGCCATCATCACGGCACATTGATAAGTTCACTTCACTGTTCACTGCTCCATTTGGTATTATCACAGAACTGTTACACTGTTTGAACAGTGAAGTGAACTTATCAGTGTACCCCTGATGATGGCCGAGTCACGGCCGAAACATGTGTGGGTGAATTGAACAGAATACGAAAATAAAAAGTGCATTTTTTGGTTAAAAAACTGAAAATTACCGGATATTTGAAATTACGAAGTGGGAGCAACATTACGTCACTTAGTGAATGTCCTGGAATGGCGCGTGATTTTGGTTCTTCGAAAAATATGAAAATTTCATTAATTTATTTTTCTCTAGTATAATATAAGATGAGGGCATGAGGAAAACCCTGTAGGTTTCGGGCTGATGGTGAAAAATAGCGAAAAAATTGAGCTAAGACTTTCTTTTTGGTAAGAAGATAGATCGAAAGTAAAGTACACTTCCTGTATGAAAATTACAAGTATAGACACGGCGTCATGTAAGCTGCATGTTGAACGTAAACAGAATATTAACGGAAGAGATGACGACGACTGAGGTCATGTCTGTATGTTAATATACTGGCACAAGGTCCGTAAGGCCACTTACGGAGACAGCATAGGAACGTAAAGTGAAATGCATCAGATGATCGTGATAATATTAATATACACTAGAACCTCGATTATCCGAAATAAAGGAGGGCGGACCCGATTTCGGATAAGCAATATTTCGGATAATTCGGAAATTCGGCTTGACGTGATAAGGTGCAATAAAAACAACATTTATTCAGAAACACGTCTTATGTTAATAAAATTTATGGCACAATAAAGTGTACGATATTTACAGATACAATACAACACTACAAATGTATGGCACAACAAAGTGTACGATATTTACAGATACAATACAACACTACAAATGTATGGCACAATAAAGTGTATGATATTTACAGATACAACACAACACTACAAATGTATGGCACAATAAAGTGTATGATATTTACAGATACAACACAACAACACTACAAATGTATGGCACAATAAAGTGTACGATATTTACAGATACAATACAACACTACAAATTTATGGCACAATAAAGTGTATGATATTTACAGATACAATACAACACTACAAATTTATGGCACAATAAAGTGTACGATATTTACAGATACAATACAACACTACAAATGTATGGCACAACAAAGTGTACGATATTTACAGATACAATACAACACTACAAATGTATGGCACAATAAAGTGTATGATATTTACAGATACAACACAACAACACTACAAATGTATGGCACAATAAAGTGTACGATATTTACAGATACAATACAACACTACAAATTTATGGCACAATAAAGTGTATGATATTTACAGATACAATACAACACTACAAATTTATGGCACAATAAAGTGTACGATATTTACAGATACAATACAACACTACAAATGTATGGCACAATAAAGTGTACGATATTTACAATACAATACAACACTACAAATGTATGGCACAACAAAGTGTACGATATTTACAATACAATACAACACTACAAATTTATGGCACAATAAAGTGTACGATATTTACAATACAATACAACACTACACATTTATGGCACAATAAAGTGTACGATATTTACAGATACAATACAACACTACAAATGTATGGCACAATAAAGTGTACGATATTTACAATACAATACAACACTACAAATTTGTACGAAAAAAATTTGATATTTTATTTTGAACTTTTTTTTCACAACGTTTTTTGGCTGCAATGTGCCTCCATTAGGCATTTTAGACGAATGTTCTTCGAGATTCAATTTCGATTTTACCCAATCTCAAACCGTTGACATACCAACACCGAAATCCGCCGCGACGTTTCGCAAGATCTCGCCGCTTTCAACTCGTCTCACAACCTCCAATTTCCGTTCAGTTGTCATCACAACACATCTCGCAATATCTCGCCGCTTTCAACTCGTCTCACAACCTCCAATTTCCGTTCAGTTGTCATCACAACACATCTCGCAATATCTTGCCACTTTCAATTCGTTTCACAACCTCCAACTTCCGTTCAGTTGTCGTCACAACACGTTTCGCAACCTCTCGCCACTTTCAATTCGTCTCACAACC
Organism: Reticulitermes speratus; assembly: GCA_021186555.1. Taxonomy (NCBI): domain Eukaryota; kingdom Metazoa; phylum Arthropoda; class Insecta; order Blattodea; family Rhinotermitidae; genus Reticulitermes; species Reticulitermes speratus. The sequence goes on along the minus strand of JAJKFL010000004.1, from coordinate 39,553,031 downwards.
TCCAATTTCCGTTCAGTTGTCGTCACAACACGTTTCGCAACCTCTCGCCACTTTCAATTCGTCTCACAACCTCCAATTTCTGTTCAGTTGTCATCACAACACATCTCGCAATAACTCGCCACTTTCAATTCGTCTCACAACCTCCAATTTCTGTTCAGTTGTCATCACAACACATCTCGCAATATCTCGCCACTTTCAATTCGTCTCACAGCCTCCAATTTCTGTTCAGTTGTCATCACAACACATCTCGCAATATCTCGCCACTTTCAATTCGTCTCACAGCCTCCAATTTCTGTTCAGTTGTCATCACAACACATCTCGCAATATCTCGCCACTTTCAATTCGTCTCACAACCTCCAATTTCTGTTCAGTTGTCATCACAACACATCTCGCAACATCTCGCCACTTTCAACTCGTCTCACAACCTCCAATTTCTGTTCAGTTGTCATCACAACACATCTCGCAACATCTCGCCACTTTCAACTCGTCTCACAACCTCCAATTTCCGTTCAGTTGTCATCACAACACATCTCGCAATATCTCGCCACTTTCAATTCGTCTCACAACCTCCAATTTCTGTTCAGTTGTCATCACAACACATCTCGCAATATCTCGCCACTTTCAACTCGTCTCACAGCCTCCAATTTCTGTTCAGTTGTCATCACAACACATCTCGCAATATCTCGCCACTTTCAATTCGTCTCACAGCCTCCAATTTCTGTTCAGTTGTAATCAAAACACATCTCGCAATATCTCGCCACTTTCAATTCGTCTCACAACCTCCAATTTCTGTTCAGTTGTCATCACAACACATCTCGCAACATCTCGCCACTTTCAACTCGTCTCACAACTTCCAATTTCTGTTCAGTTGTCATCACAACACATTTCGCAACATCTCGCCACATTCAATTCGTCTCACAACCTCCAATTTCTGTTCAGTTGTCATCACAACACATCTCGCAACATCTCGCCACTTTCAACTCGTCTCACAACCTCCAATTTCCGTTCAGTTGTCATCACAACACATTTCGCAACATCTCGCTACTTTCAACTCGTCTCACAACCTCCAATTTCCGTTCAGTTGTCATCACAACACATTTCGCAACATCTCGCCACTTTCAATTCGTCTCACAACCTCCAATTTCCGTTCAGTTGTCATCACAACACATCTCGCAACATCTCGCCACTTTCAACTCGTCTCACAACCTCCAATTTCCGTTCAGTTGTCATCACAACACATCTCGCAACATCTCGCCACTTTCAACTCGTCTCACAACCTCCAATTTCCGTTCAGTTGTCATCACAACACATTTCGCAACATCTCGCCACTTTCAATTCGTCTCACAACCTCCAATTTCCGTTCAGTTGTCATCACAACACATCTCGCAACATCTCGCCACTTTCAATTCGTCTCACAACCTCCAATTTCCGTTCAGTTGTCATCACAACACATCTCGCAACATCTCGCCACTTTCAATTCGTCTCACAACCTCCAATTTCCGTTCAGTTGTCATCACAACACATCTCGCAACATCTCGCCACTTTCAATTCGTCTCACAACCTCCAATTTCCGTTCAGTTGTCATCACAACACGTTCCGTCTAGCCAACACTGTTTACAATCACCGTCACACAAATGTTACAACTGCACTGTAAGCAGTACAACGTCAACTTGACACTCGTCAGCACATGTCAACTTTTGACAGCAAACTGACGGCGAGAGGCTCAGAGGTGTCTCGCGGCAGGCAGTTCTGGGAATCGCAGCGCCTGACAGGCGTTTCGGTTAACCCGAGTTTCGGTTAAGCGAAGTTGGGATAACCGAGGTTCTACTATAGTTGAATTAATATCTATCTATCTATCTATTATTATTTTTATTATTATATTGTTGAACTGGCAATATGTATAAAATGAATGTAAATCTTATGAGTTATGCCTTAAACCCTTTAACATTCATTATACAAGCTCAAGCTTTTACCTTTCCAGAACAAAATCATCCATTTCAAAGATCCACAAAAAAATAGTTCCAAATGTATCCTCCCACGCAGCACTCTGTATGCGCTTGGCCAGCCGCTTTATAAGTTCCATCTTAACATTCTAAAGCCCAGTGGCGAAAATATTTACCCGGTAATTTGGCGTTAAAAGTCTTAGCACTTTGTTTACGCGGTTGTGTGTGATTGTGCGTGCCTCGTATCAGTCTCACGAGAAACAGAGACTTATTTGCGTAACACCATTGATCAGTTGATCTTTGTAATGCAGAGGATGTGTGTCTACTGTGAAGTGTGTTGTACTGTTGGACAGTGTACCTGCTGAACTACTTGACACAGTAAATCTAACACAGCTCACTATATAGTACAAAATACAGTACAGCAGTATTAAAATTTGTTGCTACATGTTTCGGCCAATCCTGATTGTCCTCAGGGGAACAAACAGTTTACACAATTTTTATGTTATTTGTACCGTACATTTTCTTGATTATATAAAATTGTGTTCCGACAAATGTACACCCTTTATTATCTGTTATTTAATATAGTTTATATTAAAAATAGTCCAACATGTTTCGAAATATGTTAGATCATCTTCAGGGATTCAATTGTTTATTACCATACGTCTATTTTTTTCCTATGGCTCGACAGCCCCTTGGGGGCCTAGGCCGCCTCATTGTCAAGGCTTCACGATCACAATTTTTAGACACACCACACTCGGTAGGACTCCTCTGGACGAGTGATCAGACCGTCGCAGAGACTTCTACCTGCCCTTAGGGTCCCAGGAGGTTGAGGCTCCCAGATTTTTAGACAATCAACACATGAAGGTGGTAAGGTTGTCAGCCCTACGCCCCGGCCGCCTTTACCCTCCAGGAAAGATGGTACTCATTTCTGTTAGAGGCTGAGTCGACCCCAGGGCCATAGTGCGACCGGAACGATTATGTCACTAAAAATTCCAGTGACACCATCGGTAATCGAACCCGCGACCTTCCGGCTTGTAGCGTAGTGCCTCAACGAACTGCGCCACCGCGTGCCCCTATTTTTAATATAAACTGTATTAAATAACAGATAATAAAGGGTGTACATTTGTCGGAACACGACTGTTTATAGTTTACACACTCTGTACCTTCCAGGATGTATAGATTGTTCCTCTGAGGATAACCAGGATTGACCCTAATATCTAGGGTAACATTTCAATACTGTTTTACTGTTTCACACTGTTCACACCGTGCATCTTCGTCATATTAAATTAAAGGTTATAACCAACTGATGCACACTAAAACCACTTTTTTTAAGTAGCTTTATTATAAAATTGTTAAAATTGGTACAAAATTGTTAAAAGTGGTACAATTTTAACAATTTTATAATAAAGCTACTTAAAAAGTGGTTTTAGTGTGCATCGGTTGGTTTTAACTTGTTTTACTGTATTTTGTAGTATATTGTGTATGAAGTTGGTTTTAGTTTAATGAATGTTTGCTGTGGGTCAGGAAGTGAGTTTCGTCTAGGTGTGCTTTGTTTAGATTCGTGTTCGAAATGACCTGCGATTTGACCAACCTGGGTCAGTGCAAGCTAGCTTCTCATAAACTTCAGTAATTAACCCCAGGCATGTGTTTGGAATGTGAGGTAAATCTTTGTCTAGCCACTTTGCGTTTGACGGGCAACGACCTTGTGGGTGTGTGGTTACTGGAGCGGAGGAGCCGGCCGCAGTGTTACTTCTTGCACGGTAAGTGCAGCTGCTCCAGCGAGAAGCTGAGTCCTGCCACCTCTCTGCAGTCACTGTAGCGTGATGCAAGTGCACGAAACTGGTTTTTGTTGTGTGCTCAAAGAGCCATATTAGCGACATGTTAAATTGACCTGTTTCAGTGGAAACTTGACAAGATTTTTATATCTAAACCTGTGTGGCCATGGATATACCTGGCCAGTTTTAGGGGGGGGGGGATTGGGGGGGCATTGTTTGACCTAAATAGCTGACAAAACCGTTGTGCGTGTGAGGGCGACGATTTTTCCTACAGTCTGGGCGAACATTTTGATAAAACAGGGGAACTTTGAAGTGCTCAGAAATAAACGTGAATGACACTTTTTCTGCCACGAATGCCACGTCGACTGCTCTGAAAGAGGGCTTCCTCAGAATACCTACAGTAAGAGGGAATCGAACCGCGGTCGACAAGTATTTCACGTCTAATCTTGTTTTTTTGAACTATCTGTACTGATAAGATCTTTTAAATTGTGTCAGCATGTGTCACAACCATTAGTTCTTCTAACCATGACAGCGCTCTGTTGTCAGCCACGGGTTGCTTAATAATGTGTCTGACAACAATGAAGAGAAGATATATGTTTATTATTGTTGCTTAAAATCTTCTGGGTTGTTACCCGGCGTCATTTTTTGGTGTATGACCAACGTTTCGGGATCACTTGTTTGTCCCATCTTCAGGGACATTACGACCACGGCGGAAGCCTTCAATTACATATATTTATTATTATTATTATTATTATTAAACAATTAACTTGAAACATTTTGAAATCAAGCTTAAACAGAAATCCTTTCAGAAAGACAGCGGCGATTGGCGTCTTTCTGTGAACACTTGGGAGACGTTTCGTAACGCTGCAGTGGGGCGAATATTCCTTCGTCCTCCATATGAACATATAAATGCGGCCTCATCATAAAACAAGACGTTTCGCGCACACCAACAGCACCCTTCTCCTAATACTTTCCTAGTGTATTCTTCCACTCATTCGTACAAATAAAATATTGCATGCATTTCCCATCTGTCTTATGCGTGCTAAATGCCCCGCCCTTCTAATCGTCCTTCGTTTGATCAGCTCAATAATATTGAAAGGAGACGTAACAGCCAGTACTTCCTTCCAAGCACAGCCAACTGTTCGTATCTGAATGCCAGCAATAATACAGGGTGTTCAAATTCCTGGATGTCTCATGACGTAACCGTGACGTTTGTGAGGGACTGCACTTTTATTGTGTCGGGGGAAGATAATTGTTTTTATATCTTTATCTCTCACCCCTTCTTTCATTATTTATCCCTTTCGTACATTTATTTCCTGTCTTTCATTACCTATTCTTTCCCATTTTTTTGTTTTTCATATCGCAGTCCTTTCCCCTTACCTTCCTCCCTCTCTTTTACTCTAGGGTTGTGTCACTGGCCCTGTAACAATTACCGCCATCTGTCCTGTGTGGACTCAACGCGTGAAGCCAGGAGCCTGTCCTCCGCGTTGGCCACAGCAACGACAAATGGATATAACACTGTCATTTATGTTTCTATAAAATAGGCGACAAGAGTGCAAATGTTATATTACGGGACTATACCGTGGCGTTCTTTCCTGCCAAGTGCCACGCCGTTTCACAGGTTTTACGGAAATCGCAGTTACTGGTGGATATTCTGTGCCAAACTGCGCACAAATCTCTTAATAAATGTGGAAAAATATTGCAGAAATTCACTTACGCACTCACGTAAAGTGTGATTGTCACTAGGACGATTTTCACGAAAATCGCGCTTGCTCGACGAATTTCCGTAAAGAACTACTATACCGAATTTCATGAAAATCCGACAAATAATCTAGTCCCTGAAGCTAGGTCACGGACAGAGGACAAAGAGCCTGTCGTGATCTCTGTATAAAACATTTTGTTACCTCTTAAAGAACGCATAAAATGAATTTGAATTCACAATGAGGGACGAGGTAACGGGGGAGTGGAGTAGACTACATAACGAGGAACTTAGTGATCTGTACTGATCACCAAATATTATTTGGGTGATCAAATCAAGAAGAATGAGGTGGGCAGGGCATGTAGCACGTATGGGGGAGGGGAGAGGTGCATACAGGATTTTGGTGGGGAGACCTGAGGGACGGAGACCACTTGGAAGACCCAGGCGTAGATGGGAGGATAATATTAAAATGGATCTTCAAGAAGTGGGATGGGGGGCATGGATTGGATTGATATGGCTCAGGATAGGGACAGGTGGCGGGCTGTTGTGAATGCGGTAATGAACCTTCGGGTTTCATAAAACGTGGGGAATTTCTTGACTAGCTGACGACCTGTTAGCTTCTCAAGAAGGACTGTGCTACATGGAGTTAGTTGGTTAGTTAGTTAGTTAATATCGCGGTACACAGGTTACGAACTGTTAGGCGTATTGGTGCTAGTTGGTTGTACAGATGAAGATGACGTCACTTCGAGTTCAGTTTATTAAGTTTAAGCTTGAGGAAAATCTGCCTGCCTGCTGAAATATTACACTAAGAAAACACATGGTGGCAGAGGTACCTCTTCACGCAATCTTAAACTGAACACTAGATGATCAGCTGTTAGCTTCATGCTTCCGTCGGTTTAAACCTCGGTAAACAACCTGAGACAGTAGATGTAATGCACAGCCTTCCTGCGGACTGTGGTTAAGACTGTAACCAGTTCCATACGTACCACGGAACACATGTAAGTAATTTCAGTGAAATGTTTATAAAGAGCTTCAATAAAAAGTTTGTTTACTAAGAAAAATGTGCGGTGTCTTTAAAAGTGAAGTACATCTGGTCGGCGAGATGAATTATAGCGCAGAAAAACGAACACGAATTAAACATCTCTGCTGCTTGTGTTCAACGTTTAATGCTCAAAGACTTTTACGATATATCATAATTAGTTAATTGCCGGTTTGTCCTACCTGGTCATTGAACCAAACAAATTACACCGTTAATTACACAGTGCTTCGAGTCCCAAGCTGCGGTTAGAATGGAATAGAATCACACAGCGACACGTGGAAAGAGACCAGTGGCGTGGTGACAGACGACTGTGGAGGAACAGCATAAATTTGTTAGTTTTGCAAGCCTTGGCTGTCTATTCCGTCTGATAAGGGTGTGATAGAAACTGAAGTAATGGCCTGAGACATTGTTAGCGAATTTTCATTTCTATATCATCAGAGAATTTTATAGTTTGGACTAAAAATTTGGTGGCATTTCAAGGCAGGGGATTAATTGACATGAACTTCTAAAACAGGTGATTGAAGGAAAGTTAGAGGGAAGGATAGAAATGACGGGAAGACGAGGGAGAAGACGTAAGCAGCTACTGGATGACCTTAAGGAAAAGAGAAGATACTGGAAATTGAAAGAGGAAGCACTAGATCGCACTGTGTGGAGAACTGCTTGGAAGGCTACGGCCTGTGTAAGACAGATACAGAATGAAGAGGCTACGGACCTGTCATAAGCAACACGACGGACCTGGTAAGCAGAACTATGAAAAGCTACGGACCTGTCGTAAGCAGACAACTAGAATGAAAAGGCTACGGACCTGTCGTAAGCAGACAACAGAATGAAGAGCTACGGACCTGTCGTAAGCAGACAACAATGAAAAGGCTACGGACCTGTTGTAAGCAGACAACAGAATGAAGAGGCTACGGACCTGTTGTAAGCAGACAACAGAATGAAGAGGCTACGGACTGTCGTAAGACAGACTACAGAATGAATAGGCTACGGACCTGTCGTAAGACAGACTACAGAATGTAGAGGCTACGGACCTGTCGTAAAACAGAGCAATGCAGAATGAAGAGGCTACGTGGAACCTGTCGTAAGACAGACTACAGAATGAAGAGGCTGACAGGGAACCGGCGTCGTAAGACAGACTACAGAATGAAGAGGCTACGGACCTGTCGTAAGACAGACTGCAGAATGAATGGTGTTGCTGAAGATTGAATTCTCCCGTCGTGCTACGCCGTGTATTTCGGTACACTTTACGAAGTTTGTGTTTGTCCCTGTCGCTCCAACGCGGAGCACAGGGGCCTCCTATCGGAGGTTTCTATGGTAATGTGCGTTGATATAGTGAGTGACCAGCCCACTGACCGCACAAGTTCGACTCAATCCTGATGTGACTGCCAGAACCATCTGGCAGGCAGTCAGGAGACTTGGGTGAGAAATGGCCGCTGAATTTTGCTTACGAAACATTTCTATTCATGCCCGTAAGGTTCTTTTACATGCCTGTAAACAAGAGTTGACAGCTTGCCATGTCAAGTGCCTGTAGACAAGATATGACAGCGTGCCATGTCAAGTGCCTGTAGACAAGAAATTACAGAGTGCCATGTCAAGTGTCTGTAGACAAGTTATGACAGCGTGCCATGTCAAGTGCCTGTAGACAAGAAATTACAGAGTGCTATGTCAAGTGTCTGTAGACAAGATATGACAGCGTGTCATGTCAAGTGCCTGTAGACTAGAAATTACAGAGTGCTATGTCAAGTGTCTGTATACAAGATATGACAGCGTGCCATGTCAAGTGCCTGTAGACAAGAAATTACAGAGTGCTATGTCAAGTGCCTGTAGACAAGATATGACAGCGTGCCATGTCAAGTGCCTGTAGACAAGAAATTACAGAGTGCTATGTCAAGTGCCTGTAGACAAGATATGACAGAGTGCCATGTCAAGTGCCTGTAGACAAGAAATTACAGAGTGCTATGTCAAGTGTCTGTATACAAGTGCAGCGTGCCAGAGTCAAGTGCTGTAGACAGAAGTCAGAGTGCATTGGTGTGAGAAATGCAGCGTGATTTTGCTTAAAAAGAATACATTTGTATGTCAATGCCGCGTATGAAGGTTCTTTCAATGCCTGTAACAAGAATTGACAGATTGCATGTCAAGTTCTGTAGACAAGATATGACAGCGTGCCATGTCAAGTGCCTGTAGACAAGAAATTACAGAGTGCATGTCAAGTGTCTGTAGACAAGATATGACAGCGTGCCATGTCAAGTGCCTGTAGACAAGAAATTACAGAGTGCTATGTCAAGTGTCTGTAGACAAGATATGACAGCGTGCCATGTCAAGTGCCTGTAGACAAGAAATTACAGAGTGCTATGTCAAGTGTCTGTATACAAGATATGACAGCGTGCCATGTCAAGTGCCTGTAGACAAGAAATTACAGAGTGCTATGTCAAGTGCCTGTAGACAAGAATTGAGGCATGTCAAGTTGCCATGTCATCAGTGCCTGTAGACAAGAATTACAGAGTGCCTATGTCAAGTGTCTGTAGACAATAGTTGACAGCGTGCCGTGTCAAGTGCCTGTAGACAAGGGTTGACAGCGTGACTTGTCAAGTGCCTGTAGACAAGAGTTGACAGCGTGCCAAGTATACATCCAAGTAAGAGTGATCTCAGCATGCAAGTGTATGTTACCTTACTTCCTGTACTCAGAGGACAACCTGTCTCAATATATTAGCATTTTGTCCACAACAAATTCCATTCAAGATAACCTGGGAGCGAATCCGAGCCACCGTAGTGAGAATTCGCCGAATAACCGCCTAAGTACGACAGGCCGGTTTCAAAGGGTCAGTGTATCTACTGCCGTGTTCTTGAAGAGGTTTGGCAGGGCTGGCCTGTCCACGGAATTTCCACGTGTCACTGGGATGACCTTGCAGATGGCGGCTTCTTCAAACGATTTGTTTATTCTTTTCCACACATTGTTGAGGTCAAGACGTCATGTCAGTTTACGTTACGGCTTTTATACTAAGCGCAGTGCCTTTTGTCTCTAAAGTGTTACACACAAGTTAACCTGAATTATGAACGTCTCATTGGAAAATAGGAGAAAATTTATTCATCGCCGTGAATAATCATCTTTTGTTTAAATCGGCTGTGTTGATAGAATTCGCTGGTCAGCACTTTGTGTATTTAGATCAGCATGCCAGTGGTAATCTAGAGGATTATATCAGTCATAGCCGATCCCAGTGGCCGCGCGGTCTAAGACGTGGGTCTTCGGCCGCTCGCTTACTGGGATTGTGGGTTCGAATCCCACCGGGGGGCATGGATGTTTGTGTTGTGTTGTAAAAAGACGGTTGTGGACCGTAAGTGACATGAAAAGGACGAAAAGATTAATACAGAACAAAAAGGGATCAAAGGGGAATCCCAGGAATTAGTAAAAAAAAAAAAAAAAAAAAAAAAAAATCCCACCGGGGGCATGGATGTTTGTGGTGTGTTGTAAAAAGACGGTTGTGGACCGTAAAGTGACATGAAAAGGACGAAAAAGGATTAATACAGAACAAAAAGGGATCAAAGGGGAAAACCCAGGAATTAGTAAAAAAAAAAAAAAAAAAAACCCGCCGGGGGCATGGATATCTGTCTTTTTGTGAGTGTTGTGTGTTGACAGGTAGAGGTCTCTGCGTCGGGCTGATCACTCGTCCAGAGGAGTCCTACCTATTGTGATATTTCAGAATGTGATTATGAAGCCTCGATAATGAGGAGGCCCTGACCCCACTAGGGGCTGTTGCGCCATTGGAAAAAAAACGTATCAATCCTATATTTGTTTACAATGTCATTTTCGAAATATTTTTTTTTGTACTCGGACTATATCAGGGAAATTATTTATATAAGACATGTGAGATTACAGCTGGTTATATATTTGTGTTTGCGTGTGCAATATTATGTTTGGGCATAGTTTAAAGTTGTCTAAGGTGAACTGTGATGTCTACTCATTGATTGATTGATTGATTGTTCATTCTTTAGTCTCGACTGCTAAGGAACACTTTTCCGGTTATATCCTGTCAATACTTAGATTTCATAATTACATCAACTTATAAATCGTGTTTGTATAAACTAATATATGTTTATTTTAGCATATAAACAAAGCCAAAAGCTTCTTTTACTGCAATTTGACGCTGTACCTGCTGAATTCAGGGTTACAATCAAACACACACACAAATCAAACCAAAACAATTTAAATATTTGTCCCTCCATATTTGGGCCAATTCTGGCTGTCCTATACATCCTCAAAGCACCTTCCAGAACATATATTTATCTCCTGACGATGGCCACGATTTGTGAAGATGTAGCACAGGTTGCTATAATTATCTCATTCAGTCGATGACCTTGCCAATGACCCCCGAATCAGGCTCACTTCCTGAACACTAATCCACTGCATTGCCACACGAGCAGGTAGATTCCGTGTTACAGAGGTTATTTTTGTCGACAAACTGAACTTGCGGCCTGGCTACAGTTTTGAGGTTAAGGTCGTGTTGAATGCGTCACGTTTATAACGAGGCACGTGACCGTGCGGCGTGTATAGGCAGGCACGCTGAGCGGTACTGGCCAGGGCGTTATGTTTCGTTATGTAGGTTAGTTAACGATACTGGCAGTGACTTAGACTGAATGGCGTGCAGATGTAAGGTGATTCGTGAAAGGAAGGGATTTGCAAAGAGGCGGTCGTGACACAACCGGAAATTTGAGTATACGGACTGAGGAAAACCAGAGAAATACCTCAGACAGACGTGTCGCAAGGTGTTTCGTGTTTGGTGGACAAAGTGTCACTGGACGTTTTTGAAGGATGTAATTCCGTTGGCTGTTTGTAACAGAAATTAAGTAAAAATCTGTCTAAACACAACTACATGTTTCGACTGTCAGTCTGATTATTACATAACGTTCGTGACAGAGCACTGAATGACCAGGGAAAGTTGGTAGAATTCTACTGAGACGGCACGTACCGAAGTGCTTGGATGAAAACCTGTAAGGTAAAGGTAAAGGTCTCCCTAGATCAGGCCATGAAGGCACAGAGGGGGAGTAGAGGTATAGCTATACTCTTTCTTTAACCCTGGCACTAAATGGGATTTGGTGGTCAACTCCACGCCCCGACCGTTTTACCCCCGGTAATGACCCGGTACCCATTGTACAGGAGGCTGGATAGGCCCCAGGGCCGGTCTGGACGGGTGCTGAAAATTTCGCCCCCACTGGGATTCGATCCCCGGACCGTCCAGCCCTTAGCGAGTCGCTATACCGACTGTCCCAATGATGGTTTGTCAAATGGACTGGCCCGGGATCGAAGCCGCGCCTTGGCAATGACAGCCAACAACCAACAGTGTGAGCGTTTCGGATCTCGCCGTGTTTATGTCAATTCACTGCGCCGTATTAGGCGGTTCATTCACCTGGCGGGGATCATGGAGAAGTGAGAGTCACGCAGGTGAATGCGTTTGTTTAATGACGGAGCAGGATTAGGTTCCGAAGGGTCGTCCATTAAGTGCCTTTATTTAAAGTAAGCAGGTGCAAGGTAAAGTTTTGCTTGGGCTTCATTGTTCTAAAGAGCCGTAACTAGCTGATTTTGCGCCCTGGGAAGATTGCTGTAAAAATGTGCCTCGCTGTAATTTATTTTGGTAAGAAGGTGAGTAGTGCAATAGACAGAACTAGTGATCGTACCATTTTGTTTTCAGCCATAGGATATTGCTTGCAATAGTACTGGCATATTGCACACATTTTTTTCTGCGCCCCCCAGCTTTGGGCGCCTTGGTGAAACGCCTCTGTTATCTTACATTTTGACTACTCTGTTAGCCACTACGCCGTGAGGACGCGCTCGAGGTGGAGATCTAGCTCCGCTCATTCATAACCTGAGCACTACGTAAAGGTAAATTCTCCCTATAACAGGCCACGAAGGCCCATAGGGGGAGTAGAGGTATAGCTCTACTCTTTCCTTAACCTCTGCTCTAGATGGAGGTGGGTGGTCAACTCCACGTCCCGGCCGCTTTATCCCCGGGAAAGAGACCCGGTACCCATTGTACAGGAGGCTGGGTGCGCCCCAGGGCCGGTCTGGACGGGTGCTGAAAATCTCGTCTTCACCGGGATTCAATCCCCGGACCGTCCAGCCCGTAGCGAGTCGTTATACCGACTGAGCTATCCCGCCCTGAGCACTAGATGGAGATGAAATGTTAGATTCATGCTCAGGCTGCTTTACACCCCGAGGAAGGAATCTCTGGTACATGTAGACACTGTTGGGTGGGTCCTGCATTTGACCTTGACGCTGTGGACAAAAGAACAAGATTGCTAGTTCGACCACCTTCTAGCCAATTATAGTGCTGTCTCTAACCTCCCTTCTAAATCAAGAATAAGTACCAAAAATAGCCGACAGACCATCAGTAAAAGCACAACTCAGCGGTGCAGGCCAAGAAGATTCTTCTTGGACGGCTTGACCCTTGAGGATGGTACCGATAGGTTCTCGCGAAACGTCGGTACGGAATTACCTCTCTACGCTGCGTAAAATCCCAGAAGAGCGCAGCTCTGATCCCGATGTGTGGACTTATGTATGTAGATATCGATGTGTGGACTTATGTATGTAGATATCGATGTGTGGACTTAAGTATGTAGATATCGATGTGTGGACTTACGTATGTAGATATCGATGTGTGGACTTATGTATGTAGATATCGATGTGTGGACTTATGTATGTAGATATCGATGTGTGGACTTATTATGTAGATATCGATGTATGGACTTATGTTGTAGATATCGATGTGTGGACTTACGTATGTAGATATCGATGTGTGGACTTATGTATGTAGATATCGATGTGTGGACTTATGTTGTAGATATCGATGTGTGGACTTATGTATGTAGATATCGATGTGTGGACTTATGTATGTAGATATCGATTACAAAACAATCACTGCATTCCACACCTACCTTGCTGTGTATAGGATATAAGGGTAAAGGTAAAGATGTCCCTTTGCACGCCGTAAAGGCGTATAGGGGAATCGAAGTATAGCTGCACTCATTATTAACCTCGACACTAGGTGGAGGGTAGGCCGGGTTAGCTCAGTCGGTATAGCGACTCGCTACGGGCTGGACTGTCCGGGGATCGAATCCCGGTGGGGGCGAGATTTTTCGCAGCCGTCCAGACTGGCCCTGGGGCCCACCCAGCCTCCTGTACAATGGGTACCGGTTCTCTTTCCCGGGGGTAAAACGGCCGGTGCGGGGCGTTGACCACCCACCCCCATCTAGTGCCGAGGTTAAAGAAAGAGTACAGCTATACCTCTACTCCCCCTCTGGGCCTTCATGGCCTGTTCTAGGTTGAACTTTTCTAACTTTTACTAGGTGGAGGTGATTGGTCAACTTCAAGCTCCGGTTGCTGTAGCCACAGGAAGTGAACCCTCGATACTAATGGTTAGGTAGCTGGGTGGGACGCACAGCCGATCTGCGTGTTTTGGAGAAGAGAAACATCTCTTGCCTATAGTGGCATGTAGATAGCTTGTGATTTGACGAAATGTGGGTTGAATACACGTTGCTGTAATATGACCGTGTCAGTCGGTTCGTGATTTAGCAAGAAGCGACAAGCCGCTAATTACATCGCGAGTGCTCCGACCCCCACATCAACATCTCTGCATTCTGCGAACTCGACAAAGCACGCACAATACGTAATTATATGTAGAAGCTAAAATTCTCAAAAGTAACAATTTTCGTACTTATTTTTCCGTGTATAAGTCGGTGACACGGACTGGAATGCAGACGCATCATTAGAAGCATACCTGCGTTATATCATTAGAAGCATACCTGCTTATATCATTAGAAGCATACCTGCGTTATAATACGTTTTAGTCACATCGCGGTTTCAATTACAGCGCGTGAATTGAGTTGACTTAGTGACGAGAATGGGTTGCAGGCACTGAGTGGCCGTTTGTGGTCTGACTTACGACAGGTTGTCAGGCACTGAGTGGCCGTATTGTGGTCTGGCTTACGACAGGTTGTCAGGCACTGAGTGGCCGTATTGTGGTCTGGCTTACGACAGGTTGTCAGGCACTGAGTGGCCGTATTGTGGTCTGGCTTACGACAGGTTGTCAGGCACTGAGGCGTGTTGTGGTCTGGCTTACGATAGGTTGTCAGGCACGAGTGGCCTGTGTGTCTGGCTTACGACAGGTTGTCAGGCACTGAGTGGCCGTATTGTGGTCTGGCTTAACGACAGGTTGTCAGGCACTGAGTGGCCGTGTTGTGGTCTGGCTTAAGACAGGTTGTCAGGCACTGAGTGGCCGTGTTGTGTCTGGCTTACGACAGGTTGTCAGCACGAGTGGCCGTGTTGTGGTCTGGCTTACGACAGGTTGTCAGGCACTGAGTGGCCGTGTTGTGGTCTGGCTTACGACAGGTTGTCAGGCACTGAGTGGCCGTGTTGTGGTCTGGCTTACGACAGGTTGTCAGGCACTGAGTGGCCGTGTTGTGGTCTGGCTTACGACAGGTTGTCAGGCACTGAGTGGCCGTGTTGTGGTCTGGCTTACGACAGGTTGTCAGGCACTGAGTGGCCGTATTGTGGTCTGGACTTACGACAGGTTGTACACAGTGCCGATTGGTGCGAAGTGAGGGACTGAGTGCCGTGTTGTGGGCTGGCTTAAGACAGGTTGTCAGGCACTGAGTGGCCGTGTTGTGGTCTGGCTTACGACAGGTTGTCAGGCACTGAGTGGCCGTGTTGTGGTCTGGCTTACGACAGGTTGTCAGGCACTGAGTGGCCCGGTGTTGGTGGTCTGGCTTACGACAGGTTGTCAGGCACTGAGTGGCCGTGTTGTGGTCTGGCTTACCGACAGCGCGCAGTCTGACAGTGGTACCAAATGTGACCAAGTTGTGTACTGCTTGTAGATATGTAAATTAATTCTATCCTGAGGATGGAGGCAGTATGTGTTCCGCAAATGTGTACGTACCTATTAAACTACAGTGTGTACCAACGAACAAGACCACACACAGTGTGCACATACAGCACATGCTGCGGTACCATCAAATGGCCATCGGGTTTTTTACATGCGTTATTATTATTATTATTATTATTATTATTATTATTATTGTGGACCTGCGACAGCTCAGTAGGTATAGCGACTCGCTACAGGCTGGACGGTCCGGGCATCAAATCTCGGTGGGGGCGAGATTTTCCGCACCCGTCCAGACCGTCCCTGGGGCCTACCCAGCCTCCTGTACAATGGGTACCGGGTCGTTGCCGGGGTTACAGCGGCCGGGGCTGGAGTTGACCACCCACCCTCGTCTAGCGCCGAGGTTAAAGAAAGAGTACAGCTATACCTCTACTCTCCCTCTGGGCCTTCATGGCCCCTTTTAGGAAGAAATTTATTTTTTTTTTCCAATGGCCCGACAGCCCCTACGGGGCCTAGGCCGCCTCATTTTTCGACGCTTCACGATCACACTCAGACACACCACACTCGGTAGGACTCCTCTGGACGAGTGATCAGCCCGTCGCAGAGATCTCTACCTGACATCACACAACACTCACAAGATACAGACTTCCATGCCCTAGGCGGGATTCGAACCCGCAATCCCAGCAAGCGAGCGGCCGTAGACCCACGCCTTAGACCGCGCGGCCACTGCGATCAGCACAGCATTATGTAGGTAGCCTATTTATCATACATAAACAGTCCAAGACTCTTGAAGATGGGACCGATATGTTGTCCCGAAACGTCGGCAAATAACTACCAATCGCCGCCGTGTAACATCGCAAAAGAGCGAAAATCTCGGTCTTTGAGTCTGTCGTGTGATTCTGAGAATGAGTAGCGGTTACCCATTTAAGAACAGCAGTCACTTGGTCTTTGCAGTGTGGATGCTGTGTTTACTGTGAGATAATAAATTAATTTTAATTGCAGTTTAGAACACGCCCGTGCCTCCAGTGTTAGGTCCACCCGCGCTGTGTCGACGGCGCTGGTCAGCGGGAACTTCTGCTGGCCATCGGATACATCGTAATTAGCTACAGAGTAATGTCATTGCTAGAAGGATGCATTACCGTTAAACAGCCAATTAGTTGTGATAGGAAATAGAACACTGCAGAGCGGGGGGGGGGGGGGGGGGGGGCTTGTTTGGAGGGGCGCCTGCGATTTGATGAGGCAATTACAGGCAGCAGCCTGCGGCCTGATAAATATGCCTGCGCAGGCAAGTAATTAAACACGGAGCCGAGTTGGCTTGCGCGCGCTCTGATGGCCGCTGTACATGCAGACTGACTGAGACAGTCTGTGATGGTTCTTCGAAACGTCGCTTATTTTGTCAAGACAAGGAATTTGTTAGCGTCAAATGTGTTTAGGATCGGTAATAACTGCATATAATACTACCCATTGGACCCTACTCCTATATAAACACATGTTCCTTACCTCCTGGCATCGTTTTTACCTAAGACCCTGAAGATGGGACAAACAAGTAATCCCGAAACGTTGATTATACACCAAAAATTGACGCCGGGCAGCAACCCCAAAAAATGTTAAGCAGCTGCATATTTCTTATGTATTATATCATAATAGTGAATTTTATTTTCAATGGCTCGATAGCCCCTTGGGGGCCTAGGCCGCCTCATTATCAAGGCTTCACGATCACACTCAGACACACCCACACTCGGTAGGACTCCTCTGGACGAGTGATCAGCTCGTCGCAGAGACCATAATAGTGAATAGCTCTTTTAACAATGTGTTTCATGCAACTAATTCAATAGGATACTTTCCAAAGGACTGTGATATGAAGTACAGCTTAATTGAAAAAGAAGGTAACAGTTTCTCATGTTTATATTGAAGTAGACTGAGGAGTTACTCCACAGTGACGTCATATATATACCTCTTAGAAAAACCCTTGAAGTTATTATAATTAATGCGGGACAATATTAGTACTTTAACAGTTGATACATATCACGTTATGTTAGATCACTGGGCTATTATAAGCATGTGAAAATGTTGTCTTCTTTCTGAAATACCCTGTACTTGTAACACGTATTAAATAAAATTAATAAAAAGTTAAAACAGCTTAAGTTTCCCCTGTACGAAGATGCAGGAATCAAAGAGGGTGGAGGTATAGCGCCACTCATTCTTAACCTTAACATTAGATGGAGGTAAGCAGTTAGCTGCAGGCCCCGGCCGCTTTAACGCCGGCAAAGATACCTTGTACGCATTGGTTCAGAGGCTGGGTGGGCCCCGGAGTCAGTCTTCACGATTCGGAGAGGGAAAAATATTTGCCTCTGTCGAGAATCGAACACCGTACAGTCGAGTTCGTAACTTAGTAGCTTAGTTACATTGTCATATATGTAACATTTTGTTTAAATAAATAAAGACTTAATGTACAATAAATAGGATTATAGAAAAACTTTATGGTTCAATAAAATGCAGAGAAACTGTCAGCTTCTGAAGTGGAGTTACTTCATCAGACACAAATAGGCTTCACTCTGAAACTAACTGCAGAAATGCATTGTTAAGGCAGATGGTGCATTTGGTAACCACTGTGCTGTGAACAGAAGTGGCTCAGCATCTGCACCACAAATAGTGACACGAGAAATACAGACACATCAGGGGACGGTGTTAGGTGTGCTGACACGGGGTACGGAATTAGGCCGCTATTTATTTTCTCTGAACGTAACAAATTTTATGTTTGCCGAAACGTCGGTAAATATTCATTCCTGTACGGGAGCTAATCCGGAAAGCCAAATCCGCGCAATTCAATGGACATTAATTTGACGTTTCATAGTACCTAGCTTGGTAGGCCGAAGACATCACAGTGGCTATTTTATACAGTAAGGGGTTTGAGGGCTAAAGGTACGGTGGAGGGTTTTTGTGATTTTCTGCTAAGGTGCCTAAACACCAATATTTGAAAACGACACTAGGTGTACATCACACAGTTGTCGAGCGATATGGCAAAAGCTGTAACGCTTCTGTCTTGTATTTTAGATGTCCCAGGTTCGAATCAAGGCCAGAAAGCCAATTCTCTTGTCGGAGTCTTTGCGTGGGTTTGCCTTGCCAGTCTAGACGAATGCTGCAATGGCGCCTTAACCCTTTAAAGACTAAGATTAAACTTGTTTATATATAAAGACTCAGTTCGTACCGCGCAGTAAACACTCCGTCTCAGTTATACAAAGCAGTCACTTAATGCTGTACAGTGAAATAATCGCTGTTTGTTCTGAGATCCACACAAAAACAAATACACTATATTATATAAAACCAGTCTCGTACCGCGCAGTAAACACACTCCGTCTAGTTATACAAACCAGTCAGTTAATGCTGTACAGTGAAATAATCGCTGTTTGTTCTGAGATCCACACAAAACACATAAATACAGTCCGTACCGCGCAGTAAACACACTCCGTCTCAGTTATACAAACCAGTCAGTTAATGCTGTACAGTGAAATAATCGCTGTTTGTTCTGAGATCCACACAAAACACATAAATACAGTCCGTACCGCGCAGTAAACACACTCCGTCTCAGTTATACAAACCAGTCAGTTAATGCTGTACAGTGAAATAATCGCTGTTTGTTTGAATCCACACAACACATAAATACAGTCCGTACCGCCAGTAAACACACTCCGTCTCAGTTATACAAACCATCGTAAGCTGTACAGTGAAATAATCGCTGTTTGTTCTGAGATCCACCAAAACACATAAATACACTGTGTGGGCAGAACGTGGAATTTGTGAATGTTAACCCTGGTGGTCTATATAGTAACCAGTGGGCTTTAAAAGGTTAAGTAGGCCACAAACTCCCCCCCCCCCTCCCGCTGTCCAAGTTAAACGAAAGCCATCATCCCCTCTTATCATTCGATTCGATGTAACTACCGTAGTCGATACAGCGTCGTTAGATAAGTTAAGATTCGTCCATCCATCACGAAGTTAGACAGTAGGAGGGCACTCCTGCAGTGATGCAGTCTGAGAACTTCATCTTCACGCAGCATCTTAATGCAAATCAATGACTCGGTCGTGCGATCCTCATTGAGATAGGGACAGCATTTGATGAGCGGCCTGTTGCAGCTGGCAACTCGGACAATGCACATTGTCTCTAAGGGGGGGACAACTTGGATGGCTGCCTACAGATTTACCATGTATAGAGGTCGACAGGTCAACGTGCTGGGTATAACAAAAGGTTGGCTTGAACCCAGATACGGTCAGCAAACTCATGCCGTCATTTAGTTCGCGATAGTTTTGCTTGTGCAGCTATGTCAAACTGCGGCCAACACCTCAACGTCTGCTTGTAATGACAACAGAACTGAAAATATGTGACAGTAAATTTATGCGGTACTTGTGTGTGTGTTTATGTGAGCCCTGATTGGGGACACAGTGTCAGTTTATGTGAGCCCTGATTGGGGACACAGTGTCAGTTTATGTGAGCCCTGATTGGGGACACAGTGTCAGTTTATGTGAGCCCTGATTGGGGACACAGTGTCAGTTTATGTGAGCCCTGATTGGGGACACAGTGCCAGTTTATGTGAGCCCTGATTGGGGACACAGTGTCAGTTTATGTGAGCCCTGATTGGGGACACAGTGTCAGTTTATGTGGGCCCTGATTGGGGATACAGTGTCAGTTTATGTGAGCCCTGATTGGGGACACAGTGTCAGTTTATGTGAGCCCTGATTGGGGACACAGTGTCAGTTTATGTGAGCCCTGATTGGGGACACAGTGTCAGTTTATGTGAGCCCTGATTGGGGACACAGTGTCAGTTTATGTGAGCCCTGATTGGGGACACAGTGTCAGATTATGTGAGCCCTGATTGGGGACACAGTGTCAGGGATTTGTTGAAACACATTATTAATTACAGCTAACAACAGTCGGAACATTGGCGGTGTCTATATTTTGCCCGCAGAGCGAGTTCTTACTTAACGTGTCACGTGACAATAATGGCCATGAAATATTTTTGCGAGATTTGAGATTACCACAGCTTTGACGTTGAAGATTCAGGTCTTGTGGTATGTGACGTTAAAGATTCCGACGTTTCGAAGTAGAGTACCGCCTTCATCTTCTAGGATTAAGGAGTCATCGTGGAAAAATGAAATAAAATAAGCCTATCATTGTTATAATTTCATAATTCTGGTTGTCAACGTGCTCTCAAATAATTTAGGATTATGTTTTTGGCGTTTGTTAGAATATTGTTTCAGTGACGTTATCTCTGTCGTTACAGGTGTCGCCGTTTCGGCCCGCGACTCGTCCTGTCCCCGCATCTGCCCACAGTCCACTGCGCCGGGCAGTGGCGAACCCGTGTGTGGCTCGGATGGTGTCATCTACCCCAGTCTGTGTGAACTGCGGAAGAAGACTTGTGGAAAAGGTTAGCAATGAATCCACTGTAAGAGCGATGTTGAATAATGGTTAGCATTAAATCGATTGGAAGAGAAATATTCAATAATGAAGGTTAGCATTAAATCTATTGTAAGAGAGATGTTCAATAATTGTTAGCATTAAATCCATTGGAAGAAAGATGTTCAATAATGGTTAGCATTAAATCCATTGGCAGAGAGATGTTCAATAATGGTTAGCATTAAATCCATTGGAAGAGAGATGTTCAATAATGGTTAGCATTAAATCCAATGGAAGAGAAATATTCAATAATGAAGGTTAGATTAAATCTATTGTAAGAGAGATGTTCAATAATTGTTAGCATTAAATCCATTGGAAGAAAGATGTTCAATAATGGTTAGCATTAAATCCATTGGAAGAAAGATGTTCAATAATGGTTAGCATTAAATCCATTGGAAGAAAGATGTTCAATAATGGTTAGCATTAAATCCATTGGAAGAAAGATGTTCAATAATGGTTAGCATTAAATCCATTGGAAGAAAGATGTTCAATAATGGTTAGCATTAAATCCATTGGAAGAAAGATGTTCAATAATGGTTAGCATTAAATCCATTGGCAGAGAGATGTTCAATAATGGTTTGCTTTAAATCCATTGGAAGAGAGATGTTCAATAATTGTTAGCATTAAATCCATTGGAAGAAAGATGTTCAATAATGGTTAGCATTAAATCCATTGGCAGAGAGATGTTCAATAATGGTTTGAATTAAATCCCCTGTAAGAGAGATGTTCAATAATGGTTAGCATTATATCCACCGTGATAAAGATGTTCAAAAAGAAAGGTTACCTCGCTTGTAAGTTCTGCATTAATTTTGCATTTTATTCTCTCACTTCATACATCTAGCCTTTTGTTTGCGCCCGTAAAGCAACACTTAATTAGGTTGCGGCATGCACAGTGACGAGTAAGTAGAAATGGCTATTCGTGAACAGGTGCCAATTCAAGAGCCCGATTTCTACCGCTACTGAATTTTTATCTTCTTGCCAAGATTGAAAAAATGCGTCAGTGTATTCCGAGATTATGTTTGAAAAATTATGATACGTGGAATATGTGAGCTACGTTTAATGTTGTAACGACATCGCCTTTGATTTAATGACCTCGCAGTTTTGCAGTGCCTTGTTTCCTTAACACTGCAGCCTTGAATGGTTCGACTGTGTCAACCCCTAATGCAAGAGAAGTAAGTTGCATTGGTGCAATAATAATTGGCAGGGGTGAACCGAATTTCTGGGACAGAAATGGCCCCGGTCTTACACATAGGTACAGACGTTTCGTAGGGACTTCCTCCATAACTGTTCAGTCTTGAAGTCAGAGACAGCGAACTCCTGCTTAACACTAGTGTCTGCCTACCAGACTATACGGCATTACATTCTGTAAGTCAGTAATCTTGACAATTAGTCTGTTGTAAGGGGAAGAATGAAATATGTTATGAAATTTATCATCAAGACACACGTAATTCGTTCAGCTATTATCATCACGACTGGTGATAATGACACAGGCTAAGTCGGATTGTTTTAAATATTTCTTTAGGAGGTCATCAGGGGAATTGAACTGCTGACCTTGACCTCACTGTTAGAGGAATCCTGCCGTTTGTGCGTGTCATTCTTTACACTACATTACCTTAAGTATGGCCTTACCGGAGTAACATGTTTGCTTACTATGTTATTTTAAATGGATCATAGAGTACAAATTTATGTAATGTTATGTTTCCTAGAAGGGTGTTGGTGCGTTAGGAGGCTGGTTCCTCACGCACCAATACAGAAGAGGAGCACCAATGTCTTGCACAGAAATGTTTGGATAAGGAAAACTGATATGAGTCTTTCATATATCTTATTTTGTTTTGTAATGTGTGACGTTGCCGATCGCAGTGGCCGTGCGGTCTAAGGCGTCGGTCTGCGGCCGCTCGCTTACTAGGATCGTGGGTTCGAATCCCGTCGGGGGCATGGATGTCTGTCTGTTGTGAGTGTTGTGTGTTGTCAGGTAGAGGTCTCTGCGACGAGCTGGTCCCTCGTCCAGAGGAGTCCTACCGACTGTGGTGTGTCTCAAATGTGTGTGATCATGAAACCTCGACGAAACGAGGAGGCCCAGGCCTATATAGGGCTGTCGAGCCATACAAAAAAAAAAAAAAAAAAAAAAAGTTACGTTACGTTACGTTACGTATCCACGGTTCAGATTTAAAAACAACTATTTATCTTTCTTGTGACACATTGTGGCCGTGTTTGTACTTGTTAGTATAACATATTTATTGAGTTACGTTTGAGGTTTAGGCCTGTAAACATTTAGGACCTCACGCGAAGTGTCAGTTATTTATGTCAGATTTGAACTAAACGTTTGAGAAAATCTCCGGTATCAAATTTCGTGAGAATCCGTCAATCGGTTCAGGAATTCTTACATGCTAAGCGACGTACGAACAGCCTTATACTCTGAAAAGTTACTAATACTGTATGTAGACGTTTCTTTATAGTCGCAAAACAATCACTGCGACATGTTTCAGATCAGTTCAAGTCGTCTTCAGACTGTACACAATCAGGCTTCACCTGAGCCGAAACATGTAGCTGTAATTGTGTAATGATATATAGTTGTGTTTAAAGGTTGTTTATTAGTAACTTTGCATATGAAACGCAACGCGGTAAACCACATCACTTTTATACAGGGCATACACAAAAGAATGGTGCGGTTTTAATAGTGAACACTATTAAAACCGCACCATTCTTTTGTATATGCCCTGTATTATGAAGTTTAAAAGTTGCAAAAATGGATATATATATATATATATATATATATATCCATTTTTGCAACTTTTGACAGAGAACGCTGCACCATTTGACTAGGCTACTGCATATGTTTCTCTTTCTATTTACTCTGTAGTTACATCTGCTGTTGCTGCTTCACTGTTTGCAGGAGTGCGACTGTCGTCAGATCCTGCACTGTGCTTGAGATCGTCTGGGTCACGTTGTGAACATCGCTGTGGGAAGGACAGGGATCCTGTGTGTGGCACGGACGGCAGGACGTACCTGAACAGGTGCATGCTGCAGGTTGAGATTTGCAGGTACGTTAATGCCTGACTGAACAGGTGATTGGTGCAGGTTAGGATTTGCAGGTACGTTAATACCTGCCTGAACAGGTGATTGGTGCAGGTTGAGATTTGCAGGTACGTTAATACCTGCCTGAACAGGTGATTGGTGCAGGTTGAGATTTGCAGGTACGTTAATGCCTGACTGAACAGGTGATTGGTGCAGGTTGAGATTTGCAGGTACGTTAATGCCTGACTGAACAGGTGATTGGTGCAGGTTGGGATTTGCAGGTACGTTAATACCTGCCTGAACAGGTGATTGGTGCAGGTTGAGATTTGCAGGTACGTTAATGCCTGACTGAACAGGTGATTGGTGCAGGTTGAGATTTGCAGGTACGTTAATACCTGCCTGAACAGGTTATTGGTGCAGGTTGAGATTTGCAGGTACGTTAATACCTGCCTGAACAGGTGATTGGTGCAGGTTGAGATTTGCAGGTACGTTAATACCTGCCTGAACAGGTGATTGGTGCAGGTTGGGATTTGCAGGTACGTTAATACCTGCCTGAACAGGTGATTGGTGCAGGTTGAGATTTGCAGGTACGTTAATACCTGCCTGAACAGGTGGTTGGTGCAGGTTGAGATTTGCAGGTACGTTAATACCTGCCTGAACAGGTGATTGGTGCAGGTTGAGATTTGCAGGTACGTTAATACCTGCCTGAACAGGTGATTGGTGCAGGTTGAGATTTGCAGGTACGTTAATACCTGCCTGAACAGGTGATTGGTGCAGGTTGAGATTTGCAGGTACGTTAATACCTGCCTGAACAGGTGATTGGTGCAGGTTGGGATTTGCAGGTACGTTAATACCTGACTGAACAGGTGGTTGGTGCAGGTTGAGATTTGCAGGTACGTTAATACCTGCCTGAACAGGTGATTGGTGCAGGTTGAGATTTGCAGGTACGTTAATACCTGCCTGAACAGGTGATTGGTGCAGGTGATTGTGGAATTACATGAAAGTGAACGGTGAATTCTTTATAAAGTTGGGATTGTGTAATCTTTGTTGTCAGAGTCGGAATTCAGCTGTCCCATCTAGGGTCCTGTAACAACATATCAGCACACCGAGAGAATTGCCCTGTGTCATGTGACCAGGCCCCCGTGGATGGACCTATCTGTGGCTCTGATGGCAATGTCTACAAGAACACATGTCAGATGAAACTGCTGACGTGTGGGTGAGTGACGTCATTGCTCGGCCCACCAACGCAGGTTACTGGGCTCTGAGTGTTTTGTGTTCTACCTGCTAATTCACCTGCATAGCAAAAAGTTTAAGTGTTAAAATTTAGTAAATGTGTACAAAGCATTGTCTTTTTTATTACTTCTGTACGAATGACAATACGTTGTGTTTTATAGATGTCAGTTGGACGAAAACACCGTCAGACACAAATACAAATTTATTGTAAAACTGTGTTTTGTTTACAACACGCTACACGTTTCGGTCCGCAAGGGCAAAAACCTTTTTGTCTTCTCTTTATATATTTTATATTTGTATAACGCCAGATTATGGCAATTTTGGATCGAAGCACGTGGCGTGTTTAAACAGGGCATTTTTTGCTGTAAGCTTGTAGTCGTGTTTGACGGAATTTTCACTTAACTGATATCTCTGTTAGTACATTTGTTCTTGAGTTCGTGAATCTCCCCTACATAAGCCGTTATGATTTTTTCTCCAACCATCTGGTTGTTGTGCATAACATCCACGACATAGAACAGGCATTTGTGTTATGTAGCATGTATAAAATAGAAATTGGTGTTTAAAATTGTTGTTAAAGAGAGTGGATGATAACACTAATGAATACCTTCAAAGAATAACTTGAAGTGTCCCGCGTTTATACACATAGGTGCGAAGTTTCCCGCTAGATGGTAGCGCAGTAGTGAACTTTCAAAATGGAGTCTGTGAGCGACTTGCGTTGTAAACAGAGAGCAGTAATTAAGTTTCTTTTGGCAGAAAACAAATCGAGCGAATCAATCACAAATATTCACAGGCGCTTAACAAACGTAGTAATCATTTCAGGATGTCAAAACTGCGCTGCAGCAAAGAAAATAACGACAAGATCTTTGAAATGTAGGGCAGCCCTATCCCAGTGTTGCCGCGAAACGAGTTGTGCTTTAAAGAGAATGAATTGTAGTGAGCGAAATTTCGATGAATGTTGCGCGGTCTTGCAGTGACACTCTACTCGCTGGCAGCTCGCGGAATCTGCAATGGCCAGACTCCGGGGTATTTCAGTTAATTATTATATGACAAAATGTTCAGTTCTTCGTTTTCCACTATTTGTTGCGACCTCGAGGAATGTGAGGAAGTTAAAGAAGGTACAGTTAAAGGTAAAGCAATCTCTGTACAAGCCCGGACAGGCACTTAGGGTTGAGGCTTCCAGAATTCTAGACAATCGGTACATGAAAGTGGCAAGGTTGTCAGCTCTACGCACCGGCCGCCTTTACCCGCCCAGGAAATACATCTGGTACCCATTTACATTAGAGGCTGAGTGGACCCCAAGCCCATAGTGGTTAAGGTTAAGTCAATGACCCCATCGGGAATCGAACCCGCGGCCTTCCAGCTTGTAGCTCATTGCCTCAGCCAACTGCGCCAACGTGTACCCCAGGTTAAAGAAGGACTTACTGTAATATCCAATAAAGTGTAAAATTCATATTAATAAATTTGCAAGATGTGGGGTACTTAATTGTGTGCTGAATGTAGAGGTTAATAAGTTTATAAACACAATGCCAGTCTTGTATATATTGCAGCAATTATCCGTTTAAAGACAGTTTAGCCTCAATTATATATACAGACCCAGCTTGTACTGCGCAGTAAACACACTCCGTCTCAGTTATACAAACAAATCAGTTAATGCTGTACAGTGAAATAATCGCTGTTTGTTCTGAGATCCACACAAAACACATAAATACAGTCCGTACCGCGCAGTAAACACACTCCGTCTCAGTTATACAAACCAGCCAGTTAATGCTGTACAGTGAAATAATGGCTGTTTGTTCTGAGATCCACACAAAACACATAAATGCAGTCCGTACCGCGCAGTAAGCACACTCCATCTCAGTTATACAAACCAGTCAGTTAATGCTGTACAGTGAAATAATCGCTGTTTGTTCTGAGATCCACACAAAACACATAAATACAGTCCGTACCGCGCAGTAAACACACTCCGTCTCAGTTATACAAACCAGCCAGTTAATGTTGTACAGTGAAATAATCGCTGTTTGTTCTGAGATCCACACAAAACACATAAATACAGTCCGTACCGCGCAGTAAACACACTCCGTCTCAGTTATACAAACCAGTCAGTTAATGCTGTACAGTGAAATAATCGCTGTTTGTTCTGAGATCCACACAAAACACAAATACAGTCCGTACCGCGCAGTAAACACACTCCGTCTCAGTTATACAAACCAGTCAGTTAATGGTGTACAGTGAAATAATCGCTGTTTGTTCTGAGATCCACACAAAACACATAAATACAGTCCGTACCGCGCAGTAAACACACTCCGTCTCAGTTATACAAACCAGTCAGTTAATGTTGTACAGTGAAATAATCGCTGTTTGTTCTGAGATCCACACAAAACACATAAATGCAGTCCGTACCGCGCAGTAAACACACTCCGTCTCAGTTATACAAACCAGCCAGTTAATGCTGTACAGTGAAATAATGGCTGTTTGTTCTGAGATCCACACAAAACACATAAATACAGTCCGTACCGCGCAGTAAACACACTCCGTCTCAGTTATACAAACCAGTCAGTTAATGCTGTACAGTGAAATAATCGCTGTTTGTTCTGAGATCCACACAAAACACATAAATACAGTCCGTACTGCGCAGTAAACACACTCCGTCTCAGTTATACAAACCAGCCACTTAATGTTGTACAGTGAAATAATCGCTGTTTGTTCTGAGATCCACACAAAACACATAAATACAGTCCGTACCGCGCAGTAAACACACTCCGTCTCAGTTATACAAACCAGTCAGTTAATGCTGTACAGTGAAATAATCGCTGTTTGTTCTGAGATCCACACAAAACACAAATACAGTCCGTACCGCGCAGTAAACACACTCCGTCTCAGTTATACAAACCAGTCAGTTAATGCTGTACAGTGAAATAATCGCTGTTTGTTCTGAGATCCACACAAAACACATAAATACAGTCTGTACCGCGCAGTAAACACACTCCGTCTCAGTTATACAAACCAGTCAGTCAATGCTGTACAGTGAAATAATCGCTGTTTGTTCTGAGATCCACACAAAACACATAAATACACTGTGTGGGCAGAACGTAGAATTTGTGAATGTTAAACCTGGTGGTACGTATAGTAACCACTGGGCTTTGAGGTGTTATAGAAATTATATAGAGAATCCAGTAGAACTAACATGTGCCTGTCACTGATTTATGTTGAGGTCATCTTTAATACTTTTTTTTTCTACTCCTATATTCATAGGCCTCTAAATTGTACGCGGATGAGTAAGAAAGTATTTGGAAAGATGTTTTTAGAATTTTGTTGTGTTTGCTGTGCTGCTTGTGCATACAGATACTTGTGGCCCGGTTGACTAAGTGCGTTGAAAATAAGGGTGTTTATACGGACAAATGATGCTGCTATAAGACCTCTAATAACATTTGTTCTTATAAAACAGTACATTCCGGATACTTTCTGGCTCACCCACGTATTTATTCTTCGTAGACCTTTCTCTTTGTCAAATTTGGCCCTTACTGAGAGCAATACGAATGTTCCAATCATGTTAGAGAGGTGTGGGATTCATACTTGCTTGTGCAGTTGGTTGAGGCACTGCTCTACAAGCCGGAAGGTCGCAGGTTCGATTCCCGATGGTGTCATTGGAATTTTTCATTGACATAATCCTTTCGGTTGCACTACGGCCCTGGGGTCGACTCAGCCTCGAACATAAATGAGTACCAGGAATATTTCCTGGGGGATAAAGGCGGCCGGTGCGTAGGGCTGACAACCTTACCACCTTCATGTGCCGACTGTCTATAAATCTGGGAGCCTCAACCTCCTGGAACCCTAAAGGCCTGTCCAGGCCTGTAATGGTATTGCTTTACCTTTACCTTTACCTTTGGCTAACTGAAAGCGAGTAATGGTGCCAGGATTAGATCCCATTAAGACTTTTGGATAGGTGGGCTTATCTAACAAAAAACTGCGTTCTGATTACCAAGACAACTATTGTTCCCTATTAATACCTTGATTCCTATAAATGATGTCTGACACTGAAACGACAAAATTTGGTTCTGCAGGCAAGGTGTGGTCCGAACATCGAAGAAGTACTGTCAGACAACTCGACACTGCCGCGAGTCTTGTTGGCGAGTGGCAAAACCGACTTGTGGATCTGATGGAAAGATATACAGCAATGCGTGCCGAATGAAGTCCAAGAACTGTGGGTCAGTCACAGAATGTTATGTAACTAACTAACTAACTCCACGAAACGGAGTCCTTCTTGGGAAACCAATACTCCTCAGGTTCATTACAGTGTTCACAACAGCCCGCCACTTATCCCTACCCTGAGACAAATTAATCCACCCCACAGTCTCGAAACCTATTTCCTTGAGATACATTTTAACATTATTCTTCCATCTACGCCTGAATCATCCAAGTGTTCTCTTTTCTTGATGTTTCCATAACACAACCCGGTATGCATCTCAATATTACACACGTCAGCACATTAAATTATATTGTTATTAACTGCTTCGTTTAAAAAGCAGTTTTAAATATTAGTAAATATGAAGGCCTTGCTTATGAACATCAAGCATCGTGAAAATTGAACTCTCATTATTCAGCCATTACAGATCTGACCTTTTGACACTAAGCGCTGTCCGGAGCATACAAGCTCCGTGAACTCATTGATCTGGAGGCTGGGTGAACCCCCTTAGTGGGTCTGGATGTTTTGAAGGGTAGATAAACGTCTTGGACCTCCGGGGAATCGAACCACGATTCCTACGACGTCCAGCCCATGACCTAGTATACACTGGCAGCAGACAAATAGTACAAAGACCCATTCAACACAATCTGTCGCCTGTGTGGTGACTAACTGTTCTGTGTCTTTTCCACAGGAAACACGTGTTTGAGGTCCCGATGTCTTTCTGCGTCTCTCACGAACGGAATGCAAATGGAAATGGCTGCCCTCTGAACTGCGAGGGTGAAGACGAGAACCTGACGTGTGGTTCTGATGGCAATGTATATCGGAATGAGTGCGAGTTGAGGATGCTCAATTGTGGGTACGTAGTAGTGGCACTAACGACACTAACATGTAAATGACGTGCTACAAGCAGCAGTCACAAATTGATGGTTGCGTCACATGTGTGGTATAGGAGAAAGTGTCATAACACAGACTGCAGAATGAGTGAATAAGTGACTGAATGAATGAGGGATCAATGTGTAATTTACAAATGTGGCTGCAGCTGCATAATACAAGCTGGCGGACTGCGGGTTGGTGGCCCATATTTTAAAGGATTTTGGGTTCTCAAACCCTTCGTTGATACAATACATTGTTGTGACTGTTTCCTCAATATATATGTATATATTTTAATTGGCATGGTGATTGCTTGTAATTGAAGCCGAAACGTGTAGTCATGTTATTTATTTTACATCATTAAAAGGAGATATGTTAGACCAATATGCCATTTTATCCACCTGTTACACAGTCTACACAGTGGAATGTCTCTAGCCATGAAAGTTCTGTAGTCTGCTATTTTTACTGTGATACGTACTTGACTGATACCGTTTCTCGTCTTCATGTGACCGTTCTGTTAATTATGTTTACAGAGCACAGTCTTCAAAGCGCAGAGTGCAGCATGTTGATTTCGAAAAGTGTCGTGCCAAACTGAACAAGTGCAACAAACTACAGAAATGTACAAAAGAAGTGGACCCAGTGTGTGGCACAGACGCTCACACTTACTTCAACAAGTGTCAGCTGCAGATTGCTACCTGCTTGTGAGTAGTGTGCTTTGTAATGTGCTTTTGTAAAGTGCGTAGTGTGCTTTGTAATGTGCGTAGTGTGCTTTGTAATGTCTGCATTTGCACAGAATGAGTTTAATGAGTGTATTTACAGCGTGCAATTGTTGAGGCTGTGACGATACTTATTTTCTTTAAAACGCTAGCCTAAGCAAGAAAGTGGTCAGTGACCATGGTTTCATGAATTTCGGCTTATAAAAATGGTACTGTATAATAACTAACTAACTCCATATAGCAGAGTCCTTCTTGAGAAGCTCACAGGTCGTCAGCTAGTCAAGAAATTCCCAGCGTTTTATGGAACCCAAAATTCATTACCGCATTCACAACAGCCCGTCACCTGTCCTTATACTGAGCCATTCTCCCATCTATGCCTGGGTCTTCCAAGTGGTCTCCTTCCCTCAGGTCTCCCCACCAAAATCCTGTATGCACCTCTCCCCTCCCCATACGTGCTACATGCCCCGCCCACCTCATTCTTCTTGATTTGGATATTTATGTCTTCTTCACACTCCTTCAGACTGTTCCTCTCTTTGTTCTCTTATTCTCTTCTCCTAAATATGATGCAACGTTAAGGATATAATTTGTGATTGCAGGAAAGGAATTCAGCTGGCACATGTAGGTAACTGCACTGCACTGGATGGAAATGAATTCTGTCCAGACAGCTGTCCTGAAGATGAAGACGCACCAGTATGTGGTTCGGACGGGAATTCCTACCGGTAAAACAATTCTTAGTGGATTTGATACTGATATAAAGGGAATAAATTAAATAATTGTAAAGTAAAATGTAATGAAGGTAAAGTTATATTATGTATTTGTATGTGTGCGCACATGTGTGTGTGTGTGTTTGAGGGGGAGGGAGGTGGTAGTGTTGATGGCGATGAACATCTGGGTATCGTACCGTTGATATTCATGGTTAAATGCTGAAGGATGACAGTATAATATGGGTCAGGTTACGTCTCAGTTTGCATATCTTTTATTGCAGGTCACCGTGCGAGATGAGAAAGGAAACGTGCGGCCAAAAAGTCGTGGCCGTTCCTCCGCAACACTGTCGCACAACTGCGCAGTGCAATGAAGTGTTGTGGCACCGAGCGCCAGTTTGTTTGCGGCTCCGACAATAAGTTCTATCGAAATGAATGTGAAATGAGGAGAGATAACTGTGGGTTAGTCGCTGAGTCGTAACTTACTTATCAAATATTCAAGTTTTTTGGGATGTGATGTTATGCTGTTTTGGCAAGCAGCTGTCTGTATTTTAAAGCACTGTAATGCCGTCATCTTTAGGTCGAGCAGGCCGAGAAGAGATGATCCTGAACATGAAGGCAGTACAATTTTGAAATGACAGCAACTACTCATGTAGTGACACAGTGTCACATCTTGGAAGACTTGAATCTTGAACAGCACTGTGAGAACATAAAATCTCGCAACGTACAGTAGCTCGCTCTAAATGTCTTTGCATATTTCTTGCTATCTTCACTGGTGTCCTAATAATTAAACAGACATATTTATTGACATATGACAATATGATAAATTGGGAAGGAAATGTCACATTTCAAGATACTGTACAACTGTATCTCTTAATAACATTGTATCAACCTCCATTCTCCATAAATCACTCAAAATTAAAAATTGAATCTTCAGCTCTGATTTCCACAGAATATAATAAGTTACTGTTATTCTGCTTGTGCATGCTATCAACTATGGAAATGTATTTTCATCACTCACTGCTTCCTAATGATAATACAGTCAACCCTCGCTA
The DNA here is from genome assembly GCA_021186555.1 of Reticulitermes speratus. Taxonomy (NCBI): domain Eukaryota; kingdom Metazoa; phylum Arthropoda; class Insecta; order Blattodea; family Rhinotermitidae; genus Reticulitermes; species Reticulitermes speratus. Next base: position 39,520,483 of record JAJKFL010000004.1, on the reverse strand, counting down.
TTCGCGGGGGTTAGGTTTGCAGAAAACCCCGTGAATATGGAAAACGCGAATATGGAAATTTTTCACTTGCACTTGCACTACGCTTGGATGCCATTATTAAATACAAAAATAATAAAAAACTAGAGCTGCGAGAACAAGGAAGCAGCCTCTCCTTGCTGGAGCCCATCTGCGACACTGCGCGGTAGGCGTCTCAAAATTTTTTGCCTGTTGCGCATGGCTGTGAATGGCAAAAAATGGGTTACACTTTATTTCGCGCAAATGAGCGAATTCGCGAACGCGGATAGCGAGGATTGACCGTACACCCTATTGGACCCCTCTATAACCACTGAGAATAGTTGCTTCATAATGACTGATTGTTTTCAGCTGTCACTGCCACCTGGCATTTGTATGTGTAAATAAAAGGATGACTTTCTAAATTTGGAGAGAATAACGACAGAATTCCAACTCTTATGCTTGTACAGATGAAATCAAATTTCAGTAACTCCTTTTAGATTTATATATTTGTAGTCCGACAAATGTACAACTTAATCACATTAATTGTGTAATTTCATTGTCCTACATGTTTCGTTGTTAAGTTGTACATTTGTCGGACTATAAATATAGAGATAAAATGTACGGCATGAATAATATTAAGTTTCCTTTTAGATTATTCTGAATTTGTTTCCAGGAAGCACATCTTTGTGGTACCGATGAAGCGTTGCCTGACTGGTTTCACGTTCCGTGGCTGCCAGAAGATCTGTGAAAATTACTATGATCCGATCTGTGGAACGGATGGCAAGACATACTCAAATGACTGCTTCCTGGATCTGGAGAATTGCAGATCACGGTCGATTGTATCCAAGAAACATCACGGACAGTGTGGCCAACCTGTCACAGAAGCTAAAAATTACCTCTATTAAGGAAGTGAGTTAGATAAGTGAGATTAACCCTTTCAGGACAAACCCCAATTACACTCGTGTTTATTTGGTGTGTCCACTATGTTTAACGCGCACGTATCATGTTACGTGTTTTTTAATGTCTGGAATTTTATTCTGTACAACTAATGCAAGAAGACAGGACAGTAAACCTTTCTTGACACAAAATCAAGAGATTTACGAGGAAAAGAGTAAATGCTAAAACACTGATGAAAAAGAACCAGAACTGAAGGGTTATGTCAGTGGTTGCAAAATGTGGGGGTGAAAGGGTTAAAAGAGTGCTGTACTCCATACTCAGTTGTGAGCTGCTGATGGTCTGACAACATTATTCATTACACATCTGAGGACGAAGGTTTCAGTGGAACAGAGTTCCTTGATCGAAGGTAGGCCTGTCCAGTTTCTCTGTCCATGATTCAACTGCATATGTCAGCGTGGCTTTGTTTAAGTTTCCGTCATAACACCGACTTGCAGCTGTGTGGATTTACGAAGTGGGAACGATGCCAGCAGCGTCTGTGTGTAGCCCTAAAGTTCAGTATATTGTTACATCTTTCACATCCATGCAATGTTATTAAGGCTGTTTATATATACAAATGGAAAATAATATTGTAACATTTTGATAGAAAGTCTACAATTAATGAATCATTTAAATTTCATCTGTGAACTTTGCTTGATAACATGTAAAAACAGTAACGACGACGATACTACTACTACTACTTACTACTACTACAAGCTATATTAAAATTTACAAATTGCGAGTCTTTAGTGTCCACAAAATGCATCATGCAAATGGCCAGTGCTTTTAACACTTTTCATTCATTCTATATTCTGTCTTATGACAGGTCTGTAGCCTCTTCAGTCTGTAGTCTGTCTTACGACAGGTCCGTAGCCTCTTCATTCTGCAGTCTGTCTTACGACAGGTCCATAGCCTCTTCAGTCTGTAGTCTGTCTTACGACAGGTCGTAGCCTCTTCAGTCTGTGTCTGTCTTACGACAGGTCCGTAGCCTCTTCATTCTGCAGTCTGTCTTACGACAGGTCCATAGCCTCTTCAGTCTGTAGTCTGTCTTACGACAGGTCCGTAGCCTCTTCAGTCTGTAGTCTGTCTTACGACAGGTCCGTAGCCTCTTCATTCTGCAGTCTGTCTTACGACAGGTCTGTAGCCTCTTCATTCTGCAGTCTGTCTTACGACAGGTCCGTAGCCTCCTCAGTCTGTAGTCTGTCTTACGACAGGTCCGTAGCCTCTTCATTCTGCAGTCTGTCTTACGACAGGTCCGTAGCCTCTTTGTTTTGCAGTCTGTCTTACGACAGGTCCGTAGCCTCTTCATTCTGTAGTCTGTCTTACGTCAGGTCCGTAACCTCTTCATTCTGTAGTCTGTCTTACGACAGGTCCGTAACCTCTTCCAAAGAGAGATCTCCACACAGTGTGATCTAGTGCTTCCTCTTTCAATTTACAGTATCGTCTCTTTTCCTTAAGGTTATCCAGTAGCTGCTTACGTCTTCTCCTTCGTCTTCCCGTCATTTCTATCCTTCCTTCTACCTTTCCTTCAATCACATGTTTCAGAAGGCAGTTCCTACGCAAGATGTGACCAATCCAGTTAGCCTTCCTTCTTTTTATTGTATGTACGATATTCCTCTCCTCCTTCACTTTGTGTAATACTTCTTCATTTCTCACACGATCGGTCCAACTGATCTTCTCCATTCTTCTCCAGCACCACATTTCAAAACTTTCCAGATACTTCTGATCCACTTTCCGAAGTGTCCACGTTTCAGCACCACACAAAGCTACGCTCCAAATGTAGCACTTTACTAGTTTCTTTCTTAAATTTAAGTCCAGTTTGCTGGTGAAAAGAGTCTCTTCTTGTTTATATTTTTATTTAAAAAAAACCCTTCCTAGTGCCTGTACAGGTGGGCCCTGCCTCAGCATTCACGTAGCTTATGCCTGTCAAAGACAAAGTTTATGATACTTTTACATTGCCCCATTCATTCATACATTGCTTCATGGTTCGTTCAACATTGTACTGGGGTCACAATAACTGTCAGTTGTAAATACAAAGCTTGAATTTGAAATTTATGGTGTTTCTTCAATACGATATCACACACTCCTCTCAACAAGGATTATATTACAACATAAGCTCTTAAACTAAAAGGAGAAAAGTGAACTTAAATTACTCACACAATCCACACTGGACACTGGAAAGTATTCTGATGTAGATTACTGTAAGATATTGTCTATTATAATCTGACACTGAGCTGTTTGTGCAGATACTGGCCGTGTATGCAAAGAAGGTGGGTAGGATGTGCTGGCTGTTTTGTGTGTGTGTAACATCATACTGTCTTTTGACGTTGGGGATTTAGGACCTGTAACACCATGTAGTTTGGTGCATGAGTACCAACACAGTGGGGGAACCTGCGGTCTCTGTTTTAAGGCCTGTTGTTGTTGCATAGGCATACAGTCCGGCTAATGGGAGATTTAGAATATGCTGCTATACTGTTAGCGATGTCTGCTGCTTATTTGCATTATTTGCTCAGAAGGAAATGCACAGAAATTATATTTACTGCGGATGCAATCAAGAATTATAGTACTATGTAAATTTTGATGAAATCTGCTGTCTTCTGGGGTATTACACGGCGTCGTGTGTGGTAATTGTTTACCGATGTTTCGGGACAACGTATCGGTCCCTTCCTCACGGGTCAAGAGTCCGAATAGGAAAGAAAGCCTGCCTATAACGTGGATTCTGGAAAGTACGGCGGGGTAGCAATCAGTAGGCGTGATGACAGACAATAGGGTAGAACCAGGTTGAGAGAGGGGTGGATACAAACAACGTAAAGCTGCTTGGGGTACCGAGAATGCAAATAGCTAAGACAGTTAGAAAAACAGTATGGAATAGAGTAACAGTAAAGGAGGAAAATATAAGGATAAAGGTAGATAAATAAATTACAAATAAACCAACAGTGAAAATGCAAATGAATAAATTAGAAGAATAAGGAAAACAGTGTGAGGGTAGGTGGGGGGGGAAGAGAGAGACGAAAAAGTGGCTTCTCGGATACCGGTGAGCGTAATACCCCAGAAGACCGCAGATTTCATCAACATCGCGGCGGAAGCCTGAAATCAAGGTGTGTAAATTTTATCTTGAATATAAATTGCACTCCTTACGGTAGTTTTAATAAGTTCAGTCCTCACTTCTCTGAAGATTAAAAAAATTATGATTTCAGCTCTCAAGAGGAAACAAATTGCTGCTTGTGCGTCTGATTTCCAACAGCAATTTTATAAGCATACATTATTTCTAAGTATATGACATTTTTAAGTCATTGCATGTGTAATAAAAAAGACATTTAAGTACAAAGATTAGTTAGAAAAAGTATTCGGTATTTAGAAGGCAGCACATTGAATTCATGTTACACAGAAATGATTGAGAACTACTTTTTGCGCTGATAGAGTAAAAACGATAATGACCACACTTCTTAGTTTGACAGTCACTCATTCTGAAGACAGAACATTGTTTTTTACTGTATTTTTTTGTATCTTACTCCAACTAATTATCATATTACACACTGCTGATTACAGCCAAGAAGAACAACATGAGGATGAAATGTTGCGTAAATGTACTTGAATTTGCCTTGTTAGAACAGACAAGAAAATCTCAGATTCTGAAAGTCAAAGTTATGTGCCAGTAAAAATAACAACTGAAGGAAATGTAATGGGGCAACAAAAATGGGGGTCATGAGACATATTCTGTCCTCTGTCACTTTGTCACCCAATTTGAATCCATTGTAACATATCGGACTTTACACCACAGCCGCATTCCCACCCCCAAATAAAAGCATTTCCTAACTCTTAGTATGTAATGTCATATCCATGGCTGATACGGTCTTCATTTTTATGTCTGTATATGTTGTTATGTTGTGTATGTGATTTTAGTGTAATGCAATGTGTATTTATTTATTATACTTATGTTTGTGAGCCTAAACTGTCACTAAAGAAACATTAGACATGTACAGTATGCTTACATGTGCTGGTAGATGTTTTACCGTATTCAAAAGCATGAGATATGTTTTATTTGAAGATGTATTTATTAACATTTTATAATAAAACAAGACTCTGAAATGCTTTAAATTTTTTTTACATGTACATTGAAGTTTCTTAGGGCGATCTCCTTTATTGTCTAATACTGACTTATCACTTGAGATTATCCGTGATGTTGGTAATGAAAAAGAAGGAACTTTTCTTAAGGCAATTTTATTGTAGAATATAAAGATAAAGAAATGAAATACGATAGAATAGAGTAGAATAAATAGAAGAAAATAGAATACAAGAAAATAAATAGAGTAGACTAAAATAAAGAATAGAATGGACTAGAAAACTAGAATAGGTTAGAATAAATAGAATACAAGAAAATAAATAGAGTAGATTAAAATAAAGAATAGAATAGAACTAGAATAGGTTAGAATAAATAGAAGAAAATAGAATACAAGAAAATAAATAGAATAGACTAAAATAAAGAATAGAATGGAATAGAACAGAACTAGAATAGGTTAGAATAAATAGAATACAAGAAAATAAATAGAGTAGACTAAAATAAAGAATAGAATAGAACTAGAATAGGTTAGAATAAATAGAAGAAAATAGAATACAAGAAAATAAATAGAATAGATAAAATAAAGAATAGATTGGAATAGAACTAGAATAGGTTATAATAAATAGAAGAAAATAGAATACAAGAAAATAAATAGAATAGACTCAAATAAAGAATAGAATAGAACTAGAATAGGTTAGAATAAATAGAAGAAAATAGAATACAAGAAAATAAATAGAATAGACTAAAATAAAGTATAGAATGGAATAGAATAGAACTAGAATAGGTTAGAATAAATAGAAGAAAGTAGAATACAAGAAAATAAATAGAACAGACTAAAATAAAGAATGGAATAGAATAGAACTAGAATAGGATGAGAATAAATAGAATAAAAGAGAATAAATAGAATAGACTAAAATAAGATAAATATGAAAGCCACAGAACACCTGCAGTCAGTTTTCTGTTATAATAGGCATAAGAAATTTGGTCTGGGGATAGATAATCAGTATATATATATATATTATAGTATATTTTGGACAAAACATCTTTTGTGTGTTAAAAACTAGAAACATGGTGACCGGTACTTAATCATGGTCTTAGAATTTTGGTCATGTGAAAAACCAACCACATCATCTGACAGTAACAACAGAACTGTATTCCCTGTATTCTTTAAAGATAATTCAAGTAAAAAAACAAGTTTTGGGACCTCCAGTTGACTGATGAACCTAGTTACTTCATCAACCTGGTGCAGGTGAAGCTAAGAATAACTATGGCATTTAAACTGTAAAAAGTGTACAGCTTGTACAAAGTAAAACAGAGCTTTCATTGAATGGCCGAGAAGAAACCAGTTTGTTTTATATTCCACAGCTTCATTGGCATGGCAACACACTACTAGCCTAACCAAAGCATCTTCCACTGATGATGACAGTTCGCAACCTTAGGACTTAATGCAAAAGCACTTTTCCCTCAAAGCTCCCTGATATCCAAAAGAGCATTGCTTTGTTTCAAGGTCCCAGGCTTTGCCTGCTTGCCTGTCTGATAGTAGTAGTGATATGAAGATGAGAATGAGTATGGAGCATTGATGGCATAATACTGGCAGTAGAAAACCAAAGCATTCAGCCACAAAACCTGTCCCTGTGCCACTCTGTCCACCACAAATCTCCCATAAATCGGTTTGGGATCTAACCCTGCCCGCCACAGTCTCTCACCATCACACTATCTCATAAATCAGACCTGCTCAACATTTTATGTGGTGTGGGCAACTTTGGCAATATTTGGTCTGCATGCAGACAACATGAATTCAATACACAGCATAAAGAATGAATAAGTATACTTATTTGTATAATTTTGTCTAATACAATAAGTATACTCTGGTACTAATAGGAAAAGTGTACAAAAATGTAATTCATAACATATGCCAGTTTGCCTCTGTTTTTAGCACATTTTTGCAGAATGTGTTGGTAATGTAACGTATGTCTCCATAAATAAGCAACTCATAAGTTTTCAAAGCTTCAGTGTCCTATGTTGGCTTTGTCAGGGAACGGATTAGAAGACATTTTTCCAGTTGTAACGACTCCATGGGCAACGGGGTTACGCTTTGAGCCGGCCTGCCATAAATGCTGTTTAGGGCACGGGGAACTAATAGCTGTTGAGTCTAATAATCAAATGAAACACGTAAATGCACTACGAAGCAATATGCAGTATGTCTTAATATCATAGCAGGTGGTGTATAAGTTGGCACTTGTTATTAAATTGTTAATGAAAACCTAACACATATGCCGTTAAGTTGGAAGCAGTGCATACCATGCTGCTATCTCTCGACATTTCTGCGAATTTCGAAGATGTTCTTTACAATTTTATCGTCAGATGGCGTTGACATATGGGTTGACTGTTCATGGAAGGCAATGGCTGTCGGTGTTTACTTCTGCCTCGAGATGTTTTACAGAATTACTAAAGTAGTGTATTTGACCTTTAATTTTTAATCTTGAAATTGTTTATATGCGAAGTTATATCGATCGTAGTTGTTTATGTGACTTTATTTATTAGCCAGACAAGGAATTAACCTGTTTGTGTATACAGTGATCTAACCCTTTACAGCTACCTGTTCAGTGGTAAGTAATTTGTCACGTTGTTTTAAATACTGAAACAGTGCCTAATTAAAATAATTTGAGCCGGTTTGTTTTACCAAAAACTAATATTCCAGCCGCACTTACATCTGAGCGCTGGCGTCGTAGTAAACAGTTTCTGGGGAAGGTGTATTTCCGAAGTACGTACTAACTTTGGAGTACAATAATGACGATGTTTTTTTGTATTCTTCTGCGACGTAAATTTCAAAGTTCGTTGCATGATTTATACATGAACATGTGGCAGATTTCCCAAAGTTTACATTTATTTAAAAACTTTTGATTATCTTCATCATACTATATGAAACATACAGCTGGTTACATTTATTTCCCCATCCTACTATTCCAAATGTGCAGCTGATTTATATTTATCTTCATTTTACTATACTAAACGTGTAGCTGGTTACGTTTATTATCTTCATCCTACTATCCCAAATGTGCAGCTGATTATATTATCTTCATTTCACTATACCAACTTTGCAGCTCCTCATCCTACTATTTCAGATGTCCTGCTGATAACATTTATTATCTTCATTTTACTATACTAAATGTGCAGCTGATTACATTATCTTTATCTTACTATACTAAATGTGCAGCTAATTACATTATCTTCATCATACTGTCCCAAATGTGCAGCTGATAACATTTATTGTCTTAAATTTTACTATACAAAATGTGCAGCTAATTACATTATCTTCATCATACTGTCCCAAATGTGCAGCTGATAACATTTATTGTCTTAATTTTACTATACAAAATGTGCAGCTAATTACATTATCTTCATCATACTTTCCCAAATGTGCAGCTGATAACATTTATTGTCTTAAATTTTACTATACAAAATGTGCAGCTAATTACATTATCTTCATCATACTGTCCCAAATGTGCAGCTGATAACATTTATTGTCTTAATTTTACTATACAAAATGTGCAGCTAATTACATTATCTTCATCATACTTTCCCAAATGTGCAGCTGATAACATTTATTGTCTTAATTTTACTATACAAAATGTGCAGCTAATTACATTATCTTCATCATACTGTCCCAAATGTGCAGCTGATAACATTTATTGTCTTAATTTTACTATACAAAATGTGCAGCTAATTACATTATCTTCATCATACTTTCCCAAATGTGCAGCTGATAACATTTATTGTCTTAAATTTTACTATACAAAATGTGCAGCTAATTACATTATCTTCATTTACTACACTAAATGTGCAGCTGATAACATTTATTATCTGAATTTTACTATACAAATGTGCAGTAATTACATTATTTTATCTTACTATACAAAATGTGCAGCTAATTTACATTATCTTCATCATACTTTCCCAAATGTGCAGCTGATAACATTTATTGTCTTAAATTTTACTATACAAAATGTGCAGCTAATTACATTATTTTCATCTTACTACACTAAATGTGCAGCTGATAACATTTATTATCTGAATTTTACTATACAAAATGTGCAGCTAATTCTAAAGTGGAAAAAAGTACAATTGTGGCATTTTGTATGTCATTTTGAGTAATAGATTTGTTATAGTTTATTTTTACTTAGTGATTTATCACCCTGAAAATGATTGTTTTGTTGTCAGTGATGGTGTCGTAGAGGTCACAGGTAAATATGAAGGTAAGAGATGTGTAATTTCACAAGTTTGTGTGGTCATCAGAGTATTACGATGTTCGTCACGTATTGTGATGGTCTGATGACGGCACTGATGTTCTGAAACAGGCTGTTGGTTACCGTATCTTTTTCATGTAGGTACAAAGGAAAAAAAAAATGAATTGTTTTAATTTAAATAACACAACAGTATGCTGTAAAGTTTGAGCTGTTGATGATGTCATTAAATAAATTTAGTGGTTATGATGGTTTCTGTGAGACTTATAATGACTTGTGAGCCTCGGATAAAGTTACGACTTTACGAGTGCAATGCAGCGTTTCACAGTCGAGTCTCGTGTTCAATAGTACGTCCCGTCTGCTGGCAGTCATCTTCGTTACTGACGTATCTGTAGCAATAAATGTGATATGTTGCTCCACATCAGAACTGGATATAGTGACTGTTGGTAGGAAGGCAGATGCCGACGAGGTAAAAAGTAGCTAGGAATTAAAATGACTGTAGAGCGGTAATGAACCGCGGGTTCCATAAAACGCCGGGAATTTCTTGACTAGCTGACGACCTGTTAGATTCTCAAGAAGGACTGTGCTACATGGAGTTTGGTTAGTTAGTTATGTTCGCATTATCTGATCTGACCTTGGTTTTGTGTTTGTTACCTTTGTGTGACCTTGACCTTGACTGTGCTACATGGAGTTAGTTATGTTCGCATTATCTGATCTGACCTTGGTTTTGTGTTATTTACCTTTGTGTGACCTTGACCTAATACCTTAGGTCAAAACTGTATCCAATTTTGTATTCCCTCTTTACTGTAGAGAAGACAGAGGACGAAACAGCATGTGTGTGGGCATACGTGAGTTTCCTCCAGTTCCAAATGTAATTACTACACGTATATTGGGGCCATGAGTATCAGAAATACCATATTTACTGTTTATGAAGACTATTATACAGGGCATACACAAAAGAATGGTGCGGTATCAAAAGTATCACTTTTGAAACCGCACCATTCTTTTGTGTATGCCGTGTATTAATGTCATGTTTACCTGACTGTCATGCAACCCTGCATATACGACGATGACAGTTCACACACTTCAACTCCACGTAGACGGTGCTTAACTTTCTGTGTGACCATAAGATGACCTTCCAATTTTCAGAGGATGATTATGGGTGCGGGGAGTGGGGGGTTATTGTCTTACATTTCTGTAAACACGGACAGTTGCAGTACAACTCAGTGCACTGTTGTCCTGTGTTGTACCGTGGTGGTAGACCTGTGCAGTGACCTTGGTCTCATATACCACTTTACCTCAGGAGCTTGTATTCATGCCGCTGATTTATGTTGTTTTTTTTTTTGCAGATTTACATGCTACTGCTGCAAAGGAGAGTGCACCACACCACTGTCATGCCCGTGGTAAGACGTTGCATTATTTCGTATTTAAAATAGGAACGTGGTAACTTCATAACTCTGTAGTTTAATGTGTACTAAATGTCTTGAGTCACTTTGTACAAGCAAATACGTACTGTCAGGTGTGCCGTGGCAGAGCAGCTGTTGTTAGGGCTTTGCTGCGTACCGCAGGGCGAACGGTGAATGTCTTCGGATTTTGTTTGACCACTCACGGTGATTTTTGTTATTTTGTCTGACCACTCACGGTGATTTTCGCTGTTTTGTCTGACCACTCACGATGATTTTCGCTGTTTTGTCTGACCACTCACGGTGATTTTTGTTATTTTGTCTGACCACTCACGGTGATTTTTGTTATTTTGTCTGACCACTCACGGTGATTTTCGCTGTTTTGTCTGACCACTCACGATGATTTTCGCTGTTTTGTCTGACCACTCACGATGATTTTCGTTATTTTGTCTGACCACTCACGGTGATTTTTGTTATTTTGTCTGACCACTCACGATGATTTTCGCTGTTTTGTCTGACCACTCACGATGATTTTTGTTATTTTGTCTGACCACTCACGGTGATTTTTGTTATTTTGTCTGACCACTCACGGTGATTTTTGTTATTTTGTCTGACCACTCACGGTGATTTTCGCTGTTTTGTCTTAACACTCACGATGATTTTCGCTGTTTTGTCTGACCACTCACGATGATTTTCGCTGTTTTGTCTGACCACTCACGATGATTTTCGCTATTTTGTCTGACCACTTACGATGATTTTCGCTGTTTTGTCTGACCACTCACGATGATTTTCGCTGTTTTGTGTGACCACTCACGATGATTTTCGCTGTTTTGTCTGACCACTCACGATGATTTTTGCTGTTTTGTCTGACCACTCACGGTGATTTTCGCTATTTTGTCGGACCACTCACGGTGATTTTCGCTATTTTGTAGTACCACTCACGGTGATTTTCGCTGTTTTGTCTGACCACTCACGGTGATTTTCGCTATTTTGTCTGACCACTCACGATGATTTTCGCTATTTTGTCTGACGACTCAAGTGATTTTCGCTATTTTGTCTGACGACTCAGGTGATTTTCGCTATTTTGTCTGACCACTCACGGTGATTTTCGCTATTTTGTCTGACCACTCACGATGATTTTCGCTATTTTGTCTGACCACTCACGGTGATTTTCGCTATTTTGTCTGACCACTCACGATGATTTTCGCTATTTTGTCTGACGACTCAAGTGATTTTCGCTATTTTGTCTGACGACTCAGGTGATTTTCGCTATTTTGTCTGACCACTCACGGTGATTTTCGCTATTTTGTCTGACTACTGACGGTGATTTTCGCTAATTTGTCTGACCACTCATGGTGATTTTCGCTAATTTGTCTGACGACTCAGGTGATTTTCGCTATTTTGTCTGACCACTCACGGTGATTTTCGCTATTTTGTCTGACTACTGACGGTGATTTTCGCTAATTTGTCTGACCACTCAGGTGATTTTCCCTATTTTGTCTGACAACTCAGGTGATTTTCGCTGTTTTGTCGGACCACTCACGGTGAATACACTCGACTTTTAGCCGGGCGTCTCACGGTGAATTTGCTGTGATTGCTAGTTGTCACTTCGGGCGATATTGACGTTGCAGAAGCCACATAAACACTTGCTTTTAAACCGTGTCCGACGTCTCAGTTTGAAGCCTTGATGTCTCTAATAATATGGCGCGGGGAGGAGCAGTGGCGTGAATCAGTGGCGCTCGGTTCTGCTCGCGATCTCCTGCATATGCGGAAGCTAGACGAACGTGTAGTGTGGATTTCAGAAAGTGTTTTCAGATAAGCTTGGAACGGTGAAGAGTGTAATGTCGGATGTTGATCTGTGTGACCAGACCCCGTGCGATCACGCCCTTTGTCAGTGTGTCCGACTGACACTCCAAAAGATGAGGGAAGTGCTCCAAGAATTGTTGGATAAGGGGGCGCTACTAGTAGCGACTGTCTTGATGCCTAACCCGAATGGCCAATATAGACTGGTAATAGATTGCCGGCCCTTAAATAGGAAGCTGGTCTTCGATAGTATCCCTGTGCCGTTCGGAGCAAAGTATTTTTGTATGTAGGGTTTAGACACGGCGTATAACCAAATTCCCTTATCGGCCAGGAGTCGAAAAATTACAGCATTTTGCACTGCGTTTGGATTAGGCGAGTGTACTAGATTACGTGCGGGTATAAGTGTTGGGTGCCGAGTTTTGTGCAGAGTGCAACGTCAGGACTCACGGATATTCGGTCAGTAGTTTAGGAGATTAGCCTTTTAAAGCCCAGTGGTTACTATATGTACCACCACGTTTAACATTCACAAATTCTACGTTCTACACAGTGTATTTATGTGTTTTGTGTGGATCTCAGAACAAACAGCGATTATTTCACTGTACAACATTAACTGACTGGTTTGTATAACTGAGACGGAGTGTGTTTACTGCGCGGTACGGACTGTATTTATGTGTTTTGTGTGGATCTCAGAACAAACAGCGATTATTTCACTGTACAGCATTAACTGACTGGTTTGTATAACTGAGACGGAGTGTGTTTACTGCGCGGTACGGACTGTATTTATGTGTTTTGTGTGGATCTCAGAACAAACAGCGATTATTTCACTGTACAGCATTAACTGACTGGTTTGTATAACTGAGACGGAGTGTGTTTACTGCGCGGTACGGACTGTATTTATGTGTTTTGTGTGGATCTCAGAACAAACAGCGATTATTTCACTGTACAGCATTAACTGACTGGTTTGTATAACTGAGACGGAGTGTGTTTACTGCGCGGTACGGACTGTATTTATGTGTTTTGTGTGGATCTCAAAACAAACAGCGATTATTTCACTGTACAGCATTAACTGACTGGTTTGTATAACTGAGACGGAGTGTGTTTACTGCGCGGTACGGACTGTATTTATGTGTTTTGTGTGGATCTCAGAACAAACAGCGATTATTTCACTGTACAACATTAACTGACTGGTTTGTATAACTGAGACGGAGTGTGTTTACTGCGCGGTACGGACTGTATTTATGTGTTTTGTGTGGATCTCAAAACAAACAGCGATTATTTCACTGTACAGCATTAACTGACTGGTTTGTATAACTGAGACGGAGTGTGTTTACTGCGCGGTACGGACTGTATTTATGTGTTTTGTGTGGATCTGAGAACAAACAGCGATTATTTCACTGTACAGCATTAACTGACTGGTTTGTATAACTGAGACGGAGTGTGTTTACTGCGCGGTACGGACTGTATTTATGTGTTTTGTGTGGATCTCAGAACAAACAGCGATTATTTCACTGTACAGCATTAACTGACTGGTTTGTATAACTGAGACGGAGTGTGTTTACTGCGCGGTACGGACTGTATTTATGTGTTTTGTGTGGATCTGAGAACAAACAGCGATTATTTCACTGTACAGCATTAACTGACTGGTTTGTATAACTGAGACGGTGTGTGTTTACTGCGCGGTACGGACTGTATTTATGTGTTTTGTGTGGATCTCAGAACAAACAGCGATTATTTCACTGTACAACATTAACTGACTGGTTTGTATAACTGAGACGGAGTGTGTTTACTGCGCGGTACGGACTGTATTTATGTGTTTTGTGTGGATCTCAGAACAAACAGCGATTATTTCACTGTACAGCATTAACTGACTGGTTTGTATAACTGAGACGGAGTGTGTTTACTGCGCGGTACGGACTGTATTTATGTGTTTTGTGTGGATCTGAGAACAACAGCGATTATTTCACTGTACAGCATTAACTGACTGGTTTGTATAACTGAGACGGAGTGTGTTTACTGCGCGGTACGGACTGTATTTATGTGTTTTGTGTGGATCTGAGAACAAACAGCGATTATTTCACTGTACAACATTAACTGACTGGTTTGTATAACTGAGACGGAGTGTGTTTACTGCGCGGTACGGACTGGATGTTTATATACAAGCCTCCAATAGCATCATTATTTTCATAACAAACTCCGTAAAAGCCGTAAACTGATTCCAAAGTTTGAGTGGGGAGACACACAGATATAGAGCAAATCAGGGTGAAACAAAGGTAAAGGTAAAGTTCTCGCTAGAACAGGCCATGAAGGCCCAGAGGGCGAGTAGAGGTATAGCTCTACTCTTTCTTTAACCTCGACGCTAGATGGGGGTGGGTGCAGGGTGAAAAAAAATAGTTAAGAATTCGCACTGGACAACAAAGTCGGTGCACTTGCTGCACGCGTCCCGCGGACCGCTAGTTACCTGCTCTACAGACACGAACCAATGAACAGAACATTCCAAAGCAGCACGATTACTCTGTTCACAGAAGTATCAAGTGTCCTGAGCACTGCCACACTGTTCACATCGCAAATACTCCCACTCACAGGACCAACGTGAAAATCCGAAACCTCGTGAGTCTTATGCCAGATAAAGATCTTAAGTTCGGCCAGAATATCAAACAGCGACATACGATACTTTCTGTCAAAGGCGTCGTCATCGGACCGTCCAACCGTGCAACATTTGACGGAAGGATGCGGCCACATCCGACATCACCTCCAGGTCAGACACTAAGCCCAACACAGAGACATTAACGTCGGTCACAGCACGAGACTGTCAGTTCGTCTCCAGAGTGGCTCTTTGTTGTGTAACAGAGACTGCAGAAGAATACGGCCGCACGGCAATGCAAGACACTTGTGTCTTCTGCAAAGCGCCTAACCGTCTGTGGGCCCCACCCAGCCTCCTACTAAATTTATTAAGTGTTAACAGAAGAGGCCCTTGGATTAATCCTTTGAACACTCAGATTAGACTGAACTACATTAAAAGACTCAGCTCGTACCGCGCAGTAAACACACACCGTCTCAGTTATACAAACCAGTCAGTTAATGCTGTACAGTGAAATAATCGCTGTTTGTTCTCAGATCCACACAAAACACATAAATACAGTCCGTACCGCGCAGTAAACACACTCCGTCTCAGTTATACAAACCAGTCAGTTAATGCTGTACAGTGAAATAATCGCTGTTTGTTCTCAGATCCACACAAAACACATAAATACAGTCCGTACCGCGCAGTAAACACACTCCGTCTCAGTTATACAAACCAGTCAGTTAATGCTGTACAGTGAAATAATCGCTGTTTGTTCTGAGATCCACACAAAACACATAAATACAGTCCGTACCGCGCAGTAAACACACTCCGTCTCAGTTATACAAACCAGTCAGTTAATGCTGTACAGTGAAATAATCGCTGTTTGTTCTGAGATCCACACAAAACACATAAATACAGTCCGTACCGCGCAGTAAACACACTCCGTCTCAGTTATACAAACCAGTCAGTTAATGTTGTACAGTGAAATAATCGCTGTTTGTTCTGAGATCCACACAAAACACATAAACACAGTCCGTACCGCGCAGTAAACACACTCCGTCTCAGTTATACAAACCAGTCAGTTAATGCTGTACAGTGAAATAATCGCTGTTTGTTCTGAGATCCACACAAAACACATAAATACAGTCCGTACCGTGCAGTAAACACACTCCGTCTCAGTTATACAAACCAGTCAGTTAATGCTGTACAGTGAAATAATCGCTGTTTGTTCTGAGATCCACACAAAACACATAAATACAGTCCGTACCGCGCAGTAAACACACTCCGTCTCAGTTATACAAACCAGTCAGTTAATGTTGTACAGTGAAATAATCGCTGTTTGTTCTGAGATCCACACAAAACACATAAATACACTGTGTGGGCAGAACGTAGAATTTGTGAATGTTAAACATGGCGGTACATATAGTGACCACTGGGCTTTAAAGGGCTACAGTCCGTACCGCGCAGTAAACACACTCCGTCTCAGTTATACAAACCAGTCAGTTAATGCTGTACAGTGAAATAATCGCTGTTTGTTCTGAGATCCACACAAAACACATAAATACACTGTGTGGGCAGAACGTAGAATTTGTGAATGTTAAACGTGGTGGTACATATAGTAACCACTGGGCTTTAAACGGTTAAGGACAGGGACCTCAGCTGTCTAAGCAGCAGTGCTTTTCACTGACGATGTAACAGCTTCATCCCAACTGTCACGTTACACTTCAATACACAAAGACTGTATCTATTTGTACCCAGCTGTGTAGTGACTGTCAGCTTATCCTCTCAATAAGGCACGATATTTACGTTTGACAACTGAAGTGTTTACAGTGCTTGATTTTTTTTACACAAACACAGTGATGGACATTTATATATCACACATTTATATATCACACATTTATATATCACACATTTATATATCACACATTTATATATCACACATTTATATATCACACATTTATATATCACACATTCCAATCTTTATCTGCTGTCATTTGCGTTATTGTAGACATTAATACGTACTTCAGGCAGTAAATAATTATTTTCTTCCCTTAGAGACGGTCTGATCGTGTTGTGTGCTTAGCTACAGTGTCAATGTTGTGTGCTTAGCTACAGTGTCAATGTTGTGTGCTTAGCTACAGTGTCAATGTTGTGTGCTTAGCTACAGTGTCAATGTTGTGTGCTTAGCTACAGTGTCAATGTTGTGTGCTTAGCTACAGTGTCAATGTTGTGTGCTTAGCTACAGTGCCAATGTTGTGTGCTTAGCTACAGTGTCAATGTTGTGTGCTTAGCTACAGTGTCAATGTTGTGTGCTTAGCTACAGTGTCAATGTTGTGTGCTTAGCTACAGTGTCAATGTTGTGTGCTTAGCTACAGTGTCAATGTTGTGTGCTTAGCTACAGTGTCAATGTTGTGTGCTTAGCTACAGTGTCAATGTTGTGTGCTTAGCTACAGTGTCAATGTTGTGTGCTTAGCTACAGTGTCAATGTTGTGTGCTTAGCTACAGTGCCAATGTTGTGTGCTTAGCTACAGTGTCAATGTTGTGTGCTTAGCTACAGTGCCAATGTTGTGTGCTTAGCTACAGTGCCAATGTTGTGTGCTTAGCTACAGTGTCAATGTTGTGTGCTTAGCTACAGTGTCAATGTTGTGTGCTTAGCTACAGTGTCAATGTTGTGTGCTTAGCTACAGTGTCAATGTTGTGTGCTTAGCTACAGTGTCAATGTTGTGTGCTTAGCTACAGTGTCAATGTTGTGTGCTTATCTACAGTGTCAATGTTGTGTGCTTAGCTACAGTGTCAATGTTGTGTGCTTAGCTACAGTGTCAATGTTGTGTGCTTAGCTACAGTGTCAATGTTGTGTGCTTAGCTACATTGTCAATGTTGTGTGCTTATCTACATTGTCAATGTTGTGTGCTTAGCTAGTGTCAATGTTGTGTGCTTAGCTACAGTGTCAATGTTGTGTGCTTAGCTACAGTGTCAATGTTGTGTGCTTAGCTACAGTGTCAATGTTGTGTGCTTAGCTACAGTGTCAATGTTGTGTGCTTAGCTACAGTGTCAATGTTGTGTGCTTAGCTACAGTGTCAATGCAAGCTTCTCTGTCGCGTTGCGGTTTCAATTAGGATCGCGGTCTTAAGGCAAACGGCGAGACTTCCGCAAACACCAGTAACCGCTTGTTATTAGTAATGGGCACACGGTGTTTTCTGTGGTCGTAGGAGCCGAATTTGTATAATGTTATACAAAGAATATCAGGGGCACGCGGTGGCGCAGTTGGTTTAGGCACTGCGCTACAAGCCGGAAGGTCGCGAGTTCGATTCCCGATGGTGTCATTGGAATTTTTCATTGACATAATCCTTTCGTTCGCACTATGGCCCTGGGGTCGACTCAGCCTCTAACAGAAATGAGTACCAGGAATATTTCCTGGGGGTGGGGGGGGGGGTAAAGGCGGCCGGTGCGTAGGGCTAACAACCTTACCACCTTCATGTGCCGATTGTCTATAAATCTGTGAGCCTCAACCTCCTGGAACCCTAAGGGTCTGTCCAGGTCTGTAATGGGGTTGCTGTACCTTTACCTTACAAAGAATATCGGAGTTAAAAGGGCTCCGGTGTTTAGAGCCTGCATCAAGGGTGCACAAATTTTCCAAAAACGTCGGACACGTGTCAAAATTCTAGGCGCTATAAGGGCGCCATGAACTAAGTTCTGTACAGAGGACCCAGAAATATTAGACTACACCGTACAAAAGTTAGTCGCCACTACGACTAGGCGCCCAGAATTTATGCACCCCTGACCTTATAAGCTGTATTATGTCCTTCGGCGTCTTAGCATTCTCAGGGACCGTCAGTCATGTCGCTGCTTTGCAGACCGTAATCGGCAAAAGGCGGTTCTCGTGTGAAAGCCGACGACGATCTCGGTATGGTGTCAGATATCTTGTGCGACGCAGTGTGTATTTGGAAACAGTGATGTCGGCTGAACCCAGCATTGCTGTAAGGTAGCGTTACCAAGTAGAAACAGAATGTCGTGAGATTGTGGAACTGCAGCTTGTGACTTGTCCTACGTAACTGTTCGTAGCCTAACACAGCGTCTGTACATTGGTAACAGGCGATATGCAGTTCAGATTTGATAACTTAATATACTAACGAATTCACAAATTACCAACAAAATGCACTATATTGTCACTTTATATACTTTACTCTTCAACCCCTACATATGTTTCGGCCTTTATATGGCCATCTTCAGGGGGCTCGTAAACTACATTCACTTCACATCCAATATTTTTGTCTGCTATCACATTTAGTCCAGTTTCATTGTCATATACAGTGATACCTCGGTTAACGTAAGATAATTCGTTTCCGGAATTAATTTTTATAGCCGAAATCTTCGTTAGCCGAAACGTGATTTCCCGTAGTTTTGTATAGAAAATCGTTTAATTCGTTCTGGATGCTGCCCACTATTTAAAGATAAGTTTCATAAAAAGTAAAATGCACACTATAAAAGGCAAAAACTCACCAAAGGCTGTAGATGAACAGCTACCGAATTGGATGAAGGAAATATGGAAAGTTAGAATGAAAAATTGACGATCTTTACACTATTATACTGAAAATATATTATACACTTTTATACTATTAAACTGAAAATATGTTACACACGTTTTTACTATTCTTCTCCAAATTTTCAAAGTTTATTCAAGGTAATTCCTCTTCTTCAGTAGCTGGCCTCTGTCTCTTTGCTAAAGGAGAAGTCAGAAATCTGTCCAAAGTTGATTGAAGTTCCCTTTTTTTCAGAATGTTTTTAAAGTGATTCAGACACTTGTCTTCAACCAAGTCTCGAACGTAAACAACCCAGTCGGGTTGGTGGGTCTCCCCTATGTGATGTGGTCAGCTGATCTCTTTGTCACACACATACAGACGGAAAAGATAAGCTCCTGGAATGGCCCGACCGTTCATGTTTGCTGCTTTATGTTAGCGCGAGCATCCACTAAAACATTCGTTAGCCGAATCCATATTCGTTAGCCGAGTCCGAAAAACAGCGAAAAAAATCTTCGTTAGCCGAAAAATTCGTTAGCAGGGTCACTCGTTAGCCGAGGTATCACTGTATATGTCACATTTATATACAATATGTATTTGAAATATATAAGAACACAGAATATAAAATCCTTAAAAAAAGTTCGTCGATTTTCGTAGTAAAATGGTAAAATGAAACGATCTGGTTTTTTTCCCCCCCACGTTATGTGATCCACCGTTGGCTAGTTGTTCGGTTTTGGCTTTGGTTTTGTATATATGGACGGTCAGTTAAGTAAATATGTCCTGTTTGTGTTGTGTGTGTCCGTGTTGCGGTGTGTACTGACACTGTGTGTGTCCGTGTTGCGGTGTGTACTGACATTGTGTGTGTCCGTGTTGCGGTGTGTACTGACACTGTGTGTGTCCGTGTTGCGGTGTGTACTGACACTGTGTGTGTCCGTGTTGCGGTGTGTACTGACATTGTGTGTGTCCGTGTTGCGGTGTGTACTGACATTGTGTGTGTCCGTGTTGCGGTGTGTACTGACATTGTGTGTGTCCGTGTTGCGGTGTGTACTGACATTGTGTGTGTCCGTGTTGCGGTGTGTACTGACATTGTGTGTGTCCGTGTTGCGGTGTGTACTGACATTGTGTGTGTCCGTGTTGCGGTGTGTACTGACATTGTGTGTGTCCGTGTTGCGGTGTGTACTGACATTGTGTGTGTCCGTGTTGCGGTGTGTACTGACATTGTGTGTGTCCGTGTTGCGGTGTGTACTGACATTGTGTGTGTCCGTGTTGCGGTGTGTACTGACATTGTGTGTGTCCGTGTTGCGGTGTGTACTGACATTGTGTGTGTCCGTGTTGCGGTGTGTACTGACACTGTGTGTGTCCGTGTTGCGGTGTGTACTGACACTGTGTGTGTCCGTGTTGCGGTGTGTACTGACACTGTGTGTGTCCGTGTTGCGGTGTGTACTGACATTGTGTGTGTCCGTGTTGCGGTGTGTACTGACATTGTGTGTGTCCGTGTTGCGGTGTGTACTGACATTGTGTGTGTCCGTGTTGCGGTGTGTACTGACATTGTGTGTGTCCGTGTTGCGGTGTGTACTGACATGTGTGTGTCCGTGTTGCGGTGTGTACTGACACTGTGTGTGTCCGTGTTGCGGTGTGTACTGACACTGTGTGTGTCCGTGTTGCGGTGTGTACTGACACTGTGTGTGTCCGTGTTGCGGTGTGTACTGACATTGTGTGTGGTCCGTGTTGCGGTGTGTACTGACACTGTGTGTGTCCGTGTTGCGGTGTGTACTGACATTGTGTGTGTCCGTGTTGCGGTGTGTACTGACATTGTGTGTACGTGTTGCGGTGTGTACTGACATTGTGTGTGTCGTGTTGCGGTGTGTACTGACATTGTGTGTGTCCGTGTTGCGGTGTGTACTGACTCATAACGAAAGCCGAAGCATATGTAGGGGTTGCAGAATACTCGTAAGGTATATAATGTGAAAATATAGCGAATTTTGTTGTGTATAATTTGTGAATTGTAAAAGAATGCACTGTAAAGATACTATAAAAAATATAACAAAGAATTATTCAGTCAACACAAGTATCTTTCTGTTATAAACATATGTCTAGTTCTACTCCAACAACAATACAACTTGTACAAACATATGTCTAGTTCTACTCCAACAACAATACAACTTGTACAAACATATGTCTAGTTCTACTCAACAACAATACAACTTGTACAAACATATGTCCAGTTCTAATCCAACAGCAATACAACTTGTACAAACATATGTCTAGTTTTACTCCAACAACAATACAACTTGTACAAACATATGTCTAGTTCTACTCCAACAACAATACAACTTGTACAAACATATGTCTAGTTCTACTCCAACAACAGTACAACTTGTACAAACATATGTCCAGTTCTACTCCAACAACAATACAACTTGTACAAACATATGTCTAGTTTTACACCAACAACAATACAACTTGTACAAACATGTCCAGTTCTACTCCAACAACAATACAACTTGTACAAACATATGTCTAGTTTTACTCCAACAACAATACAACTTGTACAAACATATGTCCAGTTCTACTCCAACAACAATACAACTTGTACAAACATATGTCTAGTTCTACTCCAACAACAATACAACTTGTACAAACATATGTCCAGTTCTACTCCAACAACAATACAACTTGTACAAACATATGTCTAGTTTTACTCCAACAACAATACAACTTGTACAAACATATGTCTAGTTATACTCCAACAACAATACAACTTGTACAAACATATGTCTAGTTCTACTCCAACAACAATACAACTTGTACAAACATGTCTAGTTTTACTCCAACACAATACAACTTGTACAAACATATGTCTAGTTCTACTCCAACAACAATACAACTTGTACAAACATATGTCTAGTTCTACTCCAACAACAATACAACTTGTACAAACATATGTCCAGTTCTACTCCAACAACAATACAACTTGTACAAACATATGTCTAGTTTTACTCCAACAACAATACAACTTGTACAAACATATGTCCAGTTCTACTCCAACAACAATACAACTTGTACAAACATATGTCTAGTTTTACTCCAACAACAATACAACTTGTACAAACATATGTCCAGTTCTACTCCAACAACAATACAACTTGTACAAACATATGTCTAGTTCTACTCCAACAACAATAACAACTTGTACAAACATATGTCCAGTTCTACTCCAACAACAATACAACTTGTACATACATATGTCTAGTTTTACTCCAACAACAATACAACTTGTACAAACATATGTCTAGTTCTACTCCAACAACAATACAACTTGTACAAACATATGTCTAGTTTCTACAACAACAATACAACTTGTACAAACATATGTCTTGTTCTACTCCAACAACAATACAACTTGTACAAACATATGTCCAGTTCTACTCCAACAACAATACAACTTGTTACAAACAATTGTCTAGTTTCTACTCCAACAACAATACAACTTGTACAAACATATGTCCAGTTCTACTCCAACAACAATTACACATATGTTGTACAAACATATGTCTAGCAGTTCTACTCCAATAACAATACAACTTGTACAAACATATGTCTAGTTCTACTCCAACAATACAACTTGTACAAACATATGTCCAGTTCTACTCCAACAACAATACAACTTGTACAAACATATGTCCAGTTCTACTCCAACAACAATACAACTTGTACAAACATATGTCTAGTTCTACTCCAACAACAATACAACTTGTACAAACATATGTCCAGTTCTACACCAACAACAATACAACTTGTACAAACATATGTCCAGTTCTACTCCAACAACAATACAACTTGTACAAACATATGTCCAGTTCTACTCCAACAACAATACAACTTGTACAAACATATGTCCAGTTCTACTCCAACAACAATACAACTTGTACAAACATATGTCTAGTTCTACTCCAACAACAATACAACTTGTACAAACATATGTCCAGTTCTACACCAACAACAATACAACTTGTACAAACATATGTCCAGTTCTACTCCAACAACAATACAACTTGTACAAACATATGTCCAGTTCTACTCCAACAACAATACAACTTGTACAAACATATGTCCAGTTCTACTCCAACAACAATACAACTTGTACAAACATATGTCTAGTTCTACTCCAACAACAATACAACTTGTACAAACATATGTCCAGTTCTACTCCAACAACAATACAACTTGTACAAACATATGTCCAGTTCTACTCCAACAACAATACAACTTGTACAAACATATGTCCAGTTGTACTCCAACAACAATACAACTTGTAGAAACATATGTCCAGTTGTACTCCAACAACAATACAACTTGTACTGTTTTTAAAACTTTTTGTACACAAATGATATCAACAACGCAGCCTACTACAGACTGTGGAACCGTGTAAATAGTGGCTTGTCACTGGCAGTTGGTTTTAAACCTGGCATATTGCGCTCACTGTGGATGGTACGCTTGTACCGAAACGTCGGAGCTACGTGTTTAACACTCATATGTAACTAATAATGTGCATTTAGTTGGTACCATAAATTAAATACATTGGTTTAAAATGCACGGAATGGACAGCGTAAAAATAACTGATAGTGTGTTGGGGGCTGAAGTAACTTTGCTAATAAAAGGAGTTGCTGAATTCGCAGTCGTGCCTACCGAGTTACACGTGGCGTACTGGCGCAGTTGTTGTGCCTACCGAGTAACACGTGGCGTACTGGCGCAGTTGTTGTGCCTACCGAGTAACACGTGGCGTACTGGCGCAGTTGTTGTGCCTACCGAGTAACACGTGGCGTACTGGCGCAGTTGTTGTGCCTACCGAGTTACACGTGGCGTACTGGCGCAGTTGTTGTGCCTACCGAGTAACACGTGGCGTACTGGCGCAGTTGTTGTGCCTACCGAGTAACACGTGGCGTACTGGCGCAGTTGTTGTGCCTACCGAGTTACACGTGGCGTACTGGCGCAGTTGTTGTGCCTACCGAGTTACACGTGGCGTACTGGCGCAGTTGTTGTGCCTACCGAGTTACACGTGGCGTACTGGCGCAGTTGTTGTGCCTACCGAGTAACACGTGGCGTACTGGCGCAGTTGTTGTGCCTACCGAGTTACACGTGGCGTACTGGCGCAGTTGTTGTGCCTACCGAGTAACACGTGGCGTACTGGCGCAGTTGTTGTGCCTACCGAGTAACACGTGGCGTACTTGCGCAGTTGTTGTGCCTACCGAGTTACACGTGGCGTACTGGCGCAGTTGTTGTGCCTACCGAGTAACACGTGGCGTACTGGCGCAGTTGTTGTGCCTACCGAGTTACACGTGGCGTACTGGCGCAGTTGTTGTGCCTACCGAGTAACACGTGGCGTACTGGCGCAGTTGTTGTGCCTACCGAGTTACACGTGGCGTACTGGCGCAGTTGTTGTGCCTACCGAGTTACACGTGGCGTACTGGCGCAGTTGTTGTGCCTACCGAGTAACACGTGGCGTACTGGCGCAGTTGTGCCTACCGAGTTACACGTGGCGTACTGGCGCAGTTGTTGTGCCTACCGAGTTACACGTGGCGTACTGGCGCAGTTGTTGTGCCTACCGAGTTACACGTGGCGTACTGGCGCAGTTGTTGTGCCTACCGAGTTACACGTGGCGTACTGGC
Organism: Reticulitermes speratus; assembly: GCA_021186555.1. NCBI lineage: Eukaryota > Metazoa > Arthropoda > Insecta > Blattodea > Rhinotermitidae > Reticulitermes > Reticulitermes speratus. Next base: position 39,495,297 of record JAJKFL010000004.1, on the reverse strand, counting down.
GCAGTTGTTGTGCCTACCGAGTTACACGTGGCGTACTGGCGCAGTTGTTGTGCCTACCGAGTTAAACGTGGCGTACTGGCGCAGTTGTGCCTACCGAGTTACACGTGGCGTACTGGCGCAGTTGTTGTGCCTACCGAGTTACACGTGGCGTACTGGCGCAGTTGTTGTGCCTACCGAGTTACACGTGGCGTACTGGCGCAGTTGTTGTGCCTACCGAGTTACACGTGGCGTACTGGCGCAGTTGTTGTGCCTACCGAGTTACACGTGGCGTACTGGCGCAGTTGTTGTGCCTACCGAGTTACACGTGGCGTACTGGCGCAGTTGTTGTGCCTACCGAGTTACACGTGGCGTACTGGTGCAGTTGTTGTGCCTACCGAGTTACACGTGGCGTACTGGCGCAGTTGTTGTGCCTACCGAGTTACACGTGGCGTACTGGCGCAGTTGTTGTGCCTACCGAGTTACACGTGGCGTACTGGCGCAGTTGTTGTGCCTACCGAGTTACACGTGGCGTACTGGCGCAGTTGTTGTGCCTACCGAGTTACACGTGGCGTACTAGCGCAGTTGTTGTGCCTACCGAGTTACACGTGGCGTACTGGCGCAGTTGTTGTGCCTACCGAGTTAAACGTGGCGTACTGGCGCAGTTGTTGTGCCTACCGAGTTACACGTGGCGTACTGGCGCAGTTGTTGTGCCTACCGAGTTACACGTGGCGTACTGGCGCAGTTGTTGTGCCTACCGAGTTAAACGTGGCGTACTGGCGCAGTTGTGCCTACCGAGTTACACGTGGCGTACTGGCGCAGTTGTTGTGCCTACCGAGTTACACGTGGCGTACTGGCGCAGTTGTTGTGCCTACCGAGTTACACGTGGCGTACTGGCGCAGTTGTTGTGCCTACCGAGTTACACGTGGCGTACTGGCGCAGTTGTTGTGCCTACCGAGTTACACGTGGCGTACTGGCGCAGTTGTTGTGCCTACCGAGTTACACGTGGCGTACTGGTGCAGTTGTTGTGCCTACCGAGTTACACGTGGCGTACTGGCGCAGTTGTTGTGCCTACCGAGTTACACGTGGCGTACTGGCGCAGTTGTTGTGCCTACCGAGTTACACGTGGCGTACTGGCGCAGTTGTTGTGCCTACCGAGTTACACGTGGCGTACTGGCGCAGTTGTTGTGCCTACCGAGTTACACGTGGCGTACTGGCGCAGTTGTTGTGCCTACCGAGTTACACGTGGCGTACTGGCGCAGTTGTTGTGCCTACCGAGTTAAACGTGGCGTACTGGCGCAGTTGTTGTGCCTACCGAGTTACACGTGGCGTACTGGCGCAGTTGTTGTGCCTACCGAGTTACACGTGGCGTACTGGCGCAGTTGTTGTGCCTACCGAGTTAAACGTGGCGTACTGGCGCAGTTGTGCCTACCGAGTTACACGTGGCGTACTGGCGCAGTTGTTGTGCCTACCGAGTTACACGTGGCGTACTGGCGCAGTTGTTGTGCCTACCGAGTTACACGTGGCATACTGGCGCAGTTGTTTTCTGGTATCCTCCTGTCTGTTCCAGCTACGAGTATCAACCGGATTCCACGGATCATACATTCTTGTTTAATTTGTCGTAGAATTAACAGTGGGGTTGGCGTACTGAACTGCTTCGACGCGCAGTAGGCTGGTTTGGTAGCACGAGTGCACAAATGTTACTTAAATCTAGGAGCCACCACCAAGTTACAGGCGCCACAAGCGTGACACGAAGCACGAAAGTGGATACTATTAAGATCATAATATTATGTTTTTTTTTGTATGGGTGTGAAACGCGGTCTGTCACATTGAGGGAGGAACATAGGCTGAGGGTTTTGTATTATCTTCACAGTGCATTTTTTAACAAATCACAAATTACACACCAACGAAATGCACTGTATATAATAAATATATACTATATATAATAAATATATATATAAATATAATAAATATATACTATATATAATAAATATATATACTATATATAATAAAAAATATACTATATATAATAAATATATACTATATATAATAAATATATATACTATATATAACAAATATATATACTATATATAATAAATATATACTATATATAATAAAATATATATACTATATATATAATAAATATGTACTATATAATAAATATATATACTATGTATAATAAATATATATATATAATAAATAATACTATATATAATAAAATATACTATATATAATAAATATATATACTATATATAATAAATATATAGTGCAGTTCGTTGGTGTGTAATTTGTGATAGGCTGAGGGTGTTTGAATCTAAGAGGGAGACAGTAAAGGAAACTGGAGAAAATTACGTAATGATGCGCTTCATGATTTTTGCTCCTAACCAAAATATGTTCGTGTATTCAAATCAAGGAGGATGAGATGGGCAGGGCATGTGGCACGTATGGAGGGGACGAGAAATTCTTACAGGATTTTGGTGGGGGAACCTGAAGGAAAGAGAGCACTATGAAGACCCAGGCGTAGATGGGAGGATAATATTAAAGTTGACCTTAAAGAAATGGGATAGAAGGACGTGGAATGGACTTATCTGTCTCAGGATAGAGCCAAGTGGCGGTCCGTTGTAAACAGGGCAGTGACCTGCGATTTGTTACTTCGGGATATGACGCTACGGTACGGCGTAGTCGGATCCCGACGTTTCGAAAGAACGTGCTGCCCTCATCTTGAAGGACCAATATGTCATATCCCATCAGAACGGAACCCTGAGCCCTTCCGCGGCGAAGACTTAAAAAAAAACCTTCGGTTTACATAAAATGCGGCGAGTTCGTTGACTGTCTGAAATACTTTCAGCTTCTGAAGATGGTCTCTGCGCCATGCTGTTGAATATTTCCGCTCGAAAGTAATTTCTTTCGGAAGCCACATATTGCTCCAAAGAGTCTTCGCGGCTTATAAAGAAATAGTAATGTTGTATATGCGTATGTGCTTTTGTCTGTAGGTAAATAAACATACCGTTCACACATCCAAGGGTTGGAAAACACAAAGACGAATCGGTGGACGCCGTGCGAGGAGCAAGGGCTCATAAAATGACCCTACTGTGTGCAGCTGTAGGCACAGCGAGTTATTAGCGTGTGTTAGAAGGGTTTACTGTGTGTGGTGATCCGAAATTATGTCGAAATGTGACAGTTTTACCGCACCTATATGCACTAAATTAGCTGGTGATTTTTTTTTTTTAAAGTTTTTGTTTGACTCGCCCCGAAATTTCCTTCCTGCTGGGGTTGTACGATGCAGACACGTGTAAATTGTACTTCACCACGTGAGCAACAACTTGAACACGCGTGATTGCTATACATATTGGTAAGAATACGGAATAAATTTCTTAATACAGTAGAACCTCGATCGTGCGAAATAAAGGGGGGGGGGGCGGATCCGATTTCAGATAAGCAAAATTTCGGATAATTCGGAAATTCGGTTTGACGTGATAAGGTGCAATACAAATAACATATATACAGAAACACGTCTTATGTTAATAAAATGTATGGCACAACAAAGTGTACGATATTTACAGATACAATACAACAGTACAAATGTATGGCACAACAAAGTGTACGATATTTACAGATACAATACAACACTACAAATGTATGGCACAATAAAGTGTACGATATTTACAGATACAATACAACAGTACAAATGTATGGCACAACAAAGTGTACGATATTTACAGATACAATACAACAGTACAAATGTATGGCACAACAAAGTGTACGATATTTACAGATACAATACAACACTACAAATGTATGGCACAATAAAGTGTACGATATTTACAGATACAATACAACAGTACAAATGTATGGCACAACAAAGTGTACGATATTTACAGATACAATACAACAATACAAATGTATGGCACAACAAAGTGTACGATATTTACAGATACAATACAACAGTACAAATGTATGGCACAACAAAGTGTACGATATTTACAGATACAATACAACACTACAAATGTATGGCACAATAAAGTGTACGATATTTACAGATACAATACAACACTACAAATGTATGGCACAACAAAGTGTACGATATTTACAGATACAATCAGCACAGTCAACTTTTGACAACAAACTGACGGGGAGAGGCTTAGAGGTGTCTCGCGGCAGGCAGTTCTGGGAATCGCGTAAAGAAAGGCGCTTCGGATAACCCGAGTTTCGGTTAAGCGAAGTTCGGATAACCGAGGTTCTACTGTACCTTTGTTTTATGTTAAGTCCACGGTAGGACACAGGAAGCACAACGTTTTGAATCCTAGTGGTTACTCTACGTAACGCCAGGTTTCAAACCTTTGTATTTTGTTCACGCAGTGTATTTATGGGTTCCATGTGATTCTTGAAGCAAGCAGCGATTGTTTCACTGTACAGCGTTAACTGATTACGCCTTCTAGTGGACACGAAGTGTTTACTGCGCGGTACGGACTGAATCTTTTTAAAGAATGTGCATAGATACAGCAAAAAACGTATATCATATTCTCTTAGGAACAAATTCTTTGCATTCAGCATGAATATGCAGAAGACAATTCATAGATATAGTCTTCAGAGGATTACGGTACAGTTTCATTGCCCGTTCTTCTGTGGTGCGTGTAAAGCGACTAAGTTCATTTCACGGTATGCAGTCTTTCTTGAGCAGTTGGCATAACTCCACGCTAAGAGTCTCGAGGGTTGCCAGCCGATATAACAGAGCACAGCTTTGGACCGTGCTGGTAGTTGATTAGTCCATTATCTTCCACTAAGGTATCATCATATCATAATTATCTTCTTCGTCTTCATTATTACCTCCATTGTCATCCCTCCGTCTGCGTATATTCGCCTAAATGGCTTCTTTCCACACATTTCCAATCACATTTGTATGTATTTTTTTCTTTCTCCACGCGTGCTACATGCCTGTACTTGATTCCACCGCATTGACAACATGAGGTGAAAAGCACTAATTGTGAAGTACCTCTGTGCTTTTGGTTCTGTTTCCGAATGTATTTTGTAGCAAACAAATTTGAAAGAAACCACACACATTGTGTGGACCTTACAGGAAGTCCTACTGGAATATGCACACACATTGTGTGGACCTTACAGGAAGTCCTACTGGAATATGCACACACATTGTGTGGACCTTACAGGAAGTCCTACTGGAATATGCACACACATTGTTTGGACCTTACAGGAAGTCCTATTGGAATATGCACACACATTGTGTGGACCTTACAGGAAGTCCTACTGGAATATGCACACACATTGTGTGGACCTTACAGGAAGTCCTACTGGAATATGCACACACATTGTTTGGACCTTACAGGAAGTCCTATTGGAATATGCACACACATTGTTTGGACCTTACAGGAAGTCCTTCTGGAATATGCACACACATTGTTTGGACCTTACAGGAAGTTCTACTGGAATATGCACACATTGTTTGGACCTTACAGGAAGTCCTATTGGAATATGCACACACATTGTTTGGACCTTACAGGAAGTCCTACTGGAATATGCACACACATTGTTTGGACCTTACAGGAAGTCCTACTGGAATATGCACACACATTGTTTGGACCTTACAGGAAGTCCTACTGGAATATGCACACACATTGTTTGGACCTTACAGAAGTCCTACTGAAATATGCACACACATTGTGTGGACCTTACAGGAAGTCCTATTGGAATATGCACACACATTGTTTGGACCTTACAGGAAGTCCTACTGGAATATGCACACACATTGTTTGGACCTTACAGGAAGTCCTACTGGAATATGCACACACATTGTTTGGACCTTACAGGAAGTCCTACTGGAATATGCACACACATTGTTTGGACCTTACAGGAAGTCCTACTGGAATATGCACACACATTGTTTGGACCTTACAGGAAGTCCTACTGGAATATGCACACACATTGTTTGGACCTTACAGGAAGTCCTATTGGAATATGCACACACATTGTTTGGACCTTACAGGAAGTCCTACTGGAATATGCACACACATTGTGTGGACCTTACAGGAAGTCCTACTGGAATATGCACACACATTGTTTGGACCTTACAGGAAGTCCTACTGAAATATGCACACACATTGTGTGGACCTTACAGGAAGTCCTATTGGAATATGCACACACATTGTTTGGACCTTACAGGAAGTCCTACTGGAATATGCACACACATTGTTTGGACCTTACAGGAAGTCCTACTGGAATATGCACACACATTGTTTGGACCTTACAGGAAGTCCTACTGGAATATGCACACACATTGTTTGGACCTTACAGGAAGTCCTATTGGAATATGCACACACATTGTTTGGACCTTACAGGAAGTCCTATTGGAATATGCACACACATTGTTTGGACCTTACAGGAAGTCCTACTGAAATATGCACACACATTGTTTGGACCTTACAGGAAGTCCTACTGGAATATGCACACACATTGTTTGGACCTTACAGGAAGTCCTACTGGAATATGCACACACATTGTTTGGACCTTACAGGAAGTCCTACTGAAATATGCACACACATTGTGTGGACCTTACAGGAAGTCCTAGTGGAATATGCACACACATTGTTTGGACCTTACAGGAAGTCCTACTGGAATATGCACACACATTGTGTGGACCTTACAGGAAGTCCTATTGCAATATGCACACACATTGTTTGGACCTTACAGGAAGTCCTTCTGGAATATGCACACACATTGTTTGGACCTTACAGGAAGTTCTACTGGAATATGCACACATTGTTTGGACCTTACAGGAAGTCCTATTGGAATATGCACACACATTGTTTGGACCTTACAGGAAGTCCTACTGGAATATGCACACACATTGTTTGGACCTTACAGGAAGTCCTACTGGAATATGCACACACATTGTTTGGACCTTACAGGAAGTCCTACTGGAATATGCACACACATTGTTTGGACCTTACAGGAAGTCCTACTGAAATATGCACACACATTGTGTGGACCTTACAGGAAGTCCTATTGGAATATGCACACACATTGTTTGGACCTTACAGGAAGTCCTACTGGAATATGCACACACATTGTTTGGACCTTACAGGAAGTCCTACTGGAATATGCACACACATTGTTTGGACCTTACAGGTAGTCCTACTGGAATATGCACACACATTGTTTGGACCTTACAGGAAGTCCTACTGGAATATGCACACACATTGTTTGGACCTTACAGGAAGTCCTACTGGAATATGCACACACATTGTTTGGACCTTACAGGAAGTCCTATTGGAATATGCACACACATTGTTTGGACCTTACAGGAAGTCCTACTGGAATATGCACACACATTGTGTGGACCTTACAGGAAGTCCTACTGGAATATGCACACACATTGTTTGGACCTTACAGGAAGTCCTACTGAAATATGCACACACATTGTGTGGACCTTACAGGAAGTCCTATTGGAATATGCACACACATTGTTTGGACCTTACAGGAAGTCCTACTGGAATATGCACACACATTGTTTGGACCTTACAGGAAGTCCTACTGGAATATGCACACACATTGTTTGGACCTTACAGGAAGTCCTACTGGAATATGCACACACATTGTTTGGACCTTACAGGAAGTCCTATTGGAATATGCACACACATTGTTTGGACCTTACAGGAAGTCCTATTGGAATATGCACACACATTGTTTGGACCTTACAGGAAGTCCTACTGAAATATGCACACACATTGTTTGGACCTTACAGGAAGTCCTACTGGAATATGCACACACATTGTTTGGACCTTACAGGAAGTCCTACTGGAATATGCACACACATTGTTTGGACCTTACAGGAAGTCCTACTGAAATATGCACACACATTGTGTGGACCTTACAGGAAGTCCTAGTGGAATATGCACACACATTGTTTGGACCTTACAGGAAGTCCTACTGGAATATGCACACACATTGTTTGGACCTTACAGGAAGTCCTACTGGAATATGCACACACATTGTGTGGACCTTACAGGAAGTCCTATTGGAATATGCACACACATTGTTTGGACCTTACAGGAAGTCCTACTGGAATATGCACACACATTGTTTGGACCTTACAGGAAGTCCTACTGGAATATGCACCCCGTAACTTTGCACGTTGCCGATCCCAGTGGCCGCGCGGTCTAAGGCGTGGGTCTGCGGCAGCTCGCTTGCTGGGATTGCGGGTTCGAATCCTGCCGGGGGCATGGATGTCTGTCTGTTTTGAGTGTTGTGTGTTGTCAGGTAGAGGTCTCTGCGTCGGACTGATCACTCGTCCAGAGGAGTCCTACCAAGTGTGGTGTGTCTAAAGCGTGTGATCGTGAAGCGTCGATAATGAGGAGGCCTAGGCCCCCAAGGGGCTGTCGAGCCATTGAAAAAAAAATCTTTGCACTTTGGCCATGTTGGTGTTAATTATTGTAGGAAATTAGGAAGTATAAAGATGGCGTGGTCACTGATTGCGATGATATTCGAATGAAATTTAATGACAGTACGTCAATTCAAGTTTTGAAGTTTTAACGGTGGTGATCGTTCATACTGTAGTCTTCTGGGCTGTGACACCGTGTAGTCTGATAGGTGGCTAGTAACATTTGAGAGGAGCATAGTGACAGACAGACAGACACATGCGTGCTTGGCGATACCAATCGTGGTTCCCTTATAAAACAAGAAAAGTTTGGTAAAAGCGGCACAAGCCGTTTGCCGTAGCGATAAACGGCTTGCCAGTGTAGTCATTGCCGTCTGATACGACGTCTTGCGTGTTAAGTTTGCGTATTGTAACGATTTCAGTAATCCTATAGCCTGTGCTGGGATCTGGCAGGCAGTCGCCATGGCAACACGCTGTACACGGTGCCCGGGGAACGAGGTGTGGTGTGTAGCGGCAGGATGATGTCCGTACAGGTGGAAACACTTTGCCAGAAAAAAGAATATTCCTTCGTAAGACGTTTGGTGGAAAGTGAAGTGGAATAACGGCGTTATTGCGTTCGTCAGACTGTGACTAGGACACGGCGTCACAGATTTTGTTTGTCTGTAGACGCCAGCTCTAAAATTAAGACCCAGAATTTGTTTCTTTGTTTGTTTATGTCGTAACGACTAACAAACTTTCCACTACAGCAAAGGTAAAGCAATCCCATTACAGGCCTGGACAGACCCTTAGGTTTCCAGGAGGTTGAGGCTCCCAGATTTATAGACAATCGGCACATGAAGGTGGTAAGGTTGTCAGCCCTACGCACCGGCCGCCTTTACCCCCCAGGAAGTATTCCTGGTACACATTTCTGTTAGAGGCTGAGTCGACCCCAGGGCCATAGTGCGACCGGAACGATTATGTCTATGAAAAATTCTAATGACAGTGTCGGGAATCGAACCCGCGACCTTCCGGCTTGTAGCGCGGTGCCTCAACCAACTGCGCTACCGCGTGCCCCTCCACTACAGCATTTTTTTTAATAATTGACGACTTATTTTGTAGCTTATGTTTCCAGATGTGGTTATTTGGCCATGCTGGTGTCAGTAAGCGTCGAGAGTGAAAGGAACATTTGCCCCCATCACCACCCCTTTATGATAGTTTAATGATGGTGATATATTGAAGGCCGTTGGAGGGGACCTACATATTAACACTTGGAGGTCTAAAAAAAACGTGAAAGTCAGGGGTACACAAATCCTGGGCGTCAGGTTGCCGTGGCGACTATATTTTGTACGGTGGCGCATAATCTTTTTGGTACCTCAGTGCGGAACTTGCTTCATGTCACCCTTTTGGCGACTAGAATTTTGAGGTGGCTCCTAGATTTATTTGTAAAATTTGTGCATCCCTGGTGAAAGTACTTTTCTGTCCAATGCTGCACGATATCCGAAAGGGGCATTACTTTTTCTGAAGGTTCCCTGGCCTCGCTTGCTTATGCTTCTGATAAGAGTAGTACTGACATGAACATGAGTGTTGGGGGTTTGTGGAATGATACTGACGGGGGGGGGGGGGGAGTTGTCCCAGTGCTACTTTATCAAAAATCTGGCACGGACTGATCCCGAATGGTACCCTGGCCTCCGCGGTGAGAAGACGGCGACTAACTGCCTGAGTCACTGAACGGTTTATGGATATGAGATTCAGTTAAATAATATTTAAAATTTTAGTCTTTGTTTCGTAGAAAACACGGCTGGAGACAAGGTATTGCGTTAACTTGATTGTATATACAGATGCAGCTCGTACCGCGCAGTAAACACACTCCGTTTCAGTTATACAAACCAGTCAGTTAATGTTGTACAGTGAAATAATCGCTGTTTGTTCTGAGATCCACACAAAACACATAAATACAGTCCGTACCGCGCAGTAAACACACTCCGTCTCAGTTATACAAACAGTCAGTTAATGCTGTACAGTGAAATAATCGCTGTTTGTTCTGAGATCCACACAAAACACATAAATACAGACCGTACCGCGCAGTAAACACACTACGTCTCAGTTATACAAACCAGTCAGTTAATGCTGTACAGTGAAATAATCGCTGTTTGTTCTGAGATCCACACAAAACACATAAATACAGTCCGTACCGCGCAGTAAACACACTACGTCTCAGTTATACAAACCAGTCAGTTAATGTTGTACAGTGAAATAATCGCTGTTTGTTCTGAGATCCACACAAAACACATAAATACAGTCCGTACCGCGCAGTAAACACACTACGTCTCAGTTATACAAACCAGTCAGTTAATGTTGTACAGTGAAATAATCGGTGTTTGTTCTGAGATCCACACAAAACACATAAATACAGTCCGTACCGCGCAGTAAACACACTCCGTCTCAGTTATACAAACCAGTCAGTTAATGTTGTACAGTGAAAATATCGCTGTTTGTTCTGAGATCCACACCAAACACATAAATACAGTCCGTACCGCGCAGTAAACACACTCCGTCTCAGTTATACAAACCAGTCAGTTAATGTTGTACAGTGAAATAATCGCTGTTTGTTCTGAGATCCACACAAAACACATAAATACAGTCCGTACCGCGCAGTAAACACACTCCGTCTCAGTTATACAAACCAGTCAGTTAATGCTGTACAGTGAAATAATCGCTGTTTGTTCTGAGATCCACACAAAACACATAAATACAGTCCGTACCGCGCAGTAAACACACTACCTCTCAGTTATACAAACCAGTCAGTTAATGCTGTACAGTGAAATAATCGCTGTTTGTTCTGAGATCCACACAAAACACATAAATACAGTCCGTACCGCGCAGTAAACACACTACGTCTCAGTTATACAAACCAGTCAGTTAATGTTGTACAGTGAAATAATCGCTGTTTGTTCTGAGATCCACACAAAACACATAAATACAGTCCGTACCGCGCAGTAAACACACTACGTCTCAGTTATACAAACCAGTCAGTTAATGCTGTACAGTGAAATAATTGCTGTTTGTTCTGAGATCCACACAAAACACATAAATACAGTCCGTACCGCGCAGTAAACACACTACGTCTCAGTTATAGAAACCAGTCAGTTAATGCTGTACAGTGAAATAATCGCTGTTTGTTCTGAGATCCACACAAAACACATAAATACAGTCCGTACCGCGCAGTAAACACACTACGTCTCAGTTATACAAACCAGTCAGTTAATGTTGTACAGTGAAATAATCGCTGTTTGTTCTGAGATCCACACAAAACACATAAATACAGTCCGTACCGCGCAGTAAACACACTACGTCTCAGTTATACAAACCAGTCAGTTAATGCTGTACAGTGAAATAATCGCTGTTTGTTCTGAGATCCACACAAAACACATAAATACAGTCCGTACCGCGCAGTAAACACACTACGTCTCAGTTATACAAACCAGTCAGTTAATGCTGTACAGTGAAATAATCGCTGTTTGTTCTGAGATCCACACAAAACACATAAATACAGTCCGTACCGCGCAGTAAACACACTACGTCTCAGTTATACAAACCAGTCAGTTAATGTTGTACAGTGAAATAATCGCTGTTTGTTCTGAGATCCACACAAAACACATAAATACAGTCCGTACCGCGCAGTAAACACACTACGTCTCAGTTATACAAACCAGTCAGTTAATGCTGTACAGTGAAATAATCGCTGTTTGTTCTGAGATCCACACAAAACACATAAATACAGTCCGTACCGCGCAGTAAACACACTACGTCTCAGTTATACAAACCAGTCAGTTAATGCTGTACAGTGAAATAATCGCTGTTTGTTCTGAGATCCACACAAAACACATAAATACAGTCCGTACCGCGCAGTAAACACACTACGTCTCAGTTATACAAACCAGTCAGTTAATGCTGTACAGTGAAATAATCGCTGTTTGTTCTGAGATCCACACAAAACACCCTACATTCGCACAGTACGCTGTATTTTATGTTAAAGCAACTGCTATCACGTTCGTACAGTAACCAGTGTGTTTGTAAGGGCCAACTTGATGTCTGTACTGCGGCAGTAACCTGGTGTATCTTATAGAGTCAGATGAGAGGGAATGGATGTGCACGCGGATAGTCCGAACTAGAAAACCTTTGTGCGGAATAACAGCGTCTTATTCTTAAATCAGTAGGCCGCCATCTGCAGCAGTAGAATAATTAATGGTTTAATGAATTTGATGACCCAGTCTCCTGTTATGACGATCGTCCCACTGCTGTAGCAGTAAGTACCTTACACGGTGTTAACTTGCTAGCCACATGCCCGTCGTATGATTGGCTGCCATGCGCTCTGCTCCACGTTTCATTTTATTTGTCGTTTCTTTTTTTTTCTTATGGCAAATCAGGCGATTAATTCAATCTATGCACATGCTGCCATGTGATTTTGGTATTTCGTATTATATGCTCCGTGCTCAACTGTTTCTTCAGCCTCAGCCCATACGTCAGAGAACACACCCGATCCTCAAGTTTCTTCACAACTTGGCAATTCAGTAACCGTGGTAGCGGACTGGAAACAGGGAAGCTACCGTGGCCTGAGTTGAGGCACTGTTCCGACGATTGCCTGGAGTGTCTGAGAAGAATCACGAACTTCAGTTAGAATATCCTATGCCCGAGGTAAAAGATAAAGTTCTCCCTAGAACGGACCATGAAGGCCCAGAAGGGGAGTAGAGGTATAGCTATACTCTTTAACCCTGGCACTAGATGAGGGTGAGTGGTCAACTCCACGCCCCGGCCGCTTTACCCCCGGAAAAGAGACCCGGTACCCATTGTGTAGGAGTCGAGATTTAAACCTGAGACCTTCCGCATGTAAAAGAGAGCTACACCCTCGTCTGCGAATTACCGTACGCTGAGTGCCGTTGGTCATATTTGTCACCCCTGTACTGTTCTTTCGGTTTTAACGATGAAATATTTGGCTTGCTGTGTGTCGTAATTAACTCTGAGATAACCTACTGAATGTTTCGTAAACGGTGTGCCTTTTAGTCTGCCATCGCAGGTTGACACAAGAATGTGGCGCGACGTGTACCTGCAGTAAGGCAGTAATAGTACCCTCAGAGACATTCGACGGACATGCTACGGGATTCAGTCACGGAATTGTAAGAGTTCAGTCAGAAGGTTCGGTGTAAGATACACCGATTTAAGCTGTCGAATCTCTCTTTGCTTCGTTTCCCCGAACACAGCAGCCTTATCGCATACAAAGCCTGCATTTGCCGAGACATACCGATGACAGCTGCGGTGCTCAGGACAGCGATAAAAGATACGTTGTGTCTTACATCGGATTGGAAGTTCCTGTAGTTGGATCGTAATTTTGTATGGCTTTGAGGTTTGAGGTCCTTGTGGCTGCTAATATGGAGGCTTGTTTATTTTGATGTGATGCGGTATAATCTTTAGATGTATACCGACGTTTCGGAGGAACCTGTTGTCTTCACGTGCATGTTATTAGTGTCGTATTGCTGTTGTGTATCTGTAAGAAGTAAAACGAGTGAGATTTGTAGGACTTTACAAAACGAGCAAAGACGTTTCGGAGGAACCTGCTGTCTCCACGTGCATGTTATTAGTGCCGTATTGCTGGTGTGTATCTGTAAGAAGTAAAGCCAGTGAGGTTTGTAGGACTTTACAAAACGAGCAAAGACGTTTCGGAGTAACCTGCTGTCTCCACGTGCATGTTATTAGCGTCGTATTGCTGTTGTGTATCTGTAAGAAGTAAAACGAGTGAGATTTGTAGGACTTTACAAAACGAGCAAAGACGTTTCGGAGGAACCTGCTGTCTCCACGTGCATGTTATTAGTGCCGTATTGCGGTGTGTATCTGTAAGAAGTAAAGCCAGTGACGTTTGTAGGACTTTACAAAACGGCGAGGGCAGAAATTCAGCTTTTTATCCCTTTGGGTTCCGGGGTTAAAGTGGGCGGGTTGTTAATTGGACCACTCCCCCCCACCTAGTGCAGAGGTGAAGAATGTCTGGAGCTCGACCTCCAGTTTCCGTACGTCTTGTCGAAATGGTGCTTAATTAAGCATAGGTACAACTTAATATTTTTAGCTGGAATGTTAAGGGGAAAGTTGGCCCTGTAACGAATTACGCACCATGTCGTGAAGGTATGTGAGTCGTGCAGGCACGGCTCCACTCATTCTTAATGGCGCTAGCGACAATGCCTCGGATACGCGAGGGATAGGAGCCTGAGTGCGCCCCACATCAAGTCTGCATGGTTTTGCTTCTGGTGTACGCCGTAGATGGGCGGCAATTTCTTCGGCACATGTGTATTGCGGGTCACGTGCTTTATCGGAAGCTTTTAGTCGTGCCTTAACCCGGATTCGCTCGTCTGTGTTGTTACGCAACATACATACGTTGTTTGTCGATGTTTCGGACAGCCTGTCGGTCCTTGAAGATGGGACCGATAGGCTGTCCCGAAACGTCGCAAGAAACTACCAACGTACGCTGCGTAACAACCCAGAAGAGCGAAGAACCTCATCTACACCGTGACGGAGCCCGAAATATTGTGTTTTAACGATTGCAAGAACAGTAGTTGTATGCTTGAACACTGCAAGTTGCGTTTAACCCACATGGTGTGTTTATGGGTTTCTTATGGGTGTCGCTTATGGGCATAAACGGTCGGGACGTGAACTGTTGCAAGAACATGTGGATCACACCAAACTGTCAACCTTGCGTTCCTTCACGGTATTTGTCTCTTCATTCTTGAGGCTTCATAATGTTAACGTTTAAAACCCAGTGGTTACTATATGTACCCCAGTTTAACATTCACAATTCTACGTTTTGCCCACCAGTGTATTTATGTGTTTTGTGTGGATCTCAGAACAAACAGCGATTATTTCACTGTACAACATTAACTGATTGTTTTGTATAACTGAGACGGAGTGTGTTTACTGCGCGGTACGGACTGTATTTATGTGTTTTGTGTGGATCTCAGAACAAACAGCGATTATTTCACTGTACAACATTAACTGACTGGTTTGTATAACTGAGACGGAGTGTGTTTACTGCGCGGTACGGACTGTATTTATGTGTTTTGTGTGGATCTCAGAACAAACAGCGATTATTTCACTGTACAACATTAACTGACTGGTTTGTATAACTGAGACGGAGTGTGTTTACTGCGCGGTACGGACTGTATTTATGTGTTTTGTGTGGATCTCAGAACAAACAGCGATTATTTCACTGTACAACATTAACTGACTGGTTTGTATAACTGAGACGGAGTGTGTTTACTGCACGGTACGGACTGTATTTATGTGTTTTGTGTGGATCTCAGAACAAACAGCGATTATTTCACTGTACAACATTAACTGACTGGTTTGTATAACTGAGACGGAGTGTGTTTACTGCGCGGTACGGACTGTATTTTGTGTTTTGTGTGGATCTCAGAATAAACAGCGATTATTTCACTGTACAGCATTAACTGACTGGTTTGTATAACTGAGACGGAGTGTGTTTACTGCGCGGTACGGACTGTATTTATGTGTTTTGTGTGGATCTCAGAACAAACAGCGATTATTTCACTGTAGAACATTAACTGACTGGTTTGTATAACTGAGACGGAGTGTGTTTACTGCGCGGTACGAGAATGTGGATCTCAGAACCCAGCGATTATATATGTACCACATTAACATTTCATAACTGAACGATGTGTTTCTGCCTACGACTGTATTTATGTGTTTTGTGTGGATCTCAGAACAAACAGCATTATTTCACTGTACAACATTAACTGACTGGTTTGTATAACTGAGACGGAGTGTGTTTATGCACGGTACGGACTGTATTTATGTGTTTTGTGTGGATCTCAGAACAAACAGCGATTATTTCACTGTACAACTTAACTGACTGGTTTGTATAACTGAGAGTAGTGTGTTTACTGCGCGGTACGGACTTGGTTTATGTGTTTTGTGTGGATCTCAGAACAAACAGCGATTATTTACACTGTACAACGTTAACTGACTGGTTTGTATAACTGAGAGAGTGTGTTTACTGCGCGGTACGGACTGTATTTATGTGTTTTGTGTGGATCTCAGAACAAACAGCGATTATTTCACTGTACACATTAACTGACTGGTTTGTAAACTGAGACGTAGTGTGTTTACTGCGCGGTACGGACTGTATTTATGTGTTTTGTGTGGATCTCAGAACAAACAGCGATTATTTCACTGTACAGCATTAACTGACTGGTTTGTATAACTGAGACGGAGAGTGTTTACTGCGCGGTACGGACTGGGTCTTTACTGCGCGGTACGGACTGTAGCCCTCTAAAGCCCAGTGGTTACTATATGTACCACCAGTTTAACATTCACAAATTCTACGTTCTGCCCACACAGTGTATTTATGTGTTTTGTGTGGATCTCAGAACAAACAGCCATTATTTCACTGTACAGCATTAACTGACTGGTTTGTATAACTGAGACGGAGTGTGTTTACTGCGCGGTACGGACTGTATTTATGTGTTTTGTGTGGATCTCAGAACAAACAGCGATTATTTCACTGTACAACATTAACTGACTGGTTTGTATAACTGAGACGGAGTGTGTTTACTGCGCGGTACGGACTGTATTTATGTGTTTTGTGTGGATCTCAGAACAAACAGCTATTATTTCACTGTACAACATTAACTGACTGGTTTGTGTAAACTGAGACGGAGTGTGTTTACTGCGCGGTACGGACTGATTTATGTGTTTTGTGTGGATCTCAGAACAAACAGCGATTATTTCACTGTACAACTTAACTGACTGGTTTGTATAACGAGACGGAGTGTGTTTACTGCGCGGTACGGACTGTATTTATGTGTTTTGTGTGGATCTCAGAACAAACAGCGATTATTTCACTGTACAACATTAACTGACTGGTTTGTATAACTGAGCGGAGTGTGTTTACTGCGCGGTACGGACTGGTTTTACTGCGCGGTACGGCACTGTAGCCCTAAAGCCCGTGGTTACATATGTACCACCAGTTATAACATTCACAAATTCTACGTTTCTGCCACACATGTATTTATGTGTTTTGTGTGAATCTCAGAACAAACAGCATTTATTTCACTGTACAGCATTAACTGACTGGTTGTATAACTGAGACGGAGTGTGTTTACTGCGCGGTACGGACTGTATTTATGTGTTTTTGTGTGATCTCAGAACACAACAGCCATGATTTCACTGTACAACATTCCTGACTGTCTGTACAACCGACACGCACAGTTTCCTTGTGCTGTATCTCAGCCGACACTGTCCAGTGACAGCTGTCGTACGAACTTTCGCGTTTCTCAGTTACACTTCACAAAAGGCAGATCTGTTGACACTCCGCTTTTTAGACGTCTGTGTGCTGTCGGTATCGATTCCCCACTGTGACAGTATCTTCCTCACAGACCCGTAATTTCAGGTTGCGGTCGTCTTGGACGTACCGTCGTCCAGTCTGGTAGATAAATACCAAAGTTTGAGAGGAACCTCCTGCCCTCGGCCTAAGGTTTGCTCGTAACGTTGCTGTCTGTACCGCACTGCTGTCTTAGTGGAGCGCAGTCTTTGTTGAGAAGCTGATGGTTCTTCAGCCAGTCAAGAAGTTATCTGTATTTGATGGAACCCCAAGATTGATTACCGTGTTCACAATAACCCACCACTTGTTCCTGTCCTGAGCCAGTTGAATCCAAGTCCTCGCCATCCATCCTACCTATCTAACGTCCGTTTTAGTCACACATATCAAAATCGACAACAACACCCTGTAACTGAATAAAAAAATATTCGGTAATTTGCAACGCTGTATGAACAGTTTAATATTATCTCTCGTGTACGCCAAGGTCGTTCAGGCGGTCTCGTTCAGAATTTCCCTGCCAAAGCTCCGTATGGATGTCTCCCTCCATGCCCTGTCCACTTCATCGCCCACTTTATACCAGACTAGACGACGTCATATCCAAAGATATTTCGTTATTAACTGTTCCGTTTCGTAGTTTTATATAACGACGCTAATTCTGTTGCAGATGTTAATTAGCGTCAATTGAGACGCGAGACCGTAGTCGGGTCAACCGCGGCCCCTTCCTAGACTTGAACTACGCCCTTTCTGGATACAAATAAGAGGCTAATGTTATCAATACAGTCAGGCCTGTGATGACGTAATATACAGGTTCGTACGTACCGTTATTTTTGGGAAATAAATTTATTTGCATGCAGATGATTGTAGTGGTTAGGGTGTGGTGAGCTCATAAGAGAGGGCGGGGCAAGTAGAAGGCACGTGCGCAAAACGTCTGAACCATCGAGGTGTAAAATACAGTAGGGGAACATTGTACTGTTAGTAATCACACCGTAACATCCGCTGTAGCACTGCGCTCTACGCGGCAACGAGGCCCCCTACGCGCTTGCGGTGACTGCAGGACGCTCCCCCCCTCTTACAGCAGCGTAGGGTTACGACACACCATGCAGTACGTTTAGACAATCGTCCGAAAACGTAGGCTGACCAGCAGTGGCGCTGTCGTATGGCGTAGTTAACTGCGGTGGTTACTATCGTCTGAGTTTGTGTGTTGTCAGCAGGAACAACGGCGTCAGTCATCGGGCGTTCCTCTGCGGGGTAAGAGGTGTCTGTGAGTGCTGTGAAGTAGGGGAGACTTGTGCCACTGTGTGGCCACCTGCTTGAGGCAGAGGTTTGACAGTGCGGGAAGTTCCTGTGTGGGGGTTGTTGGTGTTACAAAGCGTGTTGAATGTACGAAGTATTTGTGTTTAAAAAAAAGTGCAATTTCTTTTGAAGAAGTGAAGGTGAAGGTGAAGGTTTTGTATAAGAGTGTAACAGTAAGTTGCAGTCGTTCAGACAGCTCGTGACATCGTTAAACCGCCTTAAATCACAACTGATGTAACTTTCATTGAGATATTCTGCATTTTCCACATTGTTTTAAGGTTTTTTAATTATCTTTGGAATAAATAGTGGGGCACGTGGTGGCGCAGTGGCTCTACAAGCTGGAAGGTCGCGGGTTCGATTCCCGATGGTGTCATTGGAATTTTTCATTGACATAATCCTTGCGGTCGCACTATGACCCTGGGGTCGACTCAGCCTCTAACAGAAATGAGTACCAGGAGTATTTCCTTGGGGGTAAAGGCGGCCGGTGCGTAGGGCTGACAACCTTACCACCTTCATGTGCCGATTGTGTAGAAATTTGGGAGCCTCAACCTCCTGGAACCCTCAGGGCCTGTCTAGGCCTGTAATGGGGTTGCTTACGTTTTATAAATGGTGACTGTTCCCGTAAACAGCATTACCGTGTTGGTCTTTGTTATAGACAGTGATCTCTACGAGGAACTGAAATTGTAAGCATTAGATAATTGCTGGGATTTGAAAGTAATGTGCAACTGTAGTTCACGTGAATAAGTTGAAATTTGCTTTAAAAATATGCTGTTAGTTGACTGACTTGAAACAGTCGACGTTAGTTGTATGTTCGTGTTACGGTTAATGCGGTAAGTCATAAGCATACGTGTTAGACTGTCGGTCAGTGATGTCACATACGTGTTAGACTGTCTGTCAGTGATGTCACATACGTGTTAGACTGTCTGTCAGTGATGTCACACACGTGTTAGACTGTCTGTCAGTGATGTCACATACGTGTTAGACTGTCTGTCAGTGATGTCACATACGTGTTAGACTGTCTGTCAGTGATGTCACATACGTGTTAGACTGTCTGTCAGTGATGTCACACACGTGTTAGACTGTCTGTCAGTGATGTCACACACGTGTTAGACTGTCTGTCAGTGATGTCACATACGTGTTAGACTGTCTGTCAGTGATATCACATACGTGTTAGACTGTCTGTCAGTGATGTCACATACGTGTTAGACTGTCTGTCAGTGATGTCACATACGTGTTAGACTGTCTGTCAGTGATATCACATACGTGTTAGACTGTCTGTCAGTGATTCACACACGTGTTAGACTGTCTGTCAGTGATGTCACACACGTGTTAGACTGTCTGTCAGTGATGTCACACACGTGTTAGACTGTCTGTCAGTGATGTCACATACGTGTTAGACTGTCTGTCAGTGATGATCACAACGTGTTAGACTGTCTGTCAGTGATGATCACACACGTGTTAGACTGTCTGTCAGTGATGTCACATACGTGTTAGACTGTCTGTCAGTGATATCACATACGTGTTAGACTGTCTGTCAGTGATATCACATACGTGTTAGACTGTCTGTCAGTGATGTCACATACGTGTTAGACTGTCTGTCAGTGATGTCACATACGTGTTAGACTGTCTGTCAGTGATGTCACATACGTGTTAGACTGTCTGTCAGTGATGTCACATACGTGTTAGACTGTCTGTCAGTGATGTCACATACGTGTTAGACTGTCTGTCAGTGATGTCACATACGTGTTAGACTGTCTGTCAGTGATGTCACATACGTGTTAGACTGTCTGTCAGTGATGTCACATACGTGTTAGACTGTCTGTCAGTGATGTCACATACGTGTTAGACTGTCGTCAGTGATGTCACATACGTGTTAGACTGTCAGTCAGTGATGTCACATACGTGTTAGACTGTCTGTCAGTGATGTCACATACGTGTTAGACTGTCTGTCAGTGATGTCACATACGTGTTAGACTGTCTGTCAGTGATGTCACATACGTGTTAGACTGTCTGTCAGTGATGTCACATACGTGTTAGACTGTCTGTCAGTGATGTCACATACGTGTTAGACTGTCTGTCAGTGATGTCACATACGTGTTAGACTGTCTGTCAGTGATGTCACATACGTGTTAGACTGTCTGTCAGTGATGTCACATACGTGTTAGACTGTCTGTCAGTGATGTCACATACGTGTTAGACTGTCAGTCAGTGATGTCACATACGTGTTAGACTGTCAGTCAGTGATGTCACATACGTGTTAGACTGTCGTCAGTGATGTCACATACGTGTTAGACTGTCTGTCAGTGATGTCACATACGTGTTAGACTGTCTGTCAGTGATGTCACACACGTGTTAGACTGTCTGTCAGTGATGTCACATACGTGTTAGACTGTCTGTCAGTGATGTCACATACGTGTTAGACTGTCTGTCAGTGATGTCACATACGTGTTAGACTGTCTGTCAGTGATGTCACATACGTGTTAGACTGTCTGTCAGTGATGTCACATACGTGTTAGACTGTCTGTCAGTGATGTCACATACGTGTTAGACTGTCTGTCAGTGATGTCACATACGTGTTAGACTGTCTGTCAGTGATGTCACATACGTGTTAGACTGTCAGTCAGTGATGTCACATACGTGTTAGACTGTCAGTCAGTGATGTCACATACGTGTTAGACTGTCAGTCAGTGATGTCACACACCGTAAATGTATTCCTCCTGTTTGACAGTCGGCGCGCTGATTTCTTTGCTGTCTGCATATCAGGATTTGTGAAGTATCACAGCAGTGGTTGGGTTACAAATAAATTCGTAGTTCGTTTTTTGTTGTTTAATTTTTTTTTGTTTTTTTTTTTCTGTTTGTCAGGGTTCGTTTGGTTTATCAGTTTTGGTTTCTATAATTCGTAGTCATGGTGATTATTATTTTCGTTCTTATAGTGTTCTTCAGTGTTAAGGTTACTTTGTTTTTTAATCCCCTTGTGTGTTTTTTCTGGTTTTTGGTGGCTAATTTGCTCTTTGTTGTTTGGGGTTTCTTTTGTTTATCTTTTTCTTTCCTTATTTTTTTCACTGTAAAAACTGAGACCAACTTTTATAAATACCAAATTAGGTAAAGGTAAAGGTAAAGGTAAGTTCACCCTATAACAGGCCATGAAGGCCCAGAGGGGAAGTAGAGGTATAGCTTTACTCTTTCTTTAACCTTGGCGCTAGATAGGGGTGGGTGGTCAACGCACGCCCTGGCCGCTTTACCCCGGGAAGAGACCCGGCACCCATTGTATAGGAGGCTGGGTAGGCCCCAGGGCCGGCCCTGGATATAATACCGGACGGTCCGGGGATCGAATCACGGTGGGGGCGAGTTTTTCAGCACCCTTCCAGACGAGCCCTGGGGTCTACACAGCTTCCTGTACAATGTGTACCGGGTCATTCCCGGGGGGTAAAGCGGCCGGGGCGTGGCGTTGACCACCCATCCCCATCTAGCGCATGTTAAAGAAAGAGTAGAGAGTAGAGCTATACCTCAACTATAATTTTGGCTGTTGTTTTGTATGGGTGTGAAACTTGGTCTCTCACATTAGGGAGGAACATAGGCTGAGGGTGTTCGAGAATAGGGTGCTGAGGGGGATATTTGGGTCTAAGAGGGACGGGGTAACAGGGGAGTGGAGAAGACTACTTAACGAGGAACTTAATGATCTGTACTGATCACCAAATATTATTCGGGTAATCAAATCAAGAAGAATGAGGTGGGCGGGGCATGTAGCACGTATGGGTGAGGGGAGAGGTGCATACAGGATTTTGGTGGGGAGACCTGAGGGAAGGAGACCACTTGGAAGACCCAGGCGTAGATGGGATGATAATATTAAAATGGATCTTCAAGAATGGGATGGAGGGCATTGGACTGGATTGATATGGCTCTGGATAGGGACAGGTGGCGGGCTGTTGTGAGTGCGGTAATGAACCTTCGGGTTCCATAAAACGCGGGAATTTCTTGACTAGCTGACGACCTGTTAGCTTCTGAAGAAGGACTCTGCTACATGGAGTTAGTTAGTTAGTTAGTTAGTTAGTTAGAGCTACACCTCTGCTCCCCTGTGGGCCTTCATGCCTTGTTCTAGGGTGACCTTTACCTTTTACAATACTGCGTTTCTCTCCGCGTTTTCTTACCCCGTTTACTGTGACGTGCCTGTTGGCCCGTAGTGCAAATAGCGTCGTCTGTGTAGGCTTATGTCGAAGGTAACAAGTTTTTGTGTTCCCACTGTACACCCAGCCTCTAATAGGACACGGAAGTAATTTCCCGTGAATAAAGCGGCCGGAGCGTGACGCTGACCAATCTGGTGTTGGAGCTAAGAATCCGTGGAGCTGTATACCATCACTCCCCCACGTCTTGATGACGTTTCTTTATTAAGCACAGGGACAATTTTGCTTTTACCTGCTGCCAGTATGTACGGTGGCCCTGGCTGTTGGGCAGTGGTTAAGTACTTAAAAAACGACACCGTGCGTTCCGAAGACACAACCTGTATTTAATAAGTATTTATATATACTACGTCAGCGGTTCCCAAACTTTTTCGGTCCACCGCCCCCTCGGTTCCATAAACAGACCCACAGCGCCCCCCCCCCTACCTTTTTAAAAAACATAAATGCGCTTTTGTTTCCACTTTTATTTATATTTAAAAAATCGTTTAAATAAAATTATAAGAGTTAAACTTAATGTTTTATGTGTTAATTAATAATTTAAAATTTGTTGTATTTTTTATGATTAACAATAATTCATCTAGCATATTTATTTAAAACTAATATGTGCTTGAATAAGATTCATAAATTAAAATACTAACAAATTTAGTTCATTTTCTATTTTTAACACAAAAATTACTTTATTTCAATTTTATTACAAAAATAAACGCACTATTTGTCTACTAGCGCCCCCCTGTGATAATAACAGCGCTCCCTTCCACCTCTCGTACCTATTAGCGTCCACCTTGGTAATTCCACCGCCCCCCAGGGGGCGGTACCGCCCACTTTGGGAACCACTGATCTATCGTGTTCAATAATTCGATCATTATGAGGTGTACAGTACAAAAAGTTAGGAGCCTGTAGCTGTCTGCAGATAAGTTGCATGTACACGGTGCCATGGCTGTACGAATGTGTTGTTTGAAGCGAGCCGTGTAGCTCGGACTGATAACGTCCCAACTTTTGTCTGATTTTGTACTTGCTGTTAGGCAGACGTCGGTTTGTTTGGCGAATATCGTCTGACGTGAGACGAAAACAGGATGACGCACACCAAGGACGAATTTAGAGGCGTGTTTACGAGTTCAGTCCTATCGTCCTTGAAATTCCACGAAAGAGACTCATGGAACAGCGTGTTCTTTCCTGACAGAACTTACGAGCAAGAAGTTCCAAGCACTACTTTCCTGTTAGATATGTACTTCGCCATACAAACTGTTACTGTTACAGTTATTACTGTGCCTGTACACGTCATAAAGGCATATAGGGGGAATGGAGGTATAGTGCCACTCATTCTTAGCCTCGGCATTAGGTGGAGGTGAGTGGTCAGACTTACGCCCCGGCCTTTGTACCCCCGAAGAAAGATCCCCCTGTACACATTGTATAGCAGGTTGGGTGGGCCACAGATCCTGTCTGGGCGTTTAGAGAAGAGAAAAATAAGTTGCCTGTGCCGGGATTCCAGCACGTAGCCTAGTCACTATATCACCTGAGCTATCCCATAGCTATTGCTGTGTACGGTTTGTAAGGGTAAAGTTGTTCCTCTGCACTCCGTTACAAACTGTCCTGAACGGAGTTAGCCGCCTTTCACATTATTATTTTAAAAATTCACTTTAATATTATCTCCCACTACGCCCATGCCCCCTCAAGTAGACTCTCAAAGTCACCCGATTAAAATTTTGTGTTTAAATGTGTAATTATGTATGTTTACACTCTACGTGAAAATAAGTACAGTATTCCGTCAATACCTGTGTGCTGATTGACTGTCTGAAGCGTTATCCAGAGACTTACCGACCGCGGAGGACCGGGTTCGATCCCGAGTCAATCCATATGGGATTTGTGGTGGACAAAGTGGCACTGGGACAGGTTTTTCCCCGTGTACTTCGGTTTTACTCTGTCAATTTCATTCCACCGGTGCTACATTAAGATGGAAAAGCAGAAAAAACCTCGTCATCTTCATCACAGGGTTGCACAATAAGCCTGAAGTCTGTGGTGCGTCCGTAGCATCTGCTGCGGGGCGCTTCACCACACACACACAAAAAAAAAAAAGAGACTTAAGTACCAAGAAATTGGGGGTTGGGGTTGGTGAGAGACAGTACGTGTGTTACAGGGCAAGGAGGACAAAGTTAACAGCTCTGAAGGTTTCCAGTCAGTACCCGCTCGTCCTTCTTGTATAGGTAGGCTGGAGGTAAGGTTAGGTGGTGGGAAGTGAACTGTTGGCAGTACGCAGCAGAGGGGAACCACTGAGCATGTCAGCGTAATTTTGATTTTTTGTTTGGAAGGCTGCATTATTGCAAAATTGTGATAAGCGTGGGAGGGCTGTATTATGAGGAGCATACAGTGTGTACATTTATCTAAAGATTGTTAAAAATATCGTCTCTGCATGTCATTAAGCACGCGTCATCTCCTTTACACAGACCAATCGGCTGTTTGCTCCGGGCGTCATAAGAACGCACTGTAACAGCGAGTACTGACTGATATTCTGATTGTCTGTTCGTGAGAAGATCTTTTCATCAGCAAACTGGACTTAAATTTAAGGAACAAACTAGTAAAGTGCTACATTTGGAGCGTAGCTTTGTGTGGTGGTGAAACGTGGAACACTTCGGAAAGTAGATCAGAAGTATCTGGAAAGTTTTGAATGTGGTGCTGGAGAAGAATGGAGAAGAAGATTAATTGGACCGATCGTGTGAGAAATGAAGAAGTATTACACAGAGTGAAGGACGAGAGGAATATCGTACATACAATAAAAAGAAGAAAGGCTAACTGGATTGGTCACATCTTGCGTAGAAACTGCCTTCTGAAACATGTGATTGAAGGAAAGTTAGAAGGAAGGATAGAAATGACGGGAAGACGAGGGAGAAGACGTATGCAGCTACTGGATGATCTTACGGAAAACAGAAGATACTGGAAATTGAAAGAGGAAGCACTAGATCGCACTCTGTGGAGAACTCGCTTTGGAAGAGGCTACGGACCTGTCGTAAGACAGACTACAGAATGAAGAGGCTACGGACCTGTCGTAAGACAGACTGCAGAATGAAGAGGCTACGGACCTGTCGTAAGACAGACTGCAGAATGAAGAGGCTACGGACCTGTCGTAAGACAGACTGCAGAATGAAGAGGCTACGGACCTGTCGTAAGACAGACTACAGAATGAAGAGGCTACGGACCTGTCGTAAGACAGACTGCAGAATGAAGAGGCTACGGACCTGTCGTAAGACAGACTACAGAATGAAGAGGCTACGGACCTGTCGTAAGACAGACTACAGAATGAAGAGGCTACGGACCTGTAGTAAGACAGACTACAGAATGAAGAGGCTACGGACCTGTCGTAAGACAGACTACAGAATGAAGAGGCTACGGACCTGTCGTAAGACAGACTACAGAATGAAGAGGCTACGGACCTGTCGTAAGACAGACTACAGAATGAAGAGGCTACGGACCTGTCGTAAGACAGACTACAGAATGAAGAGGCTACGGACCTGTCGTAAGACAGACTACAGAATGAAGAGGCTACGGACCTGTCGTAAGACAGACTACAGAATGAAGAGGCAACGGACCTGTCGTAAGACAGACTACAGAATGAAGAGGCAACGGACCTGTCGTAAGACAGACTACAGAATGAAGAGGCTACGGACCTGTCGTAAGACAGACTACAGAATGAAGAGGCTACGGACCTGTCGTAAGACAGACTACAGAATGAAGAGGCTACGGACCTGTCGTAAGACAGACTACAGAATGAAGAGGCTACGGACCTGTCGTAAGACAGACTACAGAATGAAGAGGCTACGGACCTGTCGTAAGACAGACTACAGAATGAAGAGGCTACGGACCTGTCGTAAGACAGACTACAGAATGAAGAGGCTACGGACCTGTCGTAAGACAGACTACAGAATGAAGAGGCTACGGACCTGTCGTAAGACAGACTACAGAATGAAGAGGCTACGGACCTGTCGTAAGACAGACTACAGAATGAAGAGGCTACGGACCTGTCGTAAGACAGACTACAGAATGAAGAGGCTACGGACCTGTCGTAAGACAGACTACAGAATGAAGAGGCTACGGACCTGTCGTAAGACAGACTACAGAATGAAGAGGCTACGGACCTGTCGTAAGACAGACTACAGAATGAAGAGGCTACGGACCTGTCGTAAGACAGACTACAGAATGAAGAGGCTACGGACCTGTCGTAAGACAGACTACAGAATGAAGAGGCTACGGACCTGTCGTAAGACAGACTACAGAATGAAGAGGCTACGGACCTGTCGTAAGACAGACTACAGAATGAAGAGGCTACGGACCTGTCGTAAGACAGACTACAGAATGAAGAGGCTACGGACCTGTCGTAAGACAGACTACAGAATGAATGAATGTTCGTGAGCGTTATGCAGTGTCCTGCCCACTGTAACTGCGCTAGTGTCTATGTCACTGTCTGCAGTGTCTGTAGTGCTTATGTATGACGTACTGTGAACTGTTAAGGAGCCTGTAGTGGCAAGTTTTACAGTGGGCCACTGGCTAGGAATTTGCCTCAAGGGACGAAAGATAAATGTTAAAATATTTTTTTACCCTGTGTTTTCAACTACCTCCTTGAACCTATGCTTTTGGACGTTTATAACACAGTATAAAACATAGGCGTTTCTTTTATTGTGTCCCCGAGCACGACCGTTTCGTTACACAGCCTGCATCTACTGTTATATCTCATGGCTCAGGAGAAGAGACACGGAACACCCTGTATTGTTTACATATGATGTCCGTATGACCATGAACGTCAGTCGGTATATGAAATGCCCAAGTCGAGCATCGAACCCAGTAGGTGTGTATCCGGAACGAAATACGGAATTAAGCCGGCTAGCCGCTTCGTGGTGTAGGGAGGGAAGGTAGGACTTGGCGCAGATTATTGTAGTTTTTCGCTTCCTGTGGACAGAGATGAACGACCTGTCACACGAGCCACTGTTTGCTGATAGCTGAAGCCACTCAGCGCAGTGCATAAGCACACATGAAGGCTAACGGTAGCGCTACTTGCTGCGTCATTGCCGTCCATTGATGACGACAGCTCGAAGGTGACCCAGAAACGACGATAAAGACTTTTCTGTGTACATGTTTATATTAAGTCTTAATTGCATAAGAATCAGGGAACAGGAGGTAACGATATGTTGGAAGTTAGATAAAGGCACTACGATACTCCGAAACGTCGGAGTCACCCAACGACACAGATTCACATCCCAGAAGACTTGACTTTCCAGGAACACCGCTGTGAGAACCTAAAATCTTGCACAAGTTGTTAATAATTTGTAATGAGTGTATATACAGGTGGTGCAAAGGCTCCTGGCACTAGAGGCAACATGTGTCAAGTGAGTTTTGCACCATCCTATATATCTTACTTGGGCTTTATTTTATGACGTTTCGGTGGCTCAGACATTATGTAGGTTGATATGGATGAATGTGAGTGAAGAGTAAGCATTTGAAGATACGACCGTGGCCTTAGCGTATTCGTCAAAGTATTTAATGTAGGACTGTCGTACGTATCGTCAAAGTATTTAATGTAGGACTGTCGTACGTATCGTCAAAGTATTTAATGTAGGACTGTCGTACGTATCGTCAAAGTATTTAATGTAGGACTGTCGTACGTATCGTCAAAGTATTTAATGTAGGACTGTCGTACGTATCGTCAAAGTATTTAATGTAGGACTGTCGTACGTATCGTCAAAGTATTTAATGTAGGACTGTCGTACGTATCGTCAAAGTATTTAATGTAGGACTGTCGTACGTATCGTCAAAGTATTTAATGTAGGACTGTCGTACGTATCGTCAAAGTATTTAATGTAGGACTGTCGTACGTATCGTCAAAGTATTTAATGTAGGACTGTCGTACGTATCGTCAAAGTATTTAATGTAGGACTGTCGTACGTATCGTCAAAGTATTTAATGTAGGACTGTCGTACGTATCGTCAAAGTATTTAACTGTAGGACTGTCGTACGTATCGTCAAAGTATTTAACGTAGGACTGTCGTACGTATCGTCAAAGTATTTAACGTAGGACTTCGACCATCGTCAAGTTATCTCTCCCGATTCTTTCGCGGTCCGGTCTCAGTGGTTCGACTTCGACCTGACTCCCCAGACCTCAGATAACCTGGTTTCTTCCCGTACGCTACTGCGAGTTAGCTGTCCTGCTGGTTAGCCCCACGACGAATCCCCAAATTAATTTGCCGTGCAGGTAGCAGCGTCGGGTCATTCCTTTACTGAAAGCCGATGGAACACTTTGACTCCCATCCACGAAGGCGTCACGACTAGAAATATGCTAACCTTGATATATTCTGGGGAATTAAAACTGATTTGGAAGAGGTCATTGTTCAGAATCTTTACAGACAGTGGCGAATAGGAATAATAATAATATAAAATAATAAGAAGAAGAAGAAGAAGAAGAAGAAGAAAAGAAGTAATTGAGATATTCCGTAAATTGGCAGACGGATTTGTCGGTGTTGTGTAGAACTGTCTTAACAAGGTGTATTTTACCCTTCGAAAAGCCTTTCATGGTCAGAGGGGTTTATCATAAAACGGCGAAGTGGGGAATTTAACCTTTTGAAGATTTAAATTAACCTGAATTTAAAGATTCAGTCCGTACCGCGCAGTAAACACACTGCATCTCACTTATAAAGAAGCAGTCAATGCTGTATACGGAAAGTTAAGCAGTTGAACTGTCAACTCTCCATATTTGTGGCGGTAGTCGGGATAGCCCAGTAGGTGTAGTGACTGTGCTGCGGGCCGCAGAAGCTACGAAACGAGATTCAAATCCCGGCCAGGGTAAGAGATTTCTCTCTCCTCTAAAACTCCCTTGAAGGAAAGTTAGAAGGAAGGATAAAAATGACGGGAAGACGAGGGAGAAGACGTAAGCAGCTACTGGATGACCTTAAGGAGAAGAGATGATACTGGAAATTGAAAAAGGAAGCACTAGATCGCACCCTGTAGAGAACTCGCTTTGGAAGAGGCTACGGACCTGTCGTAAGACAGACTACAGAATGAAGAGGCTACGGACCTGTCGTAAGACAGACTGCAGGATGAAGAGGCTACGGACCTGTCGTAAGACAGACTACATAATGAAGAGGCTACGGACCTGTCGTAAGACAGACTACAGAATGAAGAGGCTACGGACCTGTCGTAAGACAGACTACAGAATGAAGAGGCTACGGACCTGTCGTAAGACAGACTACAGAATGAAGAGGCTACGGACCTGTCGTAAGACAGACTACAGAATGAAGAGGCTACGGACCTGTCGTAAGACAGACTACAGAATGAAGAGGCTACGGACCTGTCGTAAGACAGACTGCAGGATGAAGAGGCTACGGACCTGTCGTAAGACAGACTACATAATGAAGAGGCTACGGACCTGTCGTAAGACAGACTACAGAATGAAGAGGCTACGGACCTGTCGTAAGACAGACTACAGAATGAAGAGGCTACGGACCTGTCGTAAGACAGACTACAGAATGAAGAGGCTACGGACCTGTCGTAAGACAGACTGCAGAATGAAGAGCTACGGACCTGTCGTAAGACAGACTACAGAATGAAGAGGCTACGGACCTGTCGTAAGACAGACTGCAGAATGAAGAGGCTACGGACCTGTCGTAAGACAGACTACAGAATGAAGAGGCTACGGACCTGTCGTAAGACAGACTGCAGAATGAAGAGGCTACGGACCTGTCGTAAGACAGACTGCAGAATGAAGAGGCTACGGACCTGTCGTAAGACAGACTACAGAATGAAGAGGCTACGGACCTGTCGTAAGACAGACTGCAGAATGAACTAAAACGCCCGGACTGGCCCTGAAGCTCCCACAGCCTCCTATAAAATTGGTACCGGGGGGGGGGGGGGTAGAACGTCCTGGGCGTGAATCTGACAATTCGTGTCAATCTGGTACCCGAGTTTAAGAATCAACGGAGGTGTACTTTCACTGCCGCGTATGCCTTCATGGCGTGTACAGGGACATTGGCATGTGTTTCAGTGTAGAAGAACAAGCCGGTGTGCCTGAGCACTACCATGTAAAGGCCATACTGGTGCAAATATAAACTCTTATCTCCGCAGTAGATGGCACAAAGTGTTTGGCATGGCGTGTCTCCCACTGTATCTCGTTGATAGATAGCTTCGGCTTGTTGGCTTGTCGTTTTAAACAGCGTACACAGGAAGTGTAACGAAATTTGGCCGGAAATGGGTACAATACAGGGCAAGAGCCTTGCCGCTTGGATTAAGTGACAATGGCGTGAATCATGGTGCACACATCGAGTGTAGACATAGCTAATCGCGTCTAGAGATAGAACTGTGTGTAGAAGCAGGTGTTGCGTAATGTACAGGCCTGCATTGTGCTGCTGTAACCTGAGCATTTGCGGAATGTACAGGCCTGCATTGTGCTGCTGTAACCTGAGCATTTGCGTAATGTACAGGCCTGCATTGTGCTGCTGTAACCTGAGCATTTGCGTAATGTACAGGTCTGCATTGTGCTGCTGTAACCTGAGCATTTGCGTAATGTACAGGTCTGCATTGTGCTGCTGTAACCTGAGCATTTGCGGAATGTACAGGTCTGCATTGTGCTGCTGTAACCTGAGCATTTGCGTAATGTACAGGCCTGCATTGTGCTGCTGTAACCTGAGCATTTGCGTAATGTACAGGTCTGCATTGTGCTGCTGTAACCTGAGCATTTGCGAATGTACAGGCCTGCATTGTGCTGCTGTAACCTGAGCATTTGCGGAATGTACAGGCCTGCATTGTGCTGCTGTAACCTGAGCATTTGCGGAATGTGCAGGCCTGCATTGTGCTGCTGTAACCTGAGCATTTGCGGAATGTACAGGCCTGCATTGTGCTGCTGTAACCTGAGCATTTGCGGAATGTACAGCCTGCATTGTGCTGCTGTAACCTGAGCATTTGCGGAATGTACAGGCCTGCATTGTGCTGCTGTAACCTGAGCATTTGCGGAATGTACAGGCCTGCATTGTGCTGCTGTAACCTGAGCATTTGCGGAATGTACAGGCCTGCATTGTGCTGCTGTAACCTGAGCATTTGCGGAATGTACAGGCCTGCATTGTGCTGCTGTAACCTGAGCATTTGCGGAATGTGCAGGCCTGAATTGTGCTGCTGTAACCTGAGCATTTGCGTAATGTACAGGCCTGATTGTGCTGCTGTAACCTGAGCATTTGCGGAATGTACAGGCCTGCATTGTGCTGCTGTAACCTGAGCATTTGCGGAATGTACAGGCTGCATGTGCTGCTGTAACCTGAGCATTTGCGGAATGTACAGGCCTGCATTGTGCTGCTGTAACCTGAGCATTTGCGGAATGTGCAGGCCTGAATTGTGCTGCTGTAACCTGAGCATTTGCGGAATGTACAGGTCTGCAGTGTGCTGCTGTAACCTGAGCATTTGCGGAATGTACAGGCCTACATTGTGCTGCTGTAACCTGAGCATTTGCGTAATGTACAGGCCTGCATTGTGCTGCTGTAACCTGAGCATTTGCGGAATGTACAGGCCTGCATTGTGCTGCTGTAACCTGAGCATTTGCGGAATGTACAGGCCTGCATTGTGCTGCTGTAACCTGAGCATTTGCGTAATGTACAGGCCTGCATTGTGCTGCTGTAACCTGAGCATTTGGCCAACAGACAAGCTCCGAGTCAGATCTTGATTCAAATCTCATTGCTGTCTTGAATATTTAGCAGTTAACCTAACTAACTAACTAACTAACTATATGGAGCAGAGTCCTTCTTCAGAAACTACTAGTTCCTCGACTGGTCGAAAATTTTCTCGCATCTAACGGAACCCAGAGTTCCATTACCGTATTCACAAGAGCCAGCCACTTGTCTCTATCCTGAGCCAGATCAGTCCACTCCACGCCCTCGCATGTATTCCATTAAGGTCCATTATTATAATATTATTATTATCACCATCATCCTTCCATCTTCGCCATGGTCGTCCAGGTTGTTTCTTTCCTTCAGGTTTCCTAACCTTCTCTTTTCCTCCATTCGTGCAACATGCCCCACCAATCTGATCCTCCTGAATTTGATCTCCAGAACAATGGTGATCAGTACAGATCATTAAGTTCCTCGTTATGTAGTCTTCTCCACTCCCCTGTTACCCCGTCCCTCTTAGCCCAAATATCCCCCTCAGCACCCTATTCTCGAACACCCTCAGCCTATGTTCCTCCCTTAGTGTGAGAGGCCAAATTTCGTATTCATACAAACTAACAGGCAAATGATACTTCTGTGTGGTCAGCTTGCTTTAAACAAGTCGCAAAGACGGATTTGAGTCCGATGTTAAAACCAGGAAATAAATCGAGCCGTTGTGATTTTATTGTTTAAATAAGCGAGCAGGCGGTGGCAGTGTCCTAGGGCAGACGTATGTACGCAAAGTGCGTGTGCTCGTATGCGTTCCGATACGAACTGGGGACTGTTTTATTCAGACATGTTAATTAGTATGCTTATGGAGTGTATGATGTCCGTTGCAGGCAAGTGTCTGGCACAGTGAATGGCCCAATGGCCTTCAAGCTAGTCGCTCATGTCTTTATATTTCCGCTTGGCATTTAGCGGAAGGAGGTGGGACGCCTTGAACCCTGAGGATAATTTTCCATATTCAGCGTGATATTTTAAGAGCCGGGATAGCTAAGTCACCATAGTGACTAGGCCACGGCCTGAAAGGTACGGGGTTCGAATCCTTGTAGGTGAAAGACTGTCTTTGGCGTCCACCTAGCATCCTATTCAAGGGGTAACGGGGATAAAACGTCCGGGGTATGAAGTTAACCATTCACCTCCATCTAGTGCCGAGATTAAGAATGAATGGAGCTGTTCCTCTACTCCACCTCTGTGTCTCCATGGCGTGGACAGGGACAACTTAACCTTTACCTTTACCTTTTAACGTTATATTTAAATGGTTGCTTTAAGAATTTCGTATAGTTGCTTGTAATTAGTAACAATTAGCAGTTTCGTCCTCTGTCTCTGTTGTTTCAACTGCGTGCTTTGTTTCTCGCTTCAATGTATCGTCAGAGCATTTATAGCTACAGCGTGTCTTCAGTACGTGCTTTACCACGATGTATATACAGACATTTACGTTCTAGATGCACGTAGAACAGCACGTGAAATGTCAGATATTTGTGTCTGATTCTAACAAGAATTGTATTTTGTCGACAAGTTTTTTTAGTAACTCATAGTAAAGGTAAAGGTCTCCCTAGAACAGGCCATGAAGGCCAGAGGGGGAGTAGAGGTATAGCTCTACTGTTTCTTTAACCTCGGCGCTAGATGGGGGTGGGTGGTTAACGTCACGACTCGGCCGCTTTACCCCCGGGAATGACCCGGCTAGGTAGGCCCCAGGGCCGGTCTGGACAGGTGCTGAAAATCTCGCCTCCACCGGGATTCGATCCCCGGACCGTCCAGCTTGTCCCTATACCGACTGAGCTATCGCGGCCCATAAGTTTTTTTAGTAACAACCAAATATTATATTCAATGTTTAAAACCAACACAATGCACTTCACGTTAATGTCTCCATTAACCCCTACATATGTTTCGGTTTTTACGTAAAACCATCCTCAGGGGGAACAAAAGTACGTTGTATCACATCCAATGTTAATACAAGTTATTACAATCACTGTAAAATCAGAGTTTAAAACATATAAAGTGTTTAAAATCCTTAAAATTCGTTGAATTTTGTGTCATAATAACAAATTGTAGTAAAAACCGAAACATGTGTACGTTAATGAACACACGTTAAAGTGACAGTGAAGTGCATTTTGTTGGTTTTAAAATTTTTGAATCGTAAAATTCACGGCGATACTAACATAAAATCAAATATTGTGTTGTTTTTCATCTGTTTTTGAGTTGTTACGAGGATAGGCGGACATGGCGAAGGGTTAATGGACGCATTTGCAATTTGCAACGCGACAGTAGAGATACACAGTGTGGAATTACAGTGTTACGTCACATGTCGGTACATTACGTCGTGTCTGTCTGAGGAATTTGTTGAGAGCAGTCAAGTGGGATTATTACGTAACGTACCTGACAGTTCACGGGGTAATTGACATGGAACTGTGTGGTGCAGGGTTCTTTTGGGAAGCTCACGGGGGTAATTGACATGTAGCACGTGTGGTGCAGGGTTCTTTTTGGGAAGTTCACGGGGTAATTGACATGGAACTGTGTGGTGCAGGGTTCTTTTTGGGAAGTTCACGGGGGTAATTGACATGGAACTGTGTGGTGCAGGGTTCTTTTTGGGAAGTTCACGGGGGTAATTGACATGAACTGTGTGGTGCAGGGTTCTTTTTGGGAAGTTCACGGGGTAATTGACATGAACTGTGTGGTGCAGGGTTCTTTTTGGGAAGTTCACGGGGTAATTGACATGGAACGTGTGTGTGCAGGGTTCTTTTTGGGAAGTTCACGGGGGTAATTGACATGGAACTGTGTGGTGCAGGGTTCTTTTTGGAAGTTCACGGGGGTAATTGACATGTAGCACTGTGGTGCAGGGTTCTTTTTGGGAAGTTCACGGGGGTAATTGACATGTAGCACTGTGGTGCAGGGTTCTTTTTGGGACGTTCACGGGGTAATTGACATGCAACTGTGTGGTGCAGGGTTCTTTTTGGGAAGTTCACGGGGGTAATTGACATGGAACTGTGTGGTGCAGGGTTCTTTTTGGGAAGTTCACGGGGTAATTGACATGGAACTGTGTTGTGCAGGGTTCTTTTTGGGAAGTTCACGGGGTAATTGACATGTACACTGTGTGGTGCAGGGTTCTTTTTGGGAAGTTCACGGGGTAATTGACATGGACACTGTGGTGCAGGGTTCTTTTTGGGAGTTCACGGGGGTAATTGACATGCAACTGTGTGTGCAGGGTTCTTTTTGGGAATTCACGGGGGTAATTGACATGGAACTGTGTGGTGCAGGGTTCTTTTTGGGACGTTCACGGGGGTAATTGACATGGAACTGTGTGGTGCAGGGTTCTTTTGGGAAGTTCACGGGGGTAATTGACATGGACACTGTGTGGTGCAGGGTTCTTTTTGGGAAGTTCACGGGGGTAATTGACATGGAACTGTGTGGTGCAGGGTTCTTTTTGGGAAGTTCACGGGGGTAATTGACATGGAACTGTGTGGTGCAGGGTTCTTTTTGGGAAGTTCACGGGGGTAATTGACATGGAACTGTGTGGTGCAGGGTTCTTTTTGGGAAGTTCACGGGGTAATTGACATGGAACTGTGTGGTGCAGGGTTCTTTTTGGGAAGTTCACGGGGTAATTGACATGGAACTGTGGTGCAGGGTTCTTTTTGGGAAGTTCACGGGGGTAATTGACATAGCACTGTGGTGCAGGGTTCTTTTTGGGAAGTTCACGGGGGTAATTGACATGCAACTGTGTGGTGCAGGTTCTTTTTGGAAGTTCACGGGGGTAATTGACATGTAGCACTGTGGTGCAGGGTTCTTTTTGGGAAGTTCACGGGGTAATTGACATGCAACTGTGTGTGCAGGGTTCTTTTTGGGAAGTTCACGGGGGTAATTGACATGAGCACTGTGGTGTGCAGGGTTCTTTTTGGGAAGTTCACGGGGGTAATTGACATGGAACTGTGTGGTGCAGGGTTCTTTTTGGGAAGTTCACGGGGGTAATTGACATGGCAACTGTGTGGTGCAGGGTTCTTTTTGGGAAGTTCACGGGGTAATTGACATTAGACTGTGTGTGCAGGGTTCTTTTTGGGAAGTTCACGGGGGTAATTGACATGGCAACTGTGTGTGCAGGGTTCTTTTTGGGAAGTTCACGGGGTAATTGACATGTAGCACTGTGTGTGCAGGGTTCTTTTTGGGAAGTTCACGGGGGTAATTGACATGGAACTGTGTGTGCAGGGTTCTTTTTGGGAAGTTCACGGGGTAATTGACATGTAGCACTGTGTGTGCAGGGTCTTTTTGGGAAGTTCACGGGGTAATTGACATGCAACTGTGTGTGTGCAGGGTTCTTTTTGGGAAGTTCACGGGGTAATTGACATGAACACTGTGTGTGCAGGGTTCTTTTTGGGAAGTTCACGGGGGTAATTGACATGGAACTGTGTGGTGCAGGGTTCTTTTTGGGAAGTTCACGGGGTAATTGACATGACACTGTGGTGCAGGGTTCTTTTTGGGAAGTTCACGGGGTAATTGACATGGAACTGTGTGGTGCAGGGTTCTTTTTGGGAAGTTCACGGGGGTAATTGACATGTAGCACTGTGGTGCAGGGTTCTTTTTGGGAAGTTCACGGGGGATAATTGACATGGAACTGTGTGTGCAGGGTTCTTTTTGGGAAGCTCACGGGGTAATTGACATGGAACTGTGTGTGCAGGGTTCTTTTTGGGAAGTTCACGGGGTAATTGACATGGAACTGTGTGGTGCAGGGTTCTTTTTGGGAAGTTCACGGGGGTAATTGACATGGAACTGTGTGGTGCAGGGTTCTTTTTGGGAAGCTCACGGGGTAATTGACATGGAACTGTGTGGTGCAGGGTTCTTTTTGGGAAGTTCACGGGGTAATTGACATGGAACTGTGTGGTGCAGGGTTCTTTTTGGGAAGTTCACGGGGGTAATTGACATGGAACTGTGTGGTGCAGGGTTCTTTTTGGGAAGTTCACGGGGGTAATTGACATGGAACTGTGTGGTGCAGGGTTCTTTTTGGGAAGTTCACGGGGGTAATTGACATGGAACTGTGTGGCAGGGTTCTTTTTGGGAAGTTCACGGGTAATTGACATGGAACTGTGTGGTGCAGGGTTCTTTTTGGGAAGCTCACGGGGGTAATTGACATGGAACTGTGTGGTGCAGGGTTCTTTTGGGAAGCTCACGGGGGTAATTGACATGGAACAGTGTGGTGCAGGGTTCTTTTTGGAAGTTCACGGGGTAATTGACATGGAACTGTGTGGTGCAGGGTTCTTTTTGGGAAGCTCACGGGGTAATTGACATGCAACTGTGTGGTGCAGGGTTCTTTTGGAAGTTCACGGGGGTAATTGACATGGAACTGTGTGGTGCAGGGTTCTTTTTGGGAAGTTCACGGGGGTAATTGACATGGAACTGTGTGGTGCAGGGTTCTTTTTGGGAAGTTCACGGGGTAATTGACATGGAACTGTGTGGTGCAGGTTCTTTTGGGAAGTTCACGGGGGTAATTGACATGGAACTGTGTGGTGCAGGGTTCTTTTTGGGAAGCTCACGGGGGTAATTGACATGGAACTGTGTGGTGCAGGGTTCTTTTTGGGAAGTCACGGGGGTAATTGACATGTAGCACTGTGGTGCAGGGTTCTTTTTGGGACGATAGCGGTTGCTGAGGGTCATGACCTTGTCCACGACAGCCCACCACCTGTCTCTGCTCAGCCAACTTAATCCATTCCCTCCTATCCTGTTTATTCAAGATTCATTTTAATATTATCGTCCCATCAACATTTAGGTCTTCACTATAGTCTCTTAAGGTTTCCCCACCAAAATCTATGATGTATTTCGCTTGTCCTTCCCGTCATTTCAGTCTTCCGCCGCGATGTTGATGAAGTCTGCGGTCTTCTGGGATATTACACGGCGTCGTGTGGTAATTGTCTACCGACGTTTCGGGACAACGTGTCGGTACCCATCCTCACGGGTCAAGAGTCGGAGTAGGAAAGGAAACGTCGGTAAACAGTTACCACACGACGCCGCGTAACACCCCAGAAGAACGCAGACTTTATCCTCCCCGATTTAATCACTCGACTAATACATATTTGGTGAGACGTGCAAACCAAGACGTTTCGTTCGCTCGTATGTCCTCCTTAGGCCCTGATGTGTTTCTCGGCGCCGTATTCTCGGACACCGTCGTCATTACATTTGTCCTCAGCTGGGCATGCGCATCTAGATCACTAATATCACACGAGCGTCGTCTTAGCACTATGTACCAGTGTAATATCCGGTCACTAACTAACTAACTAACTAACTCCATACAGCACAGTCCTTCTTGAGAAGCTAGCAGGTCGTCAGCTAGTCAAGAAATTCCCCGCGTTTTATGTAACCCGAAGGTTCATTACCGCACTCACAACAGCCCGCCACCTGTCCTTATCCTGAGCCATATCAATCCACTCCATGCCCCCCATCCCACTTCTTGAAGATCCATTTTAATATTATCCTCCCATCTATGCCTGGGTCTTCCAAGTACATTAACGAACTGCACTGTCATACTCGTAAGTGCTGACACGATTCTCTTATATACAAAAAATCCTGTCGCTAATTGAATGATTTTGATTGGTTCTGTGTCCCTCTTGTCCCTTCAGACTAAACCTGCAGGCCCTGTCCAGTATCAGCCCTGACCTACCCATTCGTTTTCACAATATATTCTCCGTGCATTCTGATACCAAATCACAAATAAAACACCAACAAACACACTGTATACCACAAGTACAGTCAAATGCCCCTACATATGTCTCAGCTTTACCAAGCCATCATCAGACGGTCCAATGTTCACATGTACTTAACATACATAACTTTCATCCAATAACATAACATATATCACACATAAAACATACTTCGTTATCACTAGTAGACTTGAACACATTCAGTATCTGTTATTTTGCGTATAAAATCTTGCGTATGGGATGCGTATATCTTCTGTTATATAATAATAATAACCATGGCTCAACAGCCCTATATGGGCCTGGGCCTCCTCTTGCCTCCTCTTTTCGAGGTTCTAAGTCATGCGCATTCATGGCAGTTGGTGACCGGCCAGCTAGCCGCGCTTAGTGTTCTATCGATCCTGATGTGCACGCCAGAGCCATCTGGCAGGCAGTCAGGAGACTTGGATGAGAAATGGAGGCAATTTGGCTTACGCAACATTTTATTCAGCCCGTAAGGTTCTTTTACATGCCGTAAATCTACGACATGACGGCTTTACTTCCCCTCCGAAGGAAGTTGTGCTCCGGATTTTTATCATCCTTAAAAATCCATCGACCTCGGTCGGGATCGAACCCGCGAACCTTGGGTCCAGTGGCGAGCACGCTAACCACTAGTCCACCGAGGTCGACATCTTCTGTTATATATATATATATATATATATATATATATATATAATATATATATGTGTGTGTGTGTGTGTTTGAAATTAAAAGTTTTTTTAAGGTTGTATCTTCCACATATGTTTGTTAAAAATTATTTGCAATTTTGGTTTACAGATTGTCCAATTAGACTTGAACATATCCTGTATTATGTTGTTATGTGTCCTGTGTTGTGATTTGTACTGACTGGTTATGTAGTGTAGGGGCATTAGACTGTACGTGTGGATATACAGTGCGTTTGTTGGTTTTGTATTTGTGATTTGTTAGCCATTTGTCTTCACTTTACGTCAGATAGGCTTTACCTCTTGGATTGCCATCGGCGATGAAATGGACAGCAATTGAGAGTAGTGTCAGAACTGTGAGGCCTGTCTTACTAACAGTTTTGTACCACCATTGTGTTGAGGAACGTTACTGCCAGAGACTGGCACAGGGTTTTGCGTGGCTTAACTCAGTTACCCCCAGTTAAATGATGTGATAGGACTACATATCAGGCCACGGCCACTTTCCACACTGCTGATCATCCAGTCATTAGCTGGTAAATCATACGACGCCGTAGACGTATAGCTGAGGCACTGACGATATCGTAAAACCCACACTCGATTATCGCCACCCCGTCAGATGTGCGAGATCTCTGGCCAGGAAGCACACTATCACTTCCTATCACTTCCTCCGTTCTTGGCTGGGGCCTTTGTGCGCGCGACGCGGCACGTGGACAAACTGAAGTGAGCAGTATCGGCGCACAGCGCCAGCGCACAGTAGTGTTTCACGACGTACTGGCTGTGCTTCGTGTTTGAGAGCTGTCGAAACTGGGATATGCAGTGCCAAGATTTGTTAATATCTGCGTGTCCTAGTGCGTTTTGTTATCTGGAAGATAGGGCGCGGCTTTTTAGGCGCCTACGCAAAATTGCGGAAAAGCAAATATTATCTTCGTCATGCCCGTCCGTGCATGCAACAACTAGGCTCCCATTGGACGGATTTTCACGAAATTTGATATTTGAGTGCTCTTCGAAAATGTGTTGAGAAAATTCAAGTGTGATCAAAATCTGACGACAATAACGGGTACTTTACATGAAGACCTACGTACATTTATGATAATATCTTGCTGAATTCTTCTCAGAATGAGAAATGTTACAGACAAAAGTTGTAGAGAAAATCAAAACACACATTTTATGTTCAGTAACTTGTCACAAAAATCGTGCCGATAATGAGATAATGTGGAAAAATATGGTAGAGCCAGACAGGCTACAGATGACAATATAATACGGCGCATGCGCTTTGCATGCTGGATAACTAAGGCTACAGACACACACACACCGGACACACACTCAGTATATGTAATACTTATTGCTTCTCCACGGCAGCAATGGTTATGCGAACGCGCCACAGTGGTACGTTATACGTACATTGCCTATGTCTTGTGTGCTCAGTCGCGCGACTTAAATGTCGCAGCTGTCCGGCTGAATGTCCATTTGACAGTTCAAAATGGCATTACTGTCACATCCAGGCTTGGGATTTATCTGCGACCGGATTAATTGGACGCACTGAAATCGGAACGCGATGAACCTCTAAAGCCCAGTGGTTACTATACGTACCACCATGTTTAACATTCACAAATTCTACGTTCTGCCCACACAGTGTATTTATGTGTTTTGTGTGGATCTCAGAACAAACAGCGAT
The DNA here is from genome assembly GCA_021186555.1 of Reticulitermes speratus. Taxonomy (NCBI): domain Eukaryota; kingdom Metazoa; phylum Arthropoda; class Insecta; order Blattodea; family Rhinotermitidae; genus Reticulitermes; species Reticulitermes speratus. Next base: position 39,453,382 of record JAJKFL010000004.1, on the reverse strand, counting down.
TATTTCACTGTACAACATTAACTGACTGGTTTGTATAACTGAGACGGAGTGTGTTTACTGCGCGGTACGGACTGTATTTATGTGCTTTGTGTGGATCTCAGAACAAACAGCGATTATTTCACTGTACAACATTAACTGACTGGTTTGTATAACTGAGACGGAGTGTGTTTACTGCGCGGTACGGACTGTATTTATGTGTTTTGTGTGGATCTCAGAACAAACAGCGATTATTTCACTGTACAACATTAACTGACTGGTTTGTATAACTGAGACGGAGTGTGTTTACTGCGCGGTACGGACTGTATTTATGTGTTTTGTGTGGATCTCAGAACAAACAGCGATTATTTCACTGTACAACATTAACTGACTGGTTTGTATAACTGAGGCGGAGTGTGTTTACTGCGCGGTACGGACTGTATTTATGTGTTTTGTGTGGATCTCAGAACAAACAGCGATTATTTCACTGTACAACATTAATGACTGGTTTGTATAACTGAGACGGAGTGTGTTTACTGCGCGGTACGGACTGTATTTATGTGTTTTGTGTGGATCTCAGAACAAACAGCGATTATTTCACTGTACAACATTAACTGACTGGTTTGTATAACTGAGGCGGAGTGTGTTTACTGCGCGGTACGGACTGTATTTATGTGTTTTGTGTGGATCTCAGAACAAACAGCGATTATTTCACTGTACAACATTAACTGACTGGTTTGTATAACTGAGACGGAGTGTGTTTACTGCGCGGTACGGACTGAGTATATATAATTCACGTCATTTTCGCCTGTGAGTTGTTAAGTGAGCCTCCACGTATAATTTTCCTGCCAAAATGTTTATGTGGATGTTTATGGCAGGTTGCAGTATAGTGTTAGCACTTCTGCTTTGTATTTGTAGCGGGGGGGGGGGGTGTACTTACGAATCTCAGTTGTCCCTGTGCACGCCATGAATTCATATGGGGTGACTGGAAGTATAGCTCCACTCATTCTTAACTTCGACACTAGATGGAGGCGATTGGTGAGCCTCACGGCCCGGCTGCTTCACCTAATTAAAAAAGCGCCCCCCCTTCCCCCAGTACCCAATAATGGGAGGCAGCGTGGGCCCCGAGCCGGTCTGGACGCTTTGGAGAAGAGTAGAATTTGCTGATGCTGGGAATCGAACCCCTATTCCTCGATTGCCCAACCCGTATCCTAGTCACTATACCAGCTGAGCTATCTCGTCTCCGGTGTGTTAGGCGGAACGTGAACAAACACGTGACTTTCAGTAACATAAAGCACAATACTGAAGTACAATACAGGCGTTGTGGCTCGTTGGGGTACATCGCAGAGTATGAACTAGGCGTTGTTTGTCTTGCGTTTCGCGTAGTTCGACCGATGAACCCTGATATCGCCGCCTGTCATTTCCGCAGTATTTGTTGCTGTCGCGACGGGAGAATCGCGACGTTCCCCCAGGGCTATGGGCGTATCGAGGCGTGTCATAACACAAATTTCTTGGAATATAAGCAGAATTTCGTCAGCACTTTTCAGAAGGCACTTTGTTCTATGCGTTACTGCTGCTTGAGATAACTGATATGTGATAATCTAATACTATTGTAGAATTACTGTGTGTTTTCTGTTAGTATTCCATCGTTCCAGAACAAAGCGTCTTATCAGTATGTGTAAGCAATGACACTGGCTTGCGTGGGAACTGTGTATAGGACTGGATCACGTGATCGGATTGGTGACGAGCAATTTAAAGCCTAACTAAGCGACGTGGAACTTCGTTTATATGACAATAAGGAAGTGTTTTGTAAGTGTGTTATTTTTATCACATTCAGTGGACTGATAAATGGCTTTTGAGGTAGCACTGCGTAGTTTGAATGTAGCTCAGTGGATTATGTGAATACGATGTAGTGGAGTGTTATAACTGTGTTTTGAGTGTAGTGTTAAGTGCCATTGTTGTAAGTGCTGTGTTATTCGAGACGAAACGTCTGATGTAACACTACGCAGACTATGTACTGCTGTGACAGTTTTACCAACATAATTGTGTTACTATGATGGTGGAACGTGTTGACGGATCCTTATTCATGTATCGCAAGCCTGTATACAGGGTGTTCCAGTACCTTGAAACGTAAGTTAAAGTTATTTGTATTGTACGGGTGTGTGTTAAAAGTTGTTGGTTTATCATTCGCTCATAAATTCTGCCAAACATGGTTGTCATACTTCCAAAAGCGTAAATATGATAAGTGCTAACAAGTGTGATATAATTTCGAGCAGTCAGGCCTTATCCAAGAACACAGATACAAAAACGTCTGAGTTTAAAGTTTTTATATCTTTGTTCTTGTATTAGGCCTGACGGTGGCTCGAAATTAGAACCAAAGTAGTCGCCTGTAAAACACACTGTAGCGTTGTTGTGTGTGAGTGACAGTGAGTAAATACAGGGCATACACAAAAGAATGGTGCGGTTTCAAAAGTGAATAAAAAATTTATGTCTCACCTTACACGGGCACAACATACACCGTCAGCGGCGGCAACTGTCCAAGTTTCTCATTTGGTAATTTACAATCCTTCAATGTGTGCACCCTGGGTCACACGACACACATCCACACGGTAATCAAACTCATCCCAGACCCGGTGTAGCATGTCCGCTGTAATGGCCTGCAGTGCATGCGTTATCCGATCACGAATTTCATGGATGGACGTGGGCAATGGTGGTACATAAACGCTGCCTTTAACGAACCTCCAAAGAAAGAAATCGCACGGTGTAAGATCTGGCGAACGGGGTGGCCAAGGGAGAAGGTTCTGGACACCTCAAAACGGAGCACACAGAAAGCCTTCTCCTGCTGCAACGCCATCTTTGAAACTGGCCCCGCGGCCATGCAGTAAGCATGAGAAGCGAACTGCTGGTAGCGCATGAGAAACTTGGACAGTTGCCGCCGCTGACGGTGTATGTTGTGCCCGTGTAATGTGAGACATACATTTTTTATTCACTTTTGAAACCGCACCATTCTTTTGTGTATGCCCTGTATATGCTTGTCATCTGATACACAAACGTGGATGTCTTATATAAACGTAATCTAATTTACGTAATTGAAAGCGTAGAGATTGGAATTTGCTAACGGTATATGTTTATTCAACAACTTTTCTCATGTCCATTGTAGATATAGTACATAGCACGGTGATTAGTTGATTATAAAGTTGCTTGTTTTGTGGGATATGACTCCGTGCAGTCTGATGTGGAGTCACCACCGTTTCAAATGAACCTGCTGACTCCAACTTCAGTGTCTTCCATGTTGATGATTGTGAGTACAGCCGGTTTATTCCAATCCGGAACCCAGTTTCACAGCATTGTTTTTAGTCTGTCACGTTTACCACAGTCCTAAATAAAGGTAACTTTATGCTATTCATTGTACTGGTCTTTTGGGCTCCAGGAGTTGAGGCTCCCAGATTTATAGACAATCGGCCCATGAAAGTGGTAAGGTTGTCAGCCCTACGCACCGGCCGCCTTTACCCCCAGGAAATACTCCTGGTACTCATTTCTGTTAGAGGCTGAGTCGACCCCAGGGTCATAGTGCGACCGGAAGGATTATGTCAATGAAAAATTCCAATGACACCATCGGGAATCGAACCCGTGACCTTTCGGCTTGTAGAGCAGTGCCTCAACCAACTGCGCCACTGCGTGTCCATAGACCTAGATGTAGATGGGAGAATAATATTAAAATGTACCTTAATGATAATATGATGTGAGGGCAAGGGCTGGATTCATCCGGCTGAGGATAGAGATAAGTAGTGGGCTCTTGTGAATGCGGTAATGAACCGTCGGGTTTCATGAAATGCAGGGAATTTCTTGACTAGTTGAGAAACTATTAGCTTCTCAAGGACTGCGTTCCATGGTGTTAGATACCGCAATTGCCACAACCCAGTGAGGCGCTCAGCATGACCGCTAAGGACGCAGTGTGACCACTGTCAGCGTATTAGGGGGGCAGTACGAGGTGTGTGCAGCAAGCAGAGCGAGCTTGTGCACTTCCTGCCGGGTGATATGCTAAGATGCATTGTATTTGCTCGTCGGCGTCTGATAACGACGGTGCCATCAGCCAAATATGATGCGCGTCTAATGACGAGTACACATGCACTGGACTGGCACAAGACTGACGTAGCAGGAGGCCAAACGTTTTCAAGTACAATGCAAAGTAGTTGCGCTGACGTTATTTAATGCTTTAATCCTTCCCCGTGCTTCGAAATACAGTGAAACCTCGAACTTCGAACACAATCCGTTCCAGAAGACGTTTCGACTTTCAAGTTGTTCGACTTTCGAGTTAAATTTCCCCATAAGAAATAATGTAAATTGAATTAATCCGTTCCAGACCCCCAAAATTTACCCAATGTAAAACATTTTAAGTGCCTATTTCAAAATATCGTAATGATAAAACAAGTATATTTAATTTCAATAATTGAAAATTTTTATTTATAATAGTACATACATAAAAATATTGTATAATAATCAATCAATAATAATAGTAGGAGGGATATTACTGTTCACTGGAAGGTGAATTACCCTTCTTTCATCTGGACCAAGCAGAGAGAGAAGGCGACCACGTGACGACCACGTGATTCTTTGTTCGACTTTCGAGTTTTTATTCGAGTTTCAAAACCGGATTTTCCTCGAATTCTTTGTTCAAGTTTCAAGTTGTTCGAACATCAAACCGTTCGAAGTTCGAGGGTCCACTGTATATAAAATGTATGAATGTGTTCATTTATGAATTCCTACAAGTAGATCAGAAGTATCTCGAAAGTTTTGAAATGTGGTGCTGGAGAAGAATGGAGAAGATCAGTTGGACCGATCGTGTGAGAAATGAAGAAGTATTACACAGAGTGAAGGTGGAGAGGAATATCGTACATACAATAAAAAGAAGGAAGGCTAACTGGATTGGTCACATCTTGCGTAGAAACTGCCTTCTGAAACATGTGATTGAAGGAAAGTTAGAGGGAAGGATAGAAATGACGGGACGACGAGGGAGAAGACGTAAGCAGCTACTGGATGACCTTAAGGAAAAGAAAAGATACTGGAAATTGAAAGAGGAAGCACTGGATCGCACCCTGTGGAGAACTCGCTTTGGAAGAGGCTACGGACCTGTCGTAAGACAGACTACAGAATGAAGAGGCTACGGACCTGTCGTAAGACAGACTGCAGAATGAAGAGGCTACGGACCTGTCGTAAGACAGACTGCAGAATGAAGAGGCTACGGACCTGTCGTAAGACAGACTACAGAATGAAGAGGCTACGGACCTGTCGTAAGACAGACTACAGAATGAATGACAATTCGCAGATGTCGTTTGGTATTAGCATCCGTTAGTCCGTGTGTTTAATGCCGGTACTTGTGGGGAAGCCCACATTATGCTAGCAGGAGGCGGGTGATTTCATGCGTCTAATAATAGTAAGGTTTCTTGTGCAGCAGAGAGTGGGGTGAGTCGAACTTGATGGCAGTCATTTGGGAGGATTCTCTTACCACACACGTTGTGGTAACATCTTGCGGATGAGAAAAGGAAACTGCTGTAGTTGTGATGAGGACCAGAGGGTACTTTAGCGAAGGACACGTGCCGGCTGCAGACTGTGTTGGTAATGCAGATAAGGTAATGATTTGGTTAAGCAAAGCTGTGTTTGCTGTATTTGTGCTTTGTGCTCCTCACGAAATATTATTCGGGCAATCAAATCAAGAAGGATGAGATGGGTTGGACATGTTGCACGTTTGGGGGATGACAGAAATGCATGCACAAAGCCTTCTTTAACGCCCTAGTTATGTTCCTGAAAAAAATGGACGTAAATCAAACACGATATTCCTATAGGAAATAATGGACTAGGTATGGGTTGACGTAGTAGAGTGCAAGGGGCGTTAAACCGAAAATGAGAGGGCGTAAATTAAGAAGTAGTGTATTGGCATGGGGTGTTAAAACAAATGGGCGTAAAACAAGAGCTATGTGTACACTGTTTGGGTGGGGAAACATGAAAGGAAAACACCACTTTATGACTTAGTCGTGGATGGGAGGATAATATTAGAATGGATCTTAAAATAAATTGGATTGGATATAGTGGACAAGAATAATATGGCTCAGGATAGGGACAAAGCTGTTGTGAACACGGTGATGAACCGTAAAATGTGGGGAATTTTTAACTTAGGACGTCTTTTCAGGAGGAACGGTGATCGGTGGAGGTGGTTGCTGTGACAGGTGCCGAAGGAAGTCTGTAGGTCTTTCTCAGATTTATTATTATTATTATTATTATTACCATGATCATCGTCATCGTCTTGTGTCTCAAGTGTTACGTTAGTGCAGATTGCGTTACATCTTGTGTCTGAAGTGTTACGTTAGTGCAGATTGCGTTACATCTTGTGTCTGAAGTGTTACGTTAGTGCAGATTGCGTTACATCTTGTGTCTGAAGTGTTACGTTAGTGCAGATTGCGTTACATCTTGTGTCTGAAGTGTTACGTTAGTGCAGATTGCGTTACATCTTGTGTCTGAAGTGTTACGTTAGTGCAGATTGCGTTACATCTTGTGTCTCAAGTGTTACGTTAGTGCAGATTGCGTTACATCTTGTGTCTGAAGTGTTACGTTAGTGCAGATTGCGTTACATCTTGTGTCTGAAGTGTTACGTTAGTGTAGATTGCGTTACATCTTGTGTCTGAAGTGTTACGTTAGTGCAGATTGCGTTACATCTTGTGTCTGAAGTGTTACGTTAGTGCAGATTGCGTTACATCTTGTGTCTGAAGTGTTACGTTAGTGCAGATTGCGTTACATCTTGTCGATGCAGCGTCACATTTCTTGCTAACACAAAGTTTCGCAACTTCGCCATGTCTGTAACTGCTGACCTGCAAAGTATAGGCCTATCGCCCGCGCTGTGTATCAGTATGTTTGTGTCCTGCCTCACCACAACATCGCGGTATTAACTCCATCGGTTCTTTTAGTTCTAATCATCACACCGCACGCCGAATAAAATTTCCGCATATTCCCCATGTTCATATTTCGCATTTTTTTTTTCAGAAAAATATCGCGAACAGAATTTGCATATTATTCTGGGCGCCATTTTGCTATACATTATTCCAGGCATCTCAATTACTTGTCGCTCCTGCGTCAGAAGTTAGCGTGCCTGCCATGTTATACCTCACTGCACGGCATAGGAATGACCTTCAGTGCCGTAACGTTCATACCAAATTTCGTCAAAATCGGTCAGGTGATTTAAGCAGACAAAAAGCGTGGTCATCTCTATACCTGCTGTCTTTCCTTAGAAAGGATACTGGGCTGGAACGTCATGTTAAATGGGTTATACAGAGTGTATCTTTTATCGTTTTTCTTTGCACGGGTTTTGTCACAGGACGTGACGGCGGTTGCAAGCTTTTTGTGCTGTAGAGCTGCCGAGCTCGGGTAACGTATAAAAGAATGTCTTGTACGTACGCATACTTTATCTAGATTTAAACGGGTCGTGCGGACTTCATTTGCACTTCAGTGGTGAGAATTTGTGATTTAGATAACACAGGGGATTGCCTGGCGATGTGAACAGTGTAAAGTGTTCTGAAGAAGATTGACATGTGAATAGAGAGCTGCGTGTACACTAAGGTAAAGGTAAAGGTCACCCTAGAACAGGCCATGAAGGCCCAGAGGGAGAGTAGAGGTATAGCTCTACTCTTTCTTTAACCTCGGCGCTACATGAGGGTGGGTGGTCAACTCCACGCCCCGGCCACTTTACTCCCGGGAAAGAGACCCGGTACCCATTGTATAGGAGGCTAGGTAGGCCCCAGGGCCGGTCTGGACGGGTGTGGAAAATCTCGCCCCCACCGGGATTCGATCCCCGGACCGTCCAGCTTGTAGCGAGTCGCTATACCGACTACAGGAAGGAATATTTGTTGAGTCGGTGTTACATTGTTCTAAGTGTAAAGTGTACAGTACATAATACAGGGTGCTGCGCCCCAAACACCATTTTCTTTTTCTGCATTGCTCAGCCCGTGTGCCGTTGTACACTGACCACCTCTCATCAGCTGTTACTTATTGCTTACAGAAGCATTACCCACGCCGTCTCTCTTCCAATTTTGCTTGTGCAGTGCTCTGTCCGTCTTATCTTACATAAAAGTTTTCCTAAGTTTCTTAATTCTGCAGTCCAGTTGCACCTTTCTAATTTCCTAAGTGCTGAAATCTGCGGTCTTCTGGGACATTACGCGGCGTCGTGTGGTAATTGTTTACCGACGTTTCGGGACAACGTATCGGTCCCATCCTCACGGGTCAATAGTCCTTTCCTATTCGGACTCTTGACCCGTGGGGATGGGACCGATACGTTGTCCCGAAACGTCGGTAAACAATTACCACACGACGCCGTGTAATACCCCAGAAGAGCGCAGATTTAATCAACGTTGCGGCGGAAGCCTGAAATAAAGGTTCCTAAGTCCTGTTTCTTCACGCTTAGCTAGCCACTTTCTGTTTAATATTTATAATAATGTCGCACTGGAGAAAGAATGTATGTGCCCCCTGTTGTGGAGTGTAAATGTTAACTCCTATAACGTATCTGGCGTATTACACCAAGAGATGAAAGTGAAAGTTAGCTGGGCGGCTGAAGCATCACGTATCTTCTAGTAAAGCTCCTCCCTCGTCTTCCCCGCTCACCCTTCTGCATCTGAAATGCTTGCTAAAACGACTGCTACTTTATCGATCCTAATAACCCTCCAACACTTCTAAAGACGTCGCATCTTCCTAGCTTATTGTACGCGTGCCTCTGCAATGTAATGTATTGTACAGGGTGAGGCAACAGCATGTGAGATACTGGCCAGTGATTGGATGAAGTGTGATTGAGGTACAGAAGTGTGATTGAGGTACAGAAGTGTGATTGAGGTACAGAAGTGTGATTGAGGTACAGAAGTGTGATTGAGGTACAGAAGTGTGATTGAGGTACAGAAATGTGATTGAGGTACAGAAGTGTGATTGAGGTACAGAAGTGTGATTGAGGTACAGAAGTGTGATTGAGGTACAGAAGTGTGATTGAGGTACAGAAGTGTGATTGAGGTACAGAAATGTGATTGAGGTACAGAAGTGTGATTGAGGTACAGAAGTGTGATTGAGGTACAGAAGTGTGATTGAGGTACAGAAGTGTGATTGAGGTACAGAAGTGTGATTGAGGTACAGAAGTGTGATTGAGGTACAGAAGTGTGATTGAGATACAGAAGTGTGATTGAGGTACAGAAGTGTGATTGAGGTACAGAAGTGTGTTTGAGGTACAGAAGTGTGATTGAGGTACAGAAGTGTGATTGAGGTACAGAAGTGTGATTGCACTGCGTCGTGGGGTGGTGTCATGGAGGGAGATGAAAGTTGACGTCGGGTTCAGTACGTCATAAATTCTTGGCTCACGTCTTACGATCCCGCGTCAAGTTTTGGTGCACAACCAACGTTTCGGGAACACTTGTTTGTCCCATCTTCAGGGTGAACATAACGATTTCCTGCTTTAAATAAATATAAATTATGTTTTTAAAGTTTCATGTTAGCAATGGCTCTTCCTTCTGTGAGCGTAACTCCCGGTTATCGTGTAATGAAACCACTTACAAAATGTACAGTACCGTACAGACTGCATCCGACTGTGACCGTCTTTGTCCTCTGTTGTCACTTTTCCCCCACTGTGACCAACATTTTCATTTCCTGCCGCTTATCGCGGTATATGTCTAATAATACTGTACGACTGAAGAATGATTAACACAAGTTACAGACCAACTGATGCACTTTTTAAAGCACTTTTTAAGTAGCTTTATTTAAAATGTTAAAGCTACTTAAAAAGTGCATCAGTTGGTCTGTAACTTGATTTAATATGACGAAGATGCACGGTGTCCACAATGTGAAATGATTAACAGTTTGAAGATTGGCTTTCATCGAAATTACACATGCATGTTCATTCGTACCTCACAGAAAACACAGAGTAACTACTTTACGAAGACCAGTCAGTCAGTTCTGTTTATGTAAGTAGTCGGTGTTTACAGTGAGACTGATACGGAGCGTGTAAATACGCAGTGTGTGCAAAATGCAAAGTGAATGAATGTTACTGCAGACCAGGGGCGCACCCAAAGTGAGGGTGGCTGCCGGGGTGCAGCCCCTCCAAACCACCCAAAACCGAAAATTAAAAATTACATATTTTTGTAGATATTATGATATCAAAAGTTTTACGTGATTTACCCTTCAGCCGAAATCAGCCACTGAAGTCGGCTGATGACTGGCACATTAGAATTTAAAAAAAAAAAATTAATACAATTAAGAAAAAAACAATAAGATAGGACACTGTGATTGAGTCATGTAACATGTAGTTATGTTTGTATGTATGTACATGTAGTTGCAGACAGTGTTATGTTACAGTTATACTTATGACATGGTTTTTATGACATAATTTTTAAAATCAAACATAAATTATATATAGCCTCAGGGTCAGCCCCCCCCCCCCCCCAAGGAAAAATTCTGGGTGCGCACCTGCAGCAGACGGCATGTATCTGTATGTATCTGTAGTTTTCACAGGGCTTTAAAGGACTAATTTATTCTTTCATGGCAACGAATTGCCAACGGAGGGTGACGTAGTAGGGTTTTTTTTTCAAATGGCTCGACAGCCCCTTGGGGGCCTAGGCCGACTCATTTTTCGAGGCTTCACGATCATACTCAGACACACCACACTCGGTAGGATTCCTCTGGACGAGTGATCAGCCCGTCGCAGAGACCTCTACCTGACAACACACAACACTCACAACAGACAGACATCCATGCCCCCGGTGGGATTCGAACCCACAATCCCAGTAAGCGAGCGGCCGCAGACCCACGCCTTAGACCGCGCGGCCACTAGTCAGTAGGTTAGTGACGTAAATAGACACACGTGGTTCATTGTGTGACTTTGTATCTTAGATTATATAGCATTGAATGGCTGAATGAATAATTTAATTGGAAGGGATGTGGGCGGAAGCAGTCGTTGCGTAGTTCAGATGCTATTCTGGCTTTTGCCTGGAGCGACTGAGTACAATCGCCAGACTATCGGATAGCCGGCCTTCTGGCTCAGATTTGAGCTCATACCCCCGAGCAGGAAGCACAGCTTTGTGTCCGGTACCCATTAAACAGGAAGGAATCGAACCACGGTTCCTAGGTCGTTCGGCCCGTAGCAGACTCGCTATGCCTGCTCGCTAGACGTGAGGTACTGTAAACACGACATAAGCTGAAGACATCGACTTGGCCAAACCGAGTACCGGCGTGACAATGCTCAGTAAAGTGTTAACAGCTGTTTGTTCATCGATTGGTTGGCGAGAGCCGGTCGTTCGCCAGACGTGGGCGTCCTGTCGACGGCTGGCTGCCACGCTGCTAGGGGACGCGCCGGGACGCTACGGGTTCCACGCGGATTGCGACCGCAGTTAGTAAACCCGCTACTGAGAGCTCGTCTTGCCTCAAACAGCAGTGAATTTGACTGTGTTGGCAGTATGGATATCACCAGTAGAGGTTCGCCCTTGTTCATTTGACTGTGTTGGCAGTATGGATATCACCAGTAGAGGTTCGTCCTTCTTCATTTGACTGTGTTGGCAGTATGGATATCACCAGTAGAGGTTCGCCCTTGTTCATTTGACTGTGTTGGCAGTATGGATATCACCAGTAGAGGTTTGCCCTTGTTAATTTGACTGTGTTGGCAGTATGGATATCACCAGTAGAGGTTCGCCCTTGTTCATTTGACTGTGTTGGCAGTATGGATATCACCAGTAGAGGTTCGCCCTTGTTCATTTGACTGTGTTGGCAGTATGGATATCACCAGTAGAGGTTCGCCCTTGTTCATTTGACCGTGTTGGCAGTATGGATATCACCAGTAGAGGTTCGCCCTTGTTCATTTGACCGTGTTGGCAGTATGGATATCATCAGTAGAGGTTCGCCCTTGTTCATTTGACTGTGTTGGCAGTATGGATATCACCAGTAGAGGTTCGCCCTTGTTCATTTGACTGTGTTGGCAGTATGGATATCACCAGTAGAGGTTAGCCCTTGTTCATTTGACTGTGTTGGCAGTATGGATATCACCAGTAGAGGTTCGCCCTTGTTCATTTGACTGTGTTGGCAGTATGGATATCACCAGTAGAGGTTCGCCCTTGTTCATTTGACTGTGTTGGCAGTATGGATATCACCAGTAGAGGTTCGCCCTTGTTCATTTGACTGTGTTGGCAGTATGGATATCACCAGTAGGGGTTCGCCCTTGTTCATTTGACTGTGTTGGCAGTATGGATATCACCAGTAGAGGTTCGCCCTTGTTCATTTGACTGTGTTGGCAGTATGGATATCACCAGTAGAGGTTCGCCCTTGTTCATTTGACTGTGTTGGCAGTATGGATATCACCAGTAGGGGTTCGCCCTTGTTCATTTGACTGTGTTGGCAGTATGGATATCACCAGTAGAGGTTCGCCCTTGTTCATTTGACTGTGTTGGCAGTATGGATATCACCAGTAGAGGTTCGCCCTTGTTCATTTGACTGTATTGGCAGTATGGATATCACCAGTAGAGGTTCGCCCTTGTTCATTTGACTGTGTTGGCAGTATGGATATCACCAGTAGAGGTTCGCCCTTGTTCATTTGACTGTATTGGCAGTATGGATATCACCAGTAGAGGTTCGCCCTTGTTCATTTGACTGTGTTGGCAGTATGGATATCACCAGTAGAGGTTCGCCCTTGTTCATTTGACTGTGTTGGCAGTATGGATATCACCAGTAGGGGTTCGCCCTTGTTCATTTGACTGTGTTGGCAGTATGGATATCACCAGTAGAGGTTCGCCCTTGTTCATTTGACTGTGTTGGCAGTATGGATATCACCAGTAGAGGTTCGCCCTTGTTCATTTGACTGTGTTGGCAGTATGGATATCACCAGTAGGGTTCGCCCTTGTTCATTTGACTGTGTTGGCAGTATGGATATCACCAGTAGAGGTTCGCCCTTGTTCATTTGACTGTGTTGGCAGTATGGATATCACCAGTAGAGGTTCGCCCTTGTTCATTTGACTGTGTTGGCAGTATGGATATCACCAGTAGGGGTTCGCCCTTGTTCATTTGACTGTGTTGGAAGTATGGATATCACCAGTAGAGGTTCGCCCTTGTTCATTTGACTGTGTTGGCAGTATGGATATCACCAGTAGAGGTTCGCCCTTGTTCATTTGACTTTGTTGGCAGTATGGATATCACCAGTAGGGGTTCGCCCTTGTTCATTTGACTGTGTTGGCAGTATGGATATCACCAGTAGAGGTTCGCCCTTGTTCATTTGACTGTATTGGCAGTATGGATATCACCAGTAGAGGTTCGCCCTTGTTCATTTGACTGTGTTGGCAGTATGGATATCACCAGTAGAGGTTCGCCCTTGTTCATTTGACTGTGTTGGCAGTATGGATATCACCAGTAGGGGTTCGCCCTTGTTCATTTGACTGTGTTGGCAGTATGGATATCACCAGTAGAGGTTCGCCCTTGTTCATTTGACTGTGTTGGCAGTATGGATATCACCAGTAGAGGTTCGCCCTTGTTCATTTGACTGTGTTGGCAGTATGGATATCACCAGTAGAGGTTCGCCCTTGTTCATTTGACTGTGTTGGCAGTATGGATATCACCAGTAGGGGTTCGCGTTTGTTCATTTGACTGTGTTGGCAGTATGGATATCACCAGTAGAGGTTCGCCCTTGTTCATTTGACTGTGTTGGCAGTATGGATATCACCAGTAGAGGTTCGCCCTTGTTCATTTGACTGTGTTGGCAGTATGGATATCACCAGTAGAGGTTCGCCCTTGTTCATTTGACTGTGTTGGCAGTATGGATATCACCAGTAGAGGTTCGCCCTTGTTCATTTGACTGTGTTGGCAGTATGGATATCACCAGTAGAGGTTCGCCCTTGTTCATTTGACTGTGTTGGCAGTATGGATATCACCAGTAGAGGTTCGCCCTTGTTCATTTGACTGTGTTGGCAGTATGGATATCACCAGTAGGGGTTCGCCCTTGTTCATTTGACTGTGTTGGCAGTATGGATATCACCAGTAGGGGTTCGCCCTTGTTCATTTGACTGTGTTGGCAGTATGGATATCACCAGTAGAGGTTCGCCCTTGTTCATTTGACTGTATTGGCAGTATGGATATCACCAGTAGAGGTTCGCCCTTGTTCATTTGACTGTATTGGCAGTATGGATATCACCAGTAGAGGTTCGCCCTTGTTCATTTGACTGTGTTGGCAGTATGGATATCACCAGTAGAGGTTCGCCCTTGTTCATTTGACTGTGTTGGCAGTATGGATATCACCAGTAGAGGTTCGCCCTTGTTCATTTGACTGTGTTGGCAGTATGGATATCACAAGTAGAGGTTCGCCCTTGTTCATTTGACTGTGTTGGCAGTATGGATATCACCAGTAGAGGTTCGCCCTTGTTCATTTGACTGTGTTGGCAGTATGGATATCACCAGTAGAGGTTCGCCCTTGTTCATTTGACTGTGTTGGCAGTATGGATATCACCAGTAGAGGTTCGCCCTTGTTCATTTGACTGTGTTGGCAGTATGGATATCACCAGTAGAGGTTCGCCCTTGTTCATTTGACTGTGTTGGCAGTATGGATATCACCAGTAGAGGTTCGCCCTTGTTCATTTGACTGTGTTGGCAGTATGGATATCACCAGTAGAGGTTCGCCCTTGTTCATTTGACTGTGTTGGCAGTATGGATATCACCAGTAGAGGTTCGCCCTTGTTCATTTGACTGTGTTGGCAGTATGGATATCACCAGTAGAGGTTCGCCCTTGTTCATTTGACTGTGTTGGCAGTATGGATATCACCAGTAGAGGTTCGCCCTTGTTCATTTGACTGTGTTGGCAGTATGGATATCACCAGTAGGGGTTCGCCCTTGTTCATTTGACTGTGTTGGCAGTATGGATATCACCAGTAGAGGTTCGCCCTTGTTCATTCGTTGAAATTCCAGCTAGGAACTGGCATGACCTTGGAATTAAAAATAGGGTCTTATAGATAATTGTACAGTAAAGGTAAAGGTAAAGGTAAAGCAATGCCATTACAGGCCTGGACAGGCCCTTAGGGTTCCAGGAGGTTGAGGCTCACAGATTTATAGACAATCGGCACATGAAGGTCGTAAGTTTGTCAGCCCTACGCACCGGCCGCCTTTATCCTCAGGAAATACTCCTGGTACTCATTTCTGTTAGAGGCTGAGTCGACCCCAGGGCCATAGTGCGACCGAAAGGATTATGTCAATGAAAAATGCCAATAACACCATCGGGAATCGAACCCGCAACCTTCCGGCTTGTAGCGCAGTGCCTCAATCAACTGCGCCACTGCGTGCCCCAATTGTACAGTATATATTTACATATCCTATTAATGATTTGTATTACCGAATGCACAAAAAAACGTAAAGTTTGGCAGTGCCACTTCTTGACTTGTAAAACGTCTTCGTGCTGCAAGCCGGAAGGTCGCGGGTTCGATTCCCGATGGTGTAATTTGAATTTTTCATTGTCATAATACTTCCGGTCGCACTATGGCCCTGGGGTCGACTCAGCCTGTAATAGAAATGAGTACCAGGAATATTTCCTTGGGGGGTAAAGGCGGCCGGTGCGTAGGGCTGACAACCTTACCACCTTCATGTCTAGAAATCTAGAATTGTCTAGAAATCTGGGAGCCTCAACCTCCTGGAACCTAAAGGGCCTGTCCAGGCCTGTAATGGGATTGCTTTACCTTTACCTTTACCTTGATCATCTTTGTCATCGAAACATTCTGCAGATAATTAAAGGTTGTTCAAACCTAATTATGTGTACTGTCATGGCGTCACTGTGTGTGTCAAAGTTCAACTGCGCAGCCCTAAAATGATTCATATCAATTTTTTTTTTCCAATAGCTCGACAGCCCCTTGGGGGCCTAGGCCTCCTCATTTTTCGAGGCTTCACAATCACACTCAGACACACCACACTCGGTAGGACTCCTCTGGACGAGTGATCAGCCCGTCGCACAGACCTCTACCCGACAACACACAACACTCACAACAGACAGACATCCATGCCCCCGGCGGGATTCGAACCCACAATCCCAGCAACCGAACGGCCGTAGACCCACGCCTTAGACCGCGCGGTCACTGCGATCGGCGAGTCATATCAATAGTAACATGAATTTAAAAAAACGACCCAACGCTGTTAGTTGCTTATCGCTAGCTAAAGGCGGACCAAATTCACAATAAGGTGCGTTTATCGTCGCCTGTCTGAAGCATACGCACATCTGCCGGTCAGATTGGACACACGAGAAGTGATTTGTGGTGTGGAATGGCGTTGCCATGGCAGCTGTGGGCGATATGCTTACGTTTCGGCGTCAGGCGACTGAACGCTGACGGCGTAGGTCTTGTGATGCTGTGAACCTTGCGGAGGTAATGGATGTTTGGATAATTATGGACTGGCGTACAGCAGCGTTAAGTTCGTTGGCACACGTGTCGGTCAACATTAATGGTGCTCAGGCCGTGACGTTTCTGGTTTGTATTGTTTGTGGCAGGGGTGCGCTTGGGGCAGGGTGCGCTTGGGGCAGGGCGTGATGGTGCGCTTGGGGCAGGGGTGCGCTTGGGGCAGGGGTGCGCTTGGGGCAGGGGTGCGCTTGGGGCAGGGGTGCGCTTGGGGCAGGGTGCGTGTTGGGGCAGGGGTGCGCTTGGGGCAGGGGTGCGCTTGGGGCAGGGGTGCGCTTGGGGCAGGGGTGCGCTGGGCAGGGTGCGCTGGGGCAGGGGTGCGCTTGGGGCAGGGGTGCGCTTGGGGCAGGGGTGCGCTGGCGGTGCCTTCTCGAATCTCGGCCGAGCCTCATTCTATTCAGACAAATGACGACAGATTTTTGTGCAGCGCTGCTTGAAGCCCAATAACCTATTATTATTATTATTATTATTATTATTATTATTATTATTATGACTATGACAGTAGCAGCAGCAGTAACAACAAAAGCGTTCATTACAGACCTTAATATACGGTTCATGGAATTGATAATCGATTAACCCTTTAAGGACGAGACGTAATCTGTTTTATTTACTCAGCTCGTACCGCGCAGTAAACACACTTATTGCTATTCCACGACAACGGTAGTTACGCGAACGCGCCTCATTGTCATGGTGGCAGTCCTCGCCACACTATACTTCTGTAACATTGCATTGCCTGTACTCCATTTTGCAGTTTACTCCGCAGCTCTCTTAAGTACAAGCACGATATAAAATTCCTGGCTAGTGCAGTATTTGTACAATTTGTTATTGTCGTATTTGCCAATTCATCATTTCTCTGCAACCATTTATTACACAAAAATTCCATCCTCCATCTTCGTGTCTTCCAGCTATTCTAAGCACATATCTTAACATCTTCAGTACCCCAAGACCAGGCACTTTCCTCTACCTGCTGTGATAACCGTCTCCGGTTGTAGCACCCATAACTTCGTACTTAGGAACCGATACGCTGCATTATGTCCCTTTGTACCTGCATCACACACTTCCTGTTTTTGTTAAACTTGTGACAAGCCGGTAATGCAGTCACGCAACGTTGCTGCACGAACTGAGACCGTCGACGGTGTTTTGTGTAGACAGCAAGAGGAAGGGTGTTTTGTGTAGACAGCAACAGGAAGGGTGTTTTGTGTAAACAACAACAGGAAGGGTGTTTTGTGTAGACGGCAACAAGAAGGGTGTTTTGTGTAGACGGCAACAGGAAGGGTGTTTTGTGTAGACAGCAACAGGAAGGGTGTTTTGTGTAGACGGCAACAAGAAGGGTGTTTTGTATAGACGGCAACAGGAAGGGTGTTTTGTGTAGACAGCAACAGGAAGGGTGTTTTGTGTAGACAGCAACAGGAAGGGTGTTTTGTGTAGACGGCAACAAGAAGGGTGTTTTGTGTAGACAGCAACAAGAAGGGTGTTTTGTGTAGACAGCAACAGGAAGGGTGTTTTGTGTAGACAGCAATAGGAAGGGTGTTTTGTGTAGACGGCAACAGGAAGGGTGTTTTGTGTAGAGAGCAACAGGAAGGGTGTTTTGTGTAGACGGCAACAGGAAGGGTGTTTTGTGTAGACGGCAACAGGAAGGGTGTTTTGTGTAGACGGCAACAGGAAGGGTGTTTTGTGTAAACAGCAACAGGAAGGGTGTTTTGTGTAGACGGCAACAAGAAGGGTGTTTCGTGTAGACAGCAACAGGAAGGGTGTTTTGTGTAGACAGCAACAGGAAGGGTGTTTTGTGTAGACGGCAACAGGAAGGGTGTTTTGTGTAGACGGCAACAAGAAGGGGGTTTTGTGTAGACAGCAACAGGAAGGGTGTTTTGTGTAGACAGCAACAGGAAGGGTGTTTTGTGTAGACAGCAACAGGAAGGGTGTTTTGTGTAGACGGGAACAAGAAGGGTGTTTTGTGTAGACGGGAACAGGAAGGGGGTTTTGTGTAGACAGCAACAGGAAGGGTGTTTTGTGTAGACAGCAACAAGAAGGGTGTTTTGTGTAGACGGCAACAAGAAGGGTGTGTTGTGTAGACAGCAACAAGAAGGGTGTTTTGTGTAGACAGCAACAAGAAGGGTGTTTTGTGTAGACAGCAACAGGAAGGGTGTTTTGTGTAGACAGCAACAGGAAGGGTGTTTTGTGTAGACGGCAACAAGAAGGGTGTTTTGTGTAGACAGCAACAGGAAGAACCGACAGACAGAAGCACAAAAGTGACAATACACACTTTGTGGTGCGTCGTGTACTGAGGTGTGTATGTGTGTATGTATATGTATGTATGTATGTATGTACGTATGTATTATGTATGTGTATATGTATGTATGTACGTGTGTATGTATGTACGTATGTATGTTTGTGTATGTATGTATGTATGTATGTATGTATGTATGTATGTGTGTATGTATATATTTATGTATGTGTATGTATGTATGTATGTATGTATGTATGTATGTATGTGTATGTATGTATGTGTGTATGTATATATTTATGTATGTGTATGTATATGTATGTATGTAATGTATGTATGTGTGTGTATGTGTGTATTATGTATGTATGTATTATGTATTATGTATTATGTATGTATGTACGTATATATGTGTATGTGTGTATGTATATATGTATGTATGTGTATTATGTATGTATGCATATACGTATGTATGTATGTATGTATGTATGTATAGCATAACGTGCGGGGAACTTCTTGACCAGCTGAGTAACTGGTAGCTTTTCAGGAAGAACTGCTGCACGTAGTTCACCTGGTTAGACGACTTGTGCAAGTTTTCGCGACGTCTGGCATGTTCAGGCGCCGAGGGCGTTCTTGAACAGCATGTCTATCAGTTTGTTGTTCGTACGTTCCATATGGTAGGCAGTGACGTCTATTGCACGGCCCCCCCCCCCCCCGCCAAAACCAAAAATCCCGCACAAGAAAAGTAAAAGGCCACAACTTTGGAGCGTCCTTCAGCCATTAACCTCAGACCTGACCTTCCGGGGTGGGGTGTGTTCAAGGTTGTGTGACGTCACGTCTCAATGCTATGTGCACGATCTGGCTTGTTTGAAGCGTGTAACAAACAAACATGACAACAGAGCTTGCGTCGCTTGTTCCTCTACCCTGAAGATGGTTCCTCCGATATGTTGATACCCATGAACCAGACTGCACGGCATCTTGATTTCATTGTAATGTTCGATAATGTCACGCTGCATCCAGGAAGATAACAACAGACATGACAGTTCTAATGACCTCAGGCTTCTATAGCTGACGTCTTGTCTGTAGACATGTCACTGAATGAGTGTCATGTGCACATTGTGTGGCGCTGAACGTGGTGACAGCGACGTCAGTCACATTCAGTCTTGTGTCACTGATACTGTGCTGGCTACAGTCAAGTAGAACTCGACTCAAATATCTTTTCCGCGACGCAGAGACCAAAATCAGTCAGTCCCCACTACTCCCTTTCTGTCGCTTTAGCATTACCGTTGTTGCTACATCAGTCATTTTCCTTTCAGCCACCGTCCTGAGAAGGTTATTTAGTAGCGTATAGGAGTGGGAGGTATTTGTCTTGACGTTATAACAACGTGGCAGCGTTGCGTTGATTGCCCAGGTCTGGGTACAGTGCGCTATTGCCAAGTCGAAATAAACTGTTCCCAATATATGCTCCGTTAGTAATACGTTTAAACGATGTTACCTCTGTGAAAATTGAGAGAGAGTGACTATGTGGCAAACATGGTGCCAGAGCCCTCTACCTTTGCACTTAGCTCCGCCCCTTCCTCTCTCTCTACATTTTTCCTCGCGCAGGACGCGGAAAAATTATATGTGTCGCACGACAGTGGCTTTATCGCTTTCACTCCGCCGGCTTTTTTTTTTTTTAATTTTTAAATATGGTACATAAATTCACAGTACAGTCCACTAGACCAGCGGTATTCAACCTTTTTTGTTCGCGTACCCCCACATATAATTTATCTTCAAGTTTGTACCCCCAAAGTTGTTGGTGCATAATTCAAGTTATACACAGTCTATAATCTACATCTAAAATAAATTAAATAAATTACATCCAAAATAATGTATTAAATAATAAGTTTTAAATGAGAAAAAGGAGAGTCAAGCTATTAAATAACAAATATATTATTGTCTATCGTATAAAAATTAATAAAGGAACAAAGGTATTTTAGCAAAGCAAAATTATATGCACTGTGTGGAATAAAATGAAACTAGCCGCCCAGATAAGAATCGCATAAAGGAGAGAGAGAGAGAGAGAGATGAGAGGAGAGGAGAGAGAGAGAGAGAGAGAGAATGTCGCTCCCAAATCGCATGTCCTTACGTCCGGTCTCTTGTGGCTAACCTTAAATGTGGCCCTGATTATTCAGTGTTTTCCCCCGTGGGTACGCGTACCCCAGGTTAAATACCACTGCACTAGACCGAGGCAGTCTCTATCCTCGGCCATCTGTATTGATATACCTGCTGTGTTAGGTCCACTAGATTGAGGCAGTCTGTGTCCTCGGCCTGGTGTATTAACACGCCAGCTGTGTTAGGTCCACTAGGCTGAACCAGTCTCTGTTCTCGGCACTCTGTAGTAACACGCCTGCTGTGTTAGGTCCGCTAGGTTTAGGCAGTCTCTGTCCTCGGCCCTCTGTAGTAACACGCCTGCTGTGTTGGGTCCACTAGGTTTAGGCAGTCTCTGTCCTCGGCCCTCTGTAGTAACACGCCTGCTGTGTTGGGTCCACTAGGTTTAGGCAGTCTCTGTCCTCGGCCCTCTGTAGTAACACGCCTGCTGTGTTAGGTACACTAGGTTTAGGCAGTCTCTGTCCTCGGCCCTCTGTAGTAACACGCCTGCTGTGTTAGGTCCGCTAGGTTTAGGCAGTCCCTGTCCTCGGCCCTCTATTTAACACGCCTGCTGTGTTAGGTCCGCTAGGTTTAGGCAGTCTCTGTCCTCGGCCCTCTGTAGTAACACGCCTGCTGTGTTGGGTCCACTAGGTTTAGGCAGGCTCTGTCCTCGACCCTCTGTAGTAACACGCCTGCTGTGTTAGGTCCACTAGGTTTAGGCAGTCTCTGTCCTCGACCCTCTGTATAACACGCCTGTTGTGTTAGGTCCACTAGATTAGGCAGTCTCTGTCCTCGGCCCTCTGTAGTAACACCTGCTGTGTTAGGTTCACTAGATTGAGGCAGTTTCTGTCCTCGGCCCTCTGTAGTAGCACACCTGCTGTGTTAGGTCACTAGATTGAGGCAGTTCTGTCCTCGGCCTCTGTAGTACACACCTGCTGTGTTAGGTCCACTAGATTGAGGCAGTCTCTGTCCTCGGCCTCTGTAGTAACACACCTGCTGTGTTGGTCCACTAGTTGAGGCAGCTCTGTCCTCGGCCTCTGTAGTAACACCCTGCTGTGTTAGGTCCACTAGGTTTAGGCAGTCTCTGTCCTCGGCCCTCTGTAGTAACACGCCTGCTGTGTTAGGTCCACTAGGTTTGAGGCAGTCTCTGTCCTCGGCCCTCTGTAGTAACACGCCTGCTGTGTTAGGTCCACTAGATTGAGGCAGTCTCTGTCCTCGGCCCTCTGTAGTACACACCTGCTGTGTTAGGTCCACTAGATTGAGGCAGTCTCTGTCCTCGGCCTTCTGTAGTAGCACACCTGCTGTGTTAGGTCCACTAGATTGAGGCAGTTCTGTCCTCGGCCCTCTGTAGTAGCACACCTGCTGTGTTAGGTCCACTAGATTGAGGCAGTCTCTGTCCTCGGCCCTCTGTAGTAGCACACCTGCTGTGTTAGGTCCACTAGATTGAGGCAGTCTCTGTCCTCGGCCTCTGTAGTAACACACCTGCTGTGTTAGGTCCACTAGATTGAGGCAGTCTCTGTCCTCGGCCCTCTGTGTAACACACCTGCTGTGTTAGGTCCACTAGATTGAGGCAGTCTCTGTCCTCGGCCCTCTGTTAACCACGTCACTATGCGTCTTGTCTCGGTTCCACTGATGTGTAGGCCCAGTCTCTGTCCTCGGCCCTCTGTTAACACACCGGCTGTGTTAGGTCCACTAGATTGAGGCAGTCCCTGTCCTCGGCCCTCTGTAGTAACACATCTACGTCACGACCATTTAGCCTGATATCGAGATTGCCGTTCGGCAAGAACAGTGGAACTATTGCATCCGAGCGTAAGACGTTTTAATCCAGTTACCGCCCGCGTGCAGACACTGTGTACCGTCCAGCGAGCCATCTGTATCGATTGGCAACAAGGGTGTGTCCTTTTGGCGTTACTATCCGACCGTAAAACATCAGCTGTTCCGTTTTGCCTATAACGTTCATGTTTAGTGGATGTGTGAGCACGGCTAACGCGTTAGGATACTGAATTGCCTGTAGCCTGCTGTGTTCTGAGAGCTGTAAGCACGATGCATGGTGTTAACAAGTATAATATGGATTTTATTTTTAAGGTGATTTTATACATATAATTGGGATGTTTTTATGACAGTAAAACTTGGTCTTTTGCATTAATGGATGAGGATGGTTCATTGTATCGAGAACAGGATGCCGACGAAAGTGTTTAGCTCTAAGATGGAGGAATTAGGACAAATTACACTGTGAGGGGCTCCATGATTTTTACTCCTCACCAAATATTATTAGGGTGATCAAATAAGAGAGAATTTAATGGGCGGGTTATGTAGCAGGCATGGAAGAGATACATGCATAAGATATTTTGGCTGGAAAAGTCGAAACAAAGTGGCTACTTTGAGGGCTTAGATGTGGGTGGGAATATACAACGGCTCGTAAAGAAATAGGGGTGGTAGTGTGTGGACTGGATTTGTTTAGTTTGAGGACCCTTGGAGATGCAGGCGACATGTTCCTTCGAAACGTCGGGAACCACGTACCCTCTGACAAAGCTTCACATCCAGAAGACGAGAATCCTTGATTCCGTAAGGCCGTAAAAGCCTCGAAATTCGGATATCCTCAGTTAACATGTGCGATACAAAGATGAAACCAGCAGTAATTCCTGGTGCTTTGTGAGAAGGATGTGTTTGATAATGGCCGAGTGCAGGTCCGAACGTGTAGGAAACGACACTGTAAACAAGTAACAGTCATTTGGCGTACGGAGGTGTGTATTTACCTTGGTAAGAGAGTGTTAGGTGTGAGTGGCATGTCTGTGGCTTAGTGTCCAGTTACTGGAGCTTTGGCGAGCTAGCGTGTGTAACATGATACGACAGATGCATGTAGTGCTGAAGCTGGTGTTGAGAGTAATTGGCGTAACTTCTAGTGTCGCGTCAAGATGTATACAGTATTGCTACAGGCAGGGCCGGTGAAAGGCCATCGCTGTGCCTAAAGCTGTTAATTTTCGGCCTCTCATCGCGGAGGAACGGGTTCGTTCCCAGGCCAGTCTGTATGGGATTAATGGTTGAAAGAGTGGCACTGGGACCGGGTTTTCTCCCAGTACTTCAGTTTCCCCTGTCAGTATCATTCCACCAATGCTCCATACTCATTCATACATCTACCACCGACGCTGTATAATGTTTCTCTCCCAGTACTTCAGTTTTCCCCTGTCAGTATCATTCCACCAATGCTCCATACTCATTCATACATCTACCACCAACGCTGTATAATGTTTCTCTCCCAGTACTTCAGTTTTCCCCTGTCAGTATCATTCCACCAATGCTCCATACTCATTCATTCATCTACCACCGACGCTGTATAATGTTTCTCTCCCAGTACTTCAGTTTTCCCCTGTCAGTATCATTCCACCAATGCTCCATACTCATTCATACATCTACCACCAACGCTGTATAATGTTTCTCTCCCAGTACTTCAGTTTCCCCTGTCAGTGTCATTCCACCAATGCTCCATACTCATTCATTCATCTACCACCAACGCTGTATAATGTTTCTCTCCCAGTACTTCAGTTTCCCCTGTCAGTGTCATTCCACCAATGCTCCATACTCATTCATTCATCTACCACCAACGCTGTATAATGTTTCTCTCCCAGTACTTCAGTTTTCCCCTGTCAGTGTCATTCCACCAATGCTCCATACTCATTCTTCCATCTACCACCAACGCTGTATAATGTTTCTCTCCCAGTACTTCAGTTTCCCCTGTCAGTGTCATTCCACCAATGCTCCATACTCATTCATTCATCTACCACCAACGCTGTATAATGTTTCTCTCCCAGTACTTCAGTTTCCCCTGTCAGTGTCATTCCACCAATGCTCCATACTCATTCATTCATCTACCACCAACGCTGTATAATGTTTCTCTCCCAGTACTTCAGTTTTCCCCTGTCAGTGTCATTCCACCAATGCTCCATACTCATTCTTCCATCTACCACCAACGCTGTATAATGTTTCTCTCACAGTACTTCAGTTTCCCCTGTCAGTATCATTCCACCAATGCTCCATACTCATTCTTCCATCTACCACCAACGCTGTATAATGTTTTTCTCCCAGTACTTCAGTTTCCCCTGTCAGTATCATTCCACCAATGCTCCATACTCATTCTTCCATCTACCACCAACGCGGTATAATGTTTCTCTCCCAGTACTTCAGTTTCCCCTGTCAGTATCATTCCACCAATGCTCCATACTCATTCTTCCATCTACCACCAACGCTGTATAATGTTTCTCTCCCAGTACTTCAGTTTCCCCTGTCAGTATCATTCCACCAATGCTCCATACTCATTCTTCCATCTACCACCAACGCTGTATAATGTTTCTCTCCCAGTACTTCAGTTTTCCCCTGTCAGTATCATTCCACCAATGCTCCATACTCATTCATACATCTACCACCAACGCTGTATAATGTTTCTCTCCCAGTACTTCAGTTTCCCCTGTCAGTATCATTCCACCAATGCTCCATACTCATTCTTCCATCTACCACCGACGCTGTATAATGTTTCTCTCCCAGTACTTCAGTTTTCCCCTGTCAGTATCATTCCACCAATGCTCCATACTCATTCATACATCTACCACCGACGCTGTATAATGTTTCTCTCCCAGTACTTCAGTTTTCCCCTGTCATTATCATTCCACCAATGCTCCATACTCATTCATACATCTACCACCGACGCTGTATAATGTTTCTCTCCCAGTACTTCAGTTTCCCCTGTCAGTATCATTCCACCAATGCTCCATACTCATTCATACATCTACCACCGACGCTGTATAATGTTTCTCTCCCAGTACTTCAGTTTTCCCCTGTCAGTATCATTCCACCAATGCTCCATACTCATTCATACATCTACCACCGACGCTGTATAATGTTTCTCTCCCAGTACTTCAGTTTTCCCCTGTCAGTATCATTCCACCAATGCTCCACACTCATTCATACATCTACCACCAACGCTGTATAATGTTTCTCTCCCAGTACTTCAGTTTTCCCCTGTCAGTATCATTCCACCAATGCTCCATACTCATTCATACATCTACCACCAACGCTGTATAATGTTTCTCTCCCAGTACTTCAGTTTCCCCTGTCAGTATCATTCCACCAATGCTCCATACTCATTCTTCCATCTACCACCGACGCTGTATAATGTTTTCTCCCAGTACTTCAGTTTTCCCCTGTCAGTATCATTCCACCAATGCTCCATACTCATTCATACATCTACCACCGACGCTGTATAATGTTTCTCTCCCAGTACTTCAGTTTTCCCCTGTCATTATCATTCCACCAATGCTCCATACTCATTCATACATCTACCACCGACGCTGTATAATGTTTCTCTCCCAGTACTTCAGTTTCCCCTGTCAGTATCATTCCACCAATGCTCCACACTCATTCATACATCTACCACCAACGCTGTATAATGTTTCTCTCCCAGTACTTCAGTTTTCCCCTGTCAGTATCATTCCACCAATGCTCCATACTCATTCATACATCTACCACCGACGCTGTATAATGTTTCTCTCCCAGTACTTCAGTTTTCCCCTGTCAGTATCATTCCACCAATGCTCCACACTCATTCATACATCTACCACCAACGCTGTATAATGTTTCTCTCCCAATGCATAACAGTATAACCACCCCCTGACGTACAAACTTCACAATTACGACTAGCCAACTTTATGGCCAAAACCTTCTGAAGAACATTTCCGTTTATACTACTGTAAAAATGTCACTGAAGTTTCATTCGGAACTATATTTCGAATTGTGTGCACAAATTATTGATTATCTCAAGGCCCAATATTGGGACAACGTGTCGTGGGAGCATAAATCGTGCATCTGTAATCTCGGCGCCTGAGCTAGCTCGGTTTTTTTTTTCCAGTTTTCGACTTACGACTAGGTGTTCAGAACGTAACCTGTTCGTAAGTCGAGGAGTGCCTTTAATTTAGTCGTGCAACGAATATCCCGATAATGTGTCAGTACCTCGAATTGGTTTCGAATAATCTTTTTAGTTTTTGTAGCTCAACACCCAACTCGGGCCTAGGGCACCTCATTGTTGAGGTTCCTAGATCACACACAATTGGACACACACACACCCGGTAGGAGTCCTCTGAAATAGTGATCAGCCCGTCGCAGAGGCCGCTACCTACATAACACACAACAAACACAAGAGACGAACATCCATGCCCTCTGCAGGATTCGAACCCGCGATCCCAACAGTCGATCGGCTGCACACCGCACGGCCGCTGGATCAGCTTCGGTTACTCCTAGCCGATAAAATGTGGTGTGTATTTATTTGTGTGACATGTTGAGTTATAAACGGGTTTGGATTCATATCACTGAGTTGAATGAAGAGACACGATATATAGAGCTGATGTAGTTACGGCGGTCAGACACTGGGCTGAGGTTACACTGCTCCAGTGTAGTATGGGAAACTATCTGTCAGCACGAAGTGTAGAATGTGTGAGATGTTATTGTAGAGGGGGAACATGGGTACAGGCACCATCAAAACTGGACTGATCACAGGCTTACAGGTACCATCGAAACTGGACTGATCACAGGCTTACAGGCACCATCGAAACTGGACTGATCACAGGGGTACAGGCACCATCAAAAATGGACTGATCACAGGCTTACAGGTACCATCGAAACTGGACTGATCACAGGCTTACAGGCACCATCGAAACTGGACTGATCACAGGCTTACAGGTACCATCGAAACTGGACTGATCACAGGCTTACAGGCACCATCGAAACTGGACTGATCACAGGGATACAGGCACCATCAAAAATGGACTGATCACGGGCTTACAGGTACCATCGAAACTGGACTGATCACAGGCTTACAGGCACCATCGAAACTGGACTGATCACAGGGGTACAGGCACCAACAAAACTGGACTGATCACAAGGATACAGGCACCATCAAAAATGGACTGATCACAGGCATACAGGCACCATCAAAACTGGACTGATCACAGGGATACAGGCACTATCAAAACTGGACTGATCACAGGATACAGGCACCATCAAAACTGGACTGATCACATGATACAGGCACCATCGAAACTGGACTGATCACAGGGATACAGGCACCATCAAAACTGGACTGATCACAGGATACAGGCACCATCAAAACTGGACTGATCACATGATACAGGCACCATCGAAACTGGACTGATCACAGGGATACAGGCACCATCAAAACTGGACTGATCACAGGGATACAGGCACCATCAAAACTGGACTGATCACAGGGATACAGGCACCATCAAAACTGGACTGATCACAGGATACAGGCACCATCAAAACTGGACTGATCACAGGGATACAGGCACCATCGAAACTGGACTGATCACAGGGATACAGGCACCATCAAAACTGGACTGATCACAGGATACAGGCACCATCAAAACTGGACTGATCACAGGGATACAGGCACCATCAAAACTGGACTGATCACAGGATACAGGCACCATAAAAATTGGACTGATCACATGATACAGGCACCATCGAAACTGGACTGATCACAGGGATACAGGCACCATCAAAACTGGACTGATCACAGGATACAGGCACCATCAAAACTGGACTGATCACAGGATACAGGCACCATCAAAACTGGACTGATCACAGGATACAGGCACCATCAAAACTGGACTGATCACAGGATACAGGCACCATCAAAACTGGACTGATCACAGGATACAGGCACCATAAAAATTGGACTGATCACATGATACAGGCACCATCGAAACTGGACTGATCACAGGGATATAGGCACCATCAAAACTGGACTGATCACAGGATACAGGCACCATCGAAACTGGACTGATCACAGGGATACAGGCACCATCAAAACTGGACTGATCACAGGATACAGGCACCATCGAAACTGGACTGATCACATGATACAGGCACCATCGAAACTGGACTGATCACAGGGATACAGGCACCATCAAAACTGGACTGATCACAGGATACAGGCACCATCAAAACTGGACTGATCACAGGATACTGGCACCATAAAAATTGGACTGATCACATGATACAGGCACCATCGAAACTGGACTGATCACAGGGATACAGGCACCATCAAAACTGGACTGATCACAGGATACAGGCACCATCGAAACTGGACTGATCACAGGGATACAGGCACCATAAAAACTGGACTGATCACAGGATACAGGCACCATCGAAACTGGACTGATCACATGATACAGGCACCATCGAAACTGGACTGATCACAGGGATACAGGCACCATCAAAACTGGACTGATCACATGATACATGCACCATCAAAACTGGACTGATCACAGGGATACAGGCACCATCAAAACTGGACTGATCACAGGATACAGGCACCATCAAAACTGGACTGATCACATGATACATGCACCATCAAAACTGGACTGATCACAGGGATACAGGAACCATCAAAACTGGACTGATCACAGGATACAGGCACCATCAAAACTGGACTGATCACATGATACATGCACCATAAAAACTGGACTGATCACAGGATACAGGCACCATCGAAACTGGACTGATCACATGATACAGGCACCATCGAAACTGGACTGATCACAGGGATACAGGCACCATCAAAACTGGACTGATCACAGGATACAGGCACCATCAAAACTGGACTGATCACAGGGATACAGGCACCATCAAAACTGGACTGATCACAGGGATACAGGCACCATCAAAACTGGACTGATCACATGATACAGGCACCATCGAAACTGGACTGATCACAGGGATACAGGCACCATCAAAACTGGACTGATCACAGGATACAGGCACCATCAAAACTGGACTGATCACAGGATACAGGCACCATCAAAACTGGACTGATCACAGGGATACAGGCACCATCAAAACTGGACTGATCACAGGATACAGGCACCATCAAAACTGGACTGATCACATGATACATGCACCATAAAAACTGGACTGATCACAGGCATACAGGCACCATCAAAACTGAGTTATTTCACTAAGCATCATTAACCGACTGGATTTTATTAAGGAAATGCAGTGTTTTGCGTGGGGAAGGAACTGAATTTTTAAATATTGTTTGTATGAACTTTAGGCTATAAATATCAATGCCGTGGCTGAAGCGGTTAGTCGCCGGTCTTTAACCGTGGAGTCCCGCTTTCAATCCCGGGTCAGTCCATGTGATATTTGTGGTGGAGTGTTTCGTATTCCGCCTGTCACTAATCATTGAGCCAGTGCTCCATTCTCGCCTTTGTCTTAATACTACTGTGCTAGAAGGACAAGCGGGCGAAGACTGAGAACTTTTAAACAAAGCTTTGCTCTTTGGGATGTGACACAGAAAAGTACTTTGGAATTCAGACTACATAGTGTTGAGTCCTTTAAAGCCTAGTAGTTACTGTATGTCCCACGAACTGTAACATTCAGAAACTCTGCATTTTGTGCACCCTGTGATTCCTACAATAAAGCTAGCTATACCGACCTGTACAGGCCCCTAGGGTTCCAGGAGGTTGAGGCTTCCAGTTTTCCAGACAGTCGGCACACGAAGGTGTAAGGTTGTCCTATGCACCGGTCGCCTTTACCCCCTCCTCCAGGAGATATTCGTGGTACTCATTTCTGTTAGAGACTGAGTCGACCCCAGGGCCATAGTGCGGCCGGAACGATTAAATCAATAAAAAATCCCCGTGACCCCATCTGGAATCGAACCCGCGACCTTCCGGGTGCCTCAACAAACTGCGCCACTGCATGCCACTGATTCCTACACCACACAGCCATTATTTCCCTACACAGCGTTAAACGATGTCTGTTCTTTACACGGGCTGTGTTTTCTGTGAGGTACGAACTGAATCTTAACGTAATTCAGATTAATTTCTGTCCTCGAAGGGTTAAGAGTCTGTAAGATGGAGATTCAGAGTAGAGGAAGCTCACCGTGTCTGTGTTTGTCTGTGTCTGTGTCTGTGTTTGTTTGTGTCTGTGTCTGTCTGTGTTTGTCTGTGCCTGTCTGTGTTTGTGTCTGTGTCTGTCTGTGTTTGTCTGTGTTTGTGTCTGTGCCTGTCTTTGTCTGTGTTTGTGTCTGTGTCTGTCTTTGTCTGTGTCTGTCTGTGTTTGTGTCTGTCTGTCTGTGTTTTGGTCGTGTTGTCTGTGTTTGTCTGTTTGTCTGTGTCTGTCTTTGTTTGTGTCTGTGTCTGTGTTTGTGTCTGTGTCTGTGTCTGTGTCTGTCTGTGTTTGTGTCTGTGTCTGTGTTTGTATGTGTCTGTCTTTGTCTGTGTCTGTCTGTGTTTGTATCTGTGTCTGTCTGTGTTTGTCTGTGTCTGTCTTTGTCTGTGTTTGTGTCTGTGTCTGTCTGTGTTTGTCTGTGTCTGTTTGTCTGTGTTTGTGTCTGTGTCTGT
The DNA here is from genome assembly GCA_021186555.1 of Reticulitermes speratus. Lineage (NCBI taxonomy): Eukaryota > Metazoa > Arthropoda > Insecta > Blattodea > Rhinotermitidae > Reticulitermes > Reticulitermes speratus. Next base: position 39,422,222 of record JAJKFL010000004.1, on the reverse strand, counting down.
CTTGTCTGTGTCTGTGTTTGTGTCTGTGTCTGTCTGTGTCTGTGTTTGTGTCTGTGTCTGTCTGTGTTTGTCTGTGTCTGTTTGTCTGTGTTTGTGTCTGTGTCTGTCTTTGTCTGTGTCTGTTTGTGTCTGTGTCTGTCTGTGTCTGTGTTTGTGTCTGTGTCTGTCTGTGTTTGTGTCTGTGTCTGTCTGTGTTTGTCTGTGTCTGTTTGTCTGTGTTTGTGTCTGTGTCTGTCTTTGTCTGTGTCTGTGTTTGTGTCTGTGTCTGTCTTTGTCTGTGTTTGTGTCTGTGTCTGTCTGTGTTTGTGTCTGTGTCTGTGTTTGTATGTGTCTGTCTTTGTCTGTGTCTGTCTGTGTTTGTATCTGTGTCTGTCTGTGTTTGTCTGTGTCTGTCTTTGTCTGTGTCTGTTTGTCTGTGTTTGTGTCTGTGTCTGTCTTTGTCTGTGTCTGTGTTTGTGTCTGTGTCTGTCTGTGTCTGTGTTTGTGTCTGTCTGTGTCTGTGTTTGTGTCTGTGTCTGTCTGTGTTTGTGTCTGTGTTTGTGTCTGTGTCTGTCTGTGTTTGTGTCTGTCTGTGTTTGTGTCTGTGTCTGTGTTTGTATGTGTCTGTCTTTGTCTGTGTCTGTCTGTGTTTGTATCTGTGTCTGTCTGTGTCTGTCTGTGTTTGTCTGTGTCTGTCTGTGTTTGTCTGTGTCTGTCTGTGTCTGTTAATACTGCGGAGTAACGTCACTCTGACAGTTCTGTTTTGCAAGCTCTCTCTCCAATTCCGCAGTGCATGCCGTCTAATATGGCTGTTACCAAGGCAACAGCTAATGACTGACGTTCGTATGTCAGCAGCAGTGCGTCGTATTGCTTTGGTCTGATGAAGAGACTGGGCTGTAGACTTCACGTGTGACTGTAGGCTGAGACTTAGTGACACGTGTTCACTCAGATCCTGCTGTAGGTCTTTTTATGACCTAATAACTCAGTTTTATTCTTAATTTATTAATATTTACGTTAAGGGGAGGAAATAAACTGTGTCGTCGTTATGCTGTTTTGTTTAAAATTAAATTTATCTTTTGTAACCAGCTACAAGCTCCGTTACACTGTGTAGTGTACGGTCCTGTGTGTCGTCTTGTTGTTCCACAGAGCCATTTCATAAAAAAATATATTTACTCGCAAATTAATTAAAACAGTAACAGGTACTGAGCTAATGTAACTGTCGTATTTGTGGCTGCTTACAAAAATAATTCACATGGAACTTTCATGGGGCCGCAGTTAACTTCGCGAATACGGATCCCAAAAACGTAAACCAATCCCATTACAGGCCTTGACAGGCCTTTAGGGTTCCAGGAGGTTGAGGCTCACAGATTTATAGACAATGGCACATGAAGGTGGTAAGGTTGTCAGCCGTACGCACCGGCTGTCTTTACCCCCCAGGAAATATTCCTGGTACTCATTTCTGTTAGAGGCTGAGTCAACCCCAGGGCCGTAGTGCGGCCGAAAGGATTATGTCAATCAAAAATTCTAATGACACCATCGGGAATCGAACCCGCGACCTTTCTAAGCTTTTACTTAAGTGTTTATTTGGTGAACGGGGTTGTTCACTCAGTACAGTGACCAAATTATGACTGTGCGACCGGAGTTCTGTTCCCGAAAAGGGTGGAAATTGTTTCTTCTTAACCGTATCTGGACATGCTCTGGGGGTCCAGTGGTACTGGGGGTACCCACCCTCCTAAGGTGGCGGAGAAAATGTCGTATCAGAATATTTTTAACTTGGAAATTTAGAAGACTTTGTGTCTGTGTACGAACGTCTAGCCTTTCTGTCGGTTTCGTGTTTCTTCTGCACGCCCAATACAGAACACGCGACGGCACTGTGTAATTTACAGCGTGCTGTGCCCTAGGACGAGCGGGCAGTACGGTAGCCGCAGCTATGCGAGTGAGTATTGCGACAGAGCTTCTGGATTCGATTTGAATCTTAATTTGAGAATGTTTTTTGCTATAGGAGTATATTTTGATAATGTATCATTTCTCCTGTAAATTTGAAAGCATTGTACAAGGTGGCGCAGAAGTCACTTGACACTCGTTGTCTAACACTAGAAAGGTTTGTCAAGTCACTTCTGCACCACCCGGTGTATCGAGATGTTGACAAGCAAAACAAACATGTCGCAGACAAGGAAGGCGTATTTCTGCTTGTGGTAAATAATTTAAATTAAAAATTAAGAATTTGATACATTCGAAACATTGATCCTTTTATGTACGATGATTTGATTATTAAAACCCAGTGGTTACTATATGTACCACTACGTTTAACATTCACAAATTCTACGTTCTGCCCACACAGTGTATTTATGTGTTTTGTGTGGATCTCAGAACAAACAGCGATTATTTCACTGTACAACATTAACTGACTGGTTTGTATAACTGAGACGGAGTGTGTTTACTGCGCGGTACGGACTGTATTTATGTGTTTTGTGTGGATCTCAGAACAAACAGCGATTATTTCACTGTACAACATTAACTGACTGGTTTGTATAACTGAGACGGAGTGTTTACTGCGCGGTACGGACTGTATTTATGTGTTTTGTGTGGATCTCAGAACAAACAGCGATTATTTCACTGTACAACATTAACTGACTGGTTTGTATAACTGAGACGGAGTGTGTTTACTGCGCGGTACGGACTGTGTTTATGTGTTTTGTGTGGATCTCAGAACAAATAGCGATTATTTCACTGTACAGCATTAACTGACTGGTGTGTATAACCGAGACGGAGTGTGTTTACTGCGCGGTACGGACTGTATTTATGTGTTTTGTGTGGATCTCAGAACAAACAGCGATTATTTCACTGTACAGCATTAACTGACTGGTTTGTATAACTGATACGGAGTGTGTTTACTGCGCGGTACGGACTGTGTTTATGTGTTTTGTGTGGATCTCAGAACAAACAGCGATTATTTCACTGTACAACATTAACTGACTGGTTTGTATAACCGAGACGGAGTGTGTTTACTGCGCGGTACGGACTGTGTTTATGTGTTTTGTGTGGATCTCAGAACAAACAGCGATTATTTCACTGTACAGCATTAACTGACTGGTTTGTATAACCGAGACGGAGTGTGTTTACTGCGCGGTACGGACTGTGTTTATGTGTTTTGTGTGGATCTCAGAACAAACAGCGATTATTTCACTGTACAACATTAACTGACTGGTTTGTATAACTGAGACGGAGTGTGTTTACTGCGCGGTACGGACTGTGTTTATGTGTTTTGTGTGGATCTCAGAACAAACAGCGATTATTTCACTGTACAGCATTAACTGACTGGTTTGTATAACCGAGACGGAGTGTGTTTACTGCGCGGTACGGACTGTATTTATGTGTTTTGTGTGGATCTCAGAACAAACAGCGATTATTTCACTGTACAGCATTAACTGACTGGTTTGTATAACTGAGACGGAGTGTGTTTACTGCGCGGTACGGACTGTGTTTATGTGTTTTGTGTGGATCTCAGAACAAACAGCGATTATTTCACTGTACAGCATTAACTGACTGGTTTGTATAACCGAGACGGAGTGTGTTTACTGCGCGGTACGGACTGTGTTTATGTGTTTTGTGTGGATCTCAGAAGAAACAGCGATTATTTCACTGTACAGCATTAACTGACTGGTTTGTATAACTGAGACGGAGTGTGTTTACTGCGCGGTACGGACTGTATTTATGTGTTTTGTGTGGATCTCAGAACAAACAGCGATTATTTCACTGTACAACATTAACTGACTGGTTTGTATAACTGAGACGGAGTGTTTACTGCGCGGTACGGACTGTATTTATGTGTTTTGTGTGGATCTCAGAACAAACAGCGATTATTTCACTGTACAACATTAACTGACTGGTTTGTATAACTGAGACGGAGTGTGTTTACTGCGCGGTACGGACTGTGTTTATGTGTTTTGTGTGGATCTCAGAACAAATAGCGATTATTTCACTGTACAGCATTAACTGACTGGTTTGTATAACCGAGACGGAGTGTGTTTACTGCGCGGTACGGACTGTATTTATGTGTTTTGTGTGGATCTCAGAACAAACAGCGATTATTTCACTGTACAGCATTAACTGACTGGTTTGTATAACTGATACGGAGTGTGTTTACTGCGCGGTACGGACTGTGTTTATGTGTTTTGTGTGGATCTCAGAACAAACAGCGATTATTTCACTGTACAACATTAACTGACTGGTTTGTATAACCGAGACGGAGTGTGTTTACTGCGCGGTACGGACTGTATTTATGTGTTTTGTGTGGATCTCAGAACAAACAGCGATTATTTCACTGTACAGCATTAACTGACTGGTTTGTATAACCGAGACGGAGTGTGTTTACTGCGCGGTACGGACTGTGTTTATGTGTTTTGTGTGGATCTCAGAACAAACAGCGATTATTTCACTGTACAACATTAACTGACTGGTTTGTATAACTGAGACGGAGTGTGTTTACTGCGCGGTACGGACTGTATTTATGTGTTTTGTGTGGATCTCAGAAGAAACAGCGATTATTTCACTGTACAGCATTAACTGACTGGTTTGTATAACTGAGACGGAGTGTGTTTACTGCGCGGTACGGACTGTATTTATGTGTTTTGTGTGGATCTCAGAAGAAACAGCGATTATTTCACTGTACAGCATTAACTGACTGGTTTGTATAACTGAGACGGAGTGTGTTTACTGCGCGGTACGGACTGAGTCTTTACTAGCATTCCAGGTTGCATTCAACCGGTTAGTCTTTTTGTTCCGTTGTCGTAAGCTTTTGAACTTCGAAACTCGTTTTACTGCTTAGCTGTAATGGGCAACACAAATGTGACCGAACACACCACCCGGTACTGTGGGCCCATTTTTCAGCACGGTTTAAGCACTAAACCCCGAATATAAGATCTGAGGTGGGAGCTTGACCCTTTTAAAAATTTAAAATAGCGTACAAGAAATAGTTCCTCTTGGCGGAATTATAACTGAATAATTAATGCGTATAAATCGTTGAACTGGAAGGTCAGACGGTGCTTCGGTGGGTCGTTCTTCCCCAGAGGTAAATATAATGGCGTGTGTGTTCAGACTTTGATGATGTCGGGTGTTGAGCAGATGGTGATCTTTTGATTTATGGCACCGCTTAGGATTGCAAGTTTTTCTGACGTTTCGGCGGAATTTGCTGCCTCCATCTTCAGGGTGACAATACATTTACGCTGAAATGATTGGGAGGACGAGATTATTCACCAGCTTGTGAGGTAGATTTGTGTGCACATATTTGCAGATTCAGCAGTTCCATAATTTGCACGGGCTTGTGGTTTGCAAAATAAAATTCTGCCGTACGTATTTTTAAGCACCCTATGTACATGTAATGAATCGGAATAGCTCAGTCGGTATTGACCATGCTACGGCCTGAACGACCGAGGAATCGTGGTTCGATTTCTGGCAGGCGCAAGAGATTCTTCTTTTCTCCAAATTATCCAGACCTGACCTGGGGCCCACCCAGCCCCCTATTCAATGGTTACCGTGGTACTTTTCCGGAGTAAGGCGGCTGAGGCGTGAAACTGACCTTTCACTGGCATGTAGTGCTGGAGTTTAGTAGTGCGTGGAGCAGTACCTCTTCTGCCTCTATACGCCTTCACGGCTAGCACAGAGACTACGATACTGACTGCACAGTCCAGGGTTCGAATCCCGGTAAGGGCTAGAGTATTTTTCTGGTTTCGACTTTGTCCACCCCGGCTCTGGGACTCAGCCAGTCCCTATTCAATGGGTACCGGGGTTGTTTCCCGAGGTTACACCTTCATGTAGTGCCGAGGTTAAGAATTAGTGGAGCGATACCTCTACATCCCCTATACGCGTTCTTGGCGTGGACAGGGAAAACTTTACTTTCTTGTATTTTCTTCAGCAGAAGTCTGTATTTTGTCACACCGTTTAAATGTTTATGAGGTGCAATAACTGGAAGAAAGTAGTACTGTTTGGATACGAACTCGGCCCTACAATATGGTTTCATTGTTTGTGACACCATGTAATTATTTAGATAGGCATTAACGTTTCGGAGGAACTTTGTGCCTCCTTCTTCAGGGTAGAAGCTCTCTTTTCGTCATGTATCGTTTACATTTGCTAGATCTGTGGCCTGACTTCCAGCCTTGTACTTCTTCCTCGGCATTCGTATAAGCTTCCTTCGTCATTTCGGTGTTACCAAGTATGGTCACTTTAGCACTTTGCGTCCTGTGCCGCAGTAACTGCAACATTCTCAGTGGCATGTGCCTTCAACATTTCACTTTTCTCGTGCATCACATTCCAATCACATTCCAACGTAGTGTCGTACTTGTTAAATTAATTTGAACACGGCAGACGGCGGCAAAACTCCACAAAGTTAGTGACTGTATGACGTACCTCTGTTCGGCAGTATAAACTTTTGTGGCTTCAGAGAGTTCCTAGTTTAGTTCAGAAGCATTGATTTCACCCGAACTGTGAAACCTGTGTTACTAACAGGATTGCTGTAAAGCGGGTCTTCCGCCGTCTTCCTGCAACATCATTCAGAAGGATTTGTATAGTTGAAAGTTTCTCAATTTAAGCCCTTAATACGAATGACATTGAATTTCTGGAAGTCTTTTATCGCGCGTTCGTAGATTTTCAGAATTAATGGTTTGTTAGAATTCGAATGGCTTCCGTCTTTGTACCGGCATGTTCATAATGAATGGCTCCGATAGTCGGTTTTTATTGTACTAGAAAATGGGTACAGTCAACGCCAGAAGAATAATTGCTACTAAGATTAGTCAGTAGATAGCGGCTTCCTGTGTGGGCACAACGTAGAATTTGTGAATGTTAAACGTGGTGGTACATATAGTAACCACTGGGCTTTAGAGGGCTACAGTCCTTACCGCGCAGTAAACACACTCCGTCTCAGTTATACAAACCAGTCAGTTAATGTTGTACAGTGAAATAATCGCTGTTTGTTCTGAGATCCACACAAAACACATAAATACAGTCCGTACCGCGCAGTAAACACACTCCGTCTCAGTTATACAAACCAGTCAGTTAATGTTGTACAGTGAAATAATCGCTGTTTGTTCTGAGATCCACACAAAACACATAAATACAGTCCGTACCGCGCAGTAAACACACTCCGTCTCAGTTATACAAACCAGTCAGTTAATGTTGTACAGTGAAATAATCGCTGTTTGTTCTGAGATCCACACAAAACACATAAATACAGTCCGTACCGCGCAGTAAACACACTCCGTCTCAGTTATACAAACCAGTCAGTTAATGCTGTACAGTGAAATAAGCGCTGTTTGTTCTGAGATCCACACAAAACACATAAATACACTGTGTGGGCAGAACGTAGAGTTTGTGAATGTTAAACATGGTGGTACATACAGTAACCACTGGGCTTTAAAGATACAGTTCGTACCGCGCAGTAAACACACGGCGTGTCTGTTACAAAAACCAGTCTGTTAAACATAGCAGTTTTAAACGTTAAACCTGTTGGTACGTAAAGTAACCGGGCTTTAAATAGTCAACACATTACCGGTGGTACTTGTCACGTAGCATACAGGCACGTTAGTACGCGCCAGTCCCTGTCACACGTCAAAACGTTACAAATGTGCTATAGTGTACGAACTTACTTTTAATCTATGCAGCTTACAGGCGCTCAGCATCGTGCCCGCTGCGTGCTGTGCTCCCAGTTGTATCGTAAACAGTGTTTGTGAACAAAAGCGTCACGGCGGCGAGTTTTGCGTACAATTTGGCAACCGTGTCACCCAAAAGCTGTCCCCTTTTATCGATCGGCGTCCCTCGAAGTCCGTAACTACAGTCTGGTTAAAATTATATTACACCATAGTCCTAAAAGGCCTGCGTAAGTTGTCACTGGTTTGGCATTTGTGGAACTGCGGTTCGCCCACTATGTGTGTGTGTTTTTGTTGCAATTTTCGGAATAAACAGCGATTGTTTCCCTAAACAACTGTTCTTTGTAATGGAGACTGAGTTTTCTGTGAGTTATGACCTCTATTATAAATATTTGTTACATGAAATGTGTATTTAAAATGGAAAAGGGGTTAATATTTGTGTGGGAATTTGAAGCCCCTGTGTTATGTTAAGGTATTGCGCATGCGCGGAGGTACAGCATCAAACTGGTGGATAGTTTGTCTTTGATCCGAGATGTGATCCGGGATCTCCCAGGTATAAATCTATAGCACTGACCAGTACAGCGCCAAGGTAGGTGGGACCATCGTATATGCGGAAGTGGTAAGGATTGGCAAGGAAACGGTCAGGTTGTAGTCTGGGGTCTATACCCTCGTTTGCTGGCGAGAGTGCAGCCAGGAACACGCCAGCCAAGTTAGACGTCCAGCCCTCGTCTGACCAGCTTGTTCGCCGATGTCTCGAGCTGTTACGAATGATGCTGTCCATAGAGTATGTCAACACACTGCCGTTTCCCCTCCCAGCATACTGTTATATATATCGTCCATTCACACTTACAGTGCTAAAGACTCAGTCCGTACCGCGCAGTAAACACACTCCGTCTCAGTTATACAAACCAGTCAGTTAATGTTGTACAGTGAAATAATGGCTGTTTGTTCTGAGATCCACACAAAACACATAAATACAGTCCGTACCGCGCAGTAAACACACTCCGTCTCAGTTATACAAACCAGTCAGTTAATGTTGTACAGTGAAATAATCGCTGTTTGTTCTGAGATCCACACAAAACACATAAATACAGTCCGTACCGCGCAGTAAACACACTCCGTCTCAGTTATACAAACCAGTCAGTTAATGTTGTACAGTGAAATAATGGCTGTTTGTTCTGAGATCCACACAAAACACATAAATACAGTCCGTACCGCGCAGTAAACACACTCCGTCTCAGTTATACAAACCAGTCAGTTAATGTTGTACAGTGAAATAATCGCTGTTTGTTCTGAGATCCACACAAAACACATAAATACAGTCCGTACCGCGCAGTAAACACACTCCGTCTCAGTTATACAAACCAGTCAGTTAATGTTGTACAGTGAAATAATGGCTGTTTGTTCTGAGATCCACACAAAACACATAAATACAGTCCGTACCGGCAGTAAACACACTCCGTCTCAGTTATACAAACCAGTCAGTTAATGCTGTACAGTGAAATAATCGCTGTTTGTTCTGAGATCCACACAAAACACATAAATACACTGTGTGGGCAGAACGTAGAATTGTTGAATGTTAAACGTGGTGGTACATATAGTAACCACTGGGCTTTAGAGGGTTAAAATGAAATTTTTATCAATGCCCGCATGTTGTGGTTGTGTGGATAGTAATATTCTTTTGCATCAGGGAGATCCAGGGTTCGGCTCTAGGCCTAGGGATCGGCTGTATTGAATGCGGTTTGCATGTTTCTCCTCAGTCCCTCCAGGCAGATGCCGAAATAATGCTCATAGTGTACCAGTGCTTCACTCGAAGTCGTTTTCAGTGCGGTATTTACTATCCATCCCATCTTTCGACGCCATTTAGTATGAGCCACTGACATCATCGTTCAATAAATTTTGACTAAGTACAATAATTAAAGTATGCGATGGTGTGCCTGTAGATAAAGAGGCTGTGCTTGGATTAGGCAGTCAGAAAGTCGCCTGTATCATTCATTTAATTCAGCAGACTTTTATGGCTGATTTTGCATACACCAGTCACTGAACTGCTTGCAGCTAAGTACAGTGTGGCACAAAAGTAGCACTTCTAAGTACAGTGTGGCACAAAAGTAGCACTTCTGAGACATTCCGTTATGTTACGATACTTATTGTTCTTTCATTTCATTTCAGGTAAGTAATACCGGCGGAATAAACAGATGAGCGGCAGTCAGCTTTCTTTATCGTAGCCGTGAGGCAACGGTGGTGCTTACAAACTGCGCCTAAGTGATATGCGATCCGTAAAGCACGGTAAGATGTTTACAGATACGGGCTAAAAGCCTGACATTGCCTGTTTCTTGGTACCACACTGAACTTTGTGTGTCCAGACTTGCTTGTGACAGTGCTGTCCGTGGATGGACCCACGGCATTGACTGCAGTGTACTGACAGCTGCGCTGTTACAGTTCATTGTCAGTAGGCCCGTACTGACAAGGGCTAGCGTGCCGAAATGCGCGTGTGAACAATAACTTGCACATTATTGAATGCGGTTTTGGTGGTTACGATTTGTACCAGCTGTACATGACACAAGGTACAGTTGTAACAGCTGTACATGACACAAGGTACAGTTGTAACAGCTGTACATGACACAAGGTACAGTTGTACCAGCTGTACATGACACAAGGTACAGTTGTAACAGCTGTACATGACACAAGGTACAGTTGTACCAGCTGTACATGACACAAGGTACAGTTGTAACAGCTGTACATGACACAAGGTACAGTTGTAACAGCTGTACATGACACAAGGTACAGTTGTACCAGCTGTACATGACACAAGGTACAGTTGTACCAGCTGTACATGACACAAGGTACAGTTGTAACAGCTGTACATGACACAAGGTACAGTTGTAACAGCTGTACATGACACAAGGTACAGTTGTACCAGCTGTACATGAACACAAGGTACAGTTGTACCAGCTGTACATGACACAAGGTACAGTTGTAACAGCTGTACATGACCAAGGTACAGTTGTAACAGCTGTACATGACACAAGGTACAGTTGTACCAGCTGTACATGACACAAGGTACAGTTTGTACCAGCTGTACATGACACAAGGTACAGTTGTAACAGCTGTACATGACACAAGGTACAGTTGTAACAGCTGTACATGACACAAGGTACAGTTGTAACAGCTGTACATGACACAAGGTACAGTTGTAACAGCTGTACATGACACAAGGTACAGTTGTAACAGCTGTACATGACACAAGGTACAGTTGTAACAGCTGTACATGACACAAGGTACAGTTGTAACAGCTGTACATGACACAAGGTACAGTTGTAACAGCTGTACATGACACAAGGTACAGTTGTACCAGCTGTACATGACACAAGGTACAGTTGTACCAGCTGTACATGACACAAGGTACAGTTGTAACAGCTGTACATGACACAAGGTACAGTTGTAACAGCTGTACATGACACAAGGTACAGTTGTACCAGCTGTACATGACACAAGGTACAGTTGTAACAGCTGTACATGACACAAGGTACAGTTGTAACAGCTGTACATGACACAAGGTACAGTTGTAACAGCTGTACATGACACAAGGTACAGTTGTAACAGCTGTACATGACACAAGGTACAGTTGTAACAGCTGTACATGACACAAGGTACAGTTGTAACAGCTGTACATGACACAAGGTACAGTTGTAACAGCTGTACATGACACAAGGTACAGTTGTAACAGCTGTACATGACACAAGGTACAGTTGTAACAGCTGTACATGACACAAGGTACAGTTGTAACAGCTGTACATGACACAAGGTACAGTTGTAACAGCTGTACATGACACAAGGTACAGTTGTAACAGCTGTACATGACACAAGGTACAGTTGTAACAGCTGTACATGACACAAGGTACAGTTGTAACAGCTGTACATGACACAAGGTACAGTTGTAACAGCTGTACATGACACAAGGTACAGTTGTAACAGCTGTACATGACACAAGGTACAGTTGTAACAGCTGTACATGACACAAGGTACAGTTGTAACAGCTGTACATGACACAAGGTACAGTTGTAACAGCTGTACATGACACAAGGTACAGTTGTAACAGCTGTACATGACACAAGGTACAGTTGTAACAGCTGTACATGACACAAGGTACAGTTGTAACAGCTGTACATGACACAAGGTACAGTTGTAACAGCTGTACATGACACAAGGTACAGTTGTAACAGCTGTACATGACACAAGGTACAGTTGTCCTCGTCTATGTAGTGATGGCAGTATAGGGGGAGCAGAGGTATAACTCCACTTATCCTTCACCTCGATTTCAGGCTTCCGCCCCGATGTTGATGAAATCCGTGTAATACCCCAGAAGACCGCAGATTTCATCCTTAACCTCGGCCCTAGATGAAGGTGAGTGGTCAGCTTCACTCCCCGTCCGCTTTACCCCCGGGAAAGAGCCCCGGTACTCATTGAATAGGAAGCTGGGTGAGCCCCAGAACCAGTCTGAAATCTCTTGCCACTTTCGGGAATCGAACCGTGATTTATCGGCTGACGACACGCTGCTAGTCGCTGTACCGCCATCTGAACGGTGAAGACTGAAAGAGAGAGTCTTGTTTTGCCCTGTCCAACTGCACATACCGACATTCGGAATGTTCAGACCGACATTCGGAATGTTCAGACCGACATTCGGAATTGTCAGACCGACATTCGGAATGTTCAGACCGACATTCGGAATGTTCAGACCGACATTCGGAATTGTCAGACCGACATTCGGAATTGTCAGACCGACATTCGGAATTGTCAGACCGACATTCGGAACTGTCAGACCGACATTCGGAACTGTCAGACCGACATTCGGAACTGTCAGACCGACATTCGGAACTGTCAGACCGACATTCGGAATGTTCAGACCGACATTCGGAATTGTCACACCGACATTCGGAATTGTCACACCGACATTTGAAATTGTCAGACCGACATTCACAGTACACAGTACACAGTAATGACCTTACAGCTGTGCTGTACACAGTAATGACCTTACAGCTGTGCTGTACACAGTAATGACCTTACAGCTGTGCTGTACACAGTAATGACCTTACAGCTGTGCTGTACACAGTAATGACCTTACAGCTGTGCTGTACACAGTAATGACCTTACAGCTGTGCTGTACACAGTAATGACCTTACAGCTGTGCTGTACACAGTAATGACCTTACAGCTGTGCTGTACACAGTAATGACCTTACAGCTGTGCTGTACACAGTAATGACCTTACAGCTGTGCTGTACACAGTAATGACCTTACAGCTGTGCTGTACACAGTAATGACCTTACAGCTGTGCTGTACACAGTAATGACCTTACAGCTGTGCTGTACACAGTAATGACCTTACGGCTGTGCTGTACACAGTAATGACCTTATTAGAATTGTGACGTCATACCCGAAGCATCACTTCTGTCTGGAGATCCGCAGGTGTGGACGATGAAGTATCTAGGAGCCATCTCTAAATTCTAGGTTCCACTAGGGTGACATTAAGCAACTTGCATACTGAGGACCCACAAATATTCGGCGCCACTATACAAAATTTAGTCGCCACGGCGACCCGGGATTTGTGCACCCCTAACATACATTGTAGGTATTTGCTGCCATATTGTGCTCATGTTCGTAACTACCTGTGTTTCGAAATCTGCGATTTTGTGGGGTATTACGCGGCGTCGTGTGGTAATGTTTTCCCACTCGGACTCTTGACCCGTGAGGATAGCACCGATACGTTGTCCCGAAACGTCGGTAAACAATCACCACACGACGCCGCGTAATGCCCCAGAAGACAGCAGATTTCATGAACATCGCGGCGGAAGACTGAAATCAATGTTACTTGTGTTTTGTATGTAAAGGGTGTTTTTTTTTAAATTATCAGTGAAACTGTGCAGCGGACAGACTGCTGTGAGCTGTATAATCATGCAGTGTCCATTTTACATGGCGTCTGTGTCTGTCCTTCTGTATCTTGTTCGGTCTCGATTTTAATTTCTTCTATATTGTGTGTTGCCGCAGCTGTTTGGTTGGCACATCCCCTCGTGGGAAACGCCGCCAGCAAGGGGGTTAATGTGTATAAAGAGAGGGTGTGTAGCAGAAGGGGATGTAGTCATGTTGGCCACTGTGTATTGTGTTTCATCAGGGAAGCAGTGGAAACTGATGTCTCCCCACTTCCCCGACCAAACCCCGTTGTGATATATATATGCAGTTTTGTTTTAAGTGAGCATAGACGTTTGAGGTACTGATACAGGGTGCTCCTTTATTTCGTTTAAGTTGTAAAAACTGACCAAGTATAGTAGTGTGTTACGATATTTTTGAGCTCGATTTGCTTATATCGTCTGTGTGAGCCGTTCTAGATACGGACATGTGTGCAGGGAATTTTTACCTTGACACCGAGAACTTTATTCTGGCTTCGAAGCATACAGGGCACATCGGTCGCAGGTGGTACACGTTAGACTTCCACGTAGTCCCCATTCACATTTTTAGCATCTGTCTTACCGTGGCACTAAGGTGGGGCGCCGACATGCAATTTTTAGTTGCGCAACGGTTTGATTGCATGAATAACAACCGAAGAGTTAAATGGGACTCCGCCGACTTGCAACCGTTTAGTCTGCCAACTGTTTAGTTTGTAATTTTCCACAAACCAACAGCAATCGTTCTGTAAACCACAGGATCCAATGGACGTCCGCTCGCATGAAACCAAACAGTCTCTTCTTATAACTAAAGCAAGCAACATGTCTTTGCTCTTAGAACTGATAGCCTCTCTTCCGGAGAGATAGCCTGTCGCCATTTGGTGTTCTGGTATGTTATTGAAGGTCCCACACGTTTCAGAAGTTCGTCAAAACTGTTCACACTCATACGATAATAATTAAAAAAATTTATTTGGATGTGCCCTTAAATTTTCATAAATTTTATGGAACTGTCCTTTTAACAAGCGTTGAGTTGTTAGTGGATGCACCCAAAATCGTCTTTTATTCTTCAGTTTTCTTCTCCTCGAAATTTCGAGGGCACAGATACAAGCCATTTCCACGACGTCCATCGAATCTATCGCATGTGTGCGGCTACGTCAGTCGGCCGATCGTTTGATTGCATATGTGAGCGGGGCACGGCGTCTCGGAACCAAACGATTGCATATGTGAGCGGGGCACGGCGTCTCGGAACCAAACGATTGCATATGTGAGCGGGCACGGCATCTCGGAACCAAACGATTGCATATGTGAGCGGGGCACGGCGTCTCGGAACCAAACGATTGCATATGTGAGCGGGGCACGGCGTCTCGGAACCAAACGATTGCATATGTGAGCGGGGCACGGCATCTCGGAACCAAACGATTGCATATGTGAGCGGGGCACGGCATCTCGGAACCAAACGATTGCATATGTGAGCGGGGCACGGCATCTCGGAACCAAACGATTGCATATGTGAGCGGGGCACGGCGTCTCGGAACCAAACGATTGCATATGTGAGCGGGGCACGGCATCTCGGAACCAAACGATTGCATATGTGAGCGGGGCACGGCGTCTCGGAACCAAACGATTGCACAACTGAAAAATTGCATGTCGGCGCTCCACCTAAGGCTTGTGTTCCGGTGTAGAAGAAATCGGTAACAAGTGTCTGTAGACAGGAAACGACAGCTTGCTTCACGTCGACGTCTATATCAAATCGCTTGCCAGCCACTTGCTTCTTAAGGTGTCCAAAGAGATGGAAGTCACTGGGCTGCATGCTGCCACCCGGACTTGTGACTTCTTACGGCACTACGGATGGGAGGTTATGGACCGTCCTCGTTACAGCGCCGATTTCGCGCTAGGATGTTGTAATCAAAGAAGGCGACGTTAGTGGGGCAGGCGTGATGCGAAGTTTGGTTGGAAAATGTGAAAGAAAGACCACTTGGAATACATAGACTTTGATGGGAGAGCAATGTTCACACGGGGCCAGGGTGTGGTGCCCATTCATTTTGCCCACAATACGGGCGAGTAACGGGCTTGTACCCGATGCTCAAGTGTTTGTCCTACAACCCGGTAAGCATAACAGTTAGGGTATTATATATATATATGTATATATATATATATAGGGATACGCCCCAATCTCGTCGACAGATTTTGGGTATATTTTGGCACGGCATATCTCTGAATCACCCTAAAGCTACTGTCAAAATTTCAGGCTATGTCTATTTCTTGCTACAGACAGAAACAAAGTTACCGTCTTTTGTTATGTCGATGGTGTAAAGGTAAAGGTCTCCCTGTAACATGCTGTGGTAGGCACATAGAGGGAGTTCTAATCATTAACCTCGGCGCTAGATGTGAGTGGATGGTCAACGCCACGCCCCAGCCGCTTTACCCCCGGGAATGACCCGCTACCCATTGTACAGGAGGCTGGGTGGGCCCCAGGACCGGTCTGGACGGGTGCTGAAAATCTCGCCCCCACCGGGATTCGATCCCCGGACCGTCCATCCCGTAGCGAGTCGCTATACCGACTGAGCTATCGCGGCTGTTGTGTGGGCAAACAGTTGATCACGGGCTGCAGTAGATAAACCGCGCCTAGCGTCAAGACGTCGCACTATCCTATATCGACCCCCCCCCCCCCCCCGACTCATGTAGTTGTGCCTCGCCCTGAAGTCCCCACATGGGGTGTCTGGTACCTCTTATTAATAATTCACCAAAAGCTTCCTTATGTCTCGACGCATTAACCAACATCTGCCACCGGGTATCATTTGCACTGCCTCTTAATTACAAAATGAGGTATAATTTGTTTATATTAGGTTGCTCGTCAAGTACAGGGTGTTTCAAAGGTCAGGTCTGAATTTAAATGGCTGCAGCTTGATAGTTACATCGGACATAACTGGCGGCCCGCGAAATTTTTTAAACAGTCTGTGAGCACAGCTTGAAGATTACATGTCATAACGGTCAGCGCAGGGTGGGCCGCGATAGCTCAGTCGGTATAGCGACTCGCTATGAGCTGGACGGTCCGGGGATCGAGTCCCGGTGGGGGCGAGATTTTCCGCACCCGTCCAGACCGGCTCTGGGGCCTACCCAGCCTCCTATACAATGGGTACCGGGTCATTCCCGGGGGTAAAGCGGCCTGGGCGTGGCGTTGACCACCCACCCCCATCTAGCGCCGAGGTTAAAGAAAGAGTAGAGCTATACCTCTACTCCCCCGTCTGGGCCTTCATGGCATGTTCTAGGGAGAACTTTACCTTTACCTTTACCTCTTGACATAAATCTTTGACGCGCATTGGACAAGGTGTCTTAGATGTGGCGTGTGTCTGCGAGCGGACGGAACACATTTCCAACACCTTCGTTAAATATGGAAAGTAAGAATGTCATATTAACTGGAGTACATTGAACTAAAACGCTTGGACCCCGACTCACGGCAGACTGAAATAGCGGAAGTGCTGCGCTGCCTGTCTTCTCGCGAAACGGTCTTAGTTAGAGCGATACGAGTTGTCAGATAAAATAATGGCTCTTTGTATGTGGACTGTGCTCTTCAGACGTCGTTACAGTCCCACTGTAATTTTGGTTAACAACATGAGTGCTACCTTGGGATTTTAACCTTTTAAAGACGAGGTTTAAAACCTGGGTTATATTTAAAGACTCAGCTCGTACCGCGCAGTAAACACACTCCGTCTCAGTTATACAAACCAGTCAGTTAATGTTGTACAGTGAAATAATCGCTGTTTGTTCTGAGATCCACACAAAACACATAAATACAGTCCGTACCGCGCAGTAAACACACTCCGTCTCAGTTATACAAACCAGTCAGTTAATGCTGTACAGTGAAATAATCGCTGTTTGTTCTGCGATCCACACAAAACACATAAATACAGTCCGTACCGCGCAGTAAACACACTCCGCCTCAGTTATACAAACCAGTCAGTTAATGCTGTACAGTGAAATAATCGCTGTTTGTTCTGAGATCCACACAAAACACATAAATACAGTTCGTACCGCGCAGTAAACACACTCCGTCTCAGTTATACAAACCAGTCAGTTAATGCTGTACAGTGAAATAATCGCTGTTTGTTCTGAGATCCACACAAAACACATAAATACAGTCCGTACCGCGCAGTAAACACACTCCGTCTCAGTTATACAAACCAGTCAGTTAATGTTGTACAGTGAAATAATCGCTGTTTGTTCTGAGATCCACACAAAACACATAAATACAGTCCGTACCGCGCAGTAAACAGACTCCGTCTCAGTTATACAAAACAGTCAGTTAATGCTGTACAGTGAAATAATCGCTGTTTGTTCTGAGATCCACACAAAACACATAAATACAGTCCGTACCGCGCAGTAAACACACTCCGTCTCAGTTATACAAACCAGTCAGTTAATGCTGTACAGTGAAATAATCGCTGTTTGTTCTGAGATCCACACAAAACATATAAATACACTGTGTGGGCAGAACGTAGAATTTGTGAATGTTAAACTGTTGGTGGTACATATAGTAACCACTGGGCTTTACCGGCTTTAGAGAAAGTAACCTGAATTATATTTAAAGGTCCAGTCCGTACCGCGCAGTAAACACACTCCGTCTCGGTTATAAAAACCAATTAGGGAAACTTTTAACGTTATCACTAGCTTCCTTATCATGCTTTGTGAAATTTCCACCACTTTGTGTGTCCTTACATTCCGATGTATTAATGTCATCGATGCAATTTTCACCAAGTTCGCCCAGTTCGTTAAATAGTCCTTCCCCACCAGTATACGTAAAATACAAGAAAACCATCCTCCATACGTATCACTCGATCTGATATTTAGTTTATTGTTAGTTTAACCACGACGAATCATTTACTTTTTCTGCTTTGTATTATGTGAGACAAACTCTTACTTTTATAGATTATTTAAAGTTCGGCTCTGATGTCGGAGGCAGAATGTTGCTCCGAAACGTCGTGTGTCCAGCCAGCAGACATGCACAGTGCTACGACCCACTAGTCTGAGGCAGAACCCACTGCCTTCTAAACCCAGACTGACGTAAGGAAAGCAGACTAGAAAGGTGAAGACTTTTAACGTTGCAAGCATAAATCCCATCGGAGTTGCCCGAACTCGTTAGCCCTCTCAAGACGTGCTCATGGAAGGAAATTTACTGCGCGGACGTCCGGCGTCTCTTTCACACTGAGGTCTTAAAATGAGACTAAGAGCGTTGTGACCCCAGGAACCACTTAGGTCATTCTTTACAAGAAAGCTGACCCCGTGAGAACAAACTGGAACTTGCGAAGACAGATGTAAATGGAAGCGCTGTTCATTGTCTGTCGCCAATTGTGCCCGTAATTATTCAAGAAGTCATTGCGTTGGCTGTGGCAACAGGAAGCGCGTGTAATTCACACTAGTTGTAGACAGTTGCGTGTGATGAGACTAATGACAGCAGCGTGAAGTGCAGCGCTCTGTCGATATTGTAGTTCTTGCTGTTGCCTGCTTTTGCGTGAAGTTTGTTGGTGTTGTAAATGAACCATCCATAGGCGGGGAATTTCGTGACTGTATGAACGACTGTAAGCTTGTCAAGAAAATATGCTCCATGCAGTTTACTAGTCATGCCATATCTGCTCCATGCAATTTACTAGTCATGCCATATCTGCTCCATGCAGTTTACTAGTCATGCCATATCTGCTGCATGCAGTTCACTCGTCATGCCATATCTGCTCCATGCAATTTACTAGCCATGCCATATCTGCTCCATGCAGTTTACTAGTCATGCCATATCAGCTCCATGCAGTTTACTAGTCATGCCATATCTGCTCCATGTAGTTTACTAGTCATGCCATATCAGCTCCATGCAGTTTACTAGTCATGCCATATCTGCTCCATGCAGTTTACTAGTCATGCCATATCTGCTCCATGCAGTTTACTAGTCATGCCATATCTGCTCCATGCAGTTCACTGGCCATGCCATATCTGCTCCATGCAGTTTACTAGTCATGCCATATCTGCTCCATGCAGTTTACTAGCCATGCCATATCTGCTCCATGCAGGTTACTAGCCATGCCATATCTGCTGCATGCAGTTTACTAGTCATGCCATATCTGCTCCATGCAGTTTACTAGTCATGCCATATCTGCTCCATGCAGTTTACTAGCCATGCCATATCTGCTCCATGCAGGTTACTAGCCATGCCATATCTGCTGCATGCAGTTCACTCGTCATGCCATATCTGCTCCATGCAGTTTACTAGTCATGCCATATCTGCTCCATGCAGTTTACTAGTCATGCCATATCTGCTCCATGCAGGTTACTAGCCATGCCATATCTGCTGCATGCAGTTTACTAGTCATGCCATATCTGCTCCATGCAGTTTACTAGTCATGCCATATCTGCTCCATGCAGTTTACTAGTCATGCCATATCTGCTCCATGCAGGTTTACTAGCCATGCCATATCTGCTCCATGCAGTTTACTAGTCATGCCATATCTGCTCCATGCAGTTTACTAGTCATGCCATATCTGCTCCATGCATTTTACTAGTCATGCCATATCTGCTCCATGCAGTTTACTAGCCATGCCATATCTGCTCCATGCATTTTACTAGTCATGCCATATCTGCTCCATGCAGTTTACTAGTCATGCCATATCTGCTCCATGCATTTACTAGTCATGCCATATCTGCTCCATGCAGTTTACAAGCCATGCCATATCAGCTCCATGCAGTTTACTAGTCATGCCATATCTGCTCCATGCAGTTTACTAGTCATGCCATATCTGCTCCATGTAGTTTACTAGTCATGCCATATCTGCTCCATGCAGTTCACTGGCCATGCCATATCTGCTCCATGCAGTTTACTAGTCATGCCATATCTGCTCCATGCAGTTTACTAGCCATGCCATATCATGCTCCATGCAGTTTACTAGTCATGCCATATCTGCTCCATGCAGTTTACTAGTCATGCCATATCTGCTCCATGCAGTTTACTAGTCATGCCATATCTGCTCCATGCAGTTTACTAGCATGCCATATCTGCTCCATGCAGTTTACTAGTCATGCCATATCTGCTCCATGCAGTTTACTAGCCATGCCATATCTGCTCATGCAGTTTACTAGTCATGCCATATCTGCTCCATGCAGTTTACTAGTCATGCCATATCTGCTCCATGCAGTTTACTAGTCATGCCATATCTGCTCCATGCAGTTTACTAGTCATGCCATATCTGCTCATGCAGTTTACTAGTCATGCCATATCTGCTCCATGCAGTTTACTAGTCATGCCATATCTGCTCCATGCAGTTTACTAGTCATGCCATATCTGCTCCATGCAGTTTACTAGTCATGCCATATCTGCTCCATGCAGTTTACTAGTCATGCCATATCTGCTCATGCAGTTTACTAGTCATGCCATATCTGCTCCATGCAGTTTACTAGTCATGCCATATCTGCTCATGCAGTTTACTAGTCATGCCATATCTGCTCCATGCAGTTTACTAGTCATGCCATATCTGCTCCATGCAGTTTACTAGTCATGCCATATCTGCTCCATGCAGTTTACTAGTCATGCCATATCTGCTCCATGCAGTTTACTAGCATGCCATATCTGCTCCATGCAGTTTACTAGCATGCCATATCTGCTCCATGCAGTTTACTAGTCATGCCATATCTGCTCCATGCAGTTTACTAGTCATGCCATATCTGCTCCATGCAGTTTACTAGTCATGCCATATCTGCTCCATGCAGTTTACTAGTCATGCCATATCTGCTCCATGCAGTTCACTGGCCATGCCATATCTGCTCCATGCAGTTTACTAGTCATGCCATATCTGCTCCATGCAGTTTACTAGCATGCCATATCTGCTCCATGCAGTTTACTAGTCATGCCATATCTGCTCCATGCATTTACTAGTCATGCCATATCTGCTCCATGCATTTTACTAGTCATGCCATATTGCTCATGCAGTTTACTGCCATGCCATATCTGCTTCATGCAGTTTACTAGTCATGCCATATCTGCTCCATGCAGTTTACTAGTCATGCCATATCGCTCCATGCATTTTTACTAGTCATGCCAATCTGCTCCATGCAGTTTACTAGCATGCCATAATCTGCCCATGCAGGTTACTAGCCATGCCATATCTGCTGCATGCAGTTTACTAGTCATGCCATACTGCTCATGCAGTTACTAGTCATGCCATATCTGCTCCATGCAGTTTACTGCCATGCCAATATCTGCTCCAGCATTTTACTGAGCTCATGCCATATCTGCTCCATGCAGTTTACTGCTTTGCCATATCTGCTCCATGCAGTTTACTGGCCATGCCATACTGCTCCACGCAATTTACTGCCATGCCATATCTGCTCCATGCAGTTTACTGGCATCCATAATCGCTCCATGCAGTTTACTAGTCATGCCAATCTGCTCATGCAGTTTACTAGTCATGCCATATCTGCTCTTATATGTCCCGGCCATCTCGCTTGATGCTCAGTACAACAGCGATATTCCCATCTTATGTATGATTCACTAAGTTGCACTGGCTCAGTTTTCTCTGAATACTCAGTATTTCCTCCAGCATGATTTTTCTTGTCATGGTCCGATATCATCAGGGGTGATCTAGTTTACGTCAAACAAGGACTGAGCTCCACTTCTACGAGAAAATAGCAATCATATAGTTAGCTGTTCTACGAAGATAGAAATTATGTTTATCTATCAACGAATAACGTGTTACGGTAGTTTACAGGATAGCCGACTTTGTGCTGCATTCAGTGTGCGTGAGCAGTTTGTATTTTGAAGTAGCGCAAACGTGTGCAGAATGTGCGCAATGTGGCGAAGATGGTGTGTGCGTGTGGCAAGTTGACCGGTGTGAACCAGTAATTTGTGAACACAAAGCATTTGTCATTACGTGAGAAACTTGTATAGTGGGAAGTTTCGAGCACTTAATTTCGAAACACACTGCTGTGTTTGAACGCTAGCGCCCGCATTAAGTAACCCCCTAAAGCCCAGTGGTTACTATATGTACCACCACGTTTAACATTCACAAATTCTACGTTCTGCCCACTCAGTGTATTTGTGTGTTTTGTGTGGATCTCAGAACAAACAGCGATTATTTCACTGTACAGCATTAACTGACTGGTTTGTATAACTGAGACGGAGTGTGTTTACTGCGCGGTACGGACTGTATTTATATGTTTTGTGTGGATCTCAGAACAAACAGCGATTATTTCACTGTACAGCATTAACTGACTGGTTTGTATAACTGAGACGGAGTGTGTTTACTGCGCGGTACGGACTGTATTTATGTGTTTTGTGTGGATCTCAGAACAAACAGCGATTATTTCACTGTACAACATTAACTGACTGGTTTGTATAACTGAGACGGAGTGTGTTTACTGCGCGGTACGGACTGTATTTATGTGTTTTGTGTGGATCTCAGAACAAACAGCGATTATTTCACTGTACAACATTAACTGACTGGTTTGTATAACTGAGACGGAGTGTGTTTACTGCGCGGTACGGACTGTATTTATGTGTTTTGTGTGGATCTCAGAACAAACAGCGATTATTTCACTGTACAACATTAACTGACTGGTTTGTATAACTGAGACGGAGTGTGTTTACTGCGCGGTACGGACTGTATTTATGTGTTTTGTGTGGATCTCAGAACAAACAGCGATTATTTCACTGTACAACATTAACTGACTGGTTTGTATAACTGAACGGAGTGTGTTTACTGCGCGGTACGGACTGTATTTATGTGTTTTGGTGGATCTCAAACAAACAGCGTTTATTTCACTGTACAGCATTAACTGACTGGTTTTATAACTGAGAGGGAGTGTGTTTACTGCGCGTACGGACTGTATTTATGTGTTTTGTGTGATCTCAGAACAACACGATTATTCACTATACAGCATTGACTGGTTAGTTTTTTGTAACGGAAATGAAGTGTGTTTATGCGCGGTACGGACTAAATCTTTCATCAGGTTAGTCTTTAAAAGTACAGATAATTTCTTGATATAATCGTAAATGTTTCATCTATGCTTGTTAATTCGTGATAATGTGTAAACATGTATGTTTTAAGGCTTGTTTGTTCTGCTGTCCTTGACAAACAAATGCATCCCCACCTGTCCATTTTACTGTGCGACCAATTGCTTTGCTGTGCTCAGTCTGTGTGCAACAGAATTATCTGTGATGTTGTTACCATTTTATCTGTGCCAGTGTGAGGACTGTGATGACAGGTTGATTTACAGCCTGTCATCTTTTATCGACTAGTACACAGCTTGTCAGTTTCACTTTACACTTTACAATCCTGACATTACTGTGTGTGTTAACAGTCTCACTAGTTTTTTCTTGTGTTAGTGATTGTTACGTGGCTACATACAGCCTTTGATGCCGACGTGCCTCCACCACCACCCCCACCTCAACTCTTGCTCTCTTCGCTTTACGCTATGCTTTTATGGAACGCATCTCCACCGTTAACGGGAGTATTAGCTGCGTAACGCACTGTATGTGTAGTGTCCTTGCTTTAAACCGGACGTTATTTGTACCAAGTACAGTCGAACTCGGTTATAACGTCACGAAACGGACTGAATATTTTGTGTCGTTATAAACGAGTGTCGTTATAACCGAGTAGTGTAATGTTATGTTTAACAGTGAGGAATTAATTGGTACCACAGAATATCTGACGTTATAGACGGGGTGTTTTATAAACCGATGTCGTTATAACCGGGTTTGACTGTATATCTTTGATAAACATATCTTGCTAAACTACAGTTAATATGAAGATTTGTGCTATTTTTTATGTAATATTTGTATTCAGCTGACTAATTCCGAGTATGTGATTATTTTATCTGTTTATTCAGATTATCACGTATCTTGTTTTGTGATATGCTTGATAGTAGTAATTTTACTATGCTGATATACAGGGCATACACAAAAGAATGGTGCAGTTTTAATAGTGTTCACTTTAAAACCGCACCATTATTTTGTGTATGCCCTGTATTATTTCCACTAATGTGATGTTACTGCGTGGCGGTATTCTGCAGTACGAGAGAGCGTCAGTGCTGCAATGCCACGTGGTTCTGTCTACAGAAAGATACGACTGTGAGAGGGTGACTATTTCTGATACTCTGCCAGCACCTTCCACAACAAAACAAATCTTAAAATAAGTAAGAAATAAAACAACCTTACCCGCCCTCTACTGAGCTATGACGTGTTCGGTAGTAGTAATTCAGTCGCGGTTAGGAACGTCGTATACAGCTCGCTTATTGTTTCGGCCTCACAGTTCGCGCTGCAAAACGCCATAACAAGTATAATGCAGCTGCATGTGCGCATACGTGACACAGATAATGCTGTGAGTTTTGTGGTTCTCACGGTTTTGGCACAGTGCTGTGTAATTTGTTTGTTCTGACGTTTCGGAGGGATTTTATGCCTCCAGCTTCAGGATGACAGTTTAGTTCGGGTAGATGCTTGAGCATTACACTGTCCAGTGTAAACATACAGAACGCCATATTTTGGTAAATACGCCTATATATGAACGTATGTTTGTATTTGGGTAAACGCAGGGGTGACAGGTCGCCGGGGCGAAATTTTGTATTATGGCGCCTAATGTTTGTTTGTTCTTGGTGTGGAACTTGCTATATGTGACCCTAGTGTCGCATTCTGAGTTGGCTCCTAGATTTTTGGAAAAAATTGTACATCCCTGTGCAAATACTCAGTGTGGTGGAAGTTCGTGGTAAGAAACCACATTATGCAGCCATGCATAGAGAATTGTTAAAACTGGAACTGGAGCACGTTGTAATTTCGTGGCGAATTGTGTGTCGTTCCACACTATGGGGTAGTTACAAGGAAGTTACAAAATAAGGCGATAAACACTGATGTCGACAACTTTTATTGTAACTTCGATGTACAGTATACACGGCCCATAGGTCGCAGATGGTACACATCAGACTTCCACGTAGTCATCACTGACATTTAACATTTTAAAGCCTAATGGTTACTATATGTACAACCAGTTTTAACATTCACAAATTCTACATTCTGCCCACACTGTATTTATGTGTTTTGTATTTGTATTACAACAAACAGCGACTTTTGCCTTATATAACATAAATTGATTTAAATTAAGTTGTGCGTGAGGAGTACTACGGTACCGTAGTACTCCTCACCGCACAACACGTAGTACACTCCGCTCCACCGTAGTACTCCTCACCGTAGTACTCCTCACCGCACAACACGTAGTACACTCCGCTCCACGCAAAAACATTCATATGCTTTTAATACCACACGCCAGCAGTTCCACAATCTACCATCTACAGTGCTTTTATAATTTTACAACTTTTAGAGAATCTTTTTACAAGATTTTAACTTATGTTTCAAAGTGCAGATAGAATATTTTAAATCATGTGTTGAAGTGACTGTAGCTTTTAGCAATAAACCCCCCTGACGATGATCCTAGGATCGAAACACGTGTAGGGGTGCAATTTTAGCAGTTTTATAATAAAGCTACTTAAAGAGTGGTTTTAGTGTGCATCGGTTGGTTTATAACTTAATTTAATATGACGAAGATGCACGGTGTCAACAGTGTGAAATAAATTGATTTGTTTTTGTAACTGAGATGAAAAGTGTTTACTGCGCGGTACGAACTGGGTCTTTAAATGTAACAGTTTACTCTTCGTCAACTGAGATGAGAAGTGTTTACTGCGCGGTACGAACTGGGTCTTTAAATGTAACAGATTGTGCTTCGTGTTTAACGGGTTAAGCATCTGTCCTGCAGTGGCACCAAGGCTTCTATCCCGCTGTATAAGAAATCAGTGTCAATTGTCTGTAGACAGGAAGCGACAGCTTGCTTCACGTCGACGTCTGTATCAAATCGCTTGCCAGCCTCTTGCTTCTTAAGGTGTCCAAAGAGACGGAAAGCACTAGGCCCCACATTGCCACCCGGACTTGTGACTGGTTACCGCACTACGGCTGCCAGGTTATGGACCATCCTACCTACAGTCCTGATCTCGGACAGCGGTTGAAGAACACAGACGTCAGTCCGCCAACCGTGGCCACCGAGGAAGGGGGTATCAGCGGTAATGACACACGGCGTCATTTACCGCATGCACTGAGGACACCGTGGTGCCCTTCCGTGTGTCTGTTCTTGGTCACGAACGTTGTGTCGTATCCCACGCCGCGTCGCTTGTTTGTGCGCCGGCTGAGGTTTATGTCAAGTACCTCAGGATGCACTGAACTAGACCGCACAGCTGTCAGGGGTGAACGAAACGTAGCGAAAGTGTGCCAGCATGGTCTTTATGCGGCTCATGGCCCGTAAGTTGGTAGCTAGCTAACTAACTAACTAACTAACTAACTAAGTAACTCCATGTAGCACAGTCCTTCTTCAGAAGCTAACAGTTCCTCAGCTAGTCAAGAAATTCCCCACGTTTTATGGAACCCGAAGGTTCATTACCGCACTCACAACAGCCCGCCACCTGTCCCTATCCTGAGCCATATCAATCCAGTCCATGCCCCCCATCACACTTCTTGAAGATCCATTTTAATATTATCCTCCCATCTACACCTCGGTCTTCCAAGTGGTCTCCTTCCCTCAGGTCTCCCCACCAAAACCCTGTATGCACCTCTCCCCTCACCCATACGTGCTACATGCCCCGCCCACATTATTCTTGATTTGATCACCCGAATAATATTTGGTGATCAGTACAGATCATAAGTTCCTCGTTATGTAGTCTTCTCTACTCCCCTGTTACCCCGTCCCTCTTAGACCCAAATATCCCCCTCAGCACCCTATTCTCGAACACCCTCAGCCTATGTTCCTCCCTCAGTGTGACAGACCAAGTTTCACACCCACACAAAACAACAACACAATTACAGTTCTATATATCTTAATGTTTGTATCTTTGTACAGCAAACTGTAAGACACAAGATCTGCACCGAACGATAACAAGCATCACGTGACTTCAATCTGCTCTTAACTTCTTCCTGAATGGAATTTCGATTCGTTACGGTTGTTCCCAAATATTTGAACTGTTCCACCATTTCCATAAGTTCCTAATCAAAGTCTAAATTAAGGAAACGAGTAGAAACATTGACTTACGTAGTTGTGTTACACATATACCGGGTGTGGTCTGTAGCACATCAGGGAAACAGACGCTTTAATATAAGGCGCATCCACGGCGTCCGTCAGTCGGCGTCGGCATTACGAGCGAAATAAATTGTGACGTAATACGGTTTAGTTCCCTCGTGCTTGGCTTGATCGTCTGTGGGCTGTGCTTGTGTGTGTGTGTGTATTCTACAGGGTGGGCGAGAAGTCGCTGTACCTCTATGAAAATAAAAACAGAACGCCTTCATGTTCTGGCTTTTTGTGCTGCAGAGAAGTTGCATTGTGGCCACGGCCGACATAGGCAGGTTGATATGAAAATATAATCCAATAAAACGTACATTTTCGTATGCTTTCGCGTACGGTTACGGTCACGTCTTGCACACCCTGTATAGCAGTCCTTTCTTCGGCACCGAATTTATCTGACACGGGCGTTTTGAGAAGTGTTGAGAACTGTACCTTTCATAAAGCCATGTCGTCGTAAGGCGTGGGAACAATTCGTGCGCGCAGAGGATTCGAACCTGCGGCCGCTGCGATAAGCCACTTTGTGCTGCGCTTCGTCGCCTGCCTCGTTCTTTTCAGGTTCCTGTCCCTTGTATGGTGTCCCTCAGCACGCCAGCTCTCGGCGAATGCAGGCCTTCTATGCGATAAAGCTGCCGTGTACGGGGACACGATAAAAGGGACATTGTATGTGTGTAGATAAGAGGTGAAGATGTCAAAAAAAATACGGAGGAAAACAAAAACCTGAGTAGAAGGAGAGAGGAGATTAAGCACAGGAAAAAGAAAAACCGATCGTAGAACAAATTGCGACAGAAATGTAGAAGTGCAGAACTAGATACAGTCATGTTCCGCGCTGTCTGTTATCGTAGTGGCTGTGGATGTGTTTAGGAACGAAGACTCTGCAGTTGGTTTCGAAACTCGTGTTAACCCTTTAAAGACGAAGCGTAATCTGTTTCATTTAAAGACAGTTCGTACCGCGCAGTAAACACTTTTCATCTCGTAAAAACAATATTTATGTAGGGAAGTCGCTGTTGTGAGATCCAAAAACAAAAATACATCACCGCGCATAACATTCATTTGTTAAAAAAAATATATTATGTAAGGGAAAAGTCGCTGTTTGTTTGAGATCAACAAAAACTAATACAGTCGTCCGCGCATAAACACTCGTCTAGTTATACAACATATTAATTTACAGTGAATATGCGTTTGCTGAGATCCAACAAAACACAAAACAGTCGTACGCCAGTAACACACTCCGTCTCAGTTATACAACAGTCAGTTAATGTTGTACATAAATAACGCTGTTGTTCTGAATCCACCAAACACATAAATACACTGTGTGGCAGACGTAGATTGTTGATGTTAAACATGGGGTACTATAGTAAAAAGGGGCTTTAAAAGGTAAAAGTGCTTGCTGTTTATTTGTCATAGTAAGGCAAAGTAAAGTTATGAGGTCGTCATAGTTCCGTCGTGTTTGATTTCAGTATGAACTGTTAACATTTCTGACTCTTTCACTCCAATTTTATGACGTTTTGTGGTCAATTATTTTCCGTGACGTTTTGAGGAATAATATTTGAGTCTGATTCTATTTTTGGGGGGTTCTGACAAAGAACAGACAGAGGGCTAAAATTGTTCATTCCGAGAAAAGAGTCCCCCCTCTGTTGAGGAGAAGAATTCTTGGTATATTTAGTGTGGAATGTTTCGCTGTAGGGCGAATAACGAACGTTGTAGACTTTACAAGGATTGAAGGTTTGATATCGTCATTTGGATTTGGAATAAGTGAGCTTAGAGTAGTGGGAGGAATAAAGGTGAAGCAGGTGTGATCGAATTTGTGTCACGTGTTTATCAGTAGGAATTCTTATAGCACGGATATCAGACGTCGTCATTTAACGTAGCAGCGCGCATGCGTCGTGGTCTGTGATCGCAGTAATGTAAATGTCTGTCGTAAATGGGCGTATTAATGGGTTTGTCCGAATTACGTTAGTTAATGGTACAGTACAGCATTTCAGTGGCTAGCAAATTAATTTTTAAGTCAGTGTTGCAGTTGTAACGATGTACGTAATTATTGACGTCAAATTCGTACGTTTATACAGAGTGGCGCAGAAATCACTTGACACTCTGTATAGCTACGTCTCGCCCAAAGTGTCAAGTTACTTTTGCGCCAGCCTGTGTATTCTTTAATTTCTTTAATTAAATTTTAGACAGTTGTTTAATTATGGTTATGGTGTTTCAAGTTGGTAACCTATTGATGGGGGGCTATCTCGATCATCTGAGTTATGTCACCGTGTTGTCTGGTAGGTGTACCAGTATGTCAGAGGAACATGCTGCCCCATCTTCACCTTGAACCCGAAGATGATGGCGGTCTGGCGCTAAGTACCCTCAATGGTTGGTACGCACTTCCGACGCTTGAACGCACGGATATAAACCAGAAGCTCAGAATGTTAACCCATTGAAAATTTAATTTAATCTGAATTATAAGATTCAGTTCGTACCGCGCAGTAAACACACTTCTCATGATACAAATATCTCTTAAATCTGCACAGGGAAGTCTCATTTTGTCGTGGGAATATATGAAACATGAAGCACATGCATTTTTTTTTTCCAATGGCTCGACAGCCCCTTGGGGGCCTAGGCCGCCTCATTTTTCGATGCTTCACGATCACACTCAGACACACCACACTCGGTAGGACTCCTCTGGACGAGTGATCAGCCCGTCGCAGAGACTCTACCTGACAACACACAACACTCACAAGAGACAGACATCCATGCCCCCGGTGGGATTCGAACCCGCAATCCTAATAAGCGAGCGGCCGTAGACCCACGCCTTAGACCTCACGGCCACTGCGATCGGCGGAGATCTCCAATACTGGCCTTATTTACTTATCAGCAAACACTGTAATTCGCGTGCGGGAAGACTAGCAGTGGGGACTACGTGGAAAAAGGGAGACTGGTTAAAGGATAGCACAAGCGTATTAACGAAGTTACGCACTTAGAGAAGCAATTCTATTGCGTTTGCTGACTCTATAGGTCCAAAACGACAAGACTTAAAGCGAGAAAAATGCATTGAACATACGATCGTGTTCAGTTTTTCTCTGTAACTGTCATCCCAAACATTTCTCGCTCCAATACATATTCAGGAAGCCATTTCAAAATTTCGCGCTAAAGCACCTTAAGGTCTTCGTGTGAAATGTCCGTTATTTTGAGTTATATTTTATTGAAAATTGAGATATGTGGGCGAGTTTTTAGTAAAACTGTGCAATATTAAATTTAATCAAAATCTGCCCAGCGGTCCTCCAACTGTTATGTACAGACAGACAGACAGACATGACGAAGCTAATCGGCGCATTATTTTTGCAAATTTTCATTACGAACGTTTGGAATGGAGCACAAGCACCAGCGCTGTGTGCGTCATTGTAACGAACCATCTCAGTGTTGCATTTTCCTTGCTCATAATGTGATTTGGTGCTGAAATTGTGATCAAATACCTCACAGTCCCTTTTGAACCGTAACCCCCCCCCCCCCCCCCCCCGAAAACCAAGAAATTTGACCGCTGCGTAATGACGTTAACCGCGAGACACAAAGCTTTTGATGCTTCTGGAATTTGATTACGGCCCCACAAGCTTTCGCCGGACGACTGATCACGTGACCTATCAACAGGTCTGTTGCAAACAGCCTTGCCACTGCAACAGCTCAGCTGTTTAATGCTGTAAACAGTGCATTGGTGAATTGTGGTTCCGTCTGTGTGCTTATGACCGAATGAATGCGAGATTTGGGGTTCTCACAGCGGTATCGCTGAGGTGGCGCAGTGCCGTCGGGCATGCGGTCTGTAAGAAGGACTGCTTTACCATGAAGATGACGGCACTGTGGTCAGTCGAAAGGTCAGGAATAACTCGCCCCCGGATTGTCTATTTTGCGGTCTGGTCACTGTACCAATTGAGCTATCCGACTCATAGTTCTGAGGCTTCGAGGGGGGGGGGGGGGAGTCTAGGTCCCAGAATTGTTATGCCATGCATACATTTCCTAACTTCTTTTGCGTATACATGCAGTAGTTTCCGGCCTGTCCAGGACTGTACTTCCCACATGTGAACACCACACGGAGAGTGTCAGCGCTGACCAGACTGCACTTCCCACATGTGAACACCAGACGGAGTGTCAGCGCTGACCAGACTGCACTTCCCACATGTGAACACCAGACGGAGTGTCAGCGCTGACCAGACTGCACTTCCCACATGTGAACACCAGACGGAGTGTCAGCGCTGACCAGACTGCACTTCCCACATGTGAACACCACACGGAGTGTCAGCGCTGACCAGACTGCACTTCCCACATGTGAACACCACACGGAGTGTCAGCGCTGACCAGACTGCACTTCCCACATGTGAACACCAGACGGAGTGTCAGCGCTGACCAGACTGCACTTCCCACATGTGAACACCACACGGAGTGTCAGCGCTGACCAGACTGCACTTCCCACATGTGAACACCACACGGAGTGTCAGCGCTGACCAGACTGCACTTCCCACATGTGAACACCAGACGGAGTGTCAGCGCTGACCAGACTGCACTTCCCACATGTAAACACCACACGGAGAGTGTCAGCGCTGACCAGACTGCACTTCCCACATGTGAACACCACACGGAGAGTGTCAGCGCTGACCAGACTGCACTTCCCACATGTAAACACCACACGGAGAGTGTCAGCGCTGACCAGACTTCACTTCCCACATGTAAACACCACACGGAGAGTGTCAGCGCTGACCAGACTGCACTTCCCACATGTAAACACCACACGGAGTGTCAGCGCTGTCCAGGACTACTTCCCACATGTGAACACCACACGGAGTGTGTCAGCGCTGACCAGACTGCACTTCCCACATGTAAACACCACACGGAGTGTCAGCGCTGTCCAGGACTACTTCCCACATGTGAACACCACACGGAGAGTGTCAGCGCTGACCAGACTGCACTTCCCACATGTAAACACCACACGGAGAGTGTCAGCGCTGACCAGACTGCACTTCCCACATGTCAACACCACACGGAGAGTGTCAGCGCTGACCAGACTGCACTTCCCACATGTAAACACCACACGGAGAGTGTCAGCGCTGACCAGACTGCACTTCCCACATGTGAACACCATACGGAGAGTGTCAGCGCTGACCAGACTGCACTTCCCACATGTGAACACCACACGGAGAGTGTCAGCGCTGACCAGACTGCACTTCCCACATGTGAACACCACACGGAGAGTGTCAGCGCTGACCAGACTGCACTTCCCACATGTGAACACCATACGGAGAGTGTCAGCGCTGACCAGACTGCACTTCCCACATGTGAACACCACACGGAGAGTGTCAGCGCTGACCAGACTGCACTTCCCACATGTGAACACCACACGGAGAGTGTCAGCGCTGACCAGACTGCACTTCCCACATGTGAACACCACACGGAGAGTGTCAGCGCTGACCAGACTGCACTTCCCACATGTAAACACCACACGGAGAGTGTCAGCGCTGACCAGACTGCACTTCCCACATGTAAACACCACACGGAGAGTGTCAGCGCTGACCAGACTGCACTTCTTCAGCCCTCCCACTGCTAGATTCATTTCATTCAGAAGTTGAGTGTCCCGTCTTTACTCCTAACAGGCTTTTAGGCTGTTTACCGTATGTTGCCTGTATCGTGTAGGCTGTTTACCGTATGTTGCCTGTATCGTGTAGGCTGTTTACCGTATGTTGCCTGTATCGTGTAGGCTGTTTACCGTATGTTGCCTGTATCGTGTAGGCTGTTTACCGTATGTTGCCTGTATCGTGTAGGCTGTTTACCGTATGTTGCCTGTATCGTGTAGGCTGTTTATCGTATGTTGCCTGTATCGTGTAGGCTGTTTACCGTATGTTGCCTGTATCGTGTAGGCTGTTTACCTATGTTGCCTGTATCGTGTAGGCTGTCTACCACTGTTGCCTGTATCGATGTCAGGCTGTACCGTATGCTTGCTTAGCCCACGTGTAGGCGTTTACGTATGTTGCCGTTTTTAGGCTTGGTTTACCGTATGTTGCCTGTATCGTGTAGGCTGTTTACCGTATGTTGCCTGTATCGTGTAGGCTGTTTACCGTATGTTGCCTGTATCGTGTAGGCTGTTTACGTATGTTGCCTGTATCGTGTAGGCTGTTTACCGTATGTTGCCTGTATCGTGTAGGCTGTTTACCGTATGTTGCCTGTATCGTGTAGGCTGTTTACCGTATGTTGCCTGTATCGTGTAGGCTGTTTACCGTATGTTGCCTGTATCGTGTAGGCTGTTTACCTATGTTGCCTGTATCGTGTAGGCTGTTTACCTATGTTGCCTGTATCGTGTAGGCTGTTTACCGTATGTTGCCTGTATCGTGTAGGCTGTTTACCGTATGTTGCCTGTATCGTGTAGGCTGTTTACCGTATGTTGCCTGTATCGTGTAGGACTGTTTACCGTATGTTGCCTGTATCGTGTAGACTGTTTACCGTATGTTGCCTGTATCGTGTAGGCTGTGGGGAAAACAGACTGTGTGTAATTAATTAATTGTTTCCTTCCAACAAACGCACTACACTGTTTTAGTGTTTTATTGTCCCTACACACGTTTCGGCACTTCCTGTGCCATCATCAGGGGTGTCGTCGAGAGTTCACAATCCTCAATGCATCCACTTCACTTTCACAGGTGAACATCCACTTCACTTTCACAAGTGAACATCCAATTCACTTTCACAAGTGAATATATATATATACATATATATAATATATAAATAATAGACTGTGTGGTTGGGCCGTGTCACTGTAGACTTCTATTACGAGTACTTGGTTCGAGGCTTGACCGAAATACCGGTTATCATGACTGACGTTTCGTACGGGCTTTCTCCTTCACGGTACGCCACGGACGCTTCCCGCCGTCTCTGCAGTCATCGCTCCGTCGGCGCTGTGCAGTGCGGATACTGACGCTGCTGTCAAATGAACCGCAGAAGCAATGATCTCTGTAGTGGAGCTGCTGTAGGCTGTATCGTTCTTGGGCTGTATCGTTGCTGTGCTGACAGTTGCTGTAGGCTGTACAGTTGCTGTAGGCTGTACCAGTTGCTGTAGGCTGTATCATTTGCTGTAGGCTGTATCGGTTGCTGTGGCTGTATCAGTTGTGTAGGCTGTACAGTTGCTGTAGGCTGTACGGTTGCTG
Source organism: Reticulitermes speratus (assembly GCA_021186555.1). NCBI lineage: Eukaryota > Metazoa > Arthropoda > Insecta > Blattodea > Rhinotermitidae > Reticulitermes > Reticulitermes speratus. Next base: position 39,387,378 of record JAJKFL010000004.1, on the reverse strand, counting down.
TAGGCTGTATCATTTGCTGTAGGCTGTATCATTTGCTTAGGCTGTATCATTTGCTTAGGCTGTATGATTGCTGTAGGCTGTATCATTTGCTTAGGCTGTATCATTTGCTTAGGCTGTATCATTTGCTGTAGGCTGTACCAGTTGCTGTAGGCTGTATCATTTGCTGTAGCTGTACAGTTGCTGTAGGCTGTACAGTTGCTGTAGGCTGTATCATTTGCTTAGGCTGTATCATTGCTTAGGCTGTATCATTTGCTTAGGCTGTATCATTGCTTAGCTGTATCGTTGCTTGCTGTATCGTTGCTGTAGCTTATCATTTGCTGTAGGCTGTATCATTGCTGTAGGCTGTATCGGTGCTGTAGCTGTATCATTGCTGTAGGCTGTATCATTTGCTGTAGGCTGTATCGGTTGCTTTGCCTTTCCTAATTCTATTACAATCCATTTGTGCTGCAGAGCCGCGATAGCTCAGTCGGTATAGTGACTGTGCTACGGGCTGGAGATCGGGGGTTCGAATACCGTAAGGGGCAAGAGATCTTTGTCTTCTCCAAATCGCCCTCACCGGCTCTTGGGGCACATCCAGCTTTCATTGGGTAACGGGATTCTTTCTTGGAGGCAAAGCAGCCGGGGCGTGATGTTGACCACAGCTATATATATCTGCTCCCCTTGTATGCCTCCATGGCGTGGAGAGTATCAGCTTTACCTTTATTTCAGCTTCCGCCGTGATGTTGATGAAATCTACGCTCTTCTGGGGCATTACGCGGCGTCGTGTGGTAATTTTTACCGACGTTTCGGGACAACGCATCGGTTTCATCCTCACGGTTCAAAGAGTCCGAGTAGGAAAAGCCTGGGATGGGACCGATACGTTGTCCCGAAACGTCGGTAAACAATTACCACACGACGCCGAGTAATACCCCAGAAGACCGTAGATTTCAGCTTTACCTTTATCGTGTTCATCAGGTAATGGGACAGACAGACATACACAGACATGGACGTGTACAGGGCATACACAAAAGAATGGTGCGGTTTAAATGTTAATTAACATTGAAATCGCACCATTCTTTTGTGTATGCCCTGTATTTGTGAGCCGTCTGGTTGTCACGGTGGCGAATTTTACCGCTGCGGCCAACACTTCGGACTGTGCATGAACGAAGTCTTCCTCCGGTCGCCGTTCCTCTGCCCGCTAGCGCTGTTGTCTGTCGTACTGGCAGAGAGATACGCTTCTTGCCGCGGTGTTAAGATGCCGTTCCAAAGGCCAGCAACGTCAGCAACTCCAGACCGCATTCAGAGACGGCAAGGCGACGATCGCAGTTGTCCGTGCGGAGTCGGTGAGAGAGTGCAGTACAGCGCGAGGTGCTTCATCAACGCATTGTAACGTGTTTTGGTGTGTGCGTGTAGTTTGTGCGTAAAGCAGCAGGGAATGTATGCCATTGATCTGCGTGTGGAGAGAAATACCGTTCTTGGAGCTTTCGTTTAATACGTAATATACATGTCGCAAAAATAATCGCCGAAAACGATTTTCTTCCCAGTATTTTCACTTTGCCGTTGTTGGAACTTACCGAACGCTGTGGGTTTGTTTGGACGTGAAGTCGATGGTCGTTGTTTGTCGAAATAACGAGCTGTTTCGGAACGTGCCTCTATATCTTTGGGGGGTGGGGGGGATTTAGTGCTGTGGTGTAATGGTGTCAAAATGAAGTGGTAAAAAATTTGTTGTTTTTTTTTTGGTTCCTGCAACTTCTGTTTGAAATATTTTTCCATCCGATAAATATTCAACTATAAACACCCTGTATGCGCAGAAAAACACATTTAGATGGGCGTGTGAAGTGTTCGTCTGTGTTGCCCAGCTTTAACCAAAACTGTAAATGTGTGTTCAGTTCTTAGTGACCTCCCAGTGACGAAGTTAAAGCCGTCCAGGGTACAGAGTTGTTAGTGCTGACGTGCTGACACATGACGAATTCGGCTGGAACGTTTTTGCGACCTCCCCTCTTTTTTTACGGACGCCCCGAAATGCAGTGTTTTGTAATAAAGTTTAGTTTGAAAATGGATATATGGCGGTGAATGAACCAAAGTTTATATTGACAGTGTGTAACTGATTTGTGGTTATGTGAAGTACGGGTTTGTTTGTCTCCCTACTTAGGTGTGACCCACCCCCTCCCCCGACACACGACCACCCCTCCTCGAACATAATGAAGTACCGTGTGGTGTGTGCTCGTATCAGCTTAGATATTTTTGTGTTCGCAGTGCGTAAAAGTGCGTGTTTGACTTCATATAAGGACAAATGTGTGAGTCGCCAATGCGGTCAAATAGATACCGACATTTTTTAGGAATTACTGCTGCATTGTTCAGGGTGCAGTTTGAATCACGAGGTGTCATGCGTATTAATTCAACAAACGTTAATTATTTAACCCAACAGGAAGCGATAAATTTACAGCATTGAACAGGGCCAGACTTCAACTTTCACACAGTTGCTGATGTGGGTAAGGCGTTCTGTTTAACATTGATATAGCTGTTTGTGTCAGTAGATTGACAGTACTGTCGACATATCTGGTTTTGCCCGAAGCAATATAGCCGACGGGATCACAGTAAGTTCCTGCGCCTTCCAAATATTTCTCGTTGCTTTTTATTCTCGTGACAGTTTTGATGACAGCTACCTCGCCAAAACCCATTCAGACGAACAAAGCAGCATATGGCGGTTGTAAAGCGAGCTGTCGCCTCTGTCTTTTGAGAGGCCGCTATGAAATCCTAATTACTTAAGTCAAAATGTTTCTTTAGTGTTAGGCCTGCAGTCTTCTGTGATATGCTGCCGTGTAGATCGGTATATAGGAACAAAAATTTCGAAGTAATCTGCTGCTTCCATCTTCAGGGTACAGGCCCATCTCATACTGCACACTACAACTGTTTTTCAGATGCGCGTTTGTTGAAACATGACACGAAAAGGGCACTGCGGAGGGCCGGGTTTGATGTCAGGCCATGTGGGATTTGTGGTGGGCAAATGGCAGTGGGATAGGTTTTTCTCCGAGTACGTCGGTTTTCCCCTGTCACTATCATGCCACGAATGTTCCATCACCGATGCTATATAATCTTAGCAATCGATAGCGTCATTAAATAACACAAATAGGAAATGGTATCAGCGAGTTTTGATTCCTGGGCAGTGCTGGTTGCTGTTACTTCAGGAAAACAGACACAAGGTTTGTTGTAAATCTTTATACCATTTTTGCACTTTTGCTGCGATGGCTCAGATACAGGAAGCATTGAACCAAGGGCATGAAGTTTAGTTGTTTGCTTTGTACTGCGCATTCAGGTTCATTCAAGAAAAACTGTTGCCTTATACAGAGCTTTTGACATTTACTGGGTCAGCAGGTTCAGAAGTGAGTCACAGTGAGTTGGATCCCTTGACGTCTCACGTCTTCATTTGGAAGACACAGTAAGGAAAATGCATGGAATGATTGAACGAAGGACTTAACTCTCTAAAGGGCATTGAAGACCCATGGTAATATAGCACAGCTGATAGGATTATTATGGTATAGCAGTGTAACCATTTGAAGATTTAAGTACTTCTCTGTCCCTTGTTCCCCGATTTCCGAAAAAAAATCATTGCTTTGTTTGAAGATTACAAGGCTTTGCCCGCATGTCCTTCTGATAAGAGAGGATGAGTATGGAGCATTGGTGGAATGATACTGACAGGGGAAACTGAAGTACTGGGAGAGAAACATTATACAGCGTTGGTGGTAGATGTATGAATGAGTATGGAGCATTGGTGGAATGATACTGACAGGGGAAACTGAAGTACTGGGAGAGAAACATTATACAGCGTTGGTGGTAGATGTAATGAATGAGTATGGAGCATTGGTGGAATGATACTGACAGGGGAAACTGAAGTACTGGAAGAGAAACATTATACAGCGTTGGTGGTAGATGTATGAATGAGTATGGAGCATTGGTGGAATGATACTGACAGGGGAAACTGAAGTACTGGGAGAGAAACATTATACAGCGTTGGTGGTAGATGTATGAATGAGTATGGAGCATTGGTGGAATGATACTGACAGGGGAAAACTGAAGTACTGGGAGAGAAACATTATACAGCGTTGGTGGTAGATGTATGAATGAGTATGGAGCATTGGTGGAATGATACTGACAGGGGAAACTGAAGTACTGGGAGAGAAACATTATACAGCGTTGGTGGTAGATGTATGAATGAGTATGGAGCATTGGTGGAATGATACTGACAGGGGAAAACTGAAGTACTGGGAGAGAAACATTATACAGCGTTGGTGGTAGATGAATGAATGAGTATGGAGCATTAGTGGAATGATACTGACAGGGGAAATCTGAAGTACTGGGAGAGAAACATTATACAGCGTTGGTGGTAGATGTATGAATGAGTATGGAGCATTGGTGGAATGATACTGACAGGGGAAACTGAAGTATTGGGAGAGAAACATTATACAGCGTTGGTGGTAGATGTATGAATGAGTATGGAGCATTGGTGGAATGATACTGACAGGGGAAAACTGAAGTACTGGGAGAGAAACATTATACAGCGTTGGTGGTAGATGTATGAATGAGTATGGAGCTTGGTGGAATGATACTGACAGGGGAAACTGAAGTACTGGGAGAGAAACATTATACAGCGTGGTGGTAGATGTATGAATGAGTATGGAGCATTGGTGGAATGATACTGACAGGGGAAACTGAAGTACTGGGAGAGAAACATTATACAGCGTTGGTGGTAGATGTATGAATGAGTATGGAGCATTGGTGGAATGATACTGACAGGGGAAACTGAAGTACTGGGAGAGAAACATTATACAGCGTTGGTGGTAGATGTATGAATGAGTATGGAGCATTGGTGGAATGATACTGACAGGGGAAACTGAAGTACTGGGAGAGAAACATTATACAGCGTTGGTGGTAGATGTATGAATGAGTATGGAGCATTGGTGGAATGATACTGACAGGGGAAAACTGAAGTACTGGGAGAGAAACATTATACAGCGTTGGTGGTAGATGTATGAATGAGTATGGAGCATTGGTGGAATGATACTGACAGGGGAAACTGAAGTACTGGGAGAGAAACATTATACAGCGTTGGTGGTAGATGTATGAATGAGTATGGAGCATTGGTGGAATGATACTGACAGGGGAAAACTGAAGTACTGGGAGAAAAAACATTATACAGCGTTGGTGGTAGATGAATGAATGAGTATGGAGCATTGGTGGAATGATACTGACAGGGGAAAACTGAAGTACTGGGAGAGAAACATTATACAGCGTTGGTGGTAGATGTATGAATGAGTATGGAGCATTGGTGGAATGATACTGACAGGGGGAAACTGAAGTATTGGGAGAGAAACATTATACAGCGTTGGTGGTAGATGTATGAATGAGTATGGAGCATTGGTGGAATGATACTGACAGGGGAAAACTGAAGTACTGGGAGAGAAACATTATACAGCGTTGGTGGTAGATGTATGAATGAGTATGGAGCATTGGTGGAATGATACTGACAGGGGAAACTGAAGTACTGGGAGAGAAACATTATACAGCGTTGGTGGTAGATGTATGAATGAGTATGGAGCATTGGTGGAATGATACTGACAGGGGAAAACTGAAGTACTGGGAGAGAAACATTATACAGCGTTGGTGGTAGATGTATGAATGAGTATGGAGCATTGGTGGAATGATACTGACAGGGGAAACTGAAGTACTGGGAGAGAAACATTATACAGCGTTGGTGGTAGATGTATGAATGAGTATGGAGCATTGGTGGAATGATACTGACAGGGAAAACTGAAGTACTGGGAGAGAAACATTATACAGCGTTGGTGGTAGATGAATGAATGAGTATGGAGCATTGGTGGAATGATACTGACAGGGGAAAACTGAAGTACTGGGAGAGAAACATTATACAGCGTTGGTGGTAGATGTATGAATGAGTATGGAGCATTGGTGGAATGATACTGACAGGGGGAAACTGAAGTATTGGGAGAGAAACATTATACAGCGTTGGTGGTAGATGTATGAATGAGTATGGAGCATTGGTGGAATGATACTGACAGGGGAAAACTGAAGTACTGGGAGAGAAACATTATACAGTGTTGGTGGTAGATGTATGAATGAGTATGGAGCATTGGTGGAATGATACTGACAGGGGAAAACTGAAGTACTGAGAGAGAAACATTATACAGCGTTGGTGGTAGATGTATGAATGAGTATGGAGCATTGGTGGAATGAATACTGACAGGGGAAAACTGAAGTACTGGGAGAGAAACATTATACAGCGTTGGTGGTACATGAATGAATGAGTATGGAGCGTTGGTGGAATGATACTGACAGGGGAAACTGAAGTACTGGGAGAGAAACATTATACAGCGTTGGTGGTAGATGTATGAATGAGTATGGAGCATTGGTGGAATGATACTGACAGGGGAAAACTGAAGTACTGAGAGAGAAACATTATACAGCGTTGGTGGTAGATGTATGAATGAGTATGGAGCATTGGTGGAATGATACTGACAGGGGAAAACTGAAGTACTGGGAGAGAAACATTATACAGCGTTGGTGGTACATGAATGAATGAGTATGGAGCGTTGGTGGAATAAATACTGACAGGGGAAAACTGAAGTACTGGGAGAGAAACATTATACAGCGTTGGTGGTACATGAATGAATGAGTATGGAGCGTTGGTGGAATGATACTGACAGGGGAAACTGAAGTACTGGGAGAGAAACATTATACAGCGTTGGTGGTAGATGTATGAATGAGTATGGAGCATTGGTGGAATGATACTGACAGGGGAAAACTGAAGTACTGAGAGAGAAACATTATACAGCGTTGGTGGTAGATGTATGAATGAGTATGGAGCATTGGTGGAATGATACTGACAGGGGAAAACTGAAGTACTGGGAGAGAAACATTATACAGCGTTGGTGGTACATGAATGAATGAGTATGGAGCGTTGGTGGAATGATACTGACAGGGGAAACTGAAGTACTGGGAGAGAAACATTATACAGCGTTGGTGGTAGATGTATGAATGAGTATGGAGCATTGGTGGAATGATACTGACAGGGGAAAACTGAAGTACTGGGAGAGAAACATTATACAGCGTTGGTGGTAGATGTATGAATGAGTATGGAGCATTGGTGGAATGATACTGACAGGGGAAACTGAAGTACTGGGAGAGAAACATTATACAGCGTTGGTGGTAGATGTATGAATGAGTATGGAGCATTGGTGGAATGATACTGACAGGGGAAAACTGAAGTACTGGGAGAGAAACATTATACAGCGTTGGTGGTAGATGTATGAATGAGTATGGAGCATTGGTGGAATGATACTGACAGGGGAAAACTGAAGTACTGGGAGAGAAACATTATACAGCGTTGGTGGTAGATGTATGAATGAGTATGGAGCGTTGGTGGAATGATACTGACAGGGGAAACTGAAGTATTGGGAGAGAAACATTATACAGCGTTGGTGGTAGATGTATGAATGAGTATGGAGCATTGGTGGAATGATACTGACAGGGGAAAACTGAAGTACTGGGAGAGAAACATTATACAGTGTTGGTGGTAGATGTATGAATGAGTATGGAGCATTGGTGGAATGATACTGACAGGGGAAAACTGAAGTACTGGGAGAGAAACATTATACAGCGTTGGTGGTACATGAATGAATGAGTATGGAGCGTTGGTGGAATGATACTGACAGGGGAAACTGAAGTACTGGGAGAGAAACATTATACAGCGTTGGTGGTAGATGTATGAATGAGTATGGAGCATTGGTGGAATGATACTGACAGGGGAAAACTGAAGTACTGAGAGAGAAACATTATACAGCGTTGGTGGTAGATGTATGAATGAGTATGGAGCATTGGTGGAATGATACTGACAGGGGAAAACTGAAGTACTGGGAGAGAAACATTATACAGCGTTGGTGGTAGATGTATGAATGAGTATGGAGCATTGGTGGAATGATACTGACAGGGGAAACTGAAGTACTGGGAGAGAAACAATTATACAGCGTGGGTGGTAGATGATATATGAGTATGGAGCATTGGTGGAATGATACTGACAAGGGAAATCTGAAGTACTGGGAGAGAAACATTATACAGCGTTGGTGGTAGATGTATGAATGAGTATGGAGCATTGGTGGAATGATACTGACAGGGGAAACTGAAGTACTGGGAGAGAAACATTATACAGCGTTGGTAGTAGATGTATGAATGAGTATGGAGCATTGGTGGAATGATACTGACAGGGGAAAACTGAAGTACTGGGAGAGAAACATTATACAGCGTTGGTGGTAGATGTATGAATGAGTATGGAGCGTTGGTGGAATGATACTGACAGGGGAAACTGAAGTACTGGGAGAGAAACATTATACAGCGTTGGTGGTAGATGTATGAATGAGTATGGAGCGTTGGTGGAATGATACTGACAGGGGAAAACACCGAAGTACTCCCACAAAACCTGTCCCAGAGCCACTTTGTCCACTACAAATCCCAGGTGGATTAGCCTGACATTGAAACCGGTCCTCCGCAGTGAAAGCCGGCAGCTAGCGATATATATATGTTCAATGCTTTTATTTTAATTATGAAGTGTCATTGAGTAATGACGGTGTGCCTTTTTGCAGTACTTGTTACTCCTTTTACATTCCGGCCAGTGAACATAATTCCTATTGTACAAAGACTCGAGATCACGTGATCTAATTGTAGATCGTGGCGATATACTGTCAAAATAGCAGCATAGAACGGAATGTGAGAATTGTATTGTACAGTGGAATGCATTGGAACGATTTAAGACGGAACACGTGACAGTAGTTGTGCTACATACTGTGTGCGAATTGTTCTTGCGGAAGGATATCCGTTGCAAAAGCGACGTCCGGATGTAAGAATTAAGTTTCACTAGTCTGCAGAATGTGAACATGTATGCTGAATGTGAAAGAAGAATGTGGACATATATGCTGAATGTGAAACACGACTGTGAACATACGGCCTTGTGCTAGGTTTATGGATCAATTAAGAATCAGTGTTTAATAGTGTTACGATATTTTCATATGAAGAACAGTTGATACAATGCTGGAGTTTGTGAAACGTGGACATGTTGGAAATGCGCCATCAAGAGGATATATAAACATCAACAGCAGAAACAGCAGTGTGAGCGATGAACAGCAGTGCCAACATCTGGCCGCTAAACTTCTCTGTTCTCTTCACTGCGTCGACAGATATGCAAAAGAGCAGACGAATGATTCCTGGCGCTTTCGTGTCGGAAGGTAGGTGCAGTAGTAGTTCTTGTGTGCAGGTAGGTGCAGCAGTTCTTGTGTGCTGGTAGGTGCAGTAGGTCAGGTGTGTGTAAGTCCGCCTTGCGCTGAGTGTCCAGCTGAACGCGGAACCCGCACATAGCTGTATTGCTGCGCGGCGACCGAGTCCGTCGTCCGCTCTACGGCGCGCAGCCCGGCGTTAACGCAGGACTGCGCGCCGTAGAGCGGACGATGGTGACGTCCGTCGTGTACTGATCAATTCCGCGTGTAAAAAAATCCCTCAATATCACCCTTCATATAACTGAGTGAAACCCTGGTTGCCATGACAATCATTTTTGCCGGGCTGTATTCTCTGTGTGTGGGCCGCGATAGCTCAGTCGGTATAGCGACTCGCTACGGGTTGCACGGTCCGGGGATCGAATTCCGGTGGGGGCGAGATTTTCAGCACCCGTCCAGACCGGCCCTGGGGCCCACCCAGCCACCTATACAATGGGTACCGGGTCATTCCCGGGGGTAAAGCGGCCGGATCGTGGAGATGACCACCCATCCCCATCTAGCGCCGAGGTTAAAGAATGAGTAGTGTATACCTCTACTCCCCCTCTGGGCCTTCGTGGCCTGTTATAGGGAGAACTTTACGTTTGTTCTCTGTGAGGTAATGTTACGCCGTTGTTACTAAGTTGTGTGTTCTGAGATACACGTCCTTGGTTAAGATACAGGATGTTTTGACTGAGATACAGGTTGAGGCTGAAGAAACAGTTGATCATGGAGCATATAATACAGCATAGCTCAACAAGATGACAGCAGTCAAACAGATGAAATTAACGCGTGGGTTGGTGTAAGAATATTGAAACGAGCGACGAAACAGGCCGTGGAGTGGCGCGTGGATATTATGTAAATGTCAACAGTTCGGATGGAAGTGCCGTAGCTGAGGGTTAAGATGTAGCTGTGAATAACAAATAACATATGGACGGTCGTGACACCGTGTTGGGTAAAGCTGTTCTGTTTGGAGCATGCAGACGAAATAAACTCCCCGCTAATAAAACATCCCTTCCATATCCTGTCTGTCTGTTGTGCTATCACAGTGTCGTGCAAACAGCACCAACAGGTCTATCGATCGTGGGGAGATGCAGTGGACGGATAAACGATGGGCTTTTTTTTTTGGCGCAGGATATAGTATGTTCATGGGAAAACGTGTGTACTTCTGTATCGCAGGATATAGTATGTTCATGGGAAAACGTGTGTACTTCTGTATCGCAGGATATAGTATGTTCATGGGAAAACGTGTGTACTTCTGTATCGCAGGATATAGTATGTTCATGGGAAAACGTGTGTACTTCTGTATCGCAGGATATAGTATGTTCATGGGAAAACGTGTGTACTTCTGTATCGCAGGATATAGTATGTTCATGGGAAAACGTGTGTACTTCTGTATCGCAGGATATAGTATGTTCATGGGAAAACGTGTGTACTTCTGTATCGCAGGATATAGTATGTTCATGGGAAAACGTGTGTACTTCTGTATCGCAGGATATAGTACGTTCATGGGAAAACGTGTGTACTTCTGTATCACAGGATATAGTATGTTCATGGGAAAACGTGTGTACTTCTGTATCGCAGGATATAGTATGTTCATGGGAAAACGTGTGTACTTCTGTATCGCAGGATATAGTACGTTCATGGGAAAACGTGTGTACTTCTGTATCACAGGATATAGTACGTTCATGGGAAAACGTGTGTACTTCTGTATCGCAGGATATAGTACGTTCATGGGAAAACGTGTGTACTTATGTATCGCAGGATATAGTACGTTCATGGGAAAACGTGTGTACTTCTGTATCGCAGGATATAGTACGTTCATGGGAAAACGTGTGTACTTCTGTATCGCAGGATATAGTACGTTCATGGGAAAACGTGTGTACTTATGTATCGCAGGATATAGTACGTTCATGGGAAAACGTGTGTACTTCTGTATCGCAGGATATAGTACGTTCATGGGAAAACGTGTGTACTTCTGTATCGCAGGATATAGTACGTTCATGGGAAAACGTGTGTACTTATGTATCGCAGGATATAGTACGTTCATGGGAAAACGTGTGTACTTATGTATCGCAGGATATAGTACGTTCATGGGAAAACGTGTGTACTTCTGTATCGCAGGCCAGCCTTCGTCACTAACACAAGGAATGTGCAGCCATCCTGTTTCTTGTTTGGGCTGTTGTAGGGTGTTGAGTGTCGGCGTGCCTTCCTTGAGGTCTTTCGTCGTCTTCCAGAGTCCTTCCCAGCAAAACTCCACGGTAGTATTGAGAACTAATGGGTTTCTGGACTTTGTCCATCGTCCGGAAATCTGAAATACTAGATAACACGACGTTTCGGAAACTGGATCTGCTTCCGTCCTCAGGTGAAGGGGGAGGGAGACACCTACTGTGTTGTGTCCCTTAGACAGAGCTAACCTCAGTCACTGGACGACCTAAGCCAGTTAAACCACAGCTATATTTAATGCTTATTGATCTGTTATCTTCCTCAGACATATCCAGGTCTCAGGTACTCATATAGCTGTGGTTTGACAGGCTTAGGTTGTCCAGTGATTGAGGTTAGCTCGGTCTAAGGGACCCAACTGAGTTGTCCAGTGATTGAGGTTAGCTCTATCTAAGGGACCCAATACAGTAGGTGTCTCCCTCCCCCTTCACCTGAGGACGGAAGCAGATCCAGCTTCCGAAACGTCGTGTTATCTAGTTATTTTAGATTTCTGGACGACAGACAAAGTCCAGAATCCCTTAGTTCTCAATGTTACGTACCGTCGTTAGAGCCTATTGGAATTTATCCACGGTAGTAGTACGTCATAGAGGAGCCGGGTAGCTCTGTCACTATAGTGAGTAGGCTACGGACTGGACGATTCGGGGTTCGAATCCCGGCAGGTACAAAAGATTTTTCTCTTCTACAACGTCCAGACACCGTCAGGGGCCCACTCAGCCTCCTATTCGGTCGCTACCGGTGTTCTTTCCCGGGGGTAAAGGGACCGTACCGTGAAGTTGACCATTCACCTCCATTTACTGCCGAAGTTAAGAATGAGTGGAGCCATACCTCTTCTCTTCATGGCGTGGACAGGAACAATTTTACGCTTTTAGTGGTACGTCATGTTAGTCCTTGACGGATTGCTTTCACATTCTTGCCAATTCATTATGCGCGGTTATTGCAAACGAAAAAGGTATGCTTATGTGTAAGTCACGTCTTGTCCCTTGTCTGTCTGTCTGTGATGTAGTATCGCCGCCTGAATCGCTGGGCAGTTTCTTTTTTTATTTGGTATCAGAAACAGTCACTAAAATGTGTTGACAGTTCGTATTATCAGCCATATTGCCTTCGCCAGTGAAGTCCAGTTACTTAAAAGGTCATAAATGAAGCTTTTTACGTGTGTCACAAACCGCAGTAAAATGGTATATGCAGACCGTAGCTGGAGACTGCAGTGGGGGCAATTTGTTCTGCGTTCGGGAGCACGCCGTCGTCTTAAGCCGTGTTCACACGATTTGTGTATTGCACAGATACGCCAGTAATTGTGTCTTGCAAAAGGAGCCAAATAAATAATTGTCACACAGTTCCCACGACTGGTTTATTCGGCAATATTCGTACTCGCAACGAGTCTTGGCTTGATGAGTGAAAAACACCGGTGACGACGGCGGTTACTTCGACTTTGTCACACGGGTGGCCAGTGTTTGTTAAAGTGCTCCGTTCTCACGACTTGGTACATATCCACAAGCTACGAAGGGTTTGTCCAATGTACCAATAGTGGGAACGCACTGCTTTACCTTGCAATGCTGTATAGTAAGGAAATTCTGCATTTCATGTCTTTTGTGATATCTCGGGGGAAGAGACTACACTGTATGTACTCGAATGTTCGAATGACAGTCCGTACCGGCTTTTACAGATCGAGCCTGGACTAATCGTAAGCGCTGGCGTTTGGCGTTTAAACATTTACAGTTTTGACCCAGGCCTTTATAAAATACAGACGTTTAAACATTTACAGTTTTGACCCAGGCCTTTATAAAATACAGACGTTTTTAAACATTTAACATTTTTTGACCCAGGCCTTTATAAAATACAGGGTTTAAACATTTACAGTTTTGACCCAGGCCTTTATAAAATACAGGTTTAAACATTTACAGTTTTGACCAGGCCTTTATAAAATACAGAGTTTAAACATTTACAGTTTTGACCCAGGCCTTTATAAAATACAGACGTTTAAACATTTACAATTTTGACCCAGGCCTTTATAAAATACAGACGTTTAAGCATTTACAGTTTTGACCCAGGCCTTTATAAAATGCAGGTGTTTAAACATTTACAGTTTTGACCCAGGCCTTTATAAAATACAGACGTTTAAACATTTACAGTTTTGACCCAGGCCTTTGTAAAATACAGACGTTTAAACATTTACAGTTTTGACCCAGGCCTTTATAAAATACAGGTGTTTAAACATTTCAGTTTTGACCCAGGCCTTTATAAAATACAGACGTTTAAACATTTACAGTTTTGACCCAGGCCTTTATAAAATACAGGTGTTTAAACATTTACAGTTTTGACCCAGGCCTTTATAAAATACAGACGTTTAAACATTTACAGTTTTGACCCAGGCCTTTATAAAATACAGACGTTTAAACATTTACATTTTGACCCAGGCCTTTATAAAATACAGACGTTTAAACATTTTACAGTTTTGACCCAGGCCTTTATAAAATACAGACGTTTCAAACATTTACAGTTTTGACCCAGGCCTTTATAAAATACAGACGTTTAAACATTTACAGTTTTGACCCAGGCCTTTATAAATACAGGTCGTTTAAACATTTACATTTTGACCCAGGCCTTTATAAAATACAGGTGTTTAAGCATTTACAGTTTTGACCCAGGCCTTTATAAAATACAGACGTTTAAGCATTTACAGTTTTGACCCAGGCCTTTATAAAATCAGAGTTTTAAACATTTACAGTTTTGACCCAGGCCTTTATTAAAAATACAGACGTTTAAACATTTACAGTTTTGACCCAGGCCTTTATAAAATACAGGTGTTTAAACATTTACAGTTTTGACCCAGGCCTTTATAAAATACAGACGTTTAAACATTTCAATTTTGACCCAGGCCTTTATAAAATGCAGACGTTTAAACATTTACATTTTGACCCAGGCCTTTATAAAATACAGACGTTTAAACATTTACAGTTTTGACCCAGGCCTTTATAAAATACAGACGTTTAAACATTTACAATTTTGACCCAGGCCTTTATAAAATACAGACGTTTAAACATTTACAGTTTTGACCCAGGCCTTTATAAAATACAGACGTTTAAACATTTACAGTTTTGACCCAGGCCTTTATAAAATACAGACGTTTAAACATCTACAGTTTTGACCCAGGCCTTTATAAATACAGCCTTTTAAACATTTACAGTTTTGACCCAGTCCTTTATAAAATACAGGACGTTTAAACATTTACAGTTTTGACCCAGGCCTTTATAAAATACAGCCTTTTAAACATTTACAGTTTGACCCAGCTTTTATAAAATACAGACGTTTAAACATTTACAGTTTTGACCCAGGCCTTTGTAAAATACAGCTTTTAAACATTTACAGTTTGACCCAGTCTTTTATAAAATACAGACGTTTAAACATTTACAGTTTTGACCCAGGCCTTTATAAAATACAGCCTTTAAACATTTACATTTTGACCCAGTCCTTTATAAAATACAGACGTTTAAACATTTACAGCACTATAAATGCATGACTAAAATGCTGCTCACCAGCTCGCAAACATCCGTCTCGAACAGGTTATAAACAGCCTTTATGTTTTACAGGCCTGTATGAATACAGCCTTTTACACGCACACCAGTCAGAACCTTCCGTACGTGAAGAGCGCATATAAATAGTAGCTGCGATAGACCGTACGGAGTTGACTGACACTAGCACTTAGAGAAATTTGGGCTCCAGGCGTGAGTCATTCCTCGAGGCTGCCTGCACTTTGCTCTGGCGATGCCATCAAGAGGCTTCATTCAGCGTCGGGTCTGCTGAAACACTGCGTTAGCGTTACCGCCATGCAGTGCCGTGAGACGAACCACATTTTGCCATTACAGATGCCGTCCTACGGTCAAGTACATCCAGGTCGTGGTTTAGCTGTGAAATATTGATCTAGATACAACGTCTAACGTGATAGCAGAACAGTACTAACTGACGATCTTTGTTTGGACTTTATCCATCGTCTAATTTTTAAATGAAACACGACGTTTCGGAAGCCGGCTGTGCTTCCGTCTTCAGGCAAGGAAAGCACCTAATTTGGTGGACCCCTTAGATAGAGTGGGGCGCACAGTGGCGTAGCTGGTAGAGGCACTGCGCTACAAGCCGGAAGGTCACGGGTTCGATTCCCGATGGTTTTATTGGAATTTTTTCATTGACTTAATCCTTCCGGTTTCACTATGGCCCTGGGGTCGACTCAGCCTCTTCACAGAATATTTCCTTGGGGGGTAAAGGCGGCCGGTGCGTAGGGCTGACAACCTTACCACCTTCATGTGCCGATTGTCTATAAATCTGGGAGCCTCAACCTCCTGGAACCCTCAGGGCCTGTCCAGGCCTGTAATGGGATTACTTTACCTTTACCTTTACCTTTACCTGTACCTTAGAATGTTCTCAGTGACGTTCTGCTTCATTAAAGAATTAGACAATAGACAAAGTCCAAAAAAAAAGATTGTCAGTGAGTCATGTACCGTCGTCAGAGCCCTATAGAGTTGAATTAGAATCTAATAACGCTCAGCCACGGATGCGTTTTCACATTGTACATCTGTGAGGCTGACATATGACAGTGGCCAGTAGGGTTAAGACGCCGGGGAGGGACACTGACCGCTCGTGTAAGGTTAAGGCAGACTGCTAGCTGCAGAGGTCAGCTGGCCGAGCAAACTCGCAAGGCTGCGGTGGAACAGTTTATCGCCTAAAACCGAATATGTTGACGTCACGTGTGTGCAGGCCTACTGACCACATGTTGTGTGTGCAGGCCTACTGACCACATGTTATGTGTGCAGGCCTACTGACCACATGTTATGTGTGCAGGCCTACTGACCACATGTTATGTGTGCAGGCCTACTGACCACATGTTATGTGTGCAGGCCTACTGACCACATGTTATGTGTGCAGGCCTACTGACCACATGTTATGTGTGCTGGCCTACTGACCACATGTTATGTGTGCTGGCCTACTGACCACATGTTATGTGTGCTGGCCTACTGACCACATGTTATGTGTGCAGGCCTACTGACCACATGTGTGTGCAGGCCTACTGACCACATGTTTGTGTGTGCTGGCCTACTGACCACATGCTATGTGTGCAGGCCTACTGACCACATGTTGTGTGTGCAGGCCTACTGACCACATGTTGTGTGTGCTGGCCTACTGACCACATGTTATGTGTGCTGGCCTACTGACCACATGTTATGTGTGCAGGCCTACTGACCACATGTTATGTGTGCTGGCCTACTGACCACATGTTATGTGTGCTGGCCTACTGACCACATGTTATGTGTGCTGGCCTACTGACCACATGTTATGTGTGCAGGCCTACTGACCACATGTTGTGTGTGCAGGCCTACTGACCACATGTTGTGTGTGCTGGCCTACTGACCACATGTTATGTGTGCAGGCCTACTGACCACATGTTGTGTGTGCAGGCCTACTGACCACATGTTATGTGTGCAGGCCTACTGACGACATGTTGTGTGTGCAGGCCTACTGACCACATGTTGTGTGTGCTGGCCTACTGACCACATGTTATGTGTGCAGGCCTACTGACCACATGTTGTGTGTGCAGGCCTACTGACCACATGTTATGTGTGCTGGCCTACTGACCACATGTTGTGTGTGCAGGACTACTGACCACATGTTATGTGTGCAGGCCTACTGACCACATGTTGTGTGTGCAGGCCTACTGACCACCTGTTATGTGTGTAGGCCTACTGACCACCTGTTATGTGTGCAGGCCTACTGACCACATGTTGTGTGTGCAGGCCTGCTGACCACATGTTATGTGTGTAGGCCTGCTGACCACCTGTTATGTGTGTAGGCCTGCTGACCACCTGTTACCTGAAGAGACGCACCACAATAATTCCACAGAGCAAGTTTGCTTCAGACTTGGGTGGTGGAGGTTCTGGGTTCACATCTCGGCCAAGGCGCGGATTATCCTGAAGCAGATTTTCGTGGTTTTCCTGTCTCTCCAAACAAATTCCGTGGTAATGCCTCACGTCAGGCCACGGCCACTTCCATATTATTTACAGTTCCTTGTTCATTAATCGTCTCAACTTTCCACCCGCTAGTATTGTTATCTAAGCTATTGACAGCGTCATTAAATAAACAAAATAGGACTCAGCTCTTGTGGTGTGTGGCGCTGTGTCATTGGGTGAGTGGTTCCCGACGTTTCGAAGGACCGTGGTGCCTCTATCTTCAAGGCTAGAGTCCATGAACACTTCTGACACACACAAAACTTTAGGGCTGAACTGTATGAGTGTTCGGTTGTTAGGCCAGGGGTCACAAATCCCGGTCGCCAGGTCGCCTAGGCCACTAAATTTTGTACGGTGGCGTCGAATACCTGTGGGTACTTAGTATATAACTTGCTTCATGTCGCCGTCCTGGCGCCTAGAATTTTGTGCTGGCTCCCAGACGTTTGCAGAATCGATATAGGTCGAAATAGGCCTGTCATAATTTCCGCCGTTGATATAGGTCGATATAGTTAGTTACCTCCTGTCGCTCCTTGCGGAGCATATGGCCTCCTTTCAGAGGTTTCTTGGTCTGGAGGTGTGCATCTGTAGTGAGTGACCAGCCCACTGACTGCAAAAGTTCTACTCATCCTGATATGACTGCCAGAGCCATCTAGCAGTCAGTCAGGAGACTTGGGTGAGAAATGGCCGCTGAATTTTGCTTACGAAACATCTCTACTCATGCCCGTAAGGTTCTTTTACATGCCGTAAATCTACGACATGGGACCGACGGCTTTACTTCCCCTCCGAAGGAAGTGGTGCTCCGGCTTTTTATCACCCTTAAAAATACATCGACCTCGGCCGGGATCGAATCCGCGAACCTTGGGTCCAGTGGCGAGCAGGCTAACCACTAGTCCACCGAGGTCGATATAGGCCTGTCATAAAATCCACCGTTGGCATAGGTCGATATAGGCCTGTCATAATTTCCACCGTTGACATAGGTCGATATAGGCCTGTCATAATTTCCACCGTTGACATAGGTCGATATAGGCCTGTCATAATTTCCACCGTTGACATAGGTCGATATAGGCCTGTCATAATTAGGTCGATATAGGCCTGTCATAATTTCCACCGTTGACATAGGTCGATATAGGCCTGTCATAATTTCCACCGTTGACATAGGTCGATATAGGCCTGTCATAATTTCCACCGTTGACATAGATCGATATAGGCCTGTCATAATTTCCACCGTTGACATAGGTCGATATAGGCCTGTCATAATTTCCACCGTTGACATAGGTCGATATAGGCCTGTCATAAAATCCACCGTTGACATAGGTCGATATAGGCCTGTCATAATTTCCACCGTTGACATAGATCGATATAGGCCTGTCATAATTTCCACCGTTGACATAGGTCGATATAGGCCTGTCATAATTTCCACCGTTGACATAGGTCGATATAGGCCTGTCATAATTTCCACCGTTGACATAGGTCGATATAGGCCTGTCATAATTTCCACCGTTGACATAGGTCGATATAGGCCTGTCATAATTTCCACCGTTGACATAGGTCGATATAGGCCTGTCATAATTTCCACCGTTGACATAGGTCGATATAGGCCTGTCATAATTTCCACCGTTGACATAGATCGATATAGGCCTGTCATAATTTCCACCGTTGACATAGGTCGATATAGGCCTGTCATAATTAGGTCGATATAGGCCTGTCATAATTTCCACCGTTGACATAGATCGATATAGGCCTGTCATAATTTCCACCGTTGACATAGATCGATATAGGCCTGTCATAATTTCCACCGTTGACATAGATCGATATAGGCCTGTCATAATTTCCACCGTTGACATAGGTCGATATAGGCCTGTCATAATTTCCGCCATCAAGCACCAGCTTGTGTGTATATGCACTCCGGGTTGTCACGTGTTCCTACATGACTGCAGTCATCAGACCTTATTTACATAACAATCAACACGACGCCCGCTCTAACGTACATATGTTGTCATTTAATTAAATGATGAGTCAGTTTATTTACATCAACATGCAAGGCAGGTAGAATGGCTTGCTGCTTGTTAGGCTGGCGTTGCTGAGTTGTGTGAGATCGCACACGACGGGACGCCATTTCTGAAATTGATAATTTTAACACGTAACACGAAAACGGTTTTGTATGCTGAAAATTACAAACACAGTAACGTTGCTAAACTTCGTAACGTCTGAAGACTTCTGGTAATGGAAACTAGTGCTGCAGAGAATGGTGCTCAGACATACGTCGCCGAATTCCGATACTTGGTCTTGTTATTCAGCTGCTTCCTCTTTTTATCCTAAAAATACAGGGCATACACAAAAGAATGGTGCGGTTTCAAAAGTGAATACAAAATGTATTTCTCACCTTACACGGGCACAACTTACACCGTCAGCGGCGGCAACTGTCCAAGTTTCTCATTTGGTAATTGCAATCCTTCAATGTGTGCACCCTGGGTCACACGACACACATCCACACGGTAATCAAACTCATCCCAGACCCGGTGTAGCATGTCCGCTGTAATGGCCTGCAGTGCATGCGTTATCCGATCACGAATTTCATGGATGGACGTGGGCAATGGTGGTACATAAACGCTGTCTTTAACGAACCCCCAAAGAAAGAAATCACGCTGCACTGTAATCAGATCTGGACACCTCAAAACGGAGCACACAGAAAGCCTTCTCCTGCTGCAACGCCATCTTTGAAACTGGCCCCGCGGCCACGCAGTAAGCATGAGAAGCGAACTGCTGGTAGCGCATGAGAAACTTGGACAGTTGCCGCCGCTGACGGTGTATGTTGTGCCCGTGTAAGGTGAGAAATACATTTTTTATTCACTTTTGAAACCGCACCATTCTTTTGTGTATGCCCTGTACACCCCGTTCAGAGTTCTGTAATTTCCGCCGTCGGATGTGTCCGGATATCAGTCGTCGCAAGTCTGTGCGGTACTTCGTGGTACTTTGTCTTGCGGGCATCGCGTTGACAACGGGCTGACGGCGGTACGTGCTGCTTTTTGAATACGACTCACTCTGCAGAAAGAGTCAAACGAAAACATATTTCGAATGTACGACTACGAAACGGGAGGTCATATGTAGACCGCGAGGTGTGATTGCAGACGTTCGATGTGTTATAAGTAGAAACTGTCACATCATAACCATACATGTGGAAATACAGTGCATTTTTTGGTTTTTAGTTTGTGATTTGAATTTTTGAAACGTAAATTTGTCCCTGTACACCCCATGAAGGCGTGTGGGAGAATGGAGGTAAAGCTACACTCATTCTTAACTTGGACACTAGATGGAGGTGAACGGTCATCGCTTATCCCCGCGGTACCTTTACACAAGTGGGCCCCACAGCCGGTCAGGATGCCCCTGCCAGTCAAAGCACAGTTCCTCGGAGGTGCAGACCGCCTTTTGTTTTAAACGTTTCGTGATCTAGGCATAACAGTGACTGAAATCGGTCAGGAGGAAGTCAGCGTTGCGAGGAACTGTCATAGCGGAAGTTAGTGAACAGGAGACGACGTTGGTTGATTGGTAACCTTTCGATATGTCTTACAAGAAAACTGAACTGTCTGTAAGATAAAGTCAGCGGTATTCAACCTTTTGTGTTCACGTACCCCCACATATAATTTCTCATCAACTTTGTACCCCCAAAGTTGTTGGTGCATAATTCAAGTTATACACAGTCTATAATCTACATATAAAATAAGTTAAATAAATTACATCCAAAATAATGTATTAAATAATAAGTTTTAAATGAGAAAAAGGAGAGTCAAGCTATTAAATAACAAATATATTATTGTCTATCGTATAAAAATTAATAAAGGAACAAATGTATTTTAGCAAAGCAAAATTATATGCACTGTGTGGAATAAAGTGAAACTAGCCGCCCAGATAAGAATCGCATAAAGGAGAGAGAGAGAGAGAGAGAGAGAGAGAGAGAGAGAGAGAAATGGCGCTCCCAAATCGCATGTCCTTACGTCCGGTCTGTTGTGGCTAACCCTAAATCTGGCCCTGATTATTCAGTGTTTATCATGAAATAATATATTTATTTTTTTTATTTTACGTACCCCCTAAGATGTCTTCGCGTACCCACGGGGGTACGCGTACCCCAGGTTGAATACCACTTAGAAAAAGCGTTGGCCTGCGAGATTGGAGATTAGGTGTTCTGGGATGTGTCAGTGTGTCGTTGGGTCTGCGGTTTCAGACGTTTCGGAGGATCGTAGTGCCTTCATCGTCGAAGGTCAAGAGGTCCCAGGTGAAGGTACTACGTTCATTCGAAACGTCGGGAATAACTAACCCAACGACACAGTGTCGCAGGCCAGGAGACCTTCGACCTGTAATCACGTGCTGTGTAGCCGAATCTCCTTACATAAATACGTACATATGTATGGATCAGTAGCAAAGCTGTGACTTTTACATTACGTCGGTAAATAAGTGTGGCCGGAGCTGTACTGTACTGTCTGATACTCGTGCTGCAGTTTGTGTACTTACGTCATCAGATTCCCCGTGTCACCACATACAGTTGTTCTTATCTAATCTCATCAGAGTTGTGGATTGTCACCATTGCAGCGCTGTGAGTTTAGACACCAGGCTAGTGGCTAACCGACCGAGGGCTCAGAGGTCGATTGCCGACATTCGCAAGAGATTTTTCTTTTATATACAGAATCCGCGGCGGCTGTGGGGTCATCAGTGTCGGTATCCTAACGATACAGAAAGCTCGTCGTTCTGGGGTAAAGCGACCGGAGCGTGAATTTGACCACTCACCTCCCTCTAGTGCCGAGCTTTAACCTTTAAAGTCGAAACGTATCTGTTTTATATAAATATTCAGTCCGTACCGCGCAGTAAACACACTTCGTCTCAATTATACAAACCAGTCAGTTAATGTTGTACAGTGAAATAATCGCTGTTTGTTCTGAGATCCACACAAAACACATAAATACAGTCCGTACCGCGCAGTAAACACACTCCGTCTCAGTTATACAAACCAGTCAGTTAATGCTGTACAGTGAAATAATCGCTGTTTGTTCTGAGATCCACACAAAACACATAAATACAGTCCGTACCGCGCAGTAAACACACTCCGTCTCAGTTATACAAACCAGTCAGTTAATGTTGTACAGTGAAATAATCGCTGTTTGTTCTGAGATCCACACAAAACACATAAATACAGTCCGTACCACGCAGTAAACACACTCCGTCTCAGTTATACAAACCAGTCAGTTAATGTTGTACAGTGAAATAATCGCTGTTTGTTCTGAGATCCACACAAAACACATAAATACAGTCCGTACCGCGCAGTAAACACACTCCGTCTCAGTTATACAAACCAGTCAGTTAATGTTGTACAGTGAAATAATCGCTGTTTGTTCTGAGATCCACACAAAACACATAAATACAGTCCGTACCGCGCAGTAAACACACTCCGTCTCGGTTATACAAACCAGTCAGTTAATGTTGTACAGTGAAATAATCGCTGTTTGTTCTGAGATCCACACAAAACACATAAATACACTGTGTGGGCAGAACGTAGAATTTGTGAATGTTAAACGTGGTGGTACATATAGTAACCACTGGGCTTTAAAGTATATTCCGTCCTCTGAGGGGTCTACAAATTTTTTTATTGCCATCAAGGAATTGATGTACAAATTCTAACACCCTTAAAGGGACTCGAACTCTGACCATTCATAAACAGTTCTCACCCCGAAGTCAAGCACTCGAAGCACTGTTTGACCCTGAACAAGAAGGCAATACGACCTTTCGAAACACAGCGGACTGTCTGCCCTACAACACAACATAACATCCCAGAAGACCATAAGCACTCAAGGTGCCGTCTGTGACAGATCGACAGACAGACGTACGAGTATGCTGTAGTACAGTCACACTCTTGTTAAAGTAGGTCGTGACCGCCATGAACAAGCTCACGTAGACACGTACCGGTATGTTTATGAAGGGAACGTAACAGAGCGGCACTGGAGACACGTGTAGTGAGCTGGCGACACAACTGACGTGTATTGGAAGTCAGTACAGTTGTTCCCGTGCACACCATGAAGGCGTGTGAGGGGTGTGGAGGTATAGCCCCTTATAAAGCCCAGTGGTTACTATATGTACCGCCAGGTTTACCATTCACAAATTCTGCGTTCTGCCCACACAGTGTATTTATGTGTTTTGTGTGGATTTCAGAACAAACAGCGATTATTTCACTGTACAGCATTAACTGACTGGTTTGTATAACTGAGACGGAGTGTGTTTACTGCGCGGTACGGACTGTATTTATGTGTTTTGTGTGGATCTCAGAACAAACAGCGATTATTTCACTGTACAACATTAACTGACTGGTTTGTATAACTGAGACGGAGTGTGTTTACTGCGCGGTACGGACTGTATTTATGAGTTTTGTGTGGATCTCAGAACAAACAGCGATTATTTCACTGTACAACATTAACTGACTGGTTTGTATAACTGAGACGGAGTGTGTTTACTGCGCGGTACGGACTGTATTTGTGTGTTTTGTGTGGATCTCAGAACAAACAGCGATTATTTCACTGTACAACATTAACTGACTGGTTTGTATAACTGAGACGGAGTGTGTTTACTGCGCGGTACGGACTGTATTTATGTGTTTTGTGTGGATCTCAGAACAAACAGCGATTATTTCACTGTACAACATTAACTGACTGGTTTGTATAACTGAGACGGAGTGTGTTTACTCGCGGTACGGACTGTATTTATGTGTTTTGTGTGGATCTCAGAACAAACAGCGATTATTTCACTGTACAACATTAACTGACTGGTTTGTATAACTGAGACGGAGTGTGTTTACTGCGCGGTACGGCCTGAGTCTTTATATAAAGCAGACATACTTCGTCTTTAAAGGTTAAAGACATGATCTGCTGTCTTCATTAAATTATATGTTATGGCCTGTAAAGACTGACAGCAGTTTAGCATATACACATTTGTGCAGTTAATCAGTTGCGCGGAATATTTACAACGTTCAATAGTTTAGTATCTTTGTTATCGGCCCATTTTCTGCTGCTCTTCCTTGTGGGGGGGGGGGGTCTTTTTGTGTGCTAAGTGACCGTGGCAGTAGACACGTGTCATGCAGGTACCGAGTGACCAATTAAAGGACGCAGACAGTAACCACAAGGCACAGTTGTTACGTGTACGTATACTTACCGCCACGTGAAACATCAAAACGTCTAAACTTTGCCCATCGTGTAGCCTGTTTATTCGCGTAATAAAGAAACCCGACTGACCCTTGTAATATATACTTTAGTGTGTTTTCTGAGAGTTGGAAACTGGATGAACTTCAGATATCATAGGTTCAGTATATGGAATTAAGTAGTACGTGGTTTTAAAATTGTGGCGCTGCTAACGTGCTTGTAAAAGCGATCAGACCTTGAACTAGTTCGGCGCTTACGCAGCTTCATAAAATGAACACCCTGTAGCGAGGTGTTGTGATTTCAGCGACGGAATTGTGCGACAGACGTACAGTCCCACATTTATCTATTTATTAATTTGTTACTTATTATATATTTATGATTGCTCAGGATAGGGGTAAGTTGCGGGCTGTTGTGAGTGCGGTAATGAACCTTCAGGTTCCATAAAACGCGGGGAATTTCTTGACTAGCTGACGACCTGCTAGCTTCTGAAGAAGGACTGTGCTACATGGAGTTAGTTACTTGTGTTAGTTAGTTAGTTATGACTTGGCGACGTTCATTTCTTCGCAGCACTCTGCCTTACGCCGGACTGCGTCTGACATTTGGCACCGTCATTGCGTTCGCTGAAAGGAGACCAAGGCTCCGCTCTGTCTGACGCAGTAGGTCGCACCAATAAAATCCTCAAACGCGTAGCGTTTCGACTGTTATTGTCTGAACTGGATATCGCCTGCCTCTAAACTCTGTAACTTAGGCTGTTTCCTTTTATGGAAACCGGCCCAATCAGACGGTATTATTGACACACATAACTGCAGTAGAATTACTGCACCAGTTTGGACGTTGAGGCACTCCCTCTTGGGACCCAAACAGGCTTCAAGGTACCAAATGTTACATGCGGCGAGTCCTGTAGGAGCTGCTTACACTGGGAAGAAAACCTTTGGGGAATGTTCAAGTTTGAGTAAAATCTGACAAGAAAAACGGTACTTTGCATGAAGATATGTGTACAGTTTTGATAATATCACGTTCAGTTCTTTTTGGAATGAGAAATCTTTCAGACAAAACTTGTAGATAAAATCAAAACACACATTTTATGTTCAATAACTTTTTCTCAAAAATCGTGCCGTTTATGAGATAATGTGGAAAAATATGGTACAGCCAGACAGGCCACAGGTGACAATACAGTACGGCGCATGCGCTTTGCACGCTGTATAACTAAGGCAACACACACACACTGAGAATATGTAATACTTATTGTGTTTACACGGCAACAGTGGTTACGCGAACGCGCGTCATTGTTACCTTTATACGAACATAGCCTGTCTTGTTTATGTAATAACCTGAACTCCTGTTTATCGCTTTCGTTTAAACACAACAACAAATTCAACGCTCGCTGTAGTTTTGGCTGTAGACGTCTGAATGTCCTAATGCGTTGTTTACAGCTGCGTACTGTGCCTGACCTTGAAGGTCACACAACAAAGTGCGTAATCTCAAACTAATGTCTTTGTTCCCTTTATTTGTGGTTCATTTTGAGCCGAGGGTGCTCAGCCCATATAGTCGTCAGACTACGGGCTGGAAACCGAGAAATATATTGTTCGATTCCCGGCAGAGGCAAGAGAGATTCTTGTCATCTCCGAAACGTCCAGACCGGCGCTGGGGCTCACAAAGCCTCCTGTTAATTGAGTACCGAGGGCTGTTTCCCCAGGGTTAAAGCGGCCGGAGCGTGAGGCTGACCACACCTCAATCTAGCGCCTATGTTGATAATGAGTGGCGCTACACCTCCACTCCCTCCATATGCCTTAATCGCCCGCACAGGGGAAACTCGAATGGTAGTATGGTTACTGAAAGGGTTGGAAAGGGATGCAGCGCTGGCCTGTATTTGAGGTATTATCGCAGCGTTTTTATTGGCGGGACTGAGGAAACTCACGAAGATCTTACCGCCGGTATAGTCCGTGTGTCGAACCTGACACCTTGCATGTACAGTCACAAGTGTTGGCGCATGCGCCAATTTGCTCGATGCTTTCGTTACGACTGCAGACATAAAGGGAAACGAATTTTAACGAACAAGGTTCTTATGTAAATTATTTGGCCCGTGTAAAGCCGACTTAAAAGTCGGTGCTGTTAACATTCAAGTTTGGAATTGAGAAGGACAGCCGGTCCTTGCGGACATCAGTGGAGTATGTCACGCGATTCACCGTTGACACACGCAGTAACAGTAAGACATTTTGTGTTGCTACTTTCCGGCGAAGACAGCTGTGTACGCATTCTGTGTAAGGACGTGACGTAATATTTGAAGAATTCTCGTCTTTGAAATTTTAACAACGCAATGCACACCTCGCAGAAGCATGGGGTAAGACACAACGGATGTTTCCTAGTATAGCACTCGCTTTCCGACACGCGGCAGTGGCGCCTTAAAACGTGAACATTCCGTCAGCTGCGTGCTCGGAAGGAGCACACACAATCGCACTGTGACTGTACTCGGTACCAGGAAGTCAAACTAGATCGCGACAGGACGAAACAGTACGAAAATATTTCGTTGAACAGTGGTTTCCGATATGGAGAAGAGCACTGCTTTATGAAGGCTCTCAGGCTTCGCGCTTTTGTCCTTCTGTTAATGGGATTGAGAGGAAGGTAAGGTAATTGGTGGAGTGATACGGACAGGGGAAAAACAGTAGCACTCGGAGACAAACCTGTCCCAGTGCCACTTTGTCCACCACAAATCTCACATGAACTGACCTTTAATCAAAGCCAGGCCTCCGCGGTGAGAGGCTGGCGACTGACTGCCTGAGCCGATTAACCGGAATTGTATTAGACTCAGTCCGTACCGCGCAGTAAACACACTCCGTCTCAGTTATACAAACCAGTCAGTTAATGTTGTACAGTGAAATAATCGCTGTTTGTTCTGAGATCCACACAAAACACATAAATACAGTCCGTACCGCGCAGTAAACACACTCCGTCTGAGTTATACAAACCAGTCAGTTAATGTTGTACAGTGAAATAATCGCTGTTTGTTCTGAGATCCACACAAAACACATAAATACAGTCCGTACCGCGCAGTAAACACTCCGTCTGAGTTATACAAACCAGTCAGTTAATGTTGTACAGTGAATAATCGCTGTTTGTTCGGAGATCCACACAAAACACATAAATACAGTCCGTACCGCGCAGTAAACACACTCCGTCTGAGTTATACAAACCAGTCAGTTAATGTTGTACAGTGAAATAATCGCTGTTTGTTCTGAGATCCACACAAAACACATAAATACAGTCCGTACCGCGCAGTAAACACACTCCGTCTCAGTTATACAAACCAGTCAGTTAATGTTGTACAGTGAAATAATCGCTGTTTGTTCTGAGATCCACACAAAACACATAAATACAGTCCGTACCGCGCAGTAAACACACTCCGTTTCAGTCATACAAACTAGTCAGTTAATGTTGTACAGTGAAATAATCGCTGTTTGTTCTGAGATCCACACAAAACACATAAATACAGTCCGTACCGCGCAGTAAACACACTCCGTCTCAGTTATACAAACCAGTCAGTTAATGTTGTACAGTGAAATAATCGCTGTTTGTTCTGAGATCCACACAGAACACATAAATACACTGTGTGGGCAGAACGTAGAATTTGTGAATGTTAAACTTGGTGGTACATATAGTAACCACTGGGCTTTAGAGGGCTAACAGTCCGTACCGCGCAGTAAACACACTCCGTCTCAATTATACAAAACCAGCCAGTTAATGTTGTACAGTGAAATAATCGCTGTTTGTTCTGAGATCCACACAAAACACATAAATACACTGTGTGGGCAGAACATAGAATTGTTGAGTGTTAAACCTGCTGGTACATATAGTAACCACTGGGCATTAACGGGCTAAAGCCACTACCCGTAAGGGAACTTTAAGTGTCGGGCGCACAATCGTTTCTTCTTATACATTATTTGAGGTTTTCTCGTCGCTAAAGACGCCGTGTTGTCTGGTAGGCAGATATCAGCGTTTCGGAGGACAATGCTATCCACATTTTCAGTGTAAAGTAAACAGTCCCGTAACTGCATGACACAGAGCTGTTGTAATGACACTAGTCGCCCTGTCATTTTGGACCCGCACCGTTATTACTGTGTTCACAAAGCCCGCCACAAGGTCACACTGTCATTCATCCATACTTCTGTAAGGTCAGTTTTAAGTATTGTCTTTCGCACAGCTGTGTGCAGTCCGGTTTTAGATTTCTTTTTTTGGAAATATAATGAGAACTTAAAGAAGGTGTGTGTTTATTGGGATTTTGCGCCATGAGGATTGGTTTCGACGTTTCGAAGGATAGTGTCTTTATCTTCAAGGTCAAGCAGTGTAAGAAATATGCGTGACCTTGAAGAACGTCGGTACCTGTTTGTCAGTCGATACTGCGTCACACATCAGGAGACTTGAGAGTTCAACAACACCGCTGTGAGAAACTAAAATATCGAAAGATTAAAAATATTTGTTTCACATTAGTAAGATGCACTTCGTGAGTTCGTTCTGTTTTGTCAGTTTGGGTGTGTGTGCCGTTTTGATTTGCTGCCTTCGCCCGAAATAACTTACTTCAAATTTGCCACTTTTCGTAAAGCTGCTTACAGAAATAAGTTTTAAAACTTTCGCGGCGACATGATTCAATATAGTCTTCTCGGGCGCACAGCCGCGTCAATTCGTTTGAATACAACGTTTCGGGGACTAGCTCCGTCCCCATCCTCAGGCAAAACTGAGGATGGGGCCGGAGCTAGTCCCCGAAACGTTGTATTTAAACGAATTGACGCGGCTGTGCGCCCGAGAAGACTATACTGCTTACAGAAGTTTGTGTAATCATTGTGTGTGCCTTTTCCGGCTGAGATAAAAAAAAAAGTTGTGTATTTCCTTAGGTTGCGACACCCTGTAATCATGATACAGGGTGTCACAATCTACACACACACACCGGCATGACAATTCATATTTTATAAACCGTATGTACTTTATGGAGTGAGAGACGTCAACAAATGTTCATCGTTTGCACAAGTCTTTACAGTAGATCGTAATTCATACAATGATACTGTCCTAGACTGACGAGAACAGCTTTAACCTTGACTGAGTGGGTAAGGCTTCTTATCTCCGAGATAACCTTGCGGAATGCTCATACAGATGCTGACAAAAACACTGCATGTGTTACTCTTCATGCCATTTGATAGGTTTTCTGTTTATAACGAGCCTGAAGTCAAATTTACGCACAGCTCTAACCATATGGAACAGAATAGCAAATAGGATTAACTCACACGCACAAAACACGACCGCGCTTCAGCCCACTGTTTTAACTTGAATATGTCGATTACAGGCTATCTTCTCTGTGCCACCCAAGGTCAAAGCTATTCTCGTGAGCATAGGGCAGTAGTGTTTATGTGTTTTATTTAATTGTTACAATACGCAGCCCTTATTTCCCTGTACAGCATTAATTGAATGGTTTTTATAACCGAGATGGAGTGTGTTTACTGCGCGGTACGAGCTGAATGTTTATATACAGCCCAGTGGTTACTATATGTACCACCATGTTTAACATTCAACAATTCCACGTTCTGCCCACACAGTGTATTTATGTGTTTTGTGTGGATCTCAGAACAAACAGCGATTATTTCACTGTACAGCATTAACTGATTGGTTTGTATAACTGAGACGGAGTGTGTTTACTGAGCGGTACGGACTGTATTTATGTGTTTTGTGTGGATCTCAGAACAAACAGCGATTATTTCACTGTACAACATTAACTGACTGGTTTGTATAACTGAGACGGAGTGTATTTACTGCGCGGTACGGACTGTATTTATGTGTTTTGTGTGGATCTCAGAACAAACAGCGATTATTTCACTGTACAACATTAACTGACTGCTTGTATAACTGAGACGGAGTGTGTTTACTGCGCGTACGGACTGTATTTATGTGTTTTGTGTGGATCTCAGAACAAACAGCGATTTTTCACTGTACAACATTAACTGACTGGTTTGTGTAACTGAGACGGAGTGTGTTTACTGCGCGGTACGAACTGAGTCTATATATAATGCATATTAATCTAATCTTCAAATGATTAAGTCGCACTCTAATCTGGATGCTTAAACTCTTGTACAGTGTTTTCATATTCATTCCAAATGCTGGCTTTCACGTCATTGCAAGTTCGTTAACATAATCCGAATGTGACGTCACCAAATGACCGTCGCCAAGCAAGTCATGTAGCCGTACCGCCTTTCTTATGTTCTGCAGGTTCCCGGTTGAAATCTCAGTCAGTACACTGGCTGTCATGTCTGAGGTTTTTATGGTTTTTCCTCGGAGGCCCGGGTTTCATCCCAGGCCAATTCATGTGAGATTTATGGTGGTCAAAGTGGCACTGGACTGGTTTTATATCCGATTAGTTTGGTTTGCTTCCGTCATAATTCCGCCAGTGCGTCGTCATACCGCTGTTAAACTACGACCGCTTCCTTCCTGATCCTTTTCAACCATAGCGGAGACCTTCTTGAGAAGCTAGTAGTTGTTCAGCTAGTCAAGAAACTCCCCTACAGAACCGGCATGTTCATTACCTTGTTCACAACAGCCCGCCATTTGTTCGTACCCTGAGCCATGTTAATCCACTCCACGTCCTTCTAGTCTTGTTTCTTTACAATTCGTGATAATATTATCTTCCCATCTACTTATAGGTCTTCCAAGTGGTCTTTTTTTTTCTTCAGGTTGCCCCTCCAAACCCCTGTATGCATTTCTCGCTTTGACTGCTGCAGCTTTAGAGCGAGATAAACCGTCACGTGATCTGATGATCTGGTGATCTGGTGATATGAAGGGCTGAGAGCAGTAATAACTAGAAGCAGACACTGAGGGAGGAACATAGGCTGAGGGTGTTCGAGAATAGGGTGCTGAGGGGGATATTTGGGCCTAAGAGTGACGGGGTAACAGGGGAGTGGAGAAGACTACATAACGAGGAACTTAATGATCTGTGCTGCTCACCAAATATTATTTGGGTGATCAAATCAAGAAGAATGAGGTGGGCGGGGCATGTAGCACGTATGGGGGATGGGAGAGGTGCATGTAGGATTTTGGTGGGGAGACCTGAGGGAAGGAGACCACTTGGAAGACCCAGGCGTAGATGGGAGGATAATATTAAAATGGATCTTCAAGAAGTGGGATGGGGGGCATGGACTGGATTGATATGGCTCAGGATAGGGACAGGTGGCGGGCTGTTGTGAATGCGGTAATGAACATTCGGGTTCCATAAAACGCGGGGAATTTCTTGACTAGCTGACGACCTGTTAGCTTCTCAAGAAGGACTCTGCTCCATGGAGTTAGTTTGGAGTTAAAGACAATGCTAGAAGAACTTGGGGCAGTCTGCAATGGCCTTCCGCAGCCCACGACCAATGAGGCAAGCCATGCAATAAGCATCGCCACTCCTAAAGCTCGACGCCCACTCTCATCCATTCATGTCGCGGCGCGTTCTACAGCGTAGTGGCCGGCGGTGAATGTACATAGCAATACGTGTGGTGGCCGTGGGGATAAATCATGCATGGTTTGTCAGAAACAGATCGGAAATATTTCGCAAATGGCCACCCATTGTGATCCAGTGCTATGCAAATGAAGGCAGACAACAGCCGAAACTAAGCAGGAGGTCCATGCCGAGGGCTGCCTTTATGGCTCGTTTGGCTGTTCCGTGCGATATATGACAGTAATGTACAGGGCATACACAAAAGAATGGTGCGGTTTCAAAAGTGAATAAAAAATTTATTTCTCACCTTACACGGGCACAACATACACCGTCAGCGGCGGCAACTGTCCAAGTTTCTCATTTGGTAATTACAATCCTTCAATGTGTGCACCCTGGGTCACACGACACACATCCACACGGTAATCAAACTCATCCCAGACCCGGTGTAGCATGTCCGCTGTAATGGCCTGCAGTGCATGCGTTATCCGATCACGAATTTCATGGATGGACGTGGGCAATGGTGGTACATAAACGCTGTCTTTAACGAACCCCCAAAGAAAGAAATGACGCTGCACTGTAATCACAGATCTGGACACCTCAAAACGGAGCACACAGAAAGCCTTCTCCTGCTGCAACGCCATCTTTGAAACTGGCCCCGCGGCCACGCAGTAAGCATGAGAAGCAAACTGCTGGTAGCGCATGAGAAACTTGGACAGTTGCCGCCGCTGACGGTGTATGTTGTGCCCGTGTAATGTGAGACATAAATTTTTTATTCACTTTTGAAACCGCACCATTCTTTTGTGTATGCCCTGTACTATTTGTTGAGGAAGATTATTGCGTTGTTTATGAGACTGCTTGATGTTAGCAGCGCCGGCTCGTGATTGCGACTTTAACCTCTTGCTGAGGCTGAAGAAACAGTTGAGCGTCGGGCGTGATCAATCCGACGTTTATGAATTGTCGATTTAAATCTCCCCACATACGATATCTCGATGATGATCGATCGTAAATCTGTTGCTAATTTATGGAGAAGATTATAATAGTGTGTGTTAAAATACAGTAGGCCCTCGATTTAACGGACAAAAAATTTGACGTGTTTAATGAAAATAAAGTTTGGTTCCTGTCGTAAATTTATTTTCATATTTTTAACAGATGTTTTAGTGCCATGTATAAATTACTCAATGTACATTATAATAATATTTTATTCATACTTATACATTATAATAACATTTTAATACACCCTGTAATTGTAAGTTCGTTATTAATATATGTTTTTAAAATACATTCGATTTAACGGACTTTCGGCAATAGCGGACACCGCTTCCCCCAATTAGTCCGTTAAATCGAGGGCCTAATGTACTCTATTTTTTTTTTTTAGTAGTAGAAAGTATTCACGAATTTTAACATTAATAACAACGCGAACGCGTAAAAAGTTTGCGCCTGCGCGGACATTTGGTAACTTGTTGAAACTGGAATCTGATTGGCCCACAGTGCCTCGTTGAGGACGAATGAGGATTTGTGTACATTGTGATTGTGTGAAACGTTCGCTGTCTATACAGGCCCGACCGGGCGTCTGTTTTTATTGATGATTATACTGATGATGATGATTTCCTGGTCACACAAACTGTACAAAATAAAAATATAACACAGCAACAAAAAAGACTGCTACCACCAATACTACCAGTTGACACATGTTGCCTCCAGTGTAAAGTGACTTTTGCGACACCTTGTATTATGAAGATGATTTTTAGGCTCCGAACTTCTCTATTTCCCCCTATCAGTATCATTCCACCAACGTTCGATACTCATCTTTATCTGAATTTTGCTCTTTTCAGAAGGACAAGCGGGCAAGGGACAGGGAAGTGCTTTCATATTGTCTAGGCCGCGAAGGGCTAAGCAGGGTATTTCTGTTTGGTGCTGTTGAAACCTGTTGTAAAATTAACAACTGGAAAGAAAGGTCAAAAAACAGAGCTGACTGGGAAAGGGCCATTAAGGAGGCGAAGGTCCGCATTGGACTGTAGTGCCACTGAAGAAGAAGAAGAAGTTGAAACCTGTGTTTATGCCGCTCATATAAATGTCAGAATTTGTATGGAGGTAAAGTTGACTTGGAATGTGGAGCGGTGTGCATCGTGTTAATATTTTGTAGTCACAGTGGCGGTCGTACTGCGTAGCAGAATGGCATGTCGTTGGCATTACGTGTTGCGTCACTGCGTTTGGTGTGGCTGAAATAGCTTTGCTGGTGTATCGACTGTCGTGCTGATAGCAGTGTGTATTCTGCTGTAAGCACGTGACGTGACGCCCAGCACCTGTCGCTGAAGAATCTGCATGTTACGGCGATTATCTTACACATCTGTAACTGTCATTGCGTTCAGTTGTGAAACACCGCGTCGTATGGTAATTATTTACCATATAATTAATACCATAATATAATTTACCATATAAATAATTACCATACGACGCTGTGTAATTACCCAGAAGACCCCAGACTTCATCAACATCGCGGCGGAAGACTGAAATCACAGTTGTGAAACAGTTTCTTCCTTAGCATCACAGCACGCGGTCGGCCTTAGCTTCCTCGACAATTCGCCTCCACTCTTCACATCCGAGGCTCATCATGACGTTTCGTAACACGTTTTTTCCGATATAGGGTTGTTGACCCTATTCTCAACCCCCACCCTGGAGGACCGGGTTTGTAATCAGGGTTCCTTCCCCTAGGAAGGCTGGTTTTACCCACCTACAGAGACCCCCCCTCCCCCTTGATTTTCTGTCAGCGTTTTCCTTCCCTAAGCCCAATGCTCCCGTTTTAAGGCGCCGGAAACTCGCATTTCGTCCTTCTCTCTCAGCTACACTCCGACCTCTCACCTCAGACCGTATTACCAGGGCCACCACTTGGAGGTGAGAGATAGGACTTGCTGACCCATCCCCGTTACAGGGGGGCATTTCCTGATATTTAATGGTATATACCAATGGTGTGAAACAGTTTACAGTAACGAAATCTGCGGTCTTCTGGGGTATTACGCGGCGTCGTGTGGTAATTATTTACCAACGTTTCGGGACAACATAATCGGACTCTTGACCCGTGAGGATGGGACCGATACGTTGTCCCGAAACGACGGTAAACAATTACCACACGACGCCGCGTAATGCCCCAGAAGACAGCAGATTTCATCAACATCGCGGCGGAAGACTGAAATCAAAGTTACAGTAACGTCTTCACATTTTTGATGTACAGGGTGTAGCGATTTTGTAATTTATTTTGCTAGTAACGACTACTGTCACTGCAGGTAAAGGTAAAGCAACCCCCTTACAGGCCTAGACAGGCCCTGAGAGGTCCAGGAGGTTGAGGCTCCCAGATTTGTAGACAATCGGCACATGAAGGTGGTAAGGTTGTCAGCCCTACGCACCGGCCGCCTTTACCCCCCAGGAAATATTCCTGGTACTCATTTCTGTTAGAGGCTGAGTCGACCCCAGGGTCATAGTGCGACCGGAAGGATTATGTCATTGAATTAATTCCAGTGACACCATCGGGAATCGAACCCGCGACGTTCCGGCTTGTAGCGTAGTGCCTCAACCAACTACGCCACCGCGCGCCCCTCTCACTGCAGTGCCACCATAATTTTCCGTCGGGGCGGAGGGTGGGGGGTGCTGACCCTAAAGCTATATATAATTATGTTTGATTTTAAAAATAGTTTTATAAAAATTATGTCGTAAGTATAACTGTGACATAACTGTCTGCAGCTGCATTTATATACATACAAACATAACTACATGTTCCGTGACTCACTGACCTAATTTAAATCACAAGGTCTAACGTTCTTGGTTTTTTAATTTGATCTAAGACATCCTAAATTTTTATTATATTTTTCAAAATTATAATGTACTAGTTATCAGCCGATTTCGTGGATGATTTTGGCTGATGGTTTAGATCACGTGTAACTTTTGATATAATTGTGTCACAAAATCTGTTTTTTTTTAATTTTGACTTGGGGGGTAGGGGCTGCAGCCCGGCAGTCCCCCTAGGGTACGCTCCTGACGCCGTGTAATCTGTTAGATAGGTGCCAAGTTTCGGACGAATCCTTTGCATCCATCTTAAGGGCTGAGATCGTGAAAATGAGGGCGTAGATAGAGAGGAAGGAGAGAAGGAGAAAATTCAATAAATGGGATCCTTCAATTGGACAGTTGCATCGGTGAACCTCATAATAAACAGATTATTTTCATAAAGCACATGACCCGGTATGTCTTTGTAATGGCAACGCATTTTATGTGAGTTAGTCTCCTTGCCAGAAGAAGATGACAACCGATTTTGTTCCAAACGTCAGTAGAGGCCGAGGCCGATCACAGTGTCACAGCACCAGTGTGCGCAGGTAGCTCGCTGGCAGCGTGCCCTACGAGAGGAGTGGTGGGGGGTCAAAGCGGGCAACACAGTAACGATGTCAGCTCTGTAACTGCTTGCAACCAACTAACGCGATGTCTTAGTGTAACCGCCTGCGGACTAGTCGAAGAGGAGCGACTTTACGCAGTGCCATAATAAATTGTGACCGGACCGGACCTGTGTGTGGCGAGACGCCGCGTCGCGTCACGTCCCAGAAGCAGTAATGCTCATAGGCGCCGCCTTTACAACGTAATATTTATCGTTTTTTTACATAAATATGATCACACAACTATATACATAGCCAACTGTCGAACAAATCTTAATAACTTTTCATATTTTATATAGCCGATCGCAGTGGCCGTGCGGTCTAAGGCGTCGGTCTGCGGCCGCTCGCTTACTGGGATCGCGGGTTCGAATCCCACCGGGGGCATGGATGTCTGTCTGTTGAGAGTGTTGTGTTGTCAGGTAGAGGTCTCTGCGACGAGCTGATCACTCGTCCAGAGGAGTCCTACCGACAGTGGTGTGTCTGTGTATGATCGTGAAGCGTCGAAAAACGAGGAGGCCTAGGCCCCCCAAGGGGCTGTCGATGCATTGAAAAATAAATATATAATTTACATTACGACTGTCTTCAATTCAAAAGTTTTAATGATTCAGTTTAATAAAACACACAAATAAGATAAGCTAATCACTTCGAACAGGAAGATAAGTGATACTAAGTGATAGTGACTTACAGTAAGTATAAGTTGTGAAAATGAATTTGATGCATTGAAGATTATGAAGATTATGAACTCTCGACGACACCCCCTGAAGATGGCACTATAAGTGCCGAAACATATGTAGGGACAATAAAACACTAAAATAGTGTAATGCATTTGTTGGAATAAATAATTAATTAATTAAATGCTTACGGACGCCATCTTGTGTTCACAGACATGAGGGAGTGTCTCATCCCCACCCCCAGCAGCAGACGCAACAGCAGCTGCAACAACTACAGCCAGGTGGTATGAACCCTCCAGAGGGCCGCTGTGGCACCCCGCCGGCCGCAGGGAGCCCTGACCGCCTGGATAAAGCGACGCTCAAAGTACATCTCCCCAACGGTGGCTTCAACGTGGTAAAATTTGGAGATGCCATCGACGTGAAGGTAAGGTCTTTCACGGAACTGTGGCGAAATTTGGGCTTGTACTGCGCGGTTCTGGGCGTCGTGTGGCGTCTTTTTGGTGTTGTTAAGTAACCATTTACTGTCCGCAGTTGGGAGCGCAGTGACGTCGTAGTTATTTTGCTGTTGAGGTTAAACTGTGGAGGCCTAATGTGGACATCAGCGTGATCGCGTGGTGTGTTATGCCTACTTCTTTGTGTTCGCACTCTTTGGCGTCTTTTATCATGGTTCGCTTTTGTAGGAGAAACAAATATCTCACAACTGTTGTAACTGGTGAAACTACAGCACCATTAGAAAGTTAGAAATGGCTGTCAATCTCACATTTGTTAGAGAACCTCCTCTGTAATGTAAATAATAATACTATTTATTGAATGCAACCCTTCCTCGTTTTCTTGGGACTATTTTCCGATTAACCCCTCGGCCAAAATACATAATGTTCACAAATATTTTCTCCTTCTGAACCACTTATATTTAAATTTGTCCAAATATCTTCCTAGATCTATAACCGGAGCGTTGTTAGTAGATCTTAAAGTTTTCTTGTAAGCTACCTCCTCGTTATAAGTTTTAAAACTTTCGGGCGACATAATTCTATATAGTCTTCTCGGGCGCACAACCGCGTTAACTCGTTTAAATACAGCGTTTCGGGGACTAGCTCCGTCCCCATCCTCAGGCATCCTCCTCGTTCATAGGCAGCCATTTTTTTATTTAACAATCCCGTTCTCCATTTTCAACTTTAGGAACAGCTCAGCGTGTCTGTTTTGACATCCACACTCATGCTAGTAACTACGGTATCCTTCTACTAGAACGTTCTACATATTATCTTTTTACCCGAGCTAAAATGTAATGTAGATGAACACGTGAACAGAACAAAGAATGCATACTTATGGGTTTACACGTGTAAGTTACAGTGTGATGGCGGTACAATACAGGGTATACACAAAAGAATGGTGCGGTTTCAATAGTGAAAACTATTGAAACCGCACCATTCTTTTGTGTATACCTGTATTTGTGTATACATCTGTCAGGGCCAGACTGTTATATCAGCTTGTAATTTATGTCATGAAATTTCTTCGTTAAATTTGTTTTGGTAGACTATTCTAAAAAACGGAAATCCGAATTTTGAGCTGCAGTGCCCATTGGTAGTTCCATTTATAGTTCCATTTTGTCTTAACTTTCTTAACATAGAACTATTTGAGATACAAGTTTAATATCTTGAGGTTCTGTGCGCATTTTTTAAAATAATTTGGCAAGTTTCTAAAGAGGTTGTGTAAGGTCTGGTCTTGATGCAAAGGATGTCTGACAGCTTTGTCACTTCATTACATTAGTGCATTTTCCAACGCATACTGTGCTGACTGTACAAGCGTTTACCGTTCCCGTCATTCCTTGCGGTATCTGTTGAACTGTCTGTTGTGGGTGTGGCAGTGGGTAGTGTTCGTTTAAGGACTGCGATGATTTTGTAGGAAGGAACGTCAAGGAAGTGAGATGTCATCTTCTGTCATTGAATCCAGTCTGCTGTCAAAACTTCATTACGAAGTTCTGTAGATGGACAAAGACGGTGCAGGCTGCTCTAGATTTAAATGTTCAGTGACAGTGTAATGTGCACAGAAGTAAGGCCAGTGACAGTGTAATGTGCACAGAAGTAAGGCCAGTGACTGATGTGCATAGAAAGGCTAGTGACAGTGTGATGTCACAGAAGTAAGGCCAGTGACAGTGTAATGTGCACAGAAGTAAGGCCAGTGACAGTGTAATGTGCAAGAAGTAAGGCCAGTGACTGTGATGTGCAGAAGAAGGCTAGTGACAGTGTGATGTGCACAGAAGTAAGGCCAGTGACAGTGTAATGTGCACAGAAGTAAGGCCAGTGACGTGTATGTGCACAGAAGTAAGGCCAGTGACATGTGATGTGCACAGAAGTAAGGCCAGTGACTGTGTGATGTGCAAGAAGTAAGGCCAGTGACAGTGTGATGTGCACAGAAGTAAGGCCAGTGACAGTGTGATGTGCACAGAAGTAAGATCAGTGACATGTGATGTGCACAGAAGTAAGCCAGTGACAGTGTAATGTGCACAGAAGTAAGACCAGTGACAGTGTGATGTGCACAGAAGTAAGACCAGTGACAGTGTGATGTGCACAGAAGTAAGACCAGTGACAGTGTGATGTTCACAGAAGTAAGGCCAGTGACATGTGATGTGCACAGAAGTAAGGCCAGTGACAGTGTGATGTTCACAGAAGTAAGGCCAGTGACAGTGTGATGTGCACAGAAGTAAGGCCAGTGACAGTGTGATGTGCACAGAAGTAAGACCAGTGACAGTGTGATGTTCACAGAAGTAAGGCCAGTGACAGTGTGATGTGCACAGAAGTAAGACCAGTGACATGTGATGTTCACAGAAGTAAGGCCAGTGACAGTGTGATGTGCACAGAAGTAAGGCCATGACAGTGTGATGTGCACAGAAGTAAGGCCAGTGACAGTGTGATGTGCACAGAAGTAAGGCCAGTGACAGTGTGATGTGCACAGAAGTAAGACCAGTGACAGTGTGATGTGCACAGAAGTAAGGCCAGTGACGTGAGATGTTCACAGAAGTAAGGCCAGTGACAGTGTGATGTGCACAGAAGTAAGCCAGTGACAGTGTGATGTTCACAGAAGTAAGGCCAGTGACAGTGTGATGTTCACAGAAGTAAGGCCAGTGACAGTGTGATGTGCACAGAAGTAAGGCCAGTGACAGTGTGATGTGCACAGAAGTAAGGCCAGTGACAGTGTGATGTGCACAGAAGTAAGACCAGTGACAGTGTGATGTGCACAGAAGTAAGGCCAGTGACAGTGTGATGTGCACAGAAGTAAGGCCAGTGACAGTGTGATGTGCACAGAAGTAAGGCCAGTGACAGTGTGATGTGCACAGAAGTAAGGCCAGTGACAGTGTGATGTGCACAGAAGTAAGGCCAGTGACAGTGTGATGTGCACAGAAGTAAGGCCAGTGACAGTGTGATGTGCACAGAAGTAAGACCAGTGACAGTGTGATGTGCACAGAAGTAAGACCAGTGACAGTGTGATGTGCACAGAAGTAAGGCCAGTGACAGTGTGATGTTCACAGAAGTAAGGCCAGTGACAGTGTGATGTCACAGAAGTAAGGCCAGTGACAGTGTGATGTGCACAGAAGTAAGGCCAGTGACAGTGTGTGCACAGAAGTAGACAGTGACAGTGTATGTGCACAGAAGTAAGACCAGTGCCAGATTTGCGGTTCTCACAGCGGCGTTGCTGACGATTCAGGTGTTCTGGTGTGTGACTCCGTGTCGTTGGGCGAGTGGTTCCCGACGTTGCGACTGTTATCAAACTTTTTCCAAATGAAACGAAAAATGTATAAACTGGGCAAATGCCATTCACGCCGTTAGGTAAAGCGGGCCTTCCGCTGCACCGATTTTGACGAAACTGATAACTGGCCAACGACATTACGTGGAAAGAACATGCAGCAAGTCATTCGTGGCCATAAGTAAAGCGTGACTGTGCTGAGCCGGCCTTCACGAAACTCCCGCATGCTGGACAGCGTTTCGTGAAGAACTCCAATACCGAGTTTTATTGAAAATTCGAGAAGCGTTTTAGTCGCTGATACTCGGTTACATACGACGGACGGACAGACGTGGCCTCCACACAAGGACGCCTGAAAGTCAAATAATCTTGAAACTGAAGAGAAACTGTGGAAGTTTATTTGAAGGTATCACTGTGGTGTGAATTTCAAATGATCGTATGTGGTGTGACGCTTGGTGCCTGTCCACAGCATCATACCCCAGAACACTGCGCTGTTTACACGTGTGCTTAGTACCATTCAGTATCAATTCTGTTCATCTCTGCAAACATCCCATCAATATCGCATCTGTTGCCACACTTCTCTGACAACATCTGATGTCACAGACTCAACACTGCTTTATTATCTACTGCAAATGGAGCTTGTCATGATACTCACACTGAGTAATACTTGTTTATTGCGCTTGTCATGCCAGTAGGCATGAAAGTTGTGCGTTTTCTGGGGCATGACGCCTTGTTTGGTACCAGTTTTTGGCTACCAACATTTTGGAGTAATCCGCCGCCCTCCCTGCAGATGGCAGCAGCAGGTACCCGTGCTTCAAACTACACGTTGTCACATCACAGAAGACCGTAACTTTAACTGTCTTGCAGTCTGGCAGGTAAAATCTAGTGGAGTAGTGCCACGAGATGAAGGTGACATGCACAGTCTTCTCTTCCAGCCCTTTGCCATAGCAGATATTATTTCCCAGGATAGTGAATTGGAACAAACTGTTTGAACCTTTGGCCACCGTGATCTGTAGACCTCACGTTGCTGCTTTTGTAGTACAAGTGGTGAGGAGA
Source organism: Reticulitermes speratus (assembly GCA_021186555.1). NCBI lineage: Eukaryota > Metazoa > Arthropoda > Insecta > Blattodea > Rhinotermitidae > Reticulitermes > Reticulitermes speratus. The sequence goes on along the minus strand of JAJKFL010000004.1, from coordinate 39,345,367 downwards.
GTGACAGTTGTTGGAGCGAATTGTTTTGAGTGAAGACTGCAGACAGACAGACAGACAGACAGACAGACATATACTGACTGCAGATCTCCTCAGTAGGGCGTGGCAGGAGTTTGAACATTAAACTCTTGTGTGCAAACAAATGCAGTGCACTTTGAAATCACGAACAATAACACACCCAGCTTGTGGCCCTGTGGGTTGCGACGCCTGACGTCTGAAGGATGTGCCAGTACGGAAACTGGAAGTTTTTTTTGTTGTCATAGCCGTAATGGGTGAAACAAATCTAGAACTTTGTTTTGGAATTACACTATTCTGAATTGGACTGGGTTACGTATGGCAAAACGCGAGACAGAAATAAGAGCAATGTGCCATATTGTTAAAACCAGATGCAACGACGTCCAAAGACAGGCGGTTAGCTGAAGTGAGGGAAAGAGGTCGCTGTCTGTATACGGGGAAGATTCCTGAGGAAGACAGGTGTATACATCATGCTGCACAGTGAGCGAGAGAAACGGCACAGCATGGCGCATGGCATGCGAGGTTGAGTGGTTTAGGGGGGTATGAGAGGGGGGATGTCTTCTTTGCAGGGAAGAGAAGGAAACTGATCTGTTGTTGAAATGCACAAAAACAGAAAGGTGGAGAGAGGAGCTCCTGAACAACAAGTGGTACTGGTAACATACTGGTAACAAGGTCACAGAACAGAGAGATACTCACTGGTAACAAGGTCACAGAACTGAGAGATACTCACTGGTAACAAGGTCACAGAACTGAGAGATACTCACTGGTAACAAGGTCACAGAACTGAGAGAGATACTCACTGGTAACAAGGTCACAGAACTGAGAGAGATACTCACTGGTAACAAGGTCACAGAACTGAGAAGATACTCACTGGTAACAAGGTCACAGAACTGAGAGAGATACTCACTGGTAACAAGGTCACAGAACTGAGAGAGATACTCACTGGTAACAAGGTCACAGAACAGAGAGATACTCACTGGTAACAAGGTCACAGAACGAGAGAGATACTCACTGGTAACAAGGTCACAGAACTGAGAGAGATACTCACTGGTAACAAGGTCACAGAACTGAGAGAGATACTCACTGGTAACAAGGTCACAGAACTGAGAGAGATACTCCTGGTAACAAGGTCACAGAACTGAGAGAGATACTCACTGGTAACAAGGTCACAGAACTGAGAGAGATACTCACTGGTAACAAGTCACAGAACTGAGAGAGATACTCACTGGTAACAAGGTCACAGAACTGAGAGAGATACTCACTGGTAACAAGGTCCACAGAACTGAGAGAGATACTCACTGGTAACAAGGTCACAGAACTGAGAGAGATACTCACTGGTAACAAGGTCACAGAACTGAGAGAGATACTCACTGGTAAATTAGTCACAGAACTGAGAGAGATACTCACTGGTAACAAGGTCACAGAACTGAGAGAGATACTCACTGGTAACCAGGTCACAGAACTGAGAGAGATACTCACTGGTAACAAGGTCACAGAACTGAGAGAGATACTCACTGGTAACAAGGTCACAGAACTGAGAGAGATACTCACTGGTAATAGGTCACAGAACTGAGAGAGATACTCCTGGTAACAAGGTCACAGAACTAGAGAGATACTCACTGGTAACAAGGTCACAGAACTGAGAGAGATACTCACTGGTAACAAAGTCACAGAACTGAGAGAGATACTCACTGGTAACAAGGTCACAGAACTGAGAGAGATACTCACTGGTAACAAGGTCACAGAACTGAGAAATACTACATTGCGTAATAGGTCACACAGAATGGAGAAACCACTGGAACAATCACGAACTGAGAGTTGCACGGAGAAAGGAAAATGGTGAGGAATCGATGGTATTAAGTCACGAACAGAGCAATACTCACTGGTAACAAGGTCACAGAACAGAGAGATACTCACTGGTAACAAGGTCACAGAACTGAGAGAGATACTCACTGGTAACAAGGTCACAGAACTGAGAGAGATACTCACTGGTAACAAGGTCACAGAACTGAGAGAGATACTCACTGGTAACAAGGTCACAGAACTGAGAGAGATACTCACTGGTAACAAGGTCACAGAACTGAGAAATTTAGGTACATTTGCGTATAGGATCACATGTAAATGGGAAAACCAGCTGAAGAAAACTGAACTGAGGTTGCACGGAGAATAGGAAATAGTTTGCGTGTAGGATCGATAGGCTATTAAATGAAACAGAGCAAAAGAACATAGCTTAGACATGGAGATCAAAACTCAGACAGAGAGATGGAAACTGAAATAAATGTGTGGCAAATAATACAGAATTTAAGATTAACATTTCGTTAACAATGTAGACCTTACAGTTAATGTAAGGGATGTACACTGCAAAAAACTTGGTGTTAGTAGGCACCGCTTTTCTGTAATGTGACTCAGCAAATAAATAAATATTATTATTATTAAATAAATATTATTATTAATTAAAATTGCTAGAAAGTTAACAAAAGTAATTCCTTAATGTTTAACCAACCAAGTACCATGTCATAGCTGAAGACCCCCCATGCCAACTTGTAGACCGAGGATGTAGTAATGTGCTGCCAGGTCTGGGCTGTTAAACACCTCGGGGTTGACAACGTAAGGGTGTGGAGCAATGGTGGAATGATGATTGGCTGGGAAAAGTGAAAGAAACTTAGGGAGAAACCCACAACCTGCAACAGTGTCACTTTGGGTTACCACAGGACTCGCATGAAGTTACTTGCGATTGGACTGGAAGCTTTGTGGTGAGAGGCCAGTGTCTGACTGACTGACTGACTGACTGCGCTGTAGCATGGCCCTGATAACCAGTAAAAATGTTAATATTTTATTATCGTATTTTATGGACATAAATGTCAGTTTCTTGATCACTAAATCGCACTTTGGTGATTTTGTTAGCTGTAAGATATATGAGTGGGGGTAGTGGGAGGTTGGGGAGTTGTGTAATCAGTAACCCCTTACTGCATTCAGTAATATGCCCCCCCCCCCCCGTGAGTATGTTGTTTCTGTTTAATGGTGTAAGCTTGTATTCTTTCCATTTCTCTTCTTCATCACTTTCATCACAGCCGCCACCTCCTTTTCCTCCTGCTTTTCTTATAGTTCTACTTAACTTCTTCTCCCTCATTTTTCTCATTTATCCTTCTTGCTGTTGCTGCTCTTGTTACTGCTGCTGCTGCTACTACTACTACTACTACTACTACTACTACTACTACTACTTACTACCACTACCACTCTATTGCTTACTACTACTACTATACTACTCATCTACTACTATCTTGCTACTACTACTACTACCACCACTACTACTACTACTACTACCTACTACACACCACTACTATTGCTACTACTACTACTACTACTACTATCTACTGCTACTGCTACTACTGCGTCTCTTCCTCTTTTTCTCTCTGATGTGTTTTTTAATGTAAAAATGAAAATATATTCATCTGAGTATTGCTTGCAAGCACAGATGCCCCTTTAGTTGTGTTTCTGGTACCGCAGCTCTATTGCACAGGTCTACATCTGCTGGGACATCCTGTGATGGCAGCCTGTCAGGGACACGATAAAAGGAGCGCTCTGTACATGTATTAAAATTGAAACAGTGTGTAAGCATTCTGTCATGTGTCCTTGAACGTGCATTTCTGCCGTAACTCTTTAACAGTTTCTTTCTGTGCAGGGCATCATCACGTTGGTCACAAGTCGCTTGGCCACTGGGCAGCGAACGTACCAGCACCTCTATGCCATGAGGCTACATCACCCACCCACCGGGGAGGTGTACTGGCTGCACCAAGACACCACCATGTACCAGGTACTTCCATGAATCAGTAGCATTCAGATGGTTAGAAACACAGCATGGTGTACTATTTGGTGTGACTGTTACGTCGAGCGGTTTCAATTGCGGTTGTAAATACGTTGCCTGAATTCATTTTGCAGTATAGACAGAGTCAGTTTAATTGTTATGCATAAAGTATCCTGTCTGCTACTCTCACTACAGACGGTTGATAAAGCTGCCCGATACTCTATGGTCAATAGCACTGTGACACGTGTGTTACTGCGTACAGCAGACAGCTGCGACTCACTTCTGTACCAAGGCCATGTATTACAGGCTGTTTTATATATTAATAATTAATGAATGGAATCTTCTCTCTTCTGGGATGTTACGCAGCATGTGTTGGTAGTTAGTTACCAGTCTTTGCTGTCTAACATCCTAGAAGAGCGAAGATCTCATTTACGCTGCGGTGGAAGACTGAAATCACGCATAATGAATGGAACATTGTGGAATTGTAATGTTACTGTAAATGTAGGGCTGTGAGGTCCACCTAGCGTTCCGTCCAATGGGTGCTCGGGGGTTTCTTCCCAGGGAGTAAAATGGGTTGGAGTGTGAAGCTGGCCATTCACCACTACCTAGTGCTGAAATTAAGTATGTGTGGAGCCATACCTACACTCTCCCATAATTTCATGACACGTTAATTAATCGGACACAAACAAAATTTGTTTCAATATAATACACTGTAAAAGGGGTGGCAGGAATGGTGGAACAGCTTGGTGTGTTTTCTTATAGCAAATTTCGTTACCTGTACTGGGGAAAGAGGTATACAAGATGGTCATGTGCATCTGTCTTTTTCATGTGTAGAGGTAAATTTAGGTCAAAATAAATTTATGTTACAGTAACAGATTATATGATGTAAGTACATTGTGTATGTACAAAGTATAGTGCATGTTTATGGATTTTTGTTGATTTCCTTTGAATGTATATATTTTAAGGGGTTATATTAGTGCCTTGTAGATGTAGAAGGTCATTTTGGTATGTGGGAACTTAGAACTATTTGTCAGTTCTGAGGTTTTCATGGGAGTGTAGTTGATTCTATTCATCTAGGATGTGACAATCATCACGGATAGTAGTTCCTGTTGTGTTGAAGGAACGTATTGTACTGGGTTGTTTGGTTCGTGGGTATCAACATTTTGGAGTAAGTGACTGCCTCCATCTTCAGGACCCCAAAGTCACAGTGTTGAAAGTCATGACCTTAAAGCAAAGGAAACTGCCTTTAGTCATTTAGTCTGCAAACATTTTTATTGATTTATATGTGCAAGCTGTTTGCTTGTTGAGAAAGTTATACTTGTCGGTTTTTACAGTTTTTAGAAATGTTTGATACAGAAACATAATACAACTGAGAACTAATTGTCTTCTGGACTTTGTCCATCGTCTGGATAAAATGTATAAAAATATAAAATCACGACGTTTCGGAAGCTGGTTCTTCTTCCGTCTTCAGGTGAAGGGAGGGAAGACACCTACTCAGATGGGTCATTTAGACCGAGCTAATCTCAGTCACTGATCTCTCAATCATCTCGGTCTAAAGGACCCATCTGAGTAGGTGTCTCCCCTCCCTTCACCTGAAGACGGAAGAAGAACCAGCTTCCGAAACGTCGTGATTTTATATTTTTATATATTTTATCCAGACGATGGACAAAGTCCAGAAGACAATTAGTTCTCAATGTTACATACCGTCGTCAGAACGTTTTAGAATTTATAATACGACTGGTGTTTCTGTTTGAACTGTTGAGACATTGCACGGCAGTCGTAACAATCACAGTTTTGATTCAGTGAATAGGAAGTTGTTTCTGACCCCCTCTGTCTTTCATTTTTTATTTGCACAGGTACAAGAGAAGTATGAGCGCAAGCACCCACACTCCGAATGGCGGTATGAGCTGAGGGTGCGCTACTTGCCACAGAATCTCACTGACCTGTATGAGAAGGATCGAGTTACGTTTTATTATTACTATGATCAGGTAAGCATCGACGTTTCAAATATATATATTGTATTGCGACTTTCAGACACAAAGCAAAGGTAGATGACACAAAAGTGTGGATGTACAGAACTCAATTTGGATGTTACCTCCTTGCAAGATGCAAAGAGACTAAACAGTTGAGTGTGCGGAAATACTCCCCTAGCATGGGGTTAATCAGTAATGCAAAAGAGCGACAATTTTCACCTTTGACCAAGTTAGTTTTGTATTTTGTCAGGTGCGAAATGACTACTTGTGCGCAGACCATGCATCCTTGGACCAGGATGTTGCTGTGCAGTTGTGCTGCCTTGAAATCCGATATTTCTTCAAGGACATGCCACAGATAGCACTGGACAAGAAGTCTAACTTGGAATATCTTGAAAAAGAGGTAACTTTGTAATTATGTGTAAATACTATAGAGTGTCAACTCGCAATATTCAGTCCAACAAAATGCACTGTGTTGTTCCCAGATATTTTATATCACAATTTCGTGTTGAACACTGCTACATGTTTTGGGAATCACATTAAAGTAACACTGCACAAAACCAAACTAACAAGCCATGTAAACAATAAAAAGATGTAAAAAAGTCAACCAATTAAAATGTAGGCCTACAATTTAACTGGTTGAGTCAGTCAGCAGTCAGTCAGTGAGTCAGTGGCAGAGTGAAGGCAATAAAATTTGGAAAAAGGCATGTCTGTTGGTGAAATCTGTGGTCTTCTGGGTAATTACACGGCGTCGTGTGGTAAATAATTACCAACGATGCCGTGTAATTACCCAGAAGACCACAGATTTCATCAACATCGTGGCGGAAGCCTGAAATCATGTCTGTTGGTGTAATGATTCTGTACCTCTCTTCTAGATCGGGTTGCACAAATTCTTGCCGAGAGCTGTGCTAGATGGCATGAAGCCGAAAGCCTTGCGGAAATTAATCCAGCAACACTTCAAGAAGGTGGCAGCTCTTACTGAGCTTGAATGTATGTTCAAATTCTTTGACCTCCTTCGAGCTCACTATCGCTTTGACCAGGAGAGGTTTCGCTGTGCTCTTGGGGTTAGTATCTTTTCCAAGTACATAATGTAGGGTGCCAAAAACTATTTTTGTAATCACAGTATGTAACTGAATGAAACAAAAACGAAAATGATTACACAGACGTAGACCTCACATTAGTAAAGTCTCATGTGTGCCACGTGTAATGTGGCAGATACTGACATACGACACATATTCTAATATGACCTTAACGGTTTCATTAAGTACCACAATTGTGTGTTTTCATATTTGACATTGTAAACTTGTTCAACAGCTCCATAAACTGCTATTTTGTGTTCTCTCTCTCTATCTATCTATCTATATATATATATATATATAAAAAAGAGAGAGAGAAGAAGTTGGGGGGCTATTAAGTCAAGGTACCTATGAAACAGGGTTGTCTGTCTGCCTCTATCCAAAAACCTAAACACTTTTCACTTAGAGCAGCTCAAAAATTGGGTGTTGCTCCATCTTTTTGAAAACTAACTCTTTCTTCAACCAGCAGTGGCAAGACAGTGTTTTTGAGCATGTCAAATTAAGTCTAACAACTATCAGTTGCCACTTCATGTTGGCTTGTTTCTTGTATTTATATAGCCCACACACACGTGCAACATACTGGTGGCAGGAAGTGACCAATAGTGTTTGTCAGATAAAATAAGGACTCGGTATTTTGGAAACATTCGTAAGTTACATGTGTAATAGCATTCCATAAAATTATCAACATGAAAACAATTACAGTACATTGTTGTTGCCTGTTGCAGTCGGGGTGGTCCATTCCAGTAGAACTAGTCATTGGTCCTGATCTGGGTATATCTTACATGACTCATCGAGCCACATCAGTAAGTTGAATTAATATATGAACTTGAAGATTATGGATTGTTCTGGACTATGATTCATGAGTTTCAAGTCCTGTTTCTATAATGCGGCAAGCTGTTGTAGAACCTCGTGGATTTTAATGCATTATGAGATCTGCTCTCTTCCGGGATATTACGCGGCATCGTGTGGTAATTGTTTACCTTTGGTAAACAATTACGAAGCCGCATAATATCCCGGAAGAGCGCAGATCTCATCAACATCGCGGCGGAAGCCTGAAATCAAGGTTAATGCTGTATTTTGGTATTCATTCACCTGTTGTAAGTGCTGTATAGTTTATTACTGACAGCATCATTAAATAAGCCACTAACAGAATTTTTATAGCTGTACACTCTGTACAGTTCTAGTATACTAATATACAACTAACCAGCTACAGCCTGCATTGTGTGCTTTGTGATAGAAATGTTTCAACTCAAGAAGAGTCATCTGAAAGTATTCACATTTGTACCTTACAATGAATCAGGTTTATTCATCTGTGACAATTACAGATTAAAAATGTGGCATTGTATGTCAGAATAGTGTAATATAATTACCAGTTATTATTCAAAATGTGTTGTTTTGTAGTTTATAATTTTCAGTGAACTGGTGAAATTGTATAATTGTTAAAGCATTATACTCGTAGCTGACTGTAATATGACTTACGTTAAGTGTGATGGTAATATATGCATAGTGAGTGATGAGATTTCTTTTGAAGAAGAGAGTATCTTGGCTTACAGAAATGTGCTGTGTCACAAAGCTCTGTATTTATAATATAAACATTTAAATCCTGCACTCATTCATTTCTGCCATATATATGCCAGTTCATCATTATTGAAGTGTTCACTTTGCGGGTTTATTGAAAGTGTCAGTGACAATTACAGATGGTTTCAGTACATATATATCAGTCTTCAATATAAAGACAGCAAGTCAGAGTGTAAAAATTGTGCCAATATCTGATTAACCCTCTAAAGCCCAGTGGTTACTATATGTACCACCATGTTTAACATTCAACAATTCTACGTTCTGCCTACACAGTGTATTTATGTCTTTTGTATGGATCTCAGAACAAACAGAATTTGCCCTATACTGCGTTTAGTAATAGGTTTTTATAACGAAGATGGCAAGTGTTTAGTGCGCGGTATGAACTAGGTCTGTAAGTAGAACGGATTACGTTTTGTCCTTAAAGGGTTAAATGGATCAGTAGTATAGACAAGATTTCACGTTTGTTAGTGTAACAATGAATGAATGATGAGTGATACTTGAACAGTACATCTATAGAGGTATTCTGTGTTTTAGCCGACACGAATGGCTGAGTTTGATAGGATCCAGGCTATCCAGACGTTAGTGTCTGATTGTGAAACGCATCGTAAAGCTGTGGTACAGCTCCGGGTAGCTGGCACTACCGAGACTCTCACCATAACTTGCCCGTCGTTGGAAGTTGCTGAGAGTTTGGCTGACCTCATTGATGGTTACTGTCGCCTTGCTACGCAGTCGATGACTTCGCTCTGGAACAGGAAAGGTGAGATCATTGCATCCAGTTACTGCTGCAGTCAGATGAGAGTGTATGAGGTTGGGGTTGTAGAGTCCTTGCAAGATATGAGGTTATCACAGTGGTGCTGAAGAAGATTTCCAGTGTTTTGAGTTGTCATGCCATGTAGGTTGGTATACAGGTACCACCATTTTGAAGCAGGAGGTAGCAAGGTCCTCCAAAACATTGGTGCCTGTGTACCAACATACGTTGCGTTGTATCTGAGGTGACTTTAATCATCAGTGGAGTTCTTACATTTGATCTTTTGGACAGAGTCTGTGTTATAGTATTTCTTCCACCACATGTTATACCCTGAGGAAGTTGAGGATGGTATGTGGGTAGTATGCGCTATGAGAAGTGTTTTGTACACCTTCTGTTCTAGAAGCTTACCGGTCACTGTTGCATTCAGAAACCACTTACTTTATAATTAACACGTTCACTGCCGGGCATTTAAATCCCCGACGGTGTTAAATTGCCAGCAATTTTTTGAATGCTAAACAACTAGTGCGTCATCTTATAAATTATAAAATATAATTATATATAAAATGTATTTATTTTTTCTAGTTATCGGCTAGGTTTTAATAAAGATGTAAAATATGTTTCCTGAAAGAACTTATTGTGTGCGTGGCCTATTTAAGGCAAAAGAGCAGAGTAAATTTTAGATCGACTAAAGTCGACACTGCCGATCCAGTGGCCGTGCGGTCTAAGGCGTGGGTCTTTGGCCGCTCGCTTGCTAGGATCGTGGGTTCGAATCCCACCGGGGGCATGTATGTCTGTCTCTTGTGAGTGTTGTGTGTTGTTGTCAGGTAGAGGCCTCTGCGACGAGCCAATCCCTCGTCCAGAGGAGTTCTACCGACTGTGGTGTGTCTCTCAGTCGACACTGGCAAATTAAAACGTAAATACTTAAATCGACCATGGTTGACTTTGGCAGTGAATGTGTTAATATTGATAATTTAGGTTTAGAATAGAATATCTAATGGGTTCGAGCCCTAGAGGTCCGATGCACGTAGGCCTTGATAATTAGGTTTAATTGATATTTATTTGAATAAAACTAATTTCATGTTTAAAGAGTGCCAGTGTGCAGACATCTAATATTCTGTTCTTTGTCCTGAAAGCTGCCGTATGGAAGCACTACCCTTGTCCTTGTTCACTCAAAGGTTGGTGCTGCTTAAGCTTTGTTCCTTTGTATATATATATATACTGTCTTCATAGGCTAGATTATGATCCCTCATTAATTCAAGGTTAGTCTAGAACCCCATTCGAACCTCATATTACCTAATGCTTTCCTTTATTTTTTGATACTGTTTGTTACAATTTCTTCGTTTGTTTCTGAAGTCTCAGTCTATTTCTGGCTCTATTCCAAGTCCTAAGTACTTGTGCTAAACTGAAATATTATTATTTTGTGGCCTCTGATATTGGTAAGTGTGACATGAAAGTTTTCATACTTGTGTGTCCCCAGAATTTCTAGTCCATCACCTCCATCAATAGAGGGTTAGAAGAGGAGATTCAGAATGTCTGTGACCTTGTTCTGTGGATGTTAATGTCACAGAGCTTCTATGTGTGGGACTTTGTGAAATGAGTGAGACTTTGGTCTTCTGGGTATAAAGTTGTGTAATTAGTAGAAGGGTACTGCTGGTTGGAAGAACGAGCTTTGTCTGACTTCACTTCTAACCTGAAGATAGGTAAAGGTAAAGTCCACCCTAGAACAGGCCATGAAGGCCCAGAGGGGGAGTGGAGGTATAGCTCTACTCTTTCTTTAACCTCGGCGCTAGATGGGGGTGGGTGGTCAACTCCACACCCCGGCCGCTTTACCCCCGGGAAAGAGACCCAGTACCCATTGTATAGGAGGCTGGGTGGGCCCCAGGGCCGGTCTGGACGGGTGCAGAAAATCTCGCCCCCACTGGGATTCGATCCCCGGACCGTCCAGCCCGTAGCGAGTCGCTATACCTACTATAGTATCCCGGCCCATACCTGAAGATAGAGGCACTTCATTTCTCCAGAACATTGGTACCCACCTGTGAGACCAGATGGTGTTGTAACATAGAGTTCAGAAATAACTCCAACATATAGACTGTGAACTGGAGTCATCTGGCTCAGGATAGGAACCAGTTGTGGGCTGTTGTGAACACGGTAATGAACCTTCGGATTCCATAAAATGTGGGGCATGATTTATGAGCTGAGGAACTATTACTTTCTATAGAATGAGCATGCTCCTTGAAGTAATAACTTCTAACTTTTGAATAACACATGCAGATGGTACTCCTTTTTCACTTGATATGTTCCATTCAGAAATTGTTCTCCAGCTGTATTTTTTTTTTCATGTGTGTGTGTGTGTTTAATTCAGGAATATACTTCTACCTCCATTTGGTTTGTGTAAACTTACATAGTTTAGTTTGTTTTGTTGGCACTCATGTTTGTATTCCCTTAGATGCACACCCTCCTAAGTACCGCCAACAGCAGCAGCATGGAGTGGGTTCACGACAAGCTAGTGGCGGTTCGGGCAGTCCAGAAACAACCGCTGCACAGACCGGCACCATGCTGTCGGAGGACTATGCGGAAATAGTAGATGAAGAGGGCGACTACTCAACACCAGCCAGTGAGTAACCCTGTTATTGGAACTGTGTAACTATCCTACAGTTTGACAGCTGAACTCATTGCTAGTACCAAAGTCTGCTTAATAAAACTGAGACATTATACAGAGTCTGAGTAAATGGCCTTACACACTGTCACGCCGTTATTAATACATGCCTTAGATATGTGTAGCCTTAACCTTTTCCAGGAACGTACTGTTATCTGTAAGAAAAAAATGTACGTAGAGAGTGACATCTGGTGTACTTTTCAGCGCGTGATTATGAGCTGGTACGAAATCAAGTGGAGTTAGGCGAGATTATAGGTGAGGGTCAGTTTGGTGATGTCCATAAAGGAACGTTCAAAGGACGAGACAACCAGCTGATTCCAGTGGCTGTGAAGACCTGCAAGGCAGATGCTGACTTGGCAACAGCTGAGAAGTTCTTAGAAGAGGCCTGTAAGTATTTGTTATGTTACAGTCTGGAGATGTACGATGCCATGGTACTGTCCTGCCATGAAGATGGTAGCATTAGGTTCACTACTTCCACATAGTGCTGAGGTTGAGAATCAGTGGAGCTATACCTCTACTCCCCATATATATGCCTTCATGGCACGGGCAGGGTCAACTTTACCTTTCCTTTTTGTTGCTTTACATTCTCGAAACACAAATGATAAGTACAATGATTGGAGCCTTTCATGCTGTGTTGCCAGATATCATGCAGCAGTTCGACCATCCGCACATCATCAAGCTCATTGGTGTGTGTTCAGAGAGTCCAATATGGATTGTAATGGAGCTGGCAAGGCTGGGAGAGATGCGAGCTTATCTGCAGAGCAACAAACACCGCTTGGACTTGGCAACATTGCTGCTGTATACATTTCAACTTAGCACTGCGCTTTCATACCTCGAGTCTAAGAAATTTGTGCACAGGTTGGAGAAACGTCCTGTTGTTGAATACAATCAAAGAATTTTTAGGTTTTAGAAGAGGTGTTGTTGAAGGTTCAAGTCTTCTTGGTACTTACAGTGTGTTGAAATGGTAAGTAGTTACTGATGGTTTGAAGGCACGACATCCTTCTGAATGTCAGTAAGTGTTGACCAGTCAGCACGGCATAACATACCAGAAGACTTTGTGAACTACATTTCATTGCCATTAGACAGGCGTGTTATGAAGTTCATTGCTTGACAAAATGGATGCTGTGCATTATGGATGGAATTGTTCAGCCAAATATATGAGGCACTGTAAGATTTTCCCTCAGAAATGCCATTAAAAGAGTGATAAATCACTTTATTCATATTTATGTAAATATAATACAAGATTTTTTTGTGATCCATCATTTGAAAACGGGGGGGGGGGGGGGGGGGGGGGGGGGGCACGTTCTAGTCGTATACGAAGTTAAACATCTTTTGTGTTTATACTGTTTTACACCAACCAAATGCACTAATTTATTTAAAGAACACTAAAATATTCTTTAAAATATTAGATAAAAGACCCCTACATATGTTTCGGCTTATCGATAAGCCATCTTCAGGGGGTGTCACAACTGCTTGCTTTTAAAAACACGTACACATATTGGTCCTCTGTGTTTTTAAAAACGAGCAGTTGTGACGCCCCTGAAGATGGCTTATCGATAAGCCGAAACATTTGTAGGGGTCTTTTATCTAATATTTTAAAGAATATTTTAGTGTTCTTTAAATAAATAAGTGCATTTGGTTGGTGTAAAACAGTATTAATGCTCAAAAATGCACGGTGATATTAAAATAAAGTGTTTTGTGTTGTTATTTTTCTGATAATTGGAGGTTGTGTGTGTTGAGGAGGGGGGGGGGGTGTTGAGTGTTATTTAAACGTACAGGAATGAAGTGATGTATCCATGTTTAAATTGAGACTACTTAAAGAGTATTAACACCTAGCCAACTAACATTTTTGATATTGTCACTTTTCAGGGACATAGCTGCTCGCAATGTGTTAGTGTCGGCTCACAACTGCGTGAAGTTGGCCGACTTCGGCCTAAGTCGTTGGGTGGAGGACCAGAGTTACTATAAGGCTAGTAAGGGGAAGCTTCCCATTAAGTGGATGTCTCCAGAATCCATTAACTTCAGACGTTTTACTACAGCCAGTGACGTGTGGATGTTCGGTAAGCTTCTGTGTCCCTCATAATTCACGTGCATCAAGTTGCTCTGGAAGTAACACTTTTGCTGCCATGCATATAAACGCAATCAGTGAAGGAAATGCCAACCAGTGTTCACCTTAAATGGGGAATATATGAAGGTGTATCTGGAAGTTCTGGGACTGAGTTGATAATGAAATGTATTCCTACCTTTGTTACTGTTCAGTGTTTTCCCCTTCAAATTAGACCCCTCTGAAGTTTATGCAACTGGTCCAGCATTGCTGCCACTCCTGGGTGCACTGCTCCAACCGAGTTTTTGGAATCACAACCAAGGCAAAAACTTGGCAGAGATCTGTCATGTGTTCAAGACCTCACTTAGACTTCAAAGGCTTGTTTCATACAGGAGACCTAACCTCAAAGTTGCTTGTGTTCACTGTGATGGATTGAGCTGTTCGCCTTTTCCAATTTCAAGGGTTAAAACTGTTTCTTCCAACTTTCTGTTGGACACTTTTGACATCATCTACCTTCAGTGCATATTGATAGAATTACTTCAGGATTCAGTTTTCACACCTTTTGAAATCTGTGGTCTTCTGGGTAATTACACGGCGTCGTGTGGTAATTATTTACCGACGTTTCGGGACAACGTGTCGGTCCCATCTTCACGGGTCAAGATTCCTAGTAGGAAAGAAAGCCTGTTGACAAAGAAACTGGACAGCATAGCGGGGTGGGGAAACGTGCGATGTGACGACAGCCAATAGGCTGAGGGAGGGGGTGGGTTTTCTTTGTTAACAGGCTTTCTTTCCTACTAGGAATCTTGACCCGTGAAGATGGGACCAACACGTTGTCCCGAAACGTCGGTAAATAATTACCACACGACGCCGTGTAATTACCCAGAAGACCACAGATTACATCAGCGTCGCGGCGGAAGCCTGAAATCAAGGTTCACACCTTCTGTCTGCATGTTTCAGATATTTTTTTGTGTTGTTTTTGGTATCTGCAATCTAATGTAATCACTCCTGTTTTTGTTCATGTCATTATTTTAATTTCAGGTGTGTGTATGTGGGAGATCCTTATGCTGGGAGTGAAACCATTCCAAGGTGTGAAGAATAATGATGTGATAGGGAAGATTGAGAATGGTGAACGGTTGGCACTTCCACAGAACTGTCCACCACGTCTCTACAGCCTAATGTCTCAATGCTGGGCATATGAGCCATCCAAACGGCCCAGCTTTAAGGACATACGTGAAGTGTTGCAGTGAGTTTACTGTTCTGTTTTGCCCCTGTTACTGCCAAGCCTTGTGCAAAATTGTCAGACACATTTCGGCACGTTTGCAAAGCAGTTGTCAAAATCTGCCATTAGCAATGTGGGATTTGAGTTTCTCACAGCGATGTTGCCGAGGAGTCGGGTATTCTTGGATGTGGCACTGTGTTGTTGGGCGATGTTTCAAAGGTCTTTAGTGCCTTCGTCTTCAGGATCAAGGTGTGCAAGAAGACTGCTTGACCCTGAAGGAGAAGGCACCACCGCCATTTTAAATGCCAAGAACTACTCACCCAACAACACAGCATAACATCCCAGAAGACCTTAATCAACTGCTGTTGGCATATATCCAGTGCATAACCTTGGTCTATACAAATCAAAATCTGATCATTTTTGGAAACTTAAAACTTTTTTGGGAAGTTAATCATAAACTGCTGATATTATGAATCCAGTAACAGTTCTTCATTTGTTTTGCTGCAGTGAGATTTTAATGGAGGAAAGACATCAGCAGCAGGAAACCATGAAAAGGGAAAATCGACGTGTACAAGCCATGTCGTGGGGTGAGTGACTGCTTTGTTGTACAGTCCATGTCATGTGGTGAATGATGAATTTGTGAAGACTCACGTCTCCTGGGTTGTGATGCTGTGTCGTTTGGCAAGTAGTTAACCAGCATTTTTAAGGACTGTAGCGCCTTCATCTTCGGGGCGCAGTAGGTCGTAGGTTTCGGCATTACATTTACAAGTACTTATCGTGAATGTAAAACAAACTGTACATACTCATGCCTCCCCATATCAGCACAAGCTCAAAGCGAGTGGCTTAAAAGTGTCCGATTTTCACAAGCAGCATGTGTGTGTGTGTGTGTCAAATTTTGTTTTAAATTAGGGAAAAACTTTTTCAGAGACAGTTGAAATGTTAAGGAAAGCATTTGGTAATGAATCCATGAGCCGTACTCAAACTTTCCAGTGGTACAAACGGTTTAAAGATGGCTGAACTTCGATTGAAGATGACCCACGTTCTGGACGACCTTCCACATCAAAGATGACCAACATGTCGAAAAAGTTCCTGTAGTCAATCATTCAGATGGATGTTTGACAGTGCGGAAGTAGCCAATGAAGTTTGCGTTTCGAAAACCTTGTGTGAAGATTTTGACTGAAAATTTGGGTATGCAGCGTGTTGCAGCCAAATTTGTGCCACGTCTGCTGACTGACGAGCAAAAACAGAATCGTCTTGAAATCAGTCAAGAAATTTTTGACCGTGCAAACACTGATGAAAACTTTTTAAAAAATACCATTACAGGTGATGAGACATGGGTTTACGGCTATAATGTCGAAACAAAAGCCCAGTCTTCACGATGCTCATGAGAATCGGACATTTTTAAACAACAGAAAAATCGCTGTACATACCAAACACTTGTTACTGTAGCAGACACAGCACGAAGACTAAACAAGACAGAATCATGCGACTGGTGTCAGGTGACTCATGAAGGTCGCTGCTAGGATGTGCCACTTACCGGACATTTCCAATCGCGTTGGTGCGCCATTTTAAAATTTCGGTAGTTTTACGGACAGCCCTCATATACCCCGTACCTTCAATTCAGCGTCACTTTCATGATTTTTTTGTGTACAAGCAGAAATTTTGGAGCCAGTGTGCGATTTAATGAGGGTTTACTGTAGTGCCTTTTTCTCTGCCACTGCTGGGTAGTAGAATCCACATTTTTTAAAATAGGCTGCGTAATGTCATGATGAGGTTAAGATGAGATATTTCATGTCATGTTGTTTACATGACATCAGTGTTCATATACTGTGTGGGTTTAGTTACAAATATCATTTGACAGTGACTGAAGAGGATTAAAATAAATAAGTAATGAATGTCCACTCCATTGTCATTCATGACAACTACAAAATTCACACTAATAACAAGTTATGTAAGATTCAAATATTTATGGCAATTGAATGCAGTGCGTCTTCTCGGGCAGACAGCCTTGTGAAGTTGAAGTTGGTTTCCATATGTGTGTCCATGACAAGGGTTGAATACTTCACTTCCACAGCCTGCCATGTTCCACCATCTTTGTACAGCTTATAATTAAGTAATTGGCATTTATTGCAGGATCAACAGGCTCTGATGATCCTCCTCCTCCAAAGCCAGCAAGGTTTCCAATCCTTGGAGCAGCAGATTCAGCTTCTCTTGCCTCCTTGACCGGTACACTGGGTGGAGGCAGCTCCATCAACAATGCAACTCCTGCACCGACCACTTATATTGTTGCGCAGAATCCAGAGGTTCTTGTCCAGCTTCTGCGGGAAAATGAATCCAGAGGAATCTCACCTTCTGTTTACACCACGCCAGCATCGGCATTCAACACTTTAGCGGTAGATTTTGAAAAAAACGCTTCTGCCTCTGCTACAACCACATCTCCATCGCAGACATCTCCTCCTCCTTCCCAGTCCTCTCCAGCAGGAACTTCAACTCCAGTCACTTTATCCCAGTCCCCTGTTATCTATGGTGTCTCTAAGAATGTGACTTCAGTGCCCAAAAGTGTTTCTTCCCCTCCGGTATCTGTTGCCGGCTCTCAATCTTCGACCAGCTCCCCTACAACCACTCCTTCACCCTCAAGTGTTTCAGCCGGTAGTGTAGCGCCTGTAGCTTCACCTGTTTTACGAAAAGCATCAAAACCAAAAACCAAAGAGATTGGATCATATCATTCCAGTAACAGTCCTGTTGTTGGAGGTGTGTGTGTTCTCCCCCCTCCACCGAACTCACTAACTAGTTCTCCTCCTGCGCAGCAGCAGCAGCCGTTTCTGAGATTTTAACTCCTTCATCTCTAGTTTCATCAGCCACCAGTGATGGTGCTACGCTTTCATCAACGTCCTTCACCTCATCATATGGTGGCGGACCTGACCTGGATTGTTCGTCTGCTCAGCAGTCAATGAACAGCAGCGCTGTTAAAGTAGCAGATGACGACGGAGGTACAGGTCTGCGTGTCTTGCATGCATTTGTTTCAAACTAAGCCCTTGATGTTCTTCATTGTTTGCATCCCGTTGTGCTAGACGATGCGGTTCCAATTGAAAATAGTAGGTTATCCTGTCTGCATCACAGTATTTTATTGTAGTTCACTGATTTGTATAAACATATAATTATAATGGTAATAATATAATAATTAGTTTCTGTACTCTTAGCTGGTTAAATGTTGACATGTTTCGGCCTGTGTAGGTCATCTTCAGGTTTCATTCTAAATGTAAGGAGGTTTTCAGTTGCTTGCAATGTTATTACAGTAAAAACCCTATTTAATGAATTGCTGGGGGATTAGAATATATTTCACTAGATCGAGGTTTTCATTAAATGGAGGTTAATTGTTTATATTATTCAAGAAGTGGGATGGGGGGGCATGGACTGGATTGATATGGCTCAGGATAGGGACAGGTGGCGGGCTGTTGTGAATGCGGTAATGAACCTTCGGGTTCCATAAACGCGGGGAATTTCTTGAGTAGCTGACGAACTGTTAGCTTCTCAAGAAGGACTGTGCTACATGGAGTTAGTTAGTTAGTTAGTTTATTGTTTATATGGAGCTATCTTCTTCTTCTTCTTCTTCTGTCTATGGGCCCGTCGGCATTAGCTCGGACGCACCGCAGCCTTAGGCTTATTGTGCTAACCCTTAGCTTCAATTATCAAGTCTGCAGCCACAGCCGTTCCTTGATCAGGTTCATCGAACGTGGAATACTCGGTAAGAGTGGGGTCTGTTCACACCCCACTACTTCTCGCCACCGCCTTCTCTTATTTTAATGAGCTGCTTCGCTGCGTTCCGGAGAGTCGCCTGGTCTGCAGTTTGGTCAGCACCTGCAGCCAGTCTGTTCTCATCAGAAGAGACAGCGCAAGGCTCAGAGCGTACGCCCCTCTATGGGCCGTGGCATTAGCTCCGGACGCACCACAGCCTAGGCTTATTGTGCTAACCTTAGTATATGGAGCTATTGTCAGGGACATGAAAAAAATAATCACTAAATGCGGGAACATTAAATTGGGGTTTTACTGTATTATGTTGTGGTTTTTGTTTTCCTTGTTCTTATGTTCTTATATTGTTGGTGTTTGTTCTCACTTCATGTATGCCAAGTTTTGAATCTGTTGCTCTTGACATTAAGATGTATAATTTTTTTATTATGAATGATAGTTTGTTATCACGCTGCTAAGAAAGTAACCACACAAGCATGCCAGAAGATGATATGGCTGTACTGAGTGCATTGCTTTATAACTGTTTGCTATATGAGAAGGGTTTTGGTCGACAGAAAGTGGCAGAAAATTTAATTAAATACGTGATACATAGATATCTAGTTGATGCTGGAATTACGGATTTGTTGTGATTTTTTGGCTAATAAGTGACGAATCATTTTAACATCAGTTAGCCTCAGATACCTCTTCATTTTTCAGCTCATCAAAATTGAGTTAAAAATCACCATTTTTAAACTTTCTCTGCTCCATATTGCAATAAGTTGTGTACCTCAGTCATTGTGTGACGCCTCTTCCTTACTGGCATACGAGAGTTGGCTTTAGCAGCCGTGCACTGCACGCCTCGTTCTCTGTGCGTAACTTGGAGAATGGCTGATTGCATGAGAGTGTTTTAATGCACTTATTTGCTGTGTAAGCTTCAAATTGCACACAATTGAGTAACCCTTTTACATGTTTTTCAGGTTGCATGTTTGTAGAGTATGAGTTACGACTTTTTTGTTGTTTGACCTTGCATTCTGTGTTCTGACGCAAAATCAAGGGCTTCATTTCAATGCCATTTGTTTATTTTGCAGATAACTAGCACCTGTGATGTCTGCAGATGGATCATTGGACTTTGAATATGCAATAGCTTTTTTTTAGCTTACAGATGACATGTGTTTGTTGTGCTGTATTTTGAAAACTAGTAATATTTTGCAGTTGATACATGGCATGAGGTATGACTCTTTATAAACAATACACAGTATTTTGCACTTCGCGCTTTGTTTTTGAGTTTACAGTGTCTTATAGCAGTAAAATTGAAATGTTTTTATTTTCAGCTTGATCCAACAAGGCATGTAAACGTTGTTCACATGCATGTCATTATTCTGTTACTGGATTCAGTATTTGAATCATCTGTCTTTATTTTCCATTATACCACCACCAGTATGCCATGTTTTATTTTACCATTTTCAAAACTGTTCTGAAATCAGGCAGTGTACTTTTTCACTTACAAATCTGAAGTAAAGACAAGAGCAGTCCATCCATATAGGCAAACCAGGCAGCAGCCTAGGACCCCAAGTTAAGTGGTAAAAGGTAAAGCAATCCCATTACAGACCTGGACAGGCCCTTAGGGTTCCAGGAGGTTGAGGCTCGCAGATTTATAGACATTCAGCACATGAAGGTGGTAAGGTTGTCAGCCCTACACACCGGCCGCCTTTACCCCCCAGGAAATATTCCTGGTACTCATTTCTGTTAGAGGCTGAGTCGACCCCAGGGCCATAGTGCGACCGAAAGGATTATTTCAATGAAAAATTCCAATGACACCATTGGGAATCAAACCTGCAACCTTCCGGCTTGTAGCGCAGTGCCTTAACCAACTGCGCCACCGCGTGCCCCCAAGTTAAGTGGTGTAGTGCGAAAGTTGAGGGAAAATATTGAATTAAAAATTTAAAATTATTTTACTTCCATAGTGCTCGAGCTAGGGCTCGTGTGCCTCTTGACGTGGGCGTTGTGCCGGCTTACTGGCTGCTGAAATAAGCTGGGCCGATCCAGTGATCTGCCTTTGAGGGGAGGGGGGCTGCTGGGAGAGTTCATGGTTCACGTAGGGCACCAGTTTCTAGCAGCTAGTATATTGGCTGCCCCTGAGCAAAGACAGCACATGGAACCAGCCATAGGAACACAAATATCTGGTGAAGGTTTAGGCTGTCTTATTTGTACCTCCATTGTTTAAAGTCTGATCACTTTGGCAATGTGTTTTCTTTGAGTATTATTATTGTGTTATTAATTCTAGTCCTTAGGCATTTGCATCTGTTGTTCACTGCATGTAATTAGCTTTTAGGCTTAGATTCACGTTTCCCAGTGTTCTGGCAAATTCCTGAGAACCTCATTTTTTTACGTGGTCTAAGCCCAAAAGCTGATTCCACATGTAGTTTTAATATCATTACATTTTTGTGTCACATTATTTGTAATGTTATGTAATGTTATTTTTCAATTAGTATCTTCTTTTTATTTATAATTTTTAATTATCACTTTTTATTATATATGGCATGGTATGTTGTTGTTTAAAGAATGCATCTCTTTGGTTTTGAGTTTTGGCTGTTCCACAGTGCTTTGAATGCATAAAACCTATTATTTAACCTCACCTTCTAATCCTTCCTGTTGCATTTCTGGACAAATGTGTGACATGGTCACGTATCTATGTAAGCATGTGTCTTCACGCTGCAGTACATCAGTATATCTTGTATGTGGGATGGTATGATATAAGTTGAGGATGTGAAGAAACTGACTGCCATATCGCAATGGATGTACCAGACATAAGCCCTTCTTCATACCTGGGATGTACCCAGTTTGAATCTCTGCTTCCCTCAAATATCTCGTGGCTTACATCGGCAATCTGTCCAGTTCACTACACATATTCCATCATTGTCCTGTGGATGGATGAACTCGACCAACATGGATGCCAAAAATAAACAGTGAATTCAGAATTTAAATTCCAAATGTACAGGATGTTTTCTTTATTGCAGAACTCTGCACTGTAGAGCAGACATCATTGCTGCATGGTGACTGGTGATGCTGCCTTCTCTGTAGTGCTCAGCTTTGCCCATTCATGCATTAAAAAAAACCGTTCTGTATATCTGGTATGTACAGTGGAATTCAAGCTTTCTTCCCAGTTCGGGCAAATGCTGAGATGTGCATAAAAGCAGTGCGCACTTTGAACTATTAATCGCTGTACTCAGTTTCATTTGGTGCTGCATAATCTCTTCAGATGTGCAGCGTAACAAAAATAATTGTAGCAATCCATGATTTGCTGTCAGTTGAGGCCATGCCATTTACTCAGGTACTTGTAGCTGGCTTCTCACCATGGAAGTCTCCATTCTATCCCAGGACAGGCCATGTGGTATGTGTGTGTGTGAACAGAGTAGCGCTGGGGCAGGTTTTTCACCAAAAACTTTTTCCCCCTACCATTTTCCATTCCGCTAATATTTGCTACTCGTTCGTGCCGTCAGTCCGTTTGAGGCCGCTTGGGCTTACCCCATACCAAAAAATAATATTTATTGGTTTCTATTTCAAGGACATAATTGGAAATGTGTAAGGGGTTGGTGAGTCGGAAGGATTTAAGGATTAAATTGTGGCTGTTTTAAGATATTGCTATGTGTATCCATTTTGGAGAAAGTTACATGAAACTTTATCAGGGAGATGAGTGTTTGGCTGATAATCGGATTTACAGGCACGTAATTGCTGTTCTGTTGTGTTGCAAAATTACAGAAACATCAAAATTGCATAGTGTTACAATCCTGTCGTTTGTTTGCCTCATGGGATAGGCATTGAGCCCTAACGTCATTGAATCATGGATGGTACAAACCGTTTATAATCAGAAAATGGAAAGAGGCGTGTAACGTACAATTCATGGTTTCAAACGGTTCCATTTGGTTTCGAGACCTGTTGCTTTAATGCAGTGCAATAACTAAGCTATGAGGGCTCAAGAGGGAGGGCTACAGGTCGTGTGTTGTTTGCTGCTGGTATTAGAGGGAAGATCAGGTTTGTTTGTCCCCATTTTTCGTTTACCAACACATTAGATTCCAGTGAAATTTGATGTTGGTATTAAACTTGTCAGATTAATTGTATTTTGATTTTTCATTACAAACTTTTTGTTGCTGCAAACTAAAATCTAACATCACCAGACTTGTCAGAAGATGTCAAAGCTGCATAAGTGAGGGACTGTAATACAAAATAATATGATATATCATTAAAATGCCTAACATTTATTTAAAACATTTGTATATTGTTTGTTTAATGGAGTGTGAAGAAAAATTGTATATGTGTAGGCAATAGAATGTTTGTCTGACTGTTTAATAGCTTTATTGTTCGATCAGCTAGAAATTAACACTGAGATTCTGTTGTGGTAGTATGTACAGAAAACAGTGTGGTTCAAATTGTTGTAATTGTACAGGTAAATGTGGCGAGAATCTTGCATATTAAGTTTATGGTCATGTGGGGTGTGACACATGTAGTTCAGTAGGTGGGTGCCAGTATTTCAGAAGAACATGCTGCCTCCATCTTTAGGGTAGGAGAGAACCTTGTCTACCGTAAGTACAGAGGCAGGAAGTTGTTTCAAATCATTGGTACCTATCTACCAAACCACATAGTATAAGAAGATTCAAGTCACCTGGTATGAGTGTTCCAGACATTTTGAAGAATTATAGTGCCTTCATTCTGACGGTGAAAGCACGGCACTATGATTCTTCTGTATGTAAGTATGCTTTGGTTTGTAAGACTTGTTCGTCTTGCGCTGCTTCTGGCCTGAGCATTTAAATGTCAATAATAGGGTCATGTCGTATGTACTGTAGGTCATGTCGTATGTACTGTAGGTCATGTCGTATGTACTGTAGGTCATGTCGTATGTTCTGTAGGTCATGTCGTATGTACTGTAGGTCATGTCGTATGTACTGTAGGTCATGTCGTATGTGCTGTAGGTCATGTCGTATGTACTGTATTTTCCAGACCGTAAGGTTCACCAAGATTTTAAAAGGCAAATTTAAGGGAAAAAAAATATTTTGTTGACCTATGCAGAGGAATTTCATAGAGTATTGGTCCAGGAAAAAGTGCATTACATGGTCTGGAAAATGCAGTAAGTTGTTCCCAAAAAAGTAATTTCAGATAAAATTTGTAGAACCAAATGACTCCTGCTGCGAGTGTGTATGGAGATGATTTGCTGGAAGATGGTGGTGGTGCTGGGGACAGCAGTCAGCTGAACATAGAGTTGGAGCAGCAGTTACTGGAGCAGAGGCTGCGACAGCAGCAGCGGGAGTCTGAGGAGGACAGACGGTGGTTAGCTGAGGAAGAAACTAATCTGGTAAGTTAATTACTGTGTTACAAACAACGCTGTGGGCTGATTTGTGTATGGTTACTTTAGTGTCAGAATCTTATTACATAAAACACAGGGACTTGCTCTTCTGTGGTCTGTATGTATCCTAACAAGTAGTTATGAGCAAGAGCAGAAGATGGCAAAGAATGTTTGTTATTCTGTTGTTACATGTGTTAGTTATGAGTAGACTGCAGTTATGAATAGGAACAGAAGGTGGCAAAAACAAATAGCTTTGTAAGCTATGCTGCTTGAGGTGTCAGTATTGTGTTATGTTTATAACATGTAGACCACAAAATTGTACAGGGTTATTCAAAAAGGAAGGTGACATTTTCACATGTTTATCGTGAAGTAACCAGTGCGCTTACAATGACGTGGTATGTATCAGTTGTTAGTTACTTACAAACCAACTGTGAGAGTTTTCCTAACAGTAGATACTTATGATCTCCAAAGGGGTAAAGGTGGCTGGTTCGTAAGGCTGACAACGTTACCACCTTCATGTGCCTACTGTCTAGAAATTGTGGGAGTTTAAACGTCCCAGAGCCCTAAGGGCCTGTCGAGGCCTGAAATGGGATAGCTTTAAAAGATACTTATCATGTCATTTAGGCTTACTGGTTACTTCACTATAGTCCGTGAAAGTGCTGACCCTCTTTTGACTTACGTGTTCACTGACAGACAAGACAGTATGAGATTAGTGTTGATACAGAAGTCATTAGTGTTGATACAGATGTAATTAGTGTTGATACAGAAGTCATTAGTGTTGATACAGAAGTCAGATGTGCCGATAGCAGCATAAATCTCCCCCCATCTCACACACAAATCATATGAACTGCATAGTTGTGTTATTCCGTTGTGTATTTTCAAAAGTTGTTTGTCCTGCATTTGTAAGGTTGAAAGTCTTTTCTTTTTTGTGACTGAAGTACCATGTTTACCCGAATATAAGACGAGAACTGTTTTCTCAAGCCATCGTCTGTAAAACAGGGAGTTACTTTATAATTGCACACATGTGGAACATGGAGGGGAATCAAGGCTTCTGAGATGTTAAATATTTTTCTGAAAATTGAAGGTTGTGAAGGTGAGGTCATCTTATTAAATATGGTATTTTAATCAATTTTTTGGGGGGGGGATTGGCCATTTTGTGTTACGACAGAGTTCTTGTAAATGTGATGTTAATGTGAATTGTTGTCAGCTGTTAATATAATGCTTGTGTTTGTAATCCCTATGTCTTGATGCACTGCTGTTCTGCTGCTGTGTTAATGCTTTCTGCATCTGCGTTTCCTTTGCTTGTATGTACATTACCACAGAAGAAGCGACTGTCCATTGTAACGAGCTTGTCGGACCGATCGGACACAGACTCCGTTGATGGCTCTCCACTACATCATGGTGGCAGTGCACCAACCCCTCCTCCACCTTCCTCTGCCACACCTCCTTCTACTATCTGCTGCACCAGTTCACTGCATGACTCTTCTGAACGGGACCGTTCGTCAACACCTCTGAGCAATGGTTCAGCAGAGGAGAGGGTCATTGTTGTCAAGGTAACTTTCCAACCACAGCTGTATGATTTTGCTTTTTGTTACCACATACTGATGTCATGTTCCTGTGTTTAAGAGAGTCATGTTGGAATGCTTGCAGATCAGTTCACAAATTGTTACCATACAAATACACACATATATATGTAGTAGCGGAACAAACGGAAGATTTACATGTCTGTACGTATTTTTACTGTGCCAAGAATGGATATTCCAAATATATCTAAATCATTCATTTGATACTGTCTTCTGTTACTCAGTAGCTCATTTTTAATATTGTTTTGAAGTTCACTGCGTAAGGAGGGGCAAATGAGAAGAATATTTTTTCATCTTTTCATCTTTAAATGCTATCTGTTAGTTCTTGAAATGTCTGTGTTATGGCAAATGTGAAAAAACTTGTAATGGACACTTTGTGCGAAGATCTAGAGGCAGTCCTCGCTTGACAGTGCATTGACCAATGTTGTTTCGTTCAAACACTGGCAAATTTTAGTGACCAAAGTTCTGATGAACGTTGCGTGGACTGACACTAATGTTGTTCCCACTGGCAGCTGGCGGCATCTGGCAGCGTCTTAAACAGCCAGCGTGGCAGGTGTTGAATTTCTTCTTGTGGGAAAACAGTGCTGTATTCTGTGTTGTTCTGCTCACTTTCAGATTCGCTGGAACATAGCTGTAACATCAAACAAGGAATTACTGTACGCTTACTCCTGCATCTGGAACCAATCTGACACATAACTCACTGGATATTTGTCAGAACAAAAAATGTTTGGAACAACTGTTTTAAAGAAAAATAAAACACGCATATTATGAGAAAACTAAAATACATTTTATACCTAATACATACTTTCCTTAACTGATTATCATTCACCAACAAGTGCACAAAGATAATTTTCACTAATTACTTTATTAAAGGATTTCCCCTATACGTATTTCGGCAATTTATATTGCCATCTTCAGGGGGTCATTTTGGTTTGTACATAGACCAATGTACATATGTCAATATTGGTTATTACACCTTCTATAAGATTGTATAAAAATTGTGTAAAGTTGTATTATAGTATTGAAATAGTACTAAAATAGCTTGTTAAAGTTGGTAGTAAAATAGTATTAAATTACATTTGCGGTAAAATTCGTAATTATTGGCAGTGTGGTCCGGTATGCTGTTCCTTGTCGGATATCTGTTAAAATATTACATATAATTAGAGTCATAATTACGTTGCTTATATTAGTGTGTTTGTTTTCTTAAGCTTTTTAGTTGAGTGCGGACATACCTGTGTGTGTTGCTGTGTGGAGGCACCTTCTCCCTTCGTGTCAGCGTGGCTTCTGTTATTGATTTTTTACATGTTTTCGTGTTGTCTCGTTACACATGCTTTCCTTAATTTAACTGATTTGTGAGATAATGAGATGAGAATCATTACACCAGAATTTTGATTCTGTGTGCTCATTTTATAACTTGTTTGAAACAAATGCGTGAAACAACAGCAGTATGTTACATTTCAAGATATAAACGTTCATAACGCTACCACAGAATTTAAACTAACATTACAGGATGTGAGTACAAAGGTGAAAGGTAACATTTATATAACACTAAAGGCCCACACATGGTTGTCATTTATCCCAACTAGAAAACGATTTTTGTTGCAGAAACAGTGTACTTAGTGCAGCACCTTTTCTTCCATTTACATGTTTGTTTTGCAGCTTGTTCCTGTAAAGTGTAATTGCATGTCCCCTCTGTTTACGATGTTCATAGGATGGACTCATAGAGGCATTCTTTTACTTACTGTGTAAGCGTATAATTTGTTTTCGACAGAAGATGGAGCCGACGCCAACTGCCGATCTCGACCGCAGCAATGACAAAGTGTATGAGTGCACAACCGGTGTGGTTAAGGCTGTAATGTCATTATCACAGGGTAAGTTTTGTTTTCTTCTTGTAATTCTTCAATACACAATTGCCACTGTGTTTACCACCTCATATCGTCCAACTTCATTCAATGTGGAAGTGAAATACAGTGTACGGTCAAAGTTCGTTTATTTGGCATTTTGTTGAGTGGCAAGTTTGTTCTAATGGCATACTTTTCTGTACAGTCCATTGCAATTTACACCTGTACATTTGATATTGTGATCTGTCAGAAGAAGAAGTTATAACATATCGACTCGTAGAACACCAGGGAGACAGCAAACACTGTGCTGTAGATTTTACTGTTTACAGTGTTTTGTAAGTACTGTACATTTTATTTTATTTTTTTTTAATTTTATTTTTTCATCGTACTAGGAGCTGGTATAGCTCAGTCAGCAAATTGAATTAGCTATAGGCTGGATGATCAAAGGTTTGAAACCCTGCTTGGGCAAGAGATTTTTCTCTTCTCCTAAACGTCCATACCGGCTGTGGGGCCCACCCAGCTTCCTATTCAGTGGAGACCAGGGACACTTTCACCGGGGGTAAAGCAGCCAGTGCATGAGGCTGACCATTTACCTCCATCTAGTGCCAAGTTTAAGTATGAATGGAGCCATGCCCTCCACACCCCCAGATGTGCCTTCATGGCGTGTACAGGGAAAACTTCACTATTTTTTAATCATAGCCCACATTATAATTGCTTTCCGTAAGTCACTATTCTGTCCATCAGAAAAGTTGATCTATCAGTGTACCCTGTTCCCCAGTCACGCTGGATATACTTTTACTGTACGTTAATCTCTGTCACTGAGTGGCAAGGGCTGGGTATTTATTTTATTTGATCTGTCAGTCTTATTCTTCTGTCGTACAAGTCACGCATTCCTATGTCCTTCCAGTCAAAAACTTTGCTCACCAAAAACAATGTATAAGAAGTATATATATTTATAGTCTGACAATTGTACAATTTAATCACATTAATATATAGATATAACTATAAATATAGAGTTAAAATGTATGGAATGAATAATATTAAGAAGTATATAATTAAGGATTCTGTTCTTTGCCATAACCTGGTGTTGCATGAGCATGGATTCATGTAACGCAACAAATTATGACTCAATTGTATGTTGCTTCTGCATTCTAACAGTTCTGTAGGCGAGGTCACAATCGTTCCTTCCATATGATATGTATCATTTTTACCAGCTGAGCTCAAGTTTTCTATCCTGAAGATGGGGACAGCAGGCTCTGCTGAGACAGTTGGGCCTGTTGATTACTCTGTGCAGCAGTACAGGCCAGAAGACCGTGATCTTGATATTCACCGCCCTGTGAACCGCGTGTCTAATACAGTTAATCACGTATTGTTGATTACATATTTGACTCTGAGAGCTTTGGTGTGAAAGAGAGTGTTTTCTTATCAGGTGTTCAGCAGAGTCGAGCAGATCAGTACCTCGAACTGGTGCGACGTGTCGGCATGGAGCTGAGGACGCTCCTCTCTAGTGTGGACGCCCTTGTTCCCGTCTTTCCAGTCTCGGCTCACAGAGAGGTGTGTACCTAAAAACACTTTTCTCCTGATATATAAAATGGAAACATAATAGGAAGGTTGTGCCTGTCATTTTGTTTGTATATCCTCCCTTAACATACTAGACATGCTAGACATCTACCAGACTGCACGGCGGTCACACCTTAGCAGACCATTTTCTTGATACCACTTTGAGAAC
Organism: Reticulitermes speratus; assembly: GCA_021186555.1. NCBI lineage: Eukaryota > Metazoa > Arthropoda > Insecta > Blattodea > Rhinotermitidae > Reticulitermes > Reticulitermes speratus. The sequence continues at coordinate 39,316,042 of JAJKFL010000004.1, read as the reverse complement.
CTAAAATCTTACACAGTGAAAATCTGGTGTACCAACTTGCTGAAATGTATTGCAGGTGGAGATGGCTCACAAAGTGTTGAGTAAAGACATGGGAGAACTAGTCAATGCAATGAAGTTGGCGCAGAACTACAGCACCACGACGCTGGACGCTGAGTACAGAAAGTAAGTACTGAGACAGAGGATAGAGCAACTGTATAACTACAGTAGAATGCCTTTAATCTGGCACTCGTGATAGTTCAGCACTTGAGGAAGGTAGTCTCAAGACTTGCAATGTGTGTACTGATTCTGTGACTTTATCTCTGATTATCTGGACCTTGTGGGCCGCGATAGCTCAGTCGGTATAGTGACTCGCTACGAGCTGGGCGGTCCGGGGAGCGAATCCTGGTGGGGTCGAGATTTTCAGCACCGGTCCGGACCGGCCCTGGGGCATACCCAGCCTCATGTACAATGGGTACCGGGTCATTCCTGGGGGTAAAGCGGCCGGGGCGTGGCGTTGACCACCCACCCCCTCCTAGCGCCGAGGTTAAAGAAAGAGTAGAGCTATACCTCTACTCCCCCTCTGGGCCTCATGGCCTTCTAGGGAGAACTTTTACTTTATCTGGACCTTACGGAGCCCATGAAGGTATTATACTAGCTTCGGAAGATCCAATGATGAGTCAACACGGTACTGCTGGCAAGAGGAAGCATGTGACTTTAATGACTGCTCAGAAACTGAAATAACTATGGGGCTTGAGAGTTGTGACAACTGAAGAGAAGTTCTGGCTTCATACGACATTGGATCCTCAAGTACCTATGATATAAGAAAGAGAAGGACCATTACTATTGTTGATGGCATCAAATGATAGTGTAAAGGACCTTTTCAAGCGACAGACTTTGAAAGAGCCTAAATTAGCACAATTGGACAAGGTGTTGAGTAAGTGGTTTACAGCAATGCATCCCAAAGGAAAACCAGTGACTGAGCCTGTGATGATGGGAAAAGCTAAGCCTTTATATGACAAAATGAAAATAATTGACATGTGCACTCTCTGAGGGCAGTAACAAAAAATTACGTATAAAAGCTTACGTCAGTATAGGTACTGTCTGATAATCCAGAATATTTGATAATCTGATGCTTGACCAGTCCATTGGGTGCCGGATTAAAGGAATTCTACCGTACTCGTTAATGATGTATCAGCTCCAAGAACAGCTGTCAGGCAGTGAACACTGTGCTATGTGTACTTCATTGTGTGCAGTATTTTGTAAATATTGTGTTTTTTTTTTATTTTAGATTTTTATCATTGCCCACATAAAAATTTATTTTTCCTTATATCAGCAAAATGGATTTATCAGCACACCATATTCCCCAGTCATGCTGGGTAAACAAACATTTACTCTGTTACACACTGCACTCTTTCCTCTTAACACTGAGTGTTAGAAACCCCCCTGTCCCCCAATTCTGCCAAGCATGATATATCCTGCTGATTTTGACTTTGACATGATTTTGTGAAAAGCTGGGAGGAAAGTTCTGCAGTCACTAAATGATTGCAGAAATCAGTAAAATCACCAAGTCATTGTGTTTGTTTCCTTTCAGGGGAATGTTATCAGCTGCACATATTTTGGCAATGGATGCCAAAAACTTGCTGGATGTAATTGACTCAATTCGGATGCGTTACCCCGATGTAAATACCTACATCTGCACAGGCATACCAGTTCAAACTGTTGAAAATGATGTAGGGGAAACTGAACGAGAAGTAAGACCAGCACTGCAGGAAGCTCAATCACATGGGAGTCTAGAACGTCAGAAAAAAATGGCTGTCCCGAGTTCGGCATTGTCCGCCGTGATGGTTCAGCAACCTATATACAGTGCAGCCACCAAACCACCACCGTTATCCACTGCATCAGCTGTTCCCATCATGCAGAAACTGAGCAGTGCGCCATCTAATGCAACAGATAGCTAGCAATAGCATGTGGTTATATTTTAAAAATAGCATTAAATTTACATAGGATGGAAATATGACGAAATCAGAAATATATATATGCTGTATTATAGATCGTACAGTTTCTTTTAAGCGAGAGTAAAGTAAGTTTGTGCTGCTGATAGACGCTGTTTTCACACCAATACAAATTATTTTGCAATCTGCTGCTACAGATGAACAGGTGTCTAGTACCTAATATCACTTATTTCCAGTGATCGCAAAAATGTAATGTACTAAGTCTTGATTCTGTCTTGTCTGAGTACTGTCTGTTCTGTTTGTGGTGTGGGGATTTGTAGGATGTAGCATTTTCAGGGCTAGATACATTGCAGAGTACCAATTGAGAGCTGAAATGTTGATCCCTCAAATACTTATATGCATGACATTAGGTCCGTGTTGTTCACCAATTCCTGCCATGATATCTTCATTTTAGATCATCTTTGCTGTATGTAGATAAATAAAATACATTATTTCATCAAAGAACAAATTATGCTGCCACCTTTTGATGACAAGACAAAATACAGGGACATTATTTTATCTGACAACTCACATCCACTTGTCACTCAGACCATTTCACATGACGGTAAGCTTTGCGGTGCTCGTTGCTGTTTCAGTCTGCCATGAGTCAGGGTGCAGGAACAGTTGTCAGATAAAACAATGTCCTGTACTAGCACTTTGTAACCATGATATTAAAAAGAAATGTGATATGCCTCAGAAAATGTGTTAAGAAAAGATCTACAAGGAAGTACAAGGAAGAGAAGGAAATCTAGCACAACTCAGAAAACGTACACTCTGTTTATAACCAAAATTTGTTGTCTTTTAGTATATTTATAGGAAATCATTCTTTTGCTTATTAAGATACGTATTTATATAGATCCTGTCTGCATGCACAATTTGAGTTTAATCACTGTTTGTTTTAATGCAAAAACTGTGTGTATTGTATTACGATCATCACAGAGAAATTGGTTCATGTATCAAATATATATGCTCTTTACCCATTCACGTCCATAAGCTTACCTGTGCGCTCTCATGGTACAGCCTATGGTTACCAGAAGTATATCGTTACCCATAAGACGAGGGATTACGTGGAATGGTTCTGCTGCCATCTGTGAGTGATGTTGTGATACTGAATGGTTTATTAAATTGTGTTGGCTGAAGAAAAATCCATGTCATCAGATTCCAGAAGACCGTAACCTGATGCACGCTGTGATCAGAACGTCAGATCTTCATATATGTTTTAGTAATTCATAGATGAAGGTGATTTGAAGCAATTATGATGACTGCCTAAGACAGGCTATGTGAAGTTGGCAACAATTAAGATGGCTTGAAAGAGCAGTTCTAGGTACTCGTACAAGACATAATTTATAGTTAAGGAAAGAGGATACATTGTTATTAATTGCTGCATGTACAAGTTCGGGTAAAACAAGTTTCTTCACATTTCAGTCTTTGTTATTTGACTTGCAGATTTTAGTTTTCTGATTTAGTATGTCTAGACTAGCATGTGAAATTACAGTAGAGTCTCTGTGTTCATGATTAAATGGGGACTGATAAAACTCGCAGAAGTCGGATACATTTTTCGTGTAAGCCACGTATTTGCTGCCAAGGACTTGCGGAATAACAGCAACAGAAATACAAAGTAACCTCAATAAGTGTAAAAAGTGTGCTGCGTTATCTTAATAGTAATACAAAACAAGACTTATAAACCAGAATTATGGGTGAAAGGCAGGCATGATTTAGTTTAGAGTGATGTGTGCCGTACCAGGACAGTGGGGGAAGCTGATTTACCACCCGTGTGGTCTCTTCCCAGTTCATTGGAAGCAGTCGCAAGAGTTAAAAACGATGGTACTGAAATCCTGAAGGTTCATGAACATGGAGACCCTGCTGTATATATATTATTCAAAAAATTATTTGACACCAATTTTGTTATTTGCCTTAAATGATTTAGAAGTTGTGGATATTAAGATGCCACATTATAGAGGAGAACCAAGTTTTGTGCTGTTTAAATCTAGTCCCAGAAGAAAATTAGTCTGAAAGTGGAAGGTGAAAGTATAGTTCCACAACACAGGCTAAGAGCATGAAACATTACTGACAGAGAGTTTTAAAATTTCCAATTACCTGAAACAATATTTATGAAATGTTGCTGTCTTGCAGTCTTTCCAGTCCTGCATCTTTCCAGTCCCTGCATCTTTCCCAGTCCCTGCGTCTTTCCCAGCCCTGCGTTCCTTCCATTCCCTGCGTTCTTTCCCAGTCCTGCATTCTTTCCCAGTCCATGCAGTCTTTCCCAGTCCCTGCAGTCTTTCACAGTCCTGCAGTCTTTCCCAGTCCCTGCAGTCTTTCACAGTCCCTGCAGTCTTTCCCAGTCCCTGCAGTCTTTTCATTCCCTGCAGTCTTTCCCAGTCCTGCAGTCTTTCCCATTCCCTGCAGTCCTTCCATTCCCTGCAGTCCTTCCCATTCCCTGCAGTCTTTTCCTTCCCTGCAGTCCTTCCATTCCCTGCAGTCTTTTCCATTCCCTGCAGTCTTTCCCATTCACTGCAGTCTTTCCCAGTCCCTGCAGTCTTTACCAGTCCCTGCAGTATTTCCCAGTCCCTGCAGTCTTTCCATTCCCTGCGGTCTTTCCAGTCCCTGCAGTCTTTTCCATTCCCTGCAGTCTTTCAAAACAAGTTGAGACCACTTCCCTGTGCTTTTAAATTTATTTTTTCATTTAATATGATGTAACCTATGTGCCTATCTGTATACTGAGGCCACAGAAAGAGATCCCATGGATAGCAGAGGTGACAGCACCCGAGGCTTCACCCTGTCTACCTACGGTTAATATTACCCTCTACCCTTCTGCTTTTTGTCAAGGAGCCCAGTGTCCTTGTCCATAGCAAAGGTCACTGTGAACAGGATGGCTAGACAGCTGGAGGGGAAAGTGTAACTGTTGGAGGGATATGTGGAAGGGTGAATCCACGGGATTTCTTGCCAGGCCCTTGGTATAAATGCATTCAGTTCCGTTTTAAACCTTTTTTTTTAACCATTCCATACTGAAATAATTACTTTGACAACATACTGATTGGTGTTGCCCTTTTCTGTCTTTGTGTTGGTACAAATCTGTTCTTTCACACATAATTTACATGCATTCATCATTTGACTGTCATGCGTACATATGGTACACAAATGTACAGTTGAGGTAGACAGAAATTTAACTGATTATTTGTTGATGGTTAAAAGCACAATGGGATGATGTCTATCAAGTTGATTCCTTTCTTTAGCCTGTGCATACCACTCGAGCATTAAAGAACTTGAAAGGTAAATATTTTTAATCTGTCCATATTATTGTGCATTCCCGTAAATCTTCCGTTCATTACTGTAAAAACTCCTCCTCATTGTATTATCCTTCTGAATAAGAAATTAAGCATACATGTGGTATTTTTAAACATGGCAAAGTCATGAATGGAATGTTAAAGGTAACTGCCACACCGTTACACTATGCGTAAAGCTGACACCCAATTACGTTCGGTAGCAAGTGGATACATGACAAAGTAATTCAGAATACGGCCTTAAAAGCAGCATATAAGGGACTATTTTTTATCATAAGAATTCTTTAAGTGTATGTGTACTGTTATCTCAGTTTAAAATGATAAATAACCCCCAGAGAACTTAAGAGGTTACTTTTACCTCATGATAGCCATCTGTTGGTATTGGTTTATTTCTCGTGTCGCTGCGTCTTGATGATTCTGAAGAATGGGCCTATGAACAGTAAACATGTTGTCCGAGGTGGTGTGATATCTGTGATGAGACGTTGTGTGCAAGGCAGGTGACATCACTTTACAAACCGTGCATTATGTTTCAAACATGCCTGAATTTTGTCTTCATGTCTGTCTTGTGATAATACTTTGTACACTTAGGGAAGACTCCATCAGTTGATGAAACCTAGCAGCTGATGTTAAAGCAGCCTTATGTCCATTTTCTGTAATATGGAAATTTAATTGTGTAGCTTATTATCAGTAGAATATTGTACATTCTCTGCTTGTGAGATACGGAAACTTACCCGTTGCTTTGCGTACAGCTGGACATTCTGTAAGAACTGACAGTGGAGTGTAAATGTGTGTGAATTTTCCATTGTGGATTTAAGATATTTTTGCCAGCAGTATTTATATATATATACATATTATAGATATTATATATATATATATATTTCCCACTTCCTCTTCTTTTGGCAAAGAATGAGCAAGTTACAGATGAATATGCCATAAAGCTCATAAGTTTAATTTGTTGTATATTATGTACACTGACTTAATAAATGTGGATATGACACATTATCAGTACAAACCTTCGCCATATATCTCTGGAGTGTCGGTATTTCAGATTTGTATTTATGGTGATCCTTGTGAATACGTTAATGACTTTAATGGTGATAACTATGACAGTGCGACCTGGCACATCATTTTGTTAACCATTAACATAATATTCATGCAGTAATACAATCTTTTATCACGCTTTATTGCAACCATTGAAACTGGGTTCTCATGTCATTCACAAACCAAATCAGTATCATCACCACCACCAATCATCATCATCATCATCATCATGCATGGTGACACTTTGTGCTGCCTACCAATACAAGACATGAAAAGTGAGTTGTCAGATTTACACACAATTATAAAGATGATGGCAATATGATGGGCTTTTCATCCAAGATCAAAGCATCAAGTATTTTGTACCAAGTGGTGCTTCAAATTTCAGGAACAGTGAAACAGTTTCCCCAGTGATAAGATTGGTGTGACATTACCTGAATATCAAAATAGTACTGTGAATTATTATTCAGTTAACCAACAAATGCATATTTGTGCATTTGTTGGTTAACTGAATATAAGTGAATGCACTTGAAAGCAATATAAATTTAGTACTGTGAACTTCCTTGGTTACCAGTTACAGTGGGGTTTTGTGAGTTGTTTTGTAACTGGAACATATAAAAAAAGTGTCTTCCATCAATGCAAAATCAGTGACGCTTCCAATAGGCGTCATAGCCACAGTAAAGGATTTGGTGCAACAGTTGACTTATTAAATTATTGATGACTTTGCTGATGTCAGGGAAAGAAAAATGCATTTTTGAGCGAGTGTTAGGAAGTATTTATGTTATTTAAATGGCTTTTCATTGAATTTTTCTGATTTATCATCAATAAATTGGTTATTTACATTACGAAGTTATGGAAATGAAAATGTAAATCGGGTTTTTTTTTTCGGATTCACATACAATACCGTAATGAGCGTTTTAAAATCATCAGGCTTCACACGTTGGGTCCGCCATGGGCTCCAGACACCCTTGCGTCGACTTTGCAATCACCTTACAACGGGTTGTTAAACTGGCCCATCTATTCCAGTTTTGTTACTTGTGTACTTCAAATACAGTAAGACGTTTCGGGGACTGACTTTGTGTTCGTCATTTAAAGAATGGGTAAGACACCTACTTCATAATTGAGGGCCATTAGATATTGCTATCGGAATAAACTACCCCAGTTCATAGACAAAACCAACGTTCTCAGTTTTGCAAACTAACAGTTGCCCAAGCTGAGAAGGCATGTGGAAGACTACATTTGAGTAATGCAATATTGCATAAATTCAACAGTTTATATTTTAATTCAGTTTCCATTATCCGAAAAATGGGTTACTGACTATCGAACAGTTTCTTCTCCACGAATCATTTAATCTATTCTCACAACCGACTACAATCTCTACCACGAAGGTAGCACGGATTACCTATACGCTCTGATCAATGGCAGTATGAGGCTGTATAGGTCACGGATTACAGCAATCTCGTAGCTGAGATATATTTATATGGATACGAGCAACGAGGAATTCAATAGCTGGCAGTAAATTGCATGCCAACAAGCGCTGCACAGGAGTATATGTAACCATAGACGAAGGTTATGTTTCAGCTATGGATGGGCACCGCGCATGCACCCGTTTGAGGATTGAGTGGACCCCTGGAAACAACGACTTGTGGCGTCACAAGCGGCGCTAACGTGCATTACTGTAGCCGACGCTGAGTGGCTGTATTTAGTACCACATAGACTGCAGAGTAAGGCACCTTGGCGGGCAAAGTCGTATTTCTTGATGATTGACAACCAGGGTTCTGCTACAGTATCGCTTATCTTGATCCAAGAAGGTAGCATTAAGCACGTCCGTTCCTGTTGGCTGTGACATAGTATATGAGGAGTATCTGTAGTAAAGGTATATACCACATCAGAATCCTCAAACCATTACCTTGGAGCTATCCTGTTTGATGTGATGTGTTGCACCTCATATTTAAGGTTTAATTGGGTTGTGCAACAGTTTGAGGGATGAAGGTGCGTCAATCAGTGGGCTAGTGAACGTAACACTGAAAGAGCGTTAGGTGTCTGTTGGAATGTAAAGAATTGGTTTTCTTTTTCCATGGCACAACAGCCCCTAGTGGGCCAGGTCCTCTTGTGTATCGAGACTTTACAATCATACACAGACAGGAGGAATATGTCATAGGGTCTAAATATTGTTGATATTCCGTGCATTAAGCATGTTATTCATATACTTCAAAGTAAATGCAAATGCTCTTAGTTGGAATTATATGAATAAATGTCATAGGATATTATGGGAAGGGCATGATGTTGGCAGTACTGTTGAGACAGTTTGTTCCCACCTTCTGTCACTGTTCAGTATTTGTGTTCAGCATTGAAAAAACATTCATTTATGTCGCCTAATATAGAGGCCAAAAACTTATGGAACACAGTGCTTCATGGGAAGCTAGGAGTTGCTCAGCAAGTTATTGTACTTTATGGAAGCTGAAGATAAAAAAAAAAGTAATGTAACATAACATAACTTAACCTAACCTAACCTACCCTAATGACCAATATGACTAAATGTAATAGTGAATTGATATAATAACATGCATATTAGTGATATGTCTGCTTTTCATTGCAGGGAAAATGTAAGTGGCATAACTGGTGGTTTTGAGTCAGTCTCATGGTAATGCTGCATTTGGTTAAAACAATTGAGAATTAATATTTTGAAATGCTGACAAAAAGGAACTAACGCAGACAAGGTATCAACTGGACCGTCGTGCTCAGCCACTGTGCTATGCATTGCAGCCTACTGCCAGACACATTTCAAGATTTAAGGTTTGGATTAAAATTTATATTTTTACCCAAAATACAGATGAATGATGGAGGTAAGGGCTTAAATTCAAACCATGACTCTTCTTCCCCCTTCTTTTTTATTTCTTCCCTTACAGTTATGAATGATGACATTCTCGATGTAATGTTTGGTTGGAGAACATCACTATCTGCCACTGAATGAATGAGTGAATGAATCAATGGATGAAAGAATAAATAAATAAATAGCCTAACCTAACCTAAACCTGAACTAAACTTAACCTAATGACCAAAATGACCAAAAGTACCAAAAGTTCCAAAAAAAAATTAATACATAACATAATGTAAATTAACCCAACCTAACCTAACCGTAGCTAAACTAAACTATCATAACATAACCTAACCTAACTGTAACATACATTACATTACCTAACATTATCTTACCTTACCTAACCTAACCCAACCCAAACTAATATGACCTAACCCAACATAACCTAACTCACTGACCATTGTAGATGATCCTACTGCCTTCATCTTGTGTACTAATGGAAGCAAAGCTTTCTGTGAACCCTGACCATGACTTGACCGTGAACTGACAGAGACTTGACCGTGACCTGACTGTGACTTGACCGTGTCCTGACCGTGACTTGACCGTGTCCTGACCGTGACTTGACGGTGACCTGACCGTGACCTAACCGTCAGATAACTGTGACATTAACTAACTTACTCTAATCTACAAACAGTGCACAAACTCTCAATAAAGGTATAAATTAACCTTTTATCATAATTAAAACCCTACACATGTTTCGGCTCGCGATGAGCCATCATCAGGGGTTACAGTAGTGCTTATCAAATGCTGCGTTGGGTCTGTTAACGACACTCGCAAAGTTACTTCACAGTATGTTTAGGTAGTCATAAAACGTTTGTATCATATGTTAAAATCGTAAAATAAATGTATGGAGTTAAAAAATGGTAAAACTACACAGTCCACTGTTACTTACAACGTTTAAGGTTTCCACCAAATTGTGCATTTGTTGGTGACTGTTTGTAGTTTAAAAATGCACGGTGAATTAAGACTAAAGTTTACTCTAATCTAACCTTAACTTTCCAAACCCAAATTATCCTAAACAAACTAAAAAATTAACCTGACCTAACCTAGGGAATGTGATCACAGTAGCAGCTAAGTGTACTAGCTTTTACAAAGAGTAGGATCTCTTTTCCTTCACGGTGAACTTTTAGTGACAGATGCTAATGGTTGCTACATGACAATTACATACATACATATATTCATCTACATTTCAGAGTATTCATAAGTGTGTCATCAGCACTGAACATAAAACTTGTCAAAAACAACAAATCACTGGACAGTCACAAACAAGATCACAAGGAACAAGTTATATTTTATATGAGGAAGAATTTTGTAAAGTATTTGCAAGTGGATGTGCATTCTCCATGTAATGTGAAAGTATTCTCTACTTTGTTTGCAACTGATTACAAGACTGCAGGACATTGATCCAGATGACCGACATATGATCCATGAATATCTGTCAGCGGAAGTGTTTTGTGTCATCTTCACAGCATCCAGACAGAATCTCAGGCAAGCCCAGCCTCCTATTCATTCCATACTCAGGGCTGGGAAGCTGCCTATTGATGGGGTTAGGATTGTGAGGAACTGTGTGTCCTGTACCTCCACTCCCTCCCTACCCTCTCAACGCGGTGCTTAATGAAGCAAGGAGACAGTATTACCTTTCATGAAATTTTTACATGTTAATGAGTGGCTTACCATTTAAAATAATTTACTTGCTCACAGGCAACAGCTACAAAATACCGTTGCAAGTGATGTGTGGTCGTTGTCTGCAGTTTCGTTTGGGATCTGAGTGACTTCATATTGAGGAAGAAGATGATGGGAGATCTGTTGTGCCAGCTATAGCACAGTGTAGCTTGTTTGGTGAATGACCATGGCTGATGGTCTGCATCATCTGCACTGATGTAAGCAAAGCTTTCAGTGAAACCTCACCGTGATCTGACCATGATTTGACTGTGACCTGATCATGATCTGACCATGATTTGACTGTGACCTGACCGTGACCGACCCTGAGTTGCCCGCGACCTGACCGTGACTTGACCCTGAGTTGACCGTGACTTGGCCGTAACGTGAAATAATTTAATCAATTTACCAAACCGAAATATCCTGACCTAACCTAACCTAACCCAACCCAACTTAACCTGACCTAACCTAACCTAACCTAACCAAACCTAACCCAACCCAACCCAACCTAACCTAACCTAACCTAGCCTAGCCTAGCTTAGCCTAACCACCATGTGGTCGTTGTCTGTGCACACTGTGGTCTGGGACCTCAGTGACTGCAGATTGTACTTGTGTTTTGTATTGTACTTTGTGTTGTTGTTTTGTGTGTTGACAGTTGTGTAACACTGGGCAGTGCTACAGCTTTAGTGTATTAGTGTTGTGTGTGCTATGAAGAAAATATCACAGTCAGAAATGAAGTTCTTTATTCATGTAATCATAGCTATGACACATGTATTTAATTTATTTCATGTGGTGACAGTTGTGTGTAATGGAGGCAGTTGTTTCTACTTTGAGAATGTTCAACATTGTAAGTAGTTCTGAGTGTGTGATTGTACTTGTGGTATCACTTTAGTAGAACTTTGTAATTAACCGTGTGTGGTCCTGACCCTAAAATGTGTATTTACACTGATAATGTTTGTAACCAGGAAGTGTTACAAATCTCGTTTCCTCAGTTTGTTCGAGAGGCAAAGTATGAGAAAAGTGTACACAGCTGGTGGGAAAAGACTGTGGCATTAAATTTTGTGCCCTTAAAAACATACTGCACTTCCCACAATTCAATTCTCGCAACGTGACGTTTTCATCCACACTTCACTTGTTCTTTATATGCTTTGGTACAGGATTTGAGGTGCTTACAGTGGTGAGGATTTATAATGCCGTCTAGGTTAGGACACCGTGTAGTCTGGTACATGGTTATGAATGTTTTTAATGAGCATTCTTGGTCTGTCTTCACAGGCAGTCGGAAGAGGGAGGCAGTATGTCCTGACCACAACCTCGGTACCCACCAGTCAGACTACACGGTCCCATAACTCGGAAGACTATTATTTTGAATCATAATATTCTGCACTTTCCGTGCATTGTATCACTATTACAAAACAACTGAATACACTGTTAAGCAATAAATAACATAATTTTACATTATATTTTGATGTGAGCAGGAATATGTCGGAGAAAATATAATGTAAAATAATCTTGCGTAATAAGTGGAATTAGTTGGTTTGCAAGAATTTAGAATTTCACAATTTTCTTTGCCGCTGTGAATGGAGTGGGGCGAAAGTGATGGTGTGCCGGTGTTGTGCTACGTAGTTCCATGCGTCACCACCAGGAGCATGGTTTACCCACAGGCAGTGAGCCGTCCGGCTACAGTGACGCAGGAAGGTACCGTATATGGCGGTGTAGTTTTACGTTTCCACGGAGTTTCAAACCTGTGAACGGTATAAATCTGTGGACGCATGTGGTGGTTCGTAGTATGACGTAATAGAAAGCAATGCATGATTCAAAGCGGCTGTAATGAGAAATATGTAAAAAACGAAGAAGAAAGGTTTTCGTCATTGAAATTGTTTCTATTTCTAATCATGTACTATAAGACTGTTATCATACGTTTGTATTTGTAATTATGTGCTATTTTTAGTTTCAATACCTGCAGAATTAGGCACTGTGAACAACAAGCTAGAGAAACACCTCGTTTGTTCAGATTCTGTATTCGCTGGTAGAAGACCTGTGAAATGGCCACTTCGAAGAATTATGTTTTGAAACTGTATAAGACAATGTTACGTGAATCACAGAAGTTCTCTTCTTATAATTACAGGTTATTTGAGAACATGATTACTTTTAGTGTTATCATGAACGCTTTAATGCTTTGTGAGTGAGGTTATGTTCACTGACCGACATGTCGGCTGAGGTTATAAATGTTGTCATTGATAAGTAATACAGAAACAGTAGAATGTAGTGTAGCACATGTTAAATGGTCGATTTGCGTCAACGTTTGGACATTAGTGTAGATTTTGTGATTGTGCATTTGAAGTGACAGTTGTTTGAGTTTTTAATTTTATTTTAACATCTTGCTTTCTTTCAGGTTATATGCTTTAAGACGGATTCGAGATGGCTTTAGAGCCGGTAAATCCCTGACCGACTCGACCAAAATTACGGAAGCTCTTCAAAAAGCAGAAGAAAATTTAGAAGTAATCCAACGACAGGTTAGATAAAATGCGTTTTGAAATTGTTTCTGTGCTTTAATACAAATGTCCATGCAGAGTATCTGTCCCAGTCTGTTACAAATCAAAATATGTTGTGTATATTCCTAATTTCAAATATGTGGATACTGCTAAGAATGAAGTTACAATAAATGAATGCCATTTGCTGCTAAACCTGAACAACTGATAGCAACAGTCCTGCTAAGTAAAGAAATATCTGGAACTTGTTTGTAGTTCATTGTACATTTTGTATTGAGAAAGCAGTTTTATGACCAAGAAGTAATAATAAAAGTTTTAAAACTTTCGCGGCGACATGATTCAATATAGTCTTCTCGGGCGCACAGCCGTGTCAACTCGTTTGAATACAACGTTTCGGGGACTAGCTCCGTCCCCATCCTCAGGCAAAACTGATTTACTGAGGATGGGGACGAAGCTAGTCCCAAAACGTTGTATTCAAACGAGTTGACACGGCTGTGCGCCGAGAAGACTATATTGAAAGAAGTAATTATGTTAACCATATTAGTGAAGGTGTAATTGAAGGACAGGTTAGAACCTATTTAAGTGTGAACAGAAAGACAGTGAGTCATATAGAGATAGAGTTTACTGAAATGTGTTGTGTGATCTTCGTGGAGGTGCTGAAGTAATCTTATAAGTTGTTCCATGTACATACCAGCAGATTTGGTTACTTGTTTGGTCTCAGATTAGATACTTTAGACACACTGTTGACGTTTGATGAGGTTTCCTCAGTAGTGTGGCGGCATGCGGTGGCGCAGTTGATTGAGGCACTGAACTACAAGCCAGAAGGTCGCGGGTTCGATTCCCGATGGTGTCATTGGAATTTTTCATTGACATAATCCTTCCGGCCACACTACGGCCCTGGGGTCGACTCAGCCTCTAACAGAAATGAGTACCAGGAATATTTCCTGGGGGGTAAAGGCGGCTGGTGCGTAGGGCTGACAACCTTACCACCTTCATGTGCCGATTGTCTGGAAATCTGGGAGCCTCAACCTCTTGGAACCCTAAGGGTCTGTCTAGGCCTGTAATGGGATTGCTTTCCTCAGTGGTGTAGCTAAGGATTCCATTCCTCTCGTATATGACCCTGTGTCGCTGGGTAATCAGATCCTGACGTTTGAGGCGATGTCGTTTCGTCATCTTCAAAAGTCACAATGTCGTTCTTTTCGGACGTGTGGGCCTTTGAAGATGAGGACATGACGTTGCCTTGAAACATCGGGATGTGTCAAATACCAGAAGGACAGAATCTCAACTGTTCACTTTTTTGTGACCGTTTATAGATTGTTATGAGAAATGTGTAATTGCGTAAGAACTTCACATATGTTGTGATTTGTACGCTATAAGTCAGCTTATTAAAAAGACGTGTTTTGTGGTTAATTCACTGCAGCGCACTAAGCTGTTTCATTCATGAACACTACCTTTTGAGGTGAGGAAAAAATGTCTTTGGTTTTATTGCTAAATGTAAAGCAGTTGAAAGGTAATTTATGTGTTTAAAATGTGACTTTTTTTTCTTCATTCTCTGTGTGTTCAAGTATTCTGTTTCTGCATCTCAGAAAAGCACTGTGTCACAGTTACAAACATCAACTGGTTAATGGCTCTGAGGGAAATACTGTATTTATTGGAGTAGAAGATGACCCTGCATGTAGATGACCCTGCATGTAGGATGACCCTGCATGTAGGATGACCCTGCATGTAGGATGACCCTGCATGTAGGATGACCCTGAATGTAGGATGACCCTGCATGTAGGATGACCCTGCATGTAGGATGACCCTGCATGTAGGATGACCCTGCATGTAGGATGACCCTGCATGTAGGATGACCCTGCATGTAGGATGACCCTGCATGTAGGATGACCCTGCATGTAGGATGACCCTGCATGTAGGATGACCCTGAATGTAGGATGACCCTGCATGTAGGATGACCCTGAATGTAGGATGACCCTGAATGTAGGATGACCCTGCATGTAGGATGACCCTGCATGTAGGATGACCCTGCATGTAGGATGACCCTGCATGTAGGATGACCCTGCATGTAGGATGACCCTGCATGTAGGATGACCCTGAATGTAGGATGACCCTGCATGTAAGATGACCCTGCATGTAAGATGACCCTGAATGTAGGATGACCCTGCATGTAGGATGACCCTGCATGTAGGATGACCCTGCATGTAGGATGACCCTGCATGTAGGATGACCCTGAATGTAGGATGACCCTGCATGTAAGATGACCCTGAATGTAGGATGACCCTGCATGTAAGATGACCCTGCATGTAAGATGACCCTGAATGTAGGATGACCCTGCATGTAAGATGACCCTGCATGTAAGATGACCCTGAATGTAGGATGACCCTGCATGTAAGATGACCCTGCATGTAAGATGACCCTGAATGTAGGATGACCCTGCATGTAAGATGACCCTGCATGTAAGATGACCCTGAATGTAGGATGACCCTGCATGTAGGATGACCCTGCATGTAAGATGACCCTGCATGTAAGATGACCCTGCATGTAGGATGACCCTGCATGTAGGATGACCCTGCATGTAGGATGACCCTGCATGTAAGAAGACCGTGCATGTAGGATGACCGTGCATGTAGGATGACCCTGCATGTAAGATGACCCTGCATGTAGGATGACCCTGCATGTAAGATGACCCTGCATGTAGGATGACCCTGCATGTAAGATGACCCTGCATGTAGGATGACCTCTCTTCACAGTGTTCAATTTTCAAGATAATACCTGTTCAGGACACGTTTAACGTTGTGTATAATTACGAAGTGACCTGCATTTTCAGGTGGGCCGGTATAGCTCGGTCAGTATAGTGACTTGCTACGGGCTGGACGGTCCGGGGATCGAATCCCGGTGGGGGCGTGATTTTGAGCACCTGGCCAGACCGGCCCTGGGGTTCACCCTTCCTCCTATAAAATGGGTATCGGGTCTCTTTCCCGGGGGTAAAGCGTCCGGGGCTATGAGTTGACCACCCACCCTCATCTAGTGCCAGGGTTAAAGAAAGAGTAGAGCTGTACCTCTACTCCCCCTCTGGGCCTTCATGGCCTGTTCTAGGGAGAACTTTACCTTTACCTTTACCTGCGTTTTCAGATGATTAATTAAGAAAAAATTCTTGCCTTATATTTAGGTAAATACAGTGAGGACTCAATATAGTCTTCTCGGGCGCACAGCCGCGTCAACTCATTTGAATACAACGTTTCGGGAACTAGCTCCGTCCCCATCCTCAGGCAAATCGGTTTTGCCTGAGGATGGGGACGGAGCTAGTCCCCGAAACGTATTCAAACGAGTTGACGTGGCTGTGCGCCTGAGGAGACTATATTGAATCATGTCGCCGCGAAAGTTTTAAAACTTATAACAGTGAGGACTGTTTACTGTGAGAATGCCATAACAGCCGTGAATACAGTCTGTAGGTAAAGTGCGATGACCTAACCTTAAAGCAGGCACACATACAGTGATCACTGCTTTAAAGATCGAATATGAATGTTTCATTTGTGTTCATGTTGTGCTTGGAGCTATTGTGTTAGTAATATTTCTGTTATTACTGTATCACCACTGTTAGCATGTTTATCTAAATACGTTAGCAAGAGGAAATTGTGACGAGGCTTGCCTTATTTGTCATAGAAACTGCTTGTAACCTTAAACTGATTTATCATATTACCATGTACTTTAAAGCATGATGTTCAAATGAATGCCATCATTGTACACACATTAGTTTTGATTACCTTTCAGTTAATCACCGCCATCTCCCTGGCGATGATCCTTGATTACCTTTCAGTTAATCACCGCCATCTCCCTGGCGATGATCCTTGATTACCTTTCAGTTAATCACCGCCATCTCCCTGGCGATGATCCTTGATTACCTTTCAGTTAATCACCGCCATCTCCCTGGTGATGATCCTTGATTACCTTTCAGTTAATCACCGCCAACTCCCTGGCGATGATCCTTGATTACCTTTCAGTTAATCACCGCCATTTCCCTGGCGATGATCCTTGATTACCTTTCAGTTAATCACCACCATCTCCCTGGAGGTGATCCTTGATTACCTTTCAGCTAATCACCACCATCTCCTTGGTGATGATCTGCAGTAACTGAAATATGTTGTAGATTTAATAAACAGTACTTAAAACCGATATGTATAACGTGATGATATATTGTTATGTTTATAGTGCTGTAAGTTTGTAACTGTTTTTGTAGGTTCTAGTGGGACGACTGTACACAGCAGAGAAGCTTGTGATAGAGAAGAAAGCAAGAGAATGGTCTGAAGGAACTTCAAAGTCATGACTGTGGGGGTATTAGGAATATTTGTGGTGTGATTCATGGCTTCAGTTTTGCTGGCATTGCTACAGTTGGTAGAAGTTGAGATGGTGCATTCTTAGGCAACCATTAGAGATCTGAATTGGCGCTATAAAAGACAGGATTAGTTAGTTATGTTGTATACTGTGACCAGTTTTTGAAGGACATGTAAGTTAATGTCAGTTTGTTACAGTTGGTCTTTGTGTCTCTCACAGTACACCTACGGTTTTGTTGTTCGCACTTGTGGCGTTGTAACAGGCATTGAACTTAACTCGTAAACTGAAACCACTTTATCTTGCACAGGCTGTTTTAGGTTATTGTAGCAAAATTCAAAATGTTCTTCTTGTTGTTGACTTCATATTTACAGATTACTTACTGATATTGTTCGTTAAGTTGATACGAAGACAAACGTAACATCAAAGCTGTTACCCAATCTCTTTGTTGTTTATGATTTCTCTGTGTCTGCGATGTCACAAGTCATTTAGTGCTACTGACATGTTAGTTGTGTTTCTATCTCATTTGGGTCTCTGTAGTTCTAATACTTCAGTGAGAATTTTAATATTACTGAGAGAGGGCCCAATTTTATCGTGAATGTTGTAGAAAGAGGTGTGGAGATCAGTCCTCGCCAGTTCCTGTGTGACTGTGAGATGGGTTTGCACCGTTTACTGTTAAGTGCATGTAATCCGTAATGTTTATTTATTAAACATTATTGAAATTAAATATCTTAAGCATATTTTATTTGTTCCATACTCCAGAGGTAAACAATTATGACTGCATTTTAGATCATTTTCTAAATTTAAATTTTTGTAGTATAATATTTTGGAGTGAGATGTATTTGATACAGTAATTGGTAAACTAAATGCTGAAGGTCAGTATTAAATGCCAGTTGGGGTAGAGGTATAAGAATGTCAGTTGCATGTATTGACACTTCTTGAAAACGTACATGATTGTGAGTTGTGACTGTATCTGGGGTATAGAATGAATAAACATTTACTGTACATTTTATACTCGTACCAGAGGTACCAGTTTAATGCCTTTGACACGTCGGTAGAGACGCGCCAAAAATATGTAATTGTAATTGTACTGTGTTTAACATCTTGTATGTTCCTGATAATTACAGTAATCTTGCTGTTATATTTTGTCATTATCAGTAGTTTAGTGTTATTATTACTGCATCTGTGTTATGCTGCTGTACTTGTAGAAGGATTTCTAAAAATTGGAAACCAATCCGTATTAATTATGATATTCAGGTGTTGGTACCTCTGGAATGTAGTTTGTACTGATGCTGCCGAGACACTGCTTCATGCGGTATCAAGTTTTTTTTTTTTCTTCGTTTCATTATGGAACTGGCTGTTTTATGAGTTTGTGAACAAGCTTCATCTTGGCTGTGCTAGAACTCTTCATGAAACAGGGTAAAGAAATTAGTTTATATTGCTGCTTTTTTATTTGTAGCGTTGTAAATACAAGGAACTTCGTAGAGTGTCAGTGAAAAAAAAAAATTCCCGAGTTTCATAATTTAATAACTTGAAATATAAGACAAACTACTACTTTGTGTTTTCACACACGCAGACACTGTTAGTGTATGGTAGACAGTAACAGTGTTGTGTTAGTGTCACTTGCAGTGCTGTAGACATCACTTTTCAATGACAGTGCTAGTATGGTGACGTAGGTCCAGTGTGGTTGCTGTTGCGGCTGCGAGTGTCATGTCCTGTAGGTATCACAGTCGTTTTCGGTACAGATATTTTCTTATATCCCCAGGTGAAAGTGATATTTATTGGCGTGAGATGTGGACGTATTGGGGGCCCAGGGTACTGATCCACTTCTCTAACCTGTTTAGTAGGAAGTGTAAATTTGAGACCTGTGCTACCTGAAATCTGAAATGAGGTTGTGCTCCATCTTGTAGAAAGCAGTTTCAGTTGCATTTTTGCATTTTGTGTCATCCATATGTTGGGAAATCATTATTACACTCAAGATACGTAAATGTTTCAGATAGGAAAAAAAGAAGGTCCTTTAAAGTGGTACAGCATTCTTTTTGAGTTTCTGATAGTGACTTGGCAGAGGATTAGGGTGTTCTGGGATGTGATGCTGTCGTTGGCAAGTGGTTCCTGATGTTCTTCGAAATGTCTGGAACCACTCATGCAATGAAACAGCATCACATCCCAGAAGACTTGAATCCTCAGTCGTACAGCGTCAGCACCATGCCGTCACTTATGGGGTGTCATGCATATATGTGCATGTGGCTATTCAATTCCTGAAGTTGGTAGCTGGGATGGTTAATGTGGTCACTGATGTGAAACTCTAAAGTACCTGTCTTTAAAGAAACCCTGAATTGTTTTAAATTTCTTAACAACATGATATTTGTGACTGATGTATTTCAAATGACCAGTAACTAATTTAATGCCTCAGCCAGATTTTGTGTGCATGTAATTTCGAGCATTTACGTAACGCATTTAGGATCTTGGTTTTGGTTATGCCAACTTGGAAAATGCAATGGGAGATAGATTCATAGTGAAGCAGTCCAAGAAGAATTTTTTTGGACTGCATAATTCTGAAGCTGAAGCCATTCCGACGGTTTAGAACACTGGTAACCACTCACTTAACGACACAAAGCCACATCCCAGAAAACTCGAGATTTTAGCAAAACCTGTTTCAAATGGTTCCTGTTTCTGTAAACTGCGAGAACCGAAGACAAATTGTTTTGTAACATATCTTTTCTGCAGTAAGGCAGCTGAAACCTGTAGCTGAGCTGTGCCAAAGGGGAAGTAAGCTTGCGAGCTGGGGCAGTTCACCGGTGGCTTTGGTATTGTCACATTTACATTTGACCTGTACAAAATTTATCTTTAAGAATGACTTCAGCGGAGTTACTGCAGTTGGCATGTAATGCTGCGTCACTGTGACACATTGCACGTGGAGAAACAAATTTGGCAATTTCAAAGGTTTTACAATAAGCCCCATGATTATGTGATGAAAATTGAACAAGATATTAAATCTTGAAACTTGGGAGTTCTTTCCTGTTTATCATGTACTTTAGTAAGAAAATGCTCAGGGTGGCAATTGATATGCTAGGTTATTGTATATAAACTCAAATATAATGCTACATTATGTGCTGAAGTTTTTCAGATTGTCAAAGGTTTGTTAACCCTTCAGTGTGGGATCACTTTAACTATAAATTTTGAATGCAAAGGAGTCGTGTTTGTATCTGACATCAGAATGTGACGTAAACCTTTTACAAACTTTATGTTATTTGTACCGTACATTTATGTTATTTGTACCATACATTTATGTTATTTGTACTGTACATTTATGTTATTTGTACCGTACCTTTATGTTATTTGTACCGTACATTTATGTTATTTGTACCGTACATTTATGTTATTTGTACCGTACATTTATGTTATTTGTACCGTACATTTATGTTATTTGTACCGTACCTTTATGTTATTTGTACCGTACATTTATGTTATTTGTACCGTACATTTATGTTATTTGTACCGTACATTTATGTTATTTTACGTACATTTATGTTATTTGTACCGTACATTTATGTTATTTGTACCGTACATTTATGTTATTTGTACGTACATTTATGTTATTTGTACCTACCTTTATGTTATTTGTACCGTACATTTATGTTATTTGTACCGTACATTTATGTTATTTGTACCGTACATTTATGTTATTTGTACCGTACATTTATGTTATTTGTACCGTACATTTATGTTATTTGTACCGTACATTTATGTTATTTGTACCGTACATTTATGTTATATGTACCGTACATTTATGTTATTTGTACGTACATTTATGTTATTTGTACCGTACATTTATGTTATTTGTACCGTACATTTATGTTATTTGTACCATACATTTTTCTTGATTACATAAAATTGTGATCTGACAAATGTACACTCTTTATTATCTGCTATTTAATACAGATTAAAAAGTAGCCCAAAATAGTTTGAAACATGTTGGAGTATTTTTAATCTGTATTAAATAGCAGATACGAGTTTTAAAGAGTGTACATTTGTCGGATCACGATTTTAAGTAAACCATTTTCAATTTTTTCCATTGTGTATGATGCTGTTATTTTTCTCAAAAATAGCCCCAAAAATTGTAGTGCATCTTATAAACCGGTGTTTCGAAAAGTAGACTCTGTTTACCTCAGTTGTCTGGCGTTTTGTTATATTAAGTGATGTCGCTTGTGGTGTGAGCAATAATCACATGAATGTGATAAAGCAGAGCCTGCAGCAGGCATGTGCATTCTTTATTGCTTGCATATAGAGCTTATCTCTCTACTGTGAAGGGTTAGCACACACAGTGAGCTGTTTTGGTGATGTTCTGGAGATCCCAGCATCATCATCATATCTCCATAACACTTGACAGACTGTTCCAATAGAATACTCTGTTGTCACAAAAGTACCAGCTGACCGATTTGATAGTGTCTCATAGAAGGGTAGGATTAGAAGAAAGACATTTGCCGTTTCTTGCCCCATTTTATTTTTTAACTGGACTGCATCGTATTATGATAACGCTTTCTGGCTGTATAAATTGCTAAGTTGTATGCTCATTAGATGATTTGTTAGCAAAATATCTTTGTAGATATTTGTTGTATTCCAATAAACAGTTGCACGTCGTTTTTTCTGTGCTGAACGTGGAGTACTTCAGGTTGTTGTTCGCTCATTTCAATATGTTTTGTAACCAAACAAAGCTTTGTCCATTCCTTCAAGTTTCTTGAATTCTGGTAAGAGATTGTGCCAGTCCGAGGCTTTGTTGAATGATGCTCAGGATAGGGACAGGTGGCGGGCTGTTGTGAGTGCGGTAATGAACCTTCGAGTTCCATAAAACGCGGGGAATTTCTTGACTAGCTGAGGAACTGTTAGCTTCTTAAGAAGGACTCTGCTCCATGGAGTTAGTTACATTGTGTCAGTACCTTCATGTAAGTAATTCAGAGGACACTAAATTTGGAGACTGCATGCTGCCATTTAGTTCAGAATCTCTTTGTCTTCCCATATACCGCAAAAGATTAAAATATATTGAAACTCTAATTTTTTCTATTGTTTCGTAAGGGTATGCAATTTTGTCTCTTACATTGTGGAAAGAGCATGGACTGAAGGTTTTCAAGAACAGGGTTTTGAGAGGAATATTTGCACTTATTGGGGAGGACATAAAAGGGGACTTGAGACGACTGCATAATTAGGAGTTTCATGAGTTTTATTTTCACTAAAAAGTATTAAGATATGGAGCAGAATGAGATGAGTGGGAAGTGCAGCATGCATAATAGAAGAAAAATGCTGTAACTTCACAGTGTAAAGAAAGTGTCATTTGACAGATTTTTTTTTACATGATATTATGGTAAGCTGGAAGCAACAAACTTCAGTTTCCACTCCACATTGTTTACACAGACATGACTTAAACAATGGAATTCCATAAATATTACTGTCTTCTAGAATACAGTGCTGCGTTGTTTGGTCGATACTACAAACATTTGGTACGATATTGTCTCTGTTACCAAACTAGAAGTGAACTTGAAGCTGGCAGGTTCCTTCAGATTATTGATACATGTTACCAAACTTAGAAGCTGAACTTGAAGCTGGCAGGTTCCTTCAGATTATTGATACCTGTTACCAAACTAGAACTGAACTTGAAGCTGGCAGGTTCCTTCAGATTATTGATACATGTTACCAAACTAGAAGCTGAACTTGAAGCTGGCAAGTTCCTTCAGATTATTGATACATGTTACCAAACTAGAAGCTGAACTTGAAGCTGGCAGTTCCTTCAGATTATTGATACATGTTACCAAACTAGAAGTGAACTTGAAGCTGGCAAGTTCCTTCAGATTATTGATACATGTTACCAACTAGAAGCTGACTTGAAGCTGGCAGGTTCCTTCAGATTATTGATACATGTTACCAAACTAGAAGCTGAACTTGAAGCTGGCAAGTTCCTTCAGATTATTGATACATGTTACCAAACTAGAAGCTGAACTTGAAGCTGGCAAGTTCCTTCAGATTATTGATACATGTTACCAAACTAGAAGCTGAACTTGAAGCTGGCAGGTTCCTTCAGATTATTGATACATGTTACCAAACTAGAAGCTGAACTTGAAGCTGGCAAGTTGCTTCAGATTATTGATACATGTTACCAAACTAGAAGCTGAACTTGAAGCTGGCAAGTTGCTTCAGATTATTGATACATGTTACCAAACTAGAAGCTGAACTTGAAGCTGGCAAGTTGCTTCAGATTATTGATACATGTTACCAAACTAGAAGCTGAACTTGAAGCTGGCAAGTTGCTTCAGATTATTGATACATGTTACCAAACTAGAAGCTGAACTTGAAGCTGGCAAGTTCCTTCAGATTATTGATACATGTTACCAAACTAGAAGCTGAACTTGAAGCTGGCAGGTTCCTTCAGATTATTGATACATGTTTACCAAAATACTTGGTGCTGCATCGTAGGAAACAACTATGAGGCCTTCATATGTTCATGTAATTTGTTTTTGTAACTTGTTTTACAAGTGTCGTGATATGTAAAGAGCTGTGTCGTAAGTTGGGCCTTTAGATGCTGGCTTCTGTCTTGTGAAGGCTTGGGGGATTGTGAGATTTGTGGTGGACAGAGTGGCACAAAAGTGGGTTTTTTGTGAGTTAAACAGTTTTCATACTGATGAATTTCTTGGCGTACATCTTGATAACCACCTAAATTGGAAAGGTCATATTGATCAAATGTACCTAAATTAAGTGCAGCATGTTATGCAGTTCGGTCAATGTTCCACATCAGCAACATTAACACTCTCAAGTCAATTTATTTCGCATATTTTCACTCTATTGTACAATACGGAATAATTTTTTGGGGAAATTCGTCCAACAGCAGGAAGATATTTACATTACAAAAGAAAATCATCCGAATTATGGTTGGTGCACATCCTAGAACTTCATGCAGAAGTCTATTTAAAAAACTAGAGATTTTGCCTGTTCCATGCCAATATATATTTTCATTAATGAACTTCCTCATTGATAATAAAACTTTCAAACAAATTCATCAATACACAGTATTAATACAAGCAATAAGCACCATCTTCATAGACCAATTGCCAACCTATCATGCTTTCAGAAAAGTGCATTCTATTCTAGTATCAGGATCTTCAATAGCTTACCGTGTAATATCAAAAATCTTAAGAATGAAAAGGCACAATTTAAAGAAGCACTAAGAAGATACTTAAATGCACACTCCTTTTACTCAGTAGATCAATTTCTTATGAGTACTGTTAACCTATAATACTGACGTCTAAGACTGCACATAGAATGTTTAAAGCATTTTGCAATGTACATTTTGTATGATTTTGTATGTTATGACTTATTGCACATCCTCTTGTCTTGTGACAAAATTATGGATCCATGTATATATGGTATGTACTCGTATGTATGTATGTCTAATGGAATTTAAATGGGGATCTGGGTTAGCCCAATCAGCGAAGTGTCTAGGCTACGGGCTGACTGAGGGATTGGTTCAATTCCTGGCAGGGACAAGAGATTTTTTCTTCTCCAAAGCATGCAGATCAGGTCTGGGGCGTACCGATCCTCGTGTTCAGTTGGTGCTGGGGTGCTGTTTTTGCCAGGGTTAGAGTAGCTGGGGAGGAGGAGCTTGAGGCCGGACAGCAGAGGTTAAGAATGTTTGTGGAACTCTATACCTCCACTCTGTTCATGGCATGGTACTTAATAGGCACAGGGACTTTACCTATTATGGTAATATGCTTTCCAAACCCTGCTTCATTTAACTATGTAATTAAGTTGTGGAATCAAAAGTTTTTGTCCTTTGTGGAAATATAAGTTACAGGACTGTGCTTTCCAAGTCCTATTTAATTTGACTGTGTAATTAAGTTGTGGAATCAAGAGTTCTTGTCCGCCATGTTAAGAGTGTGTTTTTAGGAGTAACAAAATCCCATATCTTGAAGATCTGTAAGTGTGACAGTTTTCTTAAGAGTTGGCATGTTTAATTTATGGAAACATAAAAGAAATCCAGCTTAATGCTAACACTTATTTTGAACTTGACTGCAGAGTGTACAAAGGTAATATGCAAAAGGGAGAAAGTCTGAAGAGGGGAGATCAAGCTGTGGTGGCAAGAGAAAAGGGGAGAGAAGGGGGGGGGGAGGAATTGTATTATTATCTAAACCAAGTTTCTGCTAAAATTTCCCTTCGAGCTATTTTAAAAACAGTACACCCCAAATGTTCTCAAGTAATTAAAAAGTTTATATTTTTCTTAATAATGAACTTTTATAAAGAACTTCAAAAGAAAAATGTTTGTTGGGTCTTTTCTTTGTATGTAGGAGTTGAAGTAAGGCGAAGACGTCACAAAGTGCCGAGACTTGCGTCACTTTTTGATGTCGTCATGCTGATGCCAGGATTGTTGGTGTTCCGCAGATGATAACTGTATCGTCGGACATTCAAGGATTTTAAAAGTGAGGTGCAATGGAATTTGATTATGCTGACAGTGTAAGCCATGATTTAGAGTTTTTCAGTTCTGTAAGTAATTTTAATCATTCCAGAAATTCAGTTGTTATATAAAACGTTTCTTTTATTAGACCGTATAACTTGGCAAAAAATGCTGTCCTTGTCTGCAGTTTATTACTATGTTTGACATTCTCTCGTTAACAAACTGTGCTCTTTTAACACCCGATCTAAGTCCATTATATTTCAGAAACCTGCGCCTAAGTGATGATTAGGTTGTCCATTTTCAGAGAGAGATTCAATTTCAATTTTATTTAGCATCCATAGTTGCTACAGGAGTAATGCTTGGACAAGTTAAGTTACACAAACTATACAATATAAAACACTCAATAAAACTATATAATTTTTTTTTTTCAATGGCTGGACAGCCCCATGGGGGCCTAGGCCGCCTCATTTTTTGAGGCTTTATGATCACACTTTTTGGACACACCACACTTGATAGAACTCCTCTGGACGAGGGACCAGCCCGTCAGAGAGACATATTATATAATACCATACAAAAACCTTACAAATTTTAAATATTTGGATTTAACAAGAGTGATAAAATTATATGACAACAGATAATTAACCTATAACTCCACCAACCTCTAACCAAATGGAGATAGGAGTCACCTAGAAATGGTCTGTAAACCTAGTATAGAAAGCTTCATGTTTTGACTAATCAATATTGTATAGAGATTTGGTATTGCCGCTTTCAAGTACTGCGACTAGGTGGATATTATCATCATTTTTATCGTCTTTAGGACTTCTGCTTAACAATCGCCTGCAAAAAAACTCGTTCAATATACAGTCTCCTGCAACTTCAGTG
Organism: Reticulitermes speratus; assembly: GCA_021186555.1. Lineage (NCBI taxonomy): Eukaryota > Metazoa > Arthropoda > Insecta > Blattodea > Rhinotermitidae > Reticulitermes > Reticulitermes speratus. Next base: position 39,289,079 of record JAJKFL010000004.1, on the reverse strand, counting down.
CGACCTGTCTCGCACGGTACTTGCTGCATTCCCACTAAATCAAACCTGTACTTTTTAATTGTTTTTGTAGCATTTTCAAGTGCACCTGTCTTGCACGTAATTCCAGAATTCTTTACCTTGTTTTGCGTAGCTTGTTTCATGGAATGCATCCAAGTGTAAGGCATTTTGATCCAATTAGGAATACACATTGTAAACTCCAGATCAGTATTTGTTATGGTTTTTATATCACTTTGTGTAATTTTCATCCAAATTGCTGATGTGTTATTTTTGCTGTTTTCTGTGTTGTTATTGTTTTGATTGTTGTTTTGCTGTTGTTATCAGCATTAGTATTAGCATTTCTATGCACATTTACATCTATCCTTCATTCTAAATTGGTATGGTCAATGTGCTTGAGATGTACCAAGTACCCCACAAGAAATATTCACAGATTTGTATGTATACAGTAATTGTGTATGGAATGTGTTGAAATTATTCTTTGTAAAATGTGTGTGCTTTTTGTTCATTGTAATGGAATGCTGTTACTTGAAAGTTTTGTGGGCTATGAAGTAGATATCTGCTGTCACATTTATGAAGCCGAATGGGGCTGTGACATGGCTGAGGCGATCAGTGGCTGGTCTCTCACTGCAGGGGCTCAGGTTCGATCCCAGGCCAGTCTGTGGACAAAGTGGCACTGGGACGGGTTTCTCTTCTCGTACTTCAGTTTTCCTTTGTCAGTATCATTCCACCAATATACAGATTAAATTTATATTGTGGTATCTCTTTATAGTCATTTTAAAATCTGTTTTATTAATTAGTGAGGTTACCGAATTAAATCAGAGATACATACATATGAAGTGTAATAATAGGTTATGGTTCTTCGTTTTGGGTTCTTTCACCCTCTCTGGAAATCGCGAATGTTCTCGAGCCATTAACTGTACCATCTTCTACTAATTATGTCAGTGTTTTAGTAAGCAAATGCATCTGATTACGACGGCAAGCAGTAAACTGTACAAGGCTATTATTTTAAACGTATAAATAGTTGACGTAGACATTCATCTGTTACATATCGATTATAGTGATCGATGGCTGCCAACTTTACATGGGAATAATAATCGAGAAACATAGCTGTCAGAGACGATAATCCGCCATGCTTGTCTGTTTTTTTTTGTCGCGACGGAGAAAGTTTCGCTTTCGGAGAAAATTGTGTTAATTATTATATCTGCCGGAATCTACGAAGTTGATTTACCGATTACTCTGCTTTTGTGAACGATTGCATAGTCGGAGCATAAAATTAACGCGTGACGGTAGTTCTTTTTCGATTTACAACTTATATTATCTAATTGCGGGATCTGAAGTTCTCAACTGGAAACTGGAGCGTTGATGAAGGTTGATGTCTTCAGGTATGTTACGCCATTCTGTGTATCAACTATCCCTACGTTGCTTAGGTGAGTCGGTTTGCTTTTAAGAGCTAGCTTATAAATATAGTGGCCACATTCAGAAGGAAATAGCAAATTTTAGGATTATACAGGAATCTTAACATTCAAACGTAATGTTTAAGTGTGTTTATCTTTGTGACGAATGTTGTCATATTATTGCTGGCAGAGGGTTGGTAGTTGTGTCGCAAGAAAGTCGCCACCCGCGTGCTTAGTCTTTACGATAGTAAAGTTAATGTGTCATGTAATAAATTAAGAAAAAGCGGGCTGTATGATTCTTAACAGCGCTGTGTACTGCCTGCCGTAGGTACATCAACTTTGCGTTATTGTGGGTTTTAATGCGTGCCACATGCGTTTACATGACGCTCTTAATTTTTAACCTTGACGTGTTAATGGCCACCAGGAGGCAGCGCGTATTTTGTAGCGTTATTTGACGTGAGCAGAATTATGTTGTGAAGATATCGATCAACTGACTGGTTTTGTCAGTGCTACCAAAATGCAGGCTACGAAGTAAAATTTCGTATATCTTAAGCTATATGCTCACTTTCCGTTATTCTTTTGAGAATTTTGTTATGACGTTGTGTGACGCCAAAGGCTGTACTTTACTTCACATTTCTTTTCTCGCTTGCATTTTATTTCTTCGTAATCACATAGGGTAAAACAAAACACTGACGATTATGATAGTAATTATGAAACTATGTATCTTCAAAACCTTTCGGTGTTTTCTTTTTGAAAAACGTCCGTCGCTAAATATTTGGGTTGTAAAGAGGGGAGGGTGGTTTGAAGTGGTACTTCGTGAGTTTTACCTTCCCCTGGGCCGCAAACCACCCCCTCCGCCCCCACTGTCCTTGCCCGTGGCTCCATAGAAACGGTGCCGTTTGGATTCATTCTTAGCGCGATCCCTCGCTAAGGAAATATCAAGTGACCTTACGTCAGAGACCAAGTTCACATTCATACTTTTTGCATTATATTGTTTGCTGTTTCCTAAACTGCTCGTTTAAGCAATGCATAGGAGAAATAATGACGCGAAAAATCTATCAGGAAAGTCTGCCCTTGTTATAAAGTACTGATGTGAGTCAGAAGTATCATGCCGTATGACTTGCCATGTAATTGACTTTATCAACGTCTTCCTTACTTATTTAACGACGCTTTTTAGTTAAGAATACAGACGCTACAATCAGCAACGGCGTGATTATGAAGAAATTGGGTGGGAAACTGGCCGTGGTGTTATTTATTGTGCCATCCCAGAGTTTGCCCGCATAAAATACATGAATCCACGGATAAATGAATGATTACTTTAAAACAGTAAGTGGATAGATTATTGATTACGTAATTGTATACATAAGCTACTGATTCGTAATTTACATAGAGTGTTTGGTGGTCAGCTTTACCGATGCAACGATGAGCATTGGTTTATTTTTTTTTATATGGCCTTTCAACACGCACAGGTGGGCCTTTTGACGTCAGTGGTCGCACCTGACTAAGGTTGCTGGCGCATTAACACTTTAAACACGAAGCGTAAACTGTTTCATATAAAGACCCAGTTCGTACCGCGCAGTAAACACTTTTTATCTCGGTTAAAAAAACAAATCAATTTATGTTATATAAGGCAAAAGTCGCTGTTTGATGTAATATAAATACAATACACATAAATACAGTGTGGGCAGAATGTAGAATTTGTGAATGTTAAAACTGTTGATGCATAAGTAAGCCATTAGGCTTTAAAAGGTTAAGCAACCAAGTGAAATTGGTCATACAGACCAAGCAATGCAGGTACTAGTGAATTTGTTGGTCTATATGATTGATTGTAACAATGATGCACGGAGTGAACAGTATCAAGTCAACTTGCGTCCGACTATACATGCCGGGCCATTTTGTTTTGCACCTCCATCACAGTGATGAGTCGAGTGATTTGGAGAGCCTGCCTTTGCAGAACATTAGTAAATCAGACTCGATTTGACTTCATTTGACTAGTCTTCCTGCAGCCTAAGAAGCCTTAATGTGATTGAGATGTGTGGGATTTGTGGTGCACGAAGTGGCATTGTGACAGTTTTGCTCCTCAGCAAGTATTGTTCGGGTCATGAAGTAAATAGAATGAGATAGACGGGACGTATAGCAAGTATGGGGGAAAGTAGAGGTGCACAGAGAGTTTTGGTTGGGAAACCTAAAGGGAAAGAGACGACGTTGAAGACATACGGGTAGACGGAAGGGTAATAATGGAAATGTATCTTGAAGAAATAGGATGAGAGGACGTAGACTGGATTGATCTGGCTCAGGATAGGGACAGGAACAGAGTTGCGGGCTCTTGTGAGTGCGGTAATGAACCTTCGGGTTCCATAAAACGCGGGGAATTTCTTGACTAGGTGACGAACTGTTAGCTTTAGTCCATGGAGTTGTTTATACTTTCTTTTTACCATGTCATTGTTGTTGGTGCAGAAGGGCCCCGCAGCAGAAGCTACAGACGCACCGCAGCCTTAAGGCTTATTGTGCAACCCTGTGATGAAGACGAAGAGAAAGATGATCAGTTTTTCATTTTTCAAGTAATGGAGCACCGGTGGAATGAAATTGACAGGGGGAAACCGAAGTACTCGGGGAAAAACCTGTCCCAGTGCCACTTTGTACAACACAAATCCCACATGGACTGACCCGGAATCGAACCCGGGCCTCCGCGGTGTGAGGCCGGCGACTAACCGCCTTAGCCATGGCACGGCCCATTCTACCATTGCTCCGTGTTTGTCCACGTGTCAGCCAAGGGATTAACAGTGGGCCGCAGTTCGCAGAGACTAGTGTAACCGCAGTCCGATGGTATAAGCCAAGAAAGGGAAGGCTGGAATGAGCCGGGAGGAGTTCAGTGTAAAGACCTTGAGTAATGCAGAGCTAGCAGACCAGTTAGGAGACGCTGCACCACGTGTGGTATGCTTATCTTGTCCAGGTGCACGGCACAACGTATAGAATTGCGATGTTCGTTTGTAAGTTTAAACACTTGGCGTGAGTGCGCGCGCATTTCGGTTTTCTTAACTTAATTTGGATCTATATTCTCTTTATGGAATGAAAGAGTACTGAACGGAGTAACTTATGTGAATATAATAAACACAGGTTTAATTGATCATAAATATTATATACTATTTCAGGGAAATGCTGGACAGACAGACAGACAGTGCGGTTGGGTTGGACACTATGTGTTACCTCCTGAATACCAGTATAGCACAGGATTCACCCCCCACCCCACTCCACTTCCCTCAGCACCATAATATTAGGTCCCAAAAGCCGACTAACTCGTAACAGGAAAATTACAGGATCATCAAAAATGTATTGTGGTTAGTTAAAGACGCCGTTTGCGTTTGGACGTCTGACTGTCATTTCCATAATGTGCAGTACAGTTTCTTGTGAGGTACAGTCAGCTGCTTTGTAAACACGAAGTGCTCTGTAATTACACGTGACCAGCCAGACTGCACGTGTGAAAGAAGAGAACCTATTATAGGAATGGACACGTCTGTACGTCTGTACTCATGTTTCATGACGAAAAGAGGCCGACAGATTTTCATTAAATTTCTTCTGAACGTTATGCCATTGAAGGCCACCGTTGTACCTACTTCTTAAAGTTGCTAAAAAAACGGTAATGACCACGTGGGGAAGTGACGTATTTGTGTGGTGGCAGTGACACTAGCGCCAACGGCTCAATGTGGTAAGCTTTATACCTCTCGATTAACAGTAAGTAGTGGCAGTGGTAACAGTGACAGTGGTAACAGTGACAGTGGTAACAGTAGGGAATTGTCTTTTTTTTTTTTTTGTGGCTCAACAGCCCCCATTCGGGCCTAGGCAGCCTCATTGTTGAGGTTTTCGAGAGCACACACACAGACACACCACACTCGGTAGGACTCCTCTGGACGAGGGATCGGCCCGTCGCAGAGACCTCTACCTGACAACACACAACACTCACAACAGACAAACATCCATGACCTCGGAGGGATTCGAACCCGCAATCCCAGCAAGCGAGCGGCCTTAGACCGACGCCTTAGACCGCGCGGCCACTGGGATCGGCGATTTCTGTTCAGTTCTGTGAAATGTACATAGAGACGAATGGTAATGCTGTCGTACAGAGGAGTGCTACCGAGTGTAGCGTGTGTCTAAACTGATTGTGATACGTGAAGCCCGATATCAGGAAAAAATAATATTTGACTTGATCTTGAAGCAACAGATCGAAGATCGTGGTCTAGACCAGCGGTATTCAACCTTTTTGTTCGCGTACCCCCACATATAATTTCTCTTCAATTTTGTACCCCCAAAGTTGTTGGTGCATAATTCAAGTTATACACAGTCTAAAATCTACATCTAAAATAAGTTAAATAAATTACATACAAAATAATGTATTAAATAATAAGTTTTAAATGAGAAAAAGGAGAGTCAAGCTATTAAATAACAAATATATTATTGTCTATCGTATAAAAATTAATAAAGGAACAAAGGTATTTTAGCAAAGCAAAATTATATGCACTGTGTGGAATAAAATGAAACTAGCCGCCCAGATAAGAATCGCATAAAGGAGAGAGAGAGAGAAAAAAAAAATGGCGCTCCCAAATCGCATGTCCTTACGTCCGGTCTCTTGTGGCTAACCTTAAATCTGGCCATGATTATTCAGTGTTTATCATGAAATTACGTAATATATTTATTTTTTAAATTTTACGTACCCCTTAAGATGTCTTCGCGTACCCCCGGGGGTACGCGTACCCCAGTTTGAATACCACTGGTCTAGAGGCGTCTTATAGAGACAAGTAAAACCAATAATAACCCGTTTCCATAAATTATTGGCGTTTTCTTTGCCCAGCCGAAGAGCGTAGAGCTTCTGAACAACGACTCTGTTCTATGGTCCTCCAGTTACCTTCTGCTGTTCTATTTTTGTTAACCCCGACTACACACTCCTAATGTTAGAGGCTTGGCATTTCCTTAAGATTTCTCCCCTTTACTATATTCACAAAATTATAATAATTTTCGGATCGAGCACACGCTTACGTAACGAGCGTTTATAAATCACGGGTGGGTCTAGGACACGTATATAAGGGCTAAAATGAGATATGAGGGGTTGTTCGATGAATTGGCGGCGTTGTTAGGGGTGTGGGTGTTGGTGGGCGTGGGATCGGCTGTGGCCGGCTGTTAAACAGTCATCGTGCTGTAGACCTACCCTGTTATTTAAGTTTCTTAAATGAAATACCGTTAGAAAGAGTAGAAAACGGCTGTGGATCTTCATCATCGAACCGGGAACTGTCTGTACACGTAGTCACACATGATCATTAAAACAACAATGGTTTCTATGTGTACCACCTGCTTTAACGTTAAAAAAGGAATTCTGCATTTTGTCCACAAAATGTGTTTTGATTATCAAAATAAACAGCTATTTTTTTCCCCTAAGCAGCAACGACACATTTGTCTTTGTAATGGGAAAGCAGTGTGATTTCTGTGAGGTATGCATTGAAGTTCTAAATACTATTAGATAAATGTTAGCTTTAGTATGATGTACCACGTAAGATGCAATGCGTTAGCGTGAGTAGCGTGTATTCAGTTAAAGGCTTAAAGTATTTAAAACTTTAATTTTGCTAGTCGAGTTGAGTGAGTGGTGTGTGTCTGGACTGACCGGGGGATTCACAGAATACTACAGTATCAGAGCCGTAATGTTTGGTAACCTGTACAAGTCATGAAGCGACACATAACGCATTGTTCTGCAGTTTCCTGTTACAAAACGACACAATGGTAAAACCCCGAACAGTGTAGTGTGAACAACCCCTGCCATGAAGAGCTGAAAATATAAATATTTTAGCCCAGTGGTTACCTTATGTACCACCAGTTTAACACTCACAAATTCTAAGTTCTGTCCACACAGTGTATTTATGTGTTTTATGTGGATCTCAGAACAAACAGCGATTATTTCACTGTACAGCATTAACTGACTGGTTTGTATAACTGAGACGGAGTGTGTTTACTGCGCGGTACGGACTGTATTTATGTGTTTTGTGTGGATCTTAGAACAAACAGTGATTATTTCACTGTACAACATTAACTGATTGGTTTGTATAACTGAGACGGAGTGTGTTTACTGCGCGGTACGGACTGTATTTATGTGTTTTGTGTGGATCTCAGAACAAACAGCGATTATTTCACTGTACAACATTAACTGACTGGTTTGTATAACTGAGACGGATTGTGTTTACTGCGCGGTACGGACTGTATTTATGTGTTTTGTGTGGATCTCAGAACAAACAGCGATTATTTCACTGTACAGCATTAACTGACTGGTTTGTATAACCGAGACGGATTGTGTTTACTGCGCGGTACGGACTGTATTTATGTGTTTTGTGTGGATCTCAGAACAAACAGCGATTATTTCACTGTACAGCATTAACTGACTGGTTTGTATAACTGAGACGGATTGTGTTTACTGCGCGGTACGGACTGAAGCCCTCTAAAGCCCAGTGGTTACTATATGTACCACCACGTTTAACATTCAACAATTCTACGTTCTGCCCACACAGTGTATTTATGTGTTTTGTGTGGATCTCAGAACAAACAGCGATTATTTCACTGTACAACATTAACTGACTGGTTTGTATAACTGAGACGGAGTGTGTTTACTGCGCGGTACGGACTGTATTTATGTGTTTTGTGTGGATCTCAGAACAAACAGCGATTATTTCACTGTACAGCATTAACTGACTGATTTGTATAACTGAGACGGATTGTGTTTACTGCGCGGTACGGACTGAAGCCCTCTAAAGCCCAGTGGTTACTATATGTACCACCACGTTTAACATTCAACAATTCTACGTTCTGCCCACACAGTGTATTTATGTGTTTTGTGTGGATCTCAGAACAAACAGCGATTATTTCACTGTACAACATTAACTGACTGGTTTGTATAACTGAGACGGAGTGTGTTTACTGCGCGGTACGGACTGTATTTATGTGTTTTGTGTGGATCTCAGAACAAACAGCGATTATTTCACTGTACAGCATTAACTGACTGGTTTGTATAACTGAGACGGAGTGTGTTTACTGCGCGGTACGGACTGTATTTATGTGTTTTGTGTGGATCTCAGAACAAACAGCGATTATTTCACTGTACAACATTAACTGACTGGTTTGTATAACTGAGACGGAGTGTGTTTACTGCGCGGTACGAGCTGAAACCCTCTAATGCCCAGTGGTTACTATATGTACCACCACGTTTAATATTCAACAATTCTACGTTCTGCCCACACAGTGTATTTATGTGTTTTGTGTGGATCTCAGAACAAACAGCGATTATTTCACTGTACAGCATTAACTGACTGGTTTGTATAACTGAGACGGAGTGTGTTTACTGCGCGGTACGGACTGTATTTATGTGTTTTGTGTGGATCTCAGAACAAACAGCGATTATTTCACTGTACAGCATTAACTGACTGGTTTGTATAACTGAGACGGAGTGTGTTTACTGCGCGGTACGGACTGTATTTATGTGTTTTGTGTGGATCTCAGAACAAACAGCGATTATTTCACTGTACAGCATTAACTGACTGTTTTGTATAACTGAGACGGAGTGTGTTTACTGCGCGGTACGGACTGTATTTATGTGTTTTGTGTGGATCTCAGAACAAACAGCGATTATTTCACTGTACAGCATTAACTGACTGGTTTGTATAACTGAGACGGAGTGTGTTTACTGCGCGGTACGGACTGTATTTATGTGTTTTGTGTGGATCTCAGAACAAACAGCGATTATTTCACTGTACAGCATTAACTGACTGGTTTGTATAACTGAGACGGAGTGTGTTTACTGCGCGGTACGGACTGTATTTATGTGTTTTGTGTGGATCTCAGAACAAACAGCGATTATTTCACTGTACAGCATTAACTGACTGGTTTGTATAACTGAGACGGAGTGTGTTTACTGCGCGGTACGGACTGTATTTATGTGTTTTGTGTGGATCTCAGAACAAACAGCGATTATTTCACTGTACAACATTAACTGACTGGTTTGTATAACTGAGACGGAGTGTGTTTACTGCGCGGTACGAGCTGAATATATATAATGAGGTTAGTTCTAGTTTTGCAGGGGCCGTGGCTTGGTTCAGGCGGTTAGTCGCCAGCCCTTCATCGCCGGGTTCTATCCCAGGTCAGTCTATGTGAGATTATGCCGTCGACAAAGTGCCACAGGGACAGGCTTTTCTCCGAGTACTTCGGTTTTCCCCTGTCAGCATAATCATTTTCATCTGTATATTGCTCTTACCAGGAGGACAAACTAGCGAAGCCTGGGAACCTTCCAAATGCAGTGCTCTTTCGGAAATCGGGGAGCAGTAAATAGAAAATTGATTTGACTTTCTGTTCGTCTTCAAGGCCTTGCCTTGGCTCAGGCGGTCAGTCGTCGGTCTGTCAGCTTGTAGCCGCGTGTTTTTCCCCGGCCAGTCCGTAAGATATTTGTAGTGGACAAAGTGGCATTTAGACAGGCTTTTCTCCCAGTATTTCTGTTTTCCCCTGCCTGTATCATTCGACGAATGCTCCATACTCATCTTTATCTACATGCTGTTCTTACCAGAAGGACAAACGGGCGAAGCCTGGGAACCACAGAAAAATTTTTGTTTTCGGAAATCGACATGCAGTCTTATGTTCCAAGCGTTAAGTAGTTCACAGGTTTGATATACTGTGAGCTGAGTAGAAGTGCGGTGTGCGGATCACAGACTGCTCACTAATGAACCTCAATATGCAGTCAATTCATGCTGGACGTAGACCGTAGCCCAGCCCGTCAGAGCTGTGTCAATAATGACACATTGCTATGTCATAGGACACAGACACAAGGGAGTGATGTAGGTCCGTCGGGAGCGGCTTATCTTTGGTCACTGTATCCCTTTTGTGCAATAAATCCCGTTAAGGCGAGAAGGAATTAAGCTCACCCATAACCACAGTTCCCAGGATTTGTTGCACTGTCTCGTGGGGTACTCCAAGTCTCGTGTCGTGCTGAGAGGCCTAGTCTGAAAGTTGTTAAGGGGTACTGTTAATAGAAAACCACGACACTCACCCAGCGGAGGCCCGGGTTCGATTCCGGGTCAGTCCATATGGGATTTGTGGCGAACAAAATGGCACTAGGACAGGTTTTTCACCCGAGTACTTCGGTTTTCCCCTGTCAATTTCATTCCATCGGTGCTCCATTACACGGAAAAATGAAAAAAATTGAACACCTTCATCACAGGGTTGCACAAGAAACCTCAAGGCTGCGGTGCGTCCGTAGCATCTGTTGCGGGGCCCTTCCCCCCCCCCCCCCGAAAAAGAAAGGCACTGCAGTACAAATGCGACCACTTCGCTGTTTGTCATGTAGTTATGCTCCTTCTATTTGGCCGTCTTTAACTCGTCTTAACGATCACCAAACAACACTGAAATCTACAGTAGCTTTCACCCATGTCATAGCAGAATTTGACACACTCAAAGACTTAGAAACCTCACATTTATTTAATTTTGTATTTTAAAATCGACCTTTTCCCGTCTAATTGCACTTGGACCAAAGAACACAAAAATGAAGTCGCAGGACAAGTATTTGTCCATTTAATGTCACGTTGTGTTCACAGTGCATCTTAATGTCACGTTGTGTTCACAGTGCATCTCAATGTCACGTTGTGTTCACAGTGCATCTTAATGTCACGTTGTGTTCACAGTGCATCTTAATGTCACGTTGTGTTCACAGTGCATCTTAATGTCACGTTGTGTTCACAGTGCATCTCAATGTCACGTTGTGTTCACAGTGCATCTTAATGTCACGTTGTGTTCACAGTGCATCTTAATGTCACGTTGTGTTCACAGTGCATCTTAATGTCACGTTGTGTTCACAGTGCATCTTAATGTCACGTTGTGTTCACAGTGCATCTCAATGTCACGTTGTGTTCACAGTGCATCTTAATGTCACGTTGTGTTCACAGTGCATCTTAATGTCACGTTGTGTTCACAGTGCATCTTAATGTCACGTTGTGTTCACAGTGCATCTTAATGTCACGTGTTCACAGTGCATCTTAATGTCACGTTGTGTTCACAGTGCATCTTAATGTCACGTTGTGTTCACAGTGCATCTTAACACTAATGTTTATTTTTCAACCAAAGAATGCATTTTTCATTTTCGTAATTTTCTCTCACTACACCCTACACATGTTTCGGCAGTGAACATTGAAGTGTACTTAACAAGGTGCCCCTGATGATGGCCGAGTTACGGCCGAAACATATGTAGGGTGTAAAAGCAACCCCTTCACAGACCATTAGGGATCCAGGAGGATGAGGCTCCCAGATTTTTCAGACAATCAGCACATGAAGGTGGTAAGGTTGTCAGCCCTACGCACCGGCCGCCTTTACCCCCCAGGAAAGATTCCTGGTACTCATTTATGTTAGAGGCTGAGTCGACCCCAGGGCCATAGTGCGGCCGAAACGATTATGTCAATGAAAAATTGTAATGACACCATCGGGAATCGAACCCGCGACGTTCCGGTTTGTAGCGCAGTGCCTCAACCAACTGCGCAACCGCGTGCCCCCATTTGTAGTGTGTAGTGAACAGAAATACGAAATAAAAAGTGCGTTTGTTGGTTGAAAAACTAAAGATTTGTCTGTTTGTTTGTTCACCCTTGTGTGTTGTCGAGGACCTTGCAGCATCATCCGCAGTACAGGGCATACACAAAAGAATGGTGCGGTTTTAATAGTGAACACTATTAAAACCGCACCATTCTTTTGTGTATGCCCTGTATATATTCTGTAGAAAGCTATTAACTGCGATGTCTTAGCAGAGCAACATTTTATACAGCTGTGCTTGTACAGTTAAGCCGGGGCAAACGCCTGCCATCGCTTTCCCCTCGACTTACATTTGTTGAGTGTCCATTCCCATGAGAGTTGGTTGCGCTAAACGGATCAGAAGCGATCCGCCGCGCCGCAAAATCTTATTTGCACGGCTCCCAGATGTAGGCCTGTCGCATTTCCATATATGTCTGCAACCACGCTTTACACCGAGCGGGTTATCATAGCAGTGGCTTGTCTGACTCACGCTCCGTTCGACTAATACTGTACTACGGCTTTATGCTTTTCTTCGCTCCAATATTTTACCTAAAGATCGGTCGTGTTGTCATCTATGTCGCTCCAGTTTCATCCACATTCATCGTATGACACTAACTAACTAACACTAACTAACTAACTCCATGGAGCACAGTCCTTCTTGAGAAGCTAACAGGTCGTCAGCTAGTCAAGAAATTCCCCGCGTTTTATGGAACCCGAAGGTTCATTACCGCACTCACAACAGCCCGCCACCTGTCCCTATCCTGAGCCATATCAATCCAGTCCATGCCCCCCATCCCACTTCTTGAAGATCCATTTTAATATTATCCTCCCATCTACGCCTGGGTCTTCCAAGTGGTCTCCTTCCCTCAGGTCTCCCCACCAAAATCCTGTATGCACCTCTCCCCTCCCCCATACGTGCTACATGCTGACACTAACTAACTAACTAACTCCCATGTAGCACGCAGTCCTTCTTGAGAAGCTAACAGGTCGTCAGCTAGTCAAGAAATTCCCCGCGTTTTATGGAACCCGAAGGTTCATTGCCGCATTCACAACAGCCCGCCACCTGTCCCTATCCTGATGACGCATCAATCGAAATCGATACAGCTAAATCGAAATATCCAGCATATGTCAGTACAGCGATAAGCTGCAGAATGGATGACCAAGTGTTTAGGATTCGATTCCTGACATACTTAAGACATTTTTGTTTCATCCACAGCTCTCAGAACTTTTTCGATTCTCACCCAGCGTCATGTTCAATGAGTTCTGACAGCTCTTTATCTAGGGATAAAGCGTACGGAGCGCCAGTCTCACCACTCACTTCCGTCTAGTGTCAAGATTAAGAATTACTGCAGCTGTCCTCCAGTTCTCCCATACGCCTTTATAGCGTGGACAGGGATAACTTTATGAGACGCCAGGCTGACAATTTACCTCGACACATTGCCAAGGTTAAGAATGCGTGGAGGTGAACTCCACTCCTTGCTGTGTCTTTATGGCAGGCGGACAGAGGGAGGATTGGTGGTAGACCGGGGTAGACGTGTCTTGGTACAGGCTTGGAAAACACGGAAAAGTGTCGTATTTATGGTTGGTGCCCACGTCAAGGGTCGATCTGGTGTCTGCCGAATACACTGCAGACAGTTGCCTTCATTTCGTTCACACGCGTGACGTATTTTAAACAGAAAGCACCATAGTGCGTTGCTAACCTCTCCTGCATCTCGCTGTCCGGACATGAGAAGTCGAAAAATGAAGAACAATATTATTATTAAGTTCGTTAAAATGGGAAGCTTTAATGAAGCTTGTCGACGCACTCTGCGTGTTCGCAGTCGTGCGAAAATATTGGACACTTCACGTGAACATCTGCGTGTGTTTTGACTGTCAGTCGCTCGCTAAATATTTACTGGAGCTTAAAGTATTGGGAAAACGTCGTAGAAAAGGAAGCTAAAATACACATTAAATATCCAATACATGTTTTCAAATAGTCCTTCAATTTTCGAGATAATTACACAGAGTTATCCTCTGCCCCATTATTCTTGCGCAAAGCGCCAGCTATTTTATTGGCTTAGTTAATTTAGGCACTGTTTTGTTAACAGTTCTTGGTTCGCGCTTCTAACTTGCATAAAACCCGAAGATAACCGCTCAGTGATCCTGGGGCTTTTTTCCAACTATCTCCCTTGGGGGGGGGGGGGGGTGCTGAGGCCCACCCAACCTCGTCTACAATGGGTACCGTGGCGCCTTCTCGGAATAAAGCGTCAGGGACGTGGGACTGAACAGGCACCCCCATCTAGCGCCGAGATTAAGGTGTAGAGCTGTACGTGTACTATGGCGTGTTATGGGGCGACCTTTACTTTTACACGGCGTGGGGAATTTAAAATTGTAATAACTTTATATGCATTGACGATCGTGCGGTGCACCGAGGCCGGTAAATGTGAATAATTAAAGGGCTGTACAGTGCACCGAGGCCGATATTAAGGGGTTAACAGCACTGCAATACGTACTTCGGTTAGTGTTAACAGCACTGCAATACGTACTTCAGTTAGTGTTAACAGCACTGCAATACGTACTTCATTTAGTGTTAACACACTGCAATACGTACTTCATTTAGTGTTAACAGCACTGCAATACGTACTTCATTAGTGTTAACAGCACTGCAATACGTACTTCATTTAGTGTTAACAGCACTGCAATACGTACTTCAGTTAGTGTTAACAGCACTGCAATACGTACTTCAGTTAGTGTTAACAGCACTGCAATACGTACTTCAGTTAGTGTTAACAGCACTGCAATACGTACTTCAGTTAGTGTTAACAGCACTGCAATACGTACTTCAGTTAGTGTTAACAGCACTGCAATACGTACTTTATTTAGTGTTAACAGCACTGCAATACGTACTTCATTTAGTGTTAACAGCACTGCAAAACGTACTTCAGTTAGTGTTAACAGCACTGCAATACGTACTTCAGTTAGTGTTAACAGCACTGCAATACGTACTTCAGTTAGTGTTAACAGCACTGCAATACGTACTTCAGTTAGTGTTAACAGCACTGCAGTACGTACTTCAGTTAGTGTTAACAGCACTGCAATACGTACTTCAGTTAGTGTTAACAGCACTGCAATACGTACTTCAGTTAGTGTTAACAGCACTGCAATACGTACTTCATTTAGTGTTAACAGCACTGCAATACGTACTTCAGTTAGTGTTAACAGCACGCAATACGTACTTCATTTAGTGTTAACAGCACTGCAACGAATTATTAAAATTGTAATAACTTTATTAGCATTGAACGACTGCAAACGTGACCGTAGGCGTTAAATGTGAATAATTAATAGGTGTAACATGCACGACCGTCATATTAAGGTTAACAGCACTGCAATACGTACTTCGGTTAGTGTTAACAGCACTGCAATACGTACTTCAGTTAGTGTTAACAGCACTGCAATACGTACTTCATTAGTGTTAACAGCACTGCAATACTACTTCAGTTAGTGTTAACAGCACTGCAATACGTACTTCATTAGTGTTAACAGCACTGCAATACGTACTTCAGTTAGTGTTAACAGCACTGCAATACGTACTTCAGTTAGTGTTAACAGCACTGCAATACGTACTTCAGTTAGTGTTAAACATGCACACTGCAATATCGTACTTCAGTTAGTGTTAACAGCACTGCAATACGTACTTCAGTTAGTGTTAACAGCACTGCAATACGTACTTCAGTTAGTGTTAACAGCACTGCAATACGTACTTCATTAGTGTTAACAGCACTGCAATACGTACTTCAGTTAGTGTTAACAGCACTGCAAAACGTACTTCAGTTAGTGTTAACAGCACTGCAATCGTACTTCAGTTAGTTTAACAGCACTGCAATACGTACTTCAGATTAGTGATTAACAGCACTGCAACGGTAACTTCAGTAGTGATTAACAGCACGCATACGTACTTCTGTTAGTGTTAACAGCACTGCAATACGTACTTCAGTTAGTGTTAACACACTGCAATACGTACTAGTCAGTTAGTTAACAGCACAGCAATACTATCATTAAAGTTAACATCACTGCAATACGTAACTTAGTTAGTGTTAAACAGCACTGCAATACGTACTTCATGTTAATGTTAACAGCACATGCAATACGTACTTCAGATAATGTAACATCAACTGCAATACTAATTCAGTAGTGTAACGCACTGCAATACGTACTCAAATAGTGTTAACAGCACTGCAATACGTACTTCATTTAGTGTTAGCAGCACTGCAATACGTACTTCAGTTATGTTAACATCACTGCAATACGTACTTCAGTTAGTTTAACAGCACTGCAATACGTACTTCAGTTAGTGTTAACAGCACTGCAATACGTACTTCAGTTAGTGTTAACAGCACTGCAATACGTACTTCAGTTAGTGTTAACATCACTGCAATACGTACTTCAGTTAGTGTTAACAGCACTGCAATACGTACTTCAGTTAGTGTTAACAGCACTGCAATACGTACTTCAGTTAGTGTTAACAGCACTGCAATACGTACTTCATTTAGTGTTAACAGCACTGCAATACGTACTTCAGTTAGTGTTAACAGCACTGCAATACGTACTTCAGTTAGTGTTAACAGCACTGCAATACGTACTTCAGTTAGTGTTAACAGCACTGCAATACGTACTTCATTTAGTGTTAAACAGCACTGCAATACGTACTTCAGTTAGTGTTAACAGCACTGCAATACGTACTTCAGTTAGTGTTAACAGCACTGCAATACGTACTTCAGTTAGTGTTAACATCACGCAATACTTACTTCAGTTAGTGTTAACAGCACTGCAATACGTACTTCAGTTAGTGTTAACAGCACTGCAATACGTACTTCAGTTAGTGTTAACAGCACTGCAATACGTACTTCAGTTAGTGTTAACAGCACTGCAATACGTACTTCAGTTAGTGTTAACAGCACTGCAATACGTTACTTCAGTTAGTGTTAACAGCACTGCAATACGTACTTCAGTTAGTGTTAACAGCACTGCAATACGTATTCAGTTAGTGTTAACAGCACTGCAATACGTACTTCAGTTAGTGTTAACAGCACTGCAATACGTACTTAAGTTAGTGTTAACAGCACTGCAATACGTACTTCAGTTAGTGTTAACAGCACTGCAATACGTACTTCAGTTAGTGTTAACAGCACTGCAATACGTACTTCAGTTAGTGTTAACAGCACTGCAATACGTACTTCAGTTAGTGTTAACAGCACTGCAATACGTACTTCAGTTAGTGTTAACAGCACTGCAATACGTACTTCAGTTAGTGTTAACAGCACTGCAATACGTACTTCAGTTAGTGTTAACAGCACTGCAATACGTACTTCAGTTAGTGTTAACATCACTGCAATACATACTTCAGTTAGTGTTAACAGCACTGCAATACGTACTTCAGTTAGTGTTAACAGCACTGCAATACGTACTTCAGTTAGTGTTAACAGCACTGCAATACGTACTTCAGTTAGTGTTAACATCACTGCAATACGTACTTCAGTTAGTGTTAACAGCACTGCAATACGTACTTCAGTTAGTGTTAACAGCACTGCAATACGTATTTCAGTTAGTGTTAACAGCACTGCAATACGTACTTCAGTTAGTGTTAACATCACTGCAATACGTACTTCAGTTAGTGTTAACAGCACTGCAAACATACGTACTTCATTTAGTGTTAACAGCACTGCAATACGTACTTCAGTTAGTGTTAACAGCACTGCAATACGTACTTCAGTTAGTGTTAACACCACTGCAATACGTATTTCAGTTAGTGTTAACAGCACTGCAATACGTACTTCAGTTAGTGTTAACAGCACTGCAATACGTAACTTCAGTTAGTGTTAAACATCACTGCAATACGTACTTCATTAGTGTTAACAGCACTGCAATACGTACTTCAGTTAGTGTTAACAGCACTGCAATAAAGTATTTCAGTTAGTGTTAACAGCACTGCAATACGTAACTTCAGTTAGTGTTAACAGCACTGCAATACGTATTTCAGTTAGTGTTAACAGCACTGCAATACGTACTTCAGTTAGTGTTAACCACTGCATACGTATTCAGTAGTAACAGCACTGCAATACGTACTTCAGTTAGTGTTAACAGCACTGCAATACGTACTTCAGTTAGTGTTAACATCACTGCAATACGTACTTCAGTTAGTGTTAACACACTGCAATACGTACTATCAGTTAGTGTTAACAACACTGCAATACGTACTTCAGTTAGTGTTAACAGCACTGCAATACGTACTTCAGTTAGTGTTAACAGCACTGCAATACGTACTTCAGTTAGTGTTAACAGCACTGCAATACGTACTTCAGTTAGTGTTAACAGCACTGCAATACGTACTTCAGTTAGTGTTAACAGCACTGCAATACGTATTTCAGTTAGTGTTAACAGCACTGCAATACGTACTTCAGTTAGTGTTAAGAGCACTGCAATACGTACTTCAGTTAGTGTTAAGAGCACTGCAATACGTACTTCAGTTAGTGTTAACAGCACTGCAATACGTATTTCAGTTAGTGTTAACAGCACTGGAATGCGTACTTCAGTTAGTATTCGAATGTGGACATTAGAATGTAGACATTAGAATGTAGACATTAGAATGCAGACATTGCCGGAAACAAACAATATCGATATTCCTTGGCCGCATTTCTTGTTCTAGCTGCTTTTGTCTGCACTAATTGAAGAAGGGTGAGTTCCGTGTTAAGGGTTGGCGTGCGTCACAGACTTCAGCTTAAATACGTGAACAGCGTGTTAAAAAAGTTACGTAATTTTCTAGAAACAGATCTTTTAATAAGAGACTTCACTGCAATGCGATATGACGTCTTTAGTGTTGATAAGTTAAAAGGCTTCTCCCTCATCGTATTTAGTTAAAATGTGGCACACCAGATTGCAATAAATGGCATAACGTTGGGTCTAATTGATAGGGAACCCCCACCGTAGCCTACCGCAGACAAAATTATCATTGTGTGGGTCACGTGCCACAAGCAGCTTCCCCTCAGAACAATGCGACGCGCTCCGTCGAGCGGCAAATTGAGCTCATTTGAAGTCCGCGTGTTGCTTGAATTTAACAGATAGAAAAAGTACGAATTAAACACGTCTGTAAAGATAGTGCAAATGGCGGGGTGGATAATGTGTGTGTACGTGCAGGGGACTTACGGGCGGGGCCACGTAGTAAAGTCACTCGGCCTTAAACATACGCTTTTGTACAGAGGTGTATGTGGACGGTGGCGCAGTTGGTTGAGGCACTACGCTACAAACCGGAGCATCGCGGTTTCGATTCCCGATGGTGACATAATCGTTTCGGTCGCACTATGGCCCTGGGGTCGACTCAGCCTCTAATAGAAATGAGTACCAGGAATATTTCCTGGGGGGTAAAGGCGGCCGGTGCATAGGGCTGACAACTTTACCACCTTCATGTGCCGATTGTCTAGAAATCTGTGAGCCTCAACCTCCTGGAACCCTAAGGGTCTGTCCAGGCCTGTAATGGGGTTGGTTTAATTAAAATCTGGACGGATTGTCTAAAGGGGTTTTGTTTTTTTCTTCAAGGTGTAAATCACCATAATTTATCACGTCTTTGCCAATTATTGTCTGCATTATAGCCATAAATATGTTGATATTTGAAAGATAAATTCAGAAAAACTTCGTTTTCTATCTGTGGCCAACTTCCTGGTTAGATTGACGAACGGGACTTGTAGACCAAGGAGGTAATAGCGTGCTTTGTGGTCCGCCATATTACATGGTTCGGGCGGGGGGACGATTTTGGGGCACTTGTGCGATGGTGATAAACAGAATGCGATGAAGAGACTGGGAAAACTGTTTGAGTGACATTTTCTGTTAATTTTGTTTGATGTAAATAAAACCGGATTATATACTGAAAATAACAAAAAAAAAAAATATGAAATTTCACTAAAATCCATCCGATGGTATTCGCGCTGTACCATGCGGACAGACGGATACGGACGGACAGACGTGATAAGGCTGACAACGGTCGCTTTTCGTAACCGATAAGCGAACACTACTAAAAATTACACATTTTGTTTCCTGAAGACGGACAGATAAACTACATGCACCCTTTTGTTTGGCTGTACCAGGTATAAGGCTACAGTGCAATGGACATTGCATTCTACAGTTCTCTCTGTTCAGCGGAAGTACCTCGCTATGCTATCACTAGGAACATTCGCTATTTTTTGTGCAAGAAACATGCGATATATCCTAGTTGTCCTCAATCTACTGGGGGCACGCAGTGGCGCAGTTGGTCGAGACACAGGCGCTACAAGCTGGAAGGTCGCGGGTTCGATTCCCGATGGTGTCATTGGAATTTTTCATTGACTTTAATCCTTCTGGCGGCACTATGGCCCTGGGGTCGACTCAGCCTCTAACAGAAATGAGTACCAGGGATATATCCTGGGGGTAAAGGCGGCCGGTGCGTAGGGCTGACAACCTTACCACCTTCATGTGCCGATTGTCTATAAATCTGACAGCCTCAACCTCCTGGAACCCTAAGGGTCTGTCCAGGCCTGTAATGGGGTTGCTTTTACCTCAGTCTACTAAACAGAGTTATGGCAGCGAAGTCTCTGGTGATTTACTGAGGAGAAACCTGCGTTAACCGAGCTAAGAAATTCCGTTAAAACCTTACTTTTCGCTGCAACTTTCGACTTTCTTCCGGTCACTAAATCAGTAAATAAATAATAGTTTTTTTTCCCCTATGGCTCAACAGCCCCTGATGGGGCCTAGGCCTCCTCATTATCGAGGCTTCACGATTACACTCAGACACACCACACTCGGTAGGACTCCTCTGTACGAGTGATCAGTCCGTCGCATAGACCTCTACCTGACAACACACAACATTCACAACAGACAAACATCCATGCCCTCGGCGGGATTCGAACCCACGATGCTAGTAAGCGAGCGGCCGTAGACCGACGCCTTAGACCGCGCGGCCACTGGGATCGGCAAATAATAGATCTACGTGTATAAATATGTAGACTGAAGTAATTGTGCCTTTTCAGTCATTTCGCCATGTGGTAAACAAGTCTGTGATGTTGATATCAGTTAAATGACAATATGATATAAGTTTTAAAACTTTCGCGGCGACATGATTCAATATAGTCTTCTCGGGCGCACAGCCGCGTCAATTCGTTTGAATACAACGTTTCGGGGACTAGCTCCGTCCCCATCCTCAGGCAAAACTGATTTTCAAACTGAAAATACAACGTTTCGGGGACTAGCTCCGTCCCCATCCTCAGGCAAAACTGATTTTCTAACTGAAAATACAACGTTTCGTGGACTAGCTCCGTCCCCATCCTCAGGCAAAACTGATTTTCAAACTGAAAATACAACGTTTCGGGGACTAGCTCCGTCCCCATCCTCAGGCAAAACTGATTTTCAAACTGAAAATACAACGTTTCGTGGACTAGCTCCGTCCCCATCCTCAGGCAAAACTGATTTTCTAACTGAAAATGCAACGTTTCGGGGACTAGCTCCGTCCCCATCCTCAGGCAAAACTAATTTCAAAATATCAGTTTTGCCTGAGGATGGGGACGGAGCTAGTCCCCGAAACGTTGTATTCAAACGAATTGACGCGGCTGTGCGCCCGAAGAGACTATATTGAACAATATGATAATTGCATAATGACGAGCTTCATTGATTTTACCCCTTCCCAAATATTACCTGGGTCATTAAATGAAGCAGAATGAGATGGGTGGGGCATGTGGCACGTATGGGGGTGTGGAGACCATAGAAGTTTTAGTGGGTAAACCTGAGTGAAAGAAACCACTTGGAAGACTAGGCGTAGATGGGAAGATACTATTAAGATTGATCTTGAAGAAGTGGGATTTGGGAGACATGGATTGGATTGATCTGGTTAGGGATAGGGATGTATCGGGATTTTGTGAATGCGGCAAAGAATCTTCGGGTTCCATAAAATGCAGGGAATTTATTGACTAGCGGAGGACCTGTAAACTTCTGAAGAAGGACTCTGCTCCCTGGAGGTAGTCTGTTAAACGGAAGATTTTATTATCAGAACAATGTACCTTCCTTTTCAAACATGAAAATTTCCTTTAACGTCTTTACAAAAGCTTATTTCTTGCTTTGAGAGCATTACAAATGCGGCTTAGTGTTTTGGCTTTTTATCTTCATCTGCCTAATTCTCCCTTCCCATCGCACGCACCCTCATCTCTCCAGTGATTCTTTTGTCTCTTTTTCGGTTCGCGAAAAACAGGAAGATTCCCCGCACTCCCCCCTCCCTCCCCCTGCTTGATGAGTGTTGTCAGGCACAGGTATTGAAACCAACTGAAATCCACAGGCAGCAAGTGCCGGAGTTCTTTTGTTTGTGGACCTGTTTGTCACTTGAATCGCGTAACTTGTGTTGGAATAATTTCGCCGAGAGAGAAGGGTCTCAGACTGCTCTCATCCTCAGATATGATAGGCCGATGCCAAAGGTCAAAAGGTCGTACTCCTCAAGTACAGGGATATCTGGTTCGTATCTTGTCGTTATGTGAGCTTATCAATTTCTGAGGACTTATTGAGGAGTTGTAAAAATAATCCGCTTAAGATTGCCTTGTGTGTCCTTCCTTCGGTCTCTTATGTAACAACTGGTGGAACTCTAAAAGATTTTCGTGAAAATTGGTATTGGTGAAGTTCACTAAAATTTGTCAGAAAACATTCGAGTTTTTGCTAAAATTGGACAAAAAAAAAATACCAGACACTTACGGTACAGGAAACCTCGATGCGTTTCTGCTGCCCTGTCAAGTGTAACTCCGTAAATATTTATCTCAAAGTTTTCTTTCCGGCAAAAGGTGTAGAGGGTGTCAAACACGTACTTCGTATTCTGTGCACTTTTCTCGTGAGTTTTCGAGACAATAAAGGCACGTCAAAATATTCACAACAAGTTTACGGCATGCTTGAACAGGGATATTATTTTATCTGACAAATCACATTACTTATCACTCAGACCGTTTCGCGTGACGTCAGGCAGCGCGGCACTCGCCGCTATTTCACTCTGCCGTGAGTCGGGGTCCACGCCGTCCAGAAGGCAGTAATTCTTGTAGTCTCTGTCGTGAAAACCGCAACGCCTCAACTTAACTTTGTTCCGCTGCAGCTGAATAATGTTATACGATTTGCCAATCGAAAGGCATGCAATTGTCAAAACTGACCCACTGTAGAAATACAAGTGCAACATAATGTTTAGAAGTGCTGACACATTGCGGTGTGGCATCAGTGGGCCTAGTCTAACAGCTTACATAACCTAAAACATGTATTGCTACTGTAGTGTTTTATGTCTCCGTAAGTCGTTCATTCTGTAGCCTGTCTTACGACAGGTCCGTAGCCTCTTCATTCTGTAGTCTGTCTTACGACAGGTCCGTAGCCTCTTCATTCTGTAGCCTGTCTTACGACAGATCTGTAGCCTCTTCATTCTGTAGTCTGTCTTACGACAGGTCCGTAGCCTCTTCATTCTGTAGTCTGTCTTACGACAGGTCCGTAGCCTCTTCATTCTGTAGTCTGTCTTACGACAGGTCCGTAGCCTCTTCATTCTGTAGCCTGTCTTACGACAGATCCGTAGCCTCTTCATTCTGTAGTCTGTCTTACGACAGGTCCGTAGCCTCTTCATTCTGTAGTCTGTCTTACGACAGGTCCGTAGCCTCTTCATTCTGCAGTCTGTCTCACGACAGGTCCGTAGCCTCTTCATTCTGCAGTCTGTCTTACGACAGGTCCGTAGCCTCTTCATTCTGTAGTCTGTCTTACGACAGGTCCGTAGCCTCTTCATTCTGTAGCCTGTCTTACGACAGATCTGTAGCCTCTTCATTCTGTAGTCTGTCTTACGACAGGTCCGTAGCCTCTTCATTCTGTAGTCTGTCTTACGACAGGTCCGTAGCCTCTTCATTCTGTAGTCTGTCTTACGACAGGTCCGTAGCCTCTTCATTCTGTAGCCTGTCTTACGACAGATCCGTAGCCTCTTCATTCTGTAGTCTGTCTTACGACAGGTCCGTAGCCTCTTCATTCTGTAGTCTGTCTTACGACAGGTCCGTAGCCTCTTCATTCTGCAGTCTGTCTCACGACAGGTCCGTAGCCTCTTCATTCTGCAGTCTGTCTTACGACAGGTCCGTAGCCTCTTCATTCTGTAGTCTGTCTTACGACAGGTCCGTAGCCTCTTCATTCTGTAGCCTGTCTTACGACAGATCCATAGCCTCTTCATTCTGTAGTCTGTCTTACGACAGGTCCGTAGCCTCTTCATTCTGTAGTCTGTCTTACGACAGGTCCGTAGCCTCTTCATTCTGTAGTCTGTCTTACGACAGGTCCGTAGCCTCTTCATTCTGTAGCCTGTCTTACGACAGATCCGTAGCCTCTTCATTCTGCAGTCTGTCTTACGACAGGTCCGTAGCCTCTTCATTCTGCAGTCTGTCTTACGACAGGTCCGTAGCCTCTTCCAAAGCGAGTTCTCCACAGAGTGCGATCTAGTGCTTCCTCTTTCAATTTCCAGTATCTTCTCTTTTCCTTAAGGTCATCCAGTAGCTGCTTACGTCTTCTCCCTCGTCTTCCCGTCATTTCTATCCTTCCCTCTAACTTTCCTTCAATCACGTGTTTCAGAAGGCAGTTTCTACGCAAGATGTGACCAATCCAGTTAGCCTTTCTTCTTTTTATTGTATGTACGATATTCCTCTCCTCCTTTACTCTATGTAATACTTCTTCATTTCTCACACGATCGGTCCGACTGATCTCCATTCTTCTCCAGCACCACATTTCGAAACTTTCCAGATACTTCTGATCTACTCCGTACAGTATAGTACATGATTTTTGCTTAGGTTTAACTTCGTCAGCATTACGACATGTGACTGTACTGTACCTCTGCTGATAATTAGATCTGTTAGCAATAGACATGCTGTAACAAATTAATGTTAAGAGCAGTAGTAAGGCAGGCAAAAAAAAAACACATTTGGAAAATTGGAATACACGTTGGCAACGTTTTTTATGTGGGTTACTTTGAGAAATCTTTTGTTAGACTTACATTAATGTGATGAGGTCTGTACATAACTGTGATCGAGTTACTTAACTTTGATCATAGGAAAGTAGTTTTCTATAAATGGGAGACAGGTGTACATGATGGCAGCAAGGGGTCGTTGGGAACTGGAAGATTAAGCAGTCTATTGCATGAATGGACTAAGTGTCTCTTCAGATACTTGTTCCAGCATTTCTCGTACAACTACCTTCAAATAATTATATATTGCCGGCATATATATGTTGGTTTTACAAGCTATGTTTAATTCTAAAGGAAGAAGACAATTAGGAGAATCATAGAAAAGATGCAGAAACAGTTTTGTTGAATGACATCTCCTTGTGTTTTATAGATGACTGTGTGACATCGTCAAACGCAACTGTAATATATATAAGGCCTGATGATGGCCTTTTTTAAGCCGAAACATGTAGCGTACAGTACATTATCTGAAAATAAATTAGGACTGTGTTTGACGGCGTCGTTATGAGACCAAAGTTGTGAATTAAGACGTACGTGTAACAGGATAAAGTGTGAAGAGGAATTAGAAGGCTTTACTGTGATAATGACACAGTAGGCCTGCGGTTGGTTCAAAGTATTACTGCCTTCGATATATGGAACTTTGGGATCGGGGTTCGAATCCCACTTGGCGCACGGATGTACGCGTTTTCTTGGTGTTTCTTTGTGCTCTGAGGATACAAGAAGCTCTACAATGAGCTGATCAGACGTCAGAGTCTTACTGAATGTCGAACTGTTGTCATTGGTCCAGAAATTGGTTCTGAATTGGAGCTTGAAAAGGGGGCTTAATAGTGAACGCTCAAGAAGAAGAAGAAGAAGAAGAAGAAGAAGAAGAAGAAGAATTAGTTATAATCATCAGTTCTTCTAATATTTCTTCCCTTAATTTCACTTTGTGTTCGTCGTGCATCTTGACATTAACTTTACGTTGTGTTCACCGTGCATCTTGACATTAACTTTACGTTGTGTTCACCGTGCATCTTGACATTAACTTTACGTTGTGTTCACCGTGCATCTTGACATTAACTTTACGTTGTGTTCACCGTGCATCTTGACATTAACTTTACGTTGTGTTCGTCGTGCATCTTGACATTAACTTTACGTTGTGTTCACCGTGCATCTTGACATTAACTTTACGTTGTGTTCGTCGTGCATCTTGACATTAACTTTACGTTGTGTTCACCGTGCATCTTGACATTAACTTTACGTTGTGTTCACCGTGCATCTTGACATTAACTTTACGTTGTGTTCACCGTGCATCTTGACATTAACTTTACGTTGTGTTCACCGTGCATCTTGACATTAACTTTACGTTGTGTTCACCGTGCATCTTGACATTAACTTTACGTTGTGTTCACCGTGCATCTTGACATTAACTTTACGTTGTGTTCACCGTGCATCTTGACATTAACTTTACGTTGTGTTCACCGTGCATCTTGACATTAACTTTACGTTGTGTTCACCGTGCATCTTGACATTAACTTTACGTTGTGTTCACCGTGCATCTTGACATTAACTTTACGTTGTGTTCACCGTGCATCTTGACATTAACTTTACGTTGTGTTCACCGTGCATCTTGACATTAACTTTACGTTGTGTTCACCGTGCATCTTGACATTAACTTTACGTTGTGTTCAACGTGCATCTTGACATTAACTTTACGTTGTGTTCACCGTGCATCTTGACATTAACTTTACGTTGTGTTCACCGTGCATCTTGACATTAACTTTACGTTGTGTTCACCGTGCATCTTGACATTAACTTTACGTTGTGTTCACCGTGCATCTTGACATTAACTTTACGTTGTGTTCACCGTGCATCTTGACATTAACTTTACGTTGTGTTCACCGTGCATCTTGACATTAACTTTACGTTGTGTTCACCGTGCATCTTGACATTAACTTTACGTTGTGTTCACCGTGCATCTTGACATTAACTTTACGTTGTGTTCACCGTGCATCTTGACATTAACTTTACGTTGTGTTCAACGTGCATCTTGACATTAACTTTACGTTGTGTTCACCGTGCATCTTGACATTAACTTTACGTTGTGTTCAACGTGCATCTTGACATTAACTTTTAATTTCTTCAACCAACAAATGCACTTTTTATTTTCGTATTCTATTCAATTCACCCTACACATGTTTCGGCCGTAACTCTGCCATCATCAGGGGTACATTGATAAGTTCTCTTCACTGTTCACCGGTCCATTTGGTATTATCACAGAACCGTTACACTGTTTAAGGCTATTTTTTACGTTGACAGTCAGCGGTATGCAAATTGTTGAATGCCCAACAGGCAAAACCTAAATATCACTAGCGGAATATCAAGCAAAAACGTCACAAAACAAACGCATCCATTTGGTTTAACAAAATCTGCAAAATAGAGCAACTTTCACCAAATTTTATACATATTACTGCTTTGTACACCGGTGATTGCCAATGTAAATAATAGCCTCAAACAGTGTAACGTTGTGATAATACCAAATGGAGCAGTGAACAGTGAAGTGAACTTATTGATGTACCGTGATGATGGCAGAGTCACGGCCGAAACATGTGTAGGGTGAATTGAACAGAAATACGAAAATAAAAAGTGGGTTCGTTGGTTGAAGAAATTGAAATTCCTTTCCTTGTCGTTCTCTATGCATGGTGCATTACTTAACCTTAAAACTAAAAGAGGTATAGTTGTCCCTATCTGCGGCATGAAGGTATATACGGGGAGAAGTATAGCGCCACCCATTCGTAACCTCGGCCCTAGTTGGAGGCGAGTGTGCAACATCAAACCCCGGCCACATTTTACCTAAAAATAAAAGTATTACAAACCACTATATGATTGAGATCTGAGCTGTTCTGGGATATTACGCAGCGTAGTGTTGTAATTTTTTTACCGACGTTTCAGGAAAACCTATCGGTCCCATCTTCAAGTGTCAGGAATTCCAAGAATTGTTCTTGGACTTCCTGACACTTGAATATGGGACCGATAGGATGTC